>CM077151.1:172871882-173471882 GCA_039583875.1 Platanthera guangdongensis | reverse complement strand
AGCCCTTCTCTGCCCCAGATGCAGTTGCGGACCGAGCTTGGATGCGGATTGACAACCCGACGATTCCAATCGTAAATCCTCAGCAAGGCTTCAGATCCGGTCGATTTCGCACTCTTTTCTTGATTGGTTGTTGAATAGCATAGTTGATCTCTTGTGTATGATGAAGTTGTACTTATTTTGATATACATTTGTATCAAATCATGTCTATGTGATTTCTTATTTTTGTTAATTTCTTGAGGTGCGCCATATTCCATCTACCACCATCCACACTTGCCGCACTAGCAATTGCTAATGGCATGCGTAGCGAAGAGGTGCTTTCGACCCTCATTCCGCCATTCTCATCACCTCATCTGCAAGTCTACTCTCCCATCTGCCTAGCGATTCGGTGCATAGCGGCCCGACTAGTCTTCCATCCCGCCTAGCGAAGCATCGCATAGCGGCGTTGCATAGGAGTAGTTATTAGATTTTTACTTTCTTTTTATCGTAACAATCAAAACCCCCATCGTTACTGCCGACACTAAGGAATTCAATCTCAAGTCCTCCTCGAAATTAACTCCACCTTACTGTGTTCCTTGAGAGATCGATACTTGGGAAAACTCGCCCACTTTATATTACTTGTGCGATTGGTTCACTGCCGTGATCTTTAGCATCACTCTTCAATCCTCCTTTGAACTGCAATTAATGTGCTTCAATTGCCTCATCAATTGGGATTTGAGAATTGACTTGGTGGATGAGGTCAAGGTAATTGGAAAACATTTCACTCATCATCATGGATTGGAGTTTTACTGGTTGGAGTCCTCCGAGGAAAATAACACTTAGGACCTCAGGGTTGACACACAGAATCTATCGTGTCTCCACAGTAAAGCGACAAAATAAATCCTTAAGCAACTCTCCCTTGATCTGTGAGATCCCTGAGATGTGCGAGGGGTGTCAGATAGTTTACAAGTTGGCGACAAACTAATCAGTAAAAAGTTAAGCTGGCACTCTAAAGTTTTTTTTATTCCTCCCTCTTTCATGGAATAGAATCAGGTGTGAGCTTCTCCTTTCAGAGTTGTCAGAAATACTTAACATAGGAGTGGGTCAGGGGCATTGTAGATGCACATGATAATTATAAGTGTCTGTCATGCTCCAAAGGGTCATCAGACCCATCAAACGTCTCAATCTTACAAAGTTTTTGTAACGCCCCGAAACTCAAAGGAGCGACGGGTGACGTTTTGGGCCAGTTTTGGGTTCTAGTAGGAGGCACACTGCCTGGGACACGGGCGTGTCCCAGGGCATGTCAAGCTTGTGTCGTCGAGCTGGTTGAGAGGTCGACAAATTTCACTCGACGTTGTGTCGAGACAGGGCACACGGCCTACGACATGGGCGTGTTGCAGGGCGTGTCGACCCGTGTCGACACTCAACCCGTGAAGTCGACACTGCGCTCGACGAAGTGTCGAGACATGGCGCGCGGCCTGCGACACGGGCATGTCGCAGGGCATGTCGACCCGTGTCGACACTCATCCCGGGGAGTCGACGAACTTTGCTCGACGATGCGTCGATACAAGGCACACGACCTATGACACGGGCGTGTCCAAGGCCGTTTCGTCAGGTCGACGATCTTCGCTCGACGAAGTGTTGAGTGTCGAGACCGTGTACACGGCCTGGAGCCCAGGCGTGTTGGGGTAGATAAGAGCAAGGACACGGGCGTGTCCTAGAACCCGTGCAGTGCTCGGGTTGTTTTCGGGATAAATCAATGGGGATACACGGCCGACCACACCGCCGTGTCAGGTGGAACACGGGCGTGTCAGGTCGAACACGGGCGTGTTCGATACCCGTGTGTTGTTCCAGGAGAGTCAATTTTGACGGCGAATGAGGCACACAGCCATGGACACGGGCGTGTGCCAGGCTGGGTGCGGCCCAGATTGGGCATTTCAGTCCCGAATCAAAGGCGTTCGTTTCTTTATTTTGGGATCCGACGGTTTGGGGTTGTTCCTACTGTGATATACCCGGGATTGGACATTAAAACCCTCACTTTTCATGAGTGATTATCTTTCTAAAGCTTAGAGAGAGAGGAGAGCCAAGGAAGGAAGAAGAAGCTAGATCCGGCCATTGGAGGAGCTTCGAAGCTCCAAATCGCGAGCCGACTCCGGATCCACTGAGGTAAAGCTAGTGCGGTGTTTTTCATCCGCTTACTTTTCCATGGCGCCAAAGAAGAATGCAAGGGTAACGATCCTCTTCTTGAGCATGTTAAGCTCTACTTCTTTTGCAAAAGGGAAGCCCGCTCTCGTGAGTTTGCGGTGAGTTGGAGGCGTTCATTCGGGTAGACATGAATAGTCCCCGTTGTTAGAGTCCGTAAGCGAGAATGGACATAGGCATGTTGTGTGAAGCCTACCCGGACATGTTGGTCTGGATCGGTGATGTTGCATTGCATAAATGCCGGAGAAGACTCCGTGCGATTGGTTGTTTTTCGGGTTTTCTACACGGTAGATTGCAACAGGGAGCCTTGGGGACTAACCCTAAGGTGCACCCGGAAAACTGGGCGGATGCGTGATCTTGCCAACATGGAGGCCTGAGAGCCAACTTGAACATAACCGAGTTATGTGAAATTGTGTGACGAAAATGGGACTCGGGAGAAGTTTGACCTACGCATATGGCTTAAATTGTCGTTGCGACGTGAGCACGGGTTAGATGGAACCGTACCCACTTCTATGTCGTTCGGGTTAAAGAGAACTAAAGTTACGTGGCACTTGTCGTTGGCATAGATGAGAGTCTTCGGCGGTCTATGGCTTAAATTGTCGTGACCCATGCCGGGAAGACAAATTGCTCATAGGTTTGGCCGTCAAAGTGGCGGTGGTGAGTCCGGAATGTCTATGGCTTTAACTGACGTGACATCAACCGGTTCACCGAGAATGTGCCCTGAGTGCACGGGGTGTGTGGCCATTTGAGCCTACGCCTGTGATGAAATGAATATTATTATATTGCTCACTTGTGCTAATAAAATTGCAGGGAAGGAGCATCGCCGCCCCGAGTTGGGGGTGGGATCGTTATAATTTGGTCAACATTGCTGACCGTTGCCTTTTTGTTTGCCACCGTGTGGTGGTTATGTTGCTTGCAGGTGCTGCTGGACCAAGCGGTCAATAGCGGGCTAAAGCCCAAATTGCGAAGCCGGCCCTTGAAGGCCTATTTTGGAGTGTTTACTGCTTTATTCATGTATGACCGGCCTACGTGCCATGGTTTGTAAATCATGTAACATTAAGTAAACCATTTTGTAAGGCCTTAAGGCCAGTACTTGTGTATGTACTTCATTCCTGGTTGGCTATTTTAGTGGACATTCATGCTTTAGTGCTGAGTTCTTTATTGCAACTTTTATAAACTGCTTCCGCTAGAATGCTCTGTATAGGACGTTATGATTGGTTGGATGGTTTCCATGAGTAACCACCCGGTCTGTCTGTGGCATACGGCGTCGGGCCCCGACCGGACCTACTATTATATGTTATACGACGGATAGGGGGTATTACAATTTGGTATCAGACTACTGGTTTTGGTCGGGCTTAAAATGAATTCGTGGGCGAATTCTTTTTAAGGGGTGGTGAGAACATTGCGTGCGTCATCGTTATAATAGTAAAAGAACCCATGAATGTCCACTTAGGAATGAAAATACACGTGTTTGAGGAACCTGCGCGTTCCTATAATTGCTGTTTGTAATTTTATTAGGTCGCTTAACGGTGTTTTGTACCACTATAGGTGACCGGAAGCGGTGCTGGACCGCCAGAATGTCCGGTTTCTGAGGAGCATAGTGCACCCGGTGAGGTGTTTGAGACTCCTCCTTCGTATGAAACCGTTAGAAGGATCGTAGAAGCGGTGTTCGCTGTGACGGGTGCACAGCTTGGAGGAAATGTACAACCCTGCGCCCCTGTTGCGGCTTCAACGCTGTTTGGCGTGATGGAGCAGATGACCTTTGGTAGACCATCGGGGCAGCAGCTGAATATGCACTTAGTGCAGGGAGCGCACACAGTTGAGGAATATTTGCAAGCATTTCTTATGATAAGCCGCTACCCATGCTTCGAGTTGGATAATGAGCAAGCTACAGTTGATAGATTTTATAATGGCTTGCGCGCCGAGTTACGAGTTCTACTGCTAGGACCAAAGTTATTGGGATTCCGAGCCTTGGCGGAATCAGCTAGATCTTTGGAGGCAGATTTGAGGAAAACCCTCCCGATGCCAGCGACCATGGTATCGAACTATGCAAGCCCCATAAGGGTTGAGTCCGTTGGAATGCTAGAGAAAGGGGCTATGACATCGACTAGCAAAGCTACTTACACATGTTTTACTTGTGGTAAAAAAGGGCAATTTGCTCGAGACTGTTGGAAAGGTGCTCAGAAGGCCAAGAAAGCTATGTCAGGAGCAGTCAAGGACTTTAGTGCAAAGGAGACGGCATTCAAAGTGTCGAACACCTCAAAGTCTGGATATCAAAAATAGTATAAGAAGCTTAGGACTTCGGGTCAAGCTCCTTCTGGTGCTTCTGGGGTGACTACGGGTCGAACCCCGAGCGCATGTTTCACTTGTGGAAAACCGGGGCACTTTGGCCGAGACTGCTGGAGCGGACGTCCCAAGTCCGAGAAGAAGCATGCTGTCGTGACGACAGGTATGGTTTAAAGTTATAACAGTTTAGCCTTGAATACTTGTCGCCATTGTGCATGTTAGCTTAGAACTACTTGTGCTAAGATTTGTTCTAATTTTCGTTTATTCGGCGAGAGCACCGTTCGTGTGAACGAAGCTTCACATTCCTTTATTTAGGAATTGTTTTTACGCATCGGAGTACCTCCTTCGATGGTAAGAGACAAATTGGATGCGTTATGGTCCAATGGCGCTCAATGCACGTGGGTAGTATCTGTTGCATTTAGGTGTGGTCAGGGAGCCAATACTTTGACTTCCAAGTATCATTACTACCGCTAGGGGAGTTCGACGTAATATTTGGCATGGACTGGCTCTCGGAGCAGCAAGCCTATATTGATTGCGGTAGCAAGGAAGTCAAGCTGGGAGCAAGTCGTGAAACGACTTTTACGGGCTTGAAGGGGGTCGATCAAGACGTTGATGTCTGCTCTTCTGGTGGTGAAGGCGGTTCGTGCTGGTGCAGAACTGTTCTTTACACTAGTGGAGGTTGCAAAGATGAAGCCCGCGTTGGATAGTATTTCAGTGGTATCGGAATACCCTGATGTGTTCCCCGCAGATCTTCCTGGAGCCCCGCCTCAGCAGGAGATAGATTTCACGATTGAGCTAGTGCTAGGTGCAAAGCCTGTGTCACGATCTCCGTGTCGGCTAGCGCCTAATGAAATGGCAGAGCTGATAGTTCAACTGCAAGAGTTATTGTAGCAAGGGTATGTGCGCCCGAGTTCTTCGCCTTGGAGCGCACCGGTCCTCTTTGTTAAGAAGAAGGACGAAAGCTTGAGGCTATGTATTGATTATCGGGAGCTCAACAAGTTGACAGAAAAGAACAAGTACCCAATCCCCCGGATTGATGATCTTTTTGATCAGTTGGTCTGGTCGACAGTGTACTCGAAGTTGGATCTCAAGTCTGGGTATTATTAGTGGAGGATAAGGGAGAGTGCTATCCCTAAGACAACGTTCAGTACAAGATACGGGCATTACGAGTTTACGGTCATGCCGTTTGGGCTGACCAATGCGCCGTCAGTGTTCATGGATTTGACGAACAGGACCTTCAGTGAGTACTTGGACCATTTTGTGATTGTCTTCATCAACGACATTTTGGTGTACTTGCAGAGTGAGGAAGATCACTTCAAGCATCTTCTTTTGGTTTTAGAGATGCTAAGGAGGAATCAGTTGTATGTCAAGTTCTCGAAGTGCGAGTTTTGGTCATCCTCAGTGGCGTCCTCGGTCTTATAGTGAGTGAGTAAGGTATTGCAGTGGATCCGGCGAAGATTGTTGTGATACGGGAGTGGCCTAAGCTTTCTACTGTAGCGGGAGTCCAGAGCTTTCTGGGGCTTGCCGGCTATTACAGGCGCTTCGTAGAGAACTTATCGCGGATAACATTACCCCTCACTACTTTGACGAGGAAGGAGCAGAAGTTCATTTGGACGCCGGAGTGCGCGCGAGCTTTTGAGAAGTGAAATGTCAGTTGACCACGGCGCCTGTGTTGAGTTCGCCGAGTGGGATCAAAGGCTATGAGATTTAATTGCGATGCTTTGGGCAATGCTTTAGGTTGCGTGCTACTACAACACGGAAGTTTAATAGCTTATGGCTCGAGACAGCTGAAAGTGCACGAAAGGAACTATCCGGTCCATGACTTGGAGTTAGCGGCCGTGATTTTTGCCTTAAAGCTGTGGAGACACTATTTGTACGGTGTGAAGATTGATATCTACACTGATCTTAAGTGCCTGAAATATCTGATTGATCAGAAAGATCTGAATATGCGGCAGCGTAGATGGACTGAGTTCTTGGGGGACTATAAATTCAAGATCCACTAGGTGCCTGGTAAGGGTAATGCGGTTGCGGACGCGTTGAGTCGTCGAGCCCCAGCTCAAGCCAATTGGCTATCGGTGCATGATGAGCGGTTGGTGCGGGAGTTGGAGGCGTTGGAGATTGTTTGTGGGGATAGGCAATCAAGTGCTGAAGCAGTACTGAATTGGACTGAAGTCCAATATATGACCTGGCTGATCGGATTCGGCAGGCTTTGGATATGGATGCTCATATGAAGCAGTTCATGGTAGAGGCTCTTGATGGGTCAAATTCCCAATTCGTCGTGGAGGACGGATTACTTTGGAAAGATGGTCGTCTGTGCGTCCCAAGTGTGGGTAATTTGTGGGTGGAGTTGTTGTACGAGGCACACCATACCAAGTACTCGATTCAACCAGGGAGCACGAAGATGTACCGCGATGTGAAGAAACTGTTTTGGTGGCCGGGTTTGAAGAAAGATGTGGCGCTCTACGTGGCAAAGTGCCAAACTTGCGCCTTGGTGAAGGCGGAGTGCCAAAAGCCGGGAGGATTTCTTAAGTCCTTGCCTATTCTGGAGTGGAAATTCGACGACATCTCTATGGACTTTGTGCACGGTTTGCCAAGGTCGCAAAAGGGGAACGACGCCATTTGGGTGGTCATAGATCGGTTAATGAAGGTGTCGCATTTCATTCCACATAGGAAGGATGATCCGGTGGAGAAGTTGGCAAAACTTTATGTGGATAACATTGTACGGCTTCACGGTGTGCCCCGCAGCATCGTGAGTGACCGTGATGGGCTGTTCACGTCCAATGATTGGAGGCTTATTCAGCAAATGTTGGGGACAAAGTTGAAATTCAGCACAGCCTTCCATCCGCAAACGGATGGGCAGACCGAGAGGGTCAATAGAACCATGGAAGACATGCTCCGCATGCGTGTCTTGGACTTTGGAAAGCAATGAGAAGACCATCTTTATATGGTAAAAGATGTCGCACGTCGTTGTCCTGGCTGAAAACGGGTGAGTCAAGTTGTATAAGCGAAATGGAGGATTCTACTTCTTTGCTGAGAACCTTTCGGGAGATGTTGCTTATCGCTCAGGACCGGCAAGCGAAGTACTATAATGCCAAGCATAGGAACGTGGAGTTCGCTGTGGGTGACTAAGTGTACTTAAAGATCAAGCCATTCAAGGGTGTCTCGCGGGTGCGGTGATTGAAAAAGCTAAGCCCGAGGTACCTTGAGCCGTTTGAGGTTCTGGAGCAGATTGGTGAAGTATGCCTATCAAGTGAAGCTTTCAGTGGAGCTTAGTGGTCTACATGATGTATTCCATATTTCGGTGCTACAGAAGGCGGTGCAAGAGCCTACGCGAGTGGTCGCGGTCGATCAAGCGCCATTTGATAGTGGTTTGACGATGAAAGTAAATCCCGTGTGGATTGAGGACTCGGAGGTCAAGCGGCCACGCAATAAAGAGATCAGGATGGTCAAGGTCCGGTGGGACTATTGCAGTCGTGAGGAGCTCTCTTGGGAGCGAGAGCAGACTATGCTTGATGTGTATCCGGAGTTGTTCCGCTCAGGTACAAATTTTGGTTTTTTACATGTCTTTCCTTTATATAATTTCGTGGACGAAATTCTTTTAAGAGGGGGAGAGTTGTAACGCCCCGAAACTCAAAGGAGAGACGGGTGACGTTTTGGGCCAGTTTTGGGTTCTGGAAGGAGGCACACGGCCTGGGACACGGGCGTGTCCCAGGGCGTGTCAGGCTTGTGTCGTCGAGTTGGTCGAGAGGTCGACGAATTTCTCTCGACGTTGTGTCGAGACAGGGCACACGGCCTGCGACACGGGCGTGTTGCAGGGCGTGTCGACCCGTGTCGACACTCAGCCCGTGAAGTCAACACTGCGCTCGACAAAGTGTCGAGACATGGCACACGGCCTGCGACACGGGCGTGTCGCAGGGCGTGTCGACCCATGTCGACACTCGTCTCGGGGAGTCGACAAACTTTGCTCGACGACGCGTCGAGACAAGGCACACGGCCTAGGACACGGGCGTGTCTAAGGCCGTGTCGTCAGGTCGACGATCTTCTCTCGATGAAGTGTCGAGTGTCGAGACCGTGTACACAGCCTGGAGACCAGGCATGTTGAGGTAGACACGGGAAAGGACACGGGCGTGTCCTAGAACCCATGCAGTGCTCGGGTTGTTTTCGGGATAAATCGATGGGGATACACGGCCGGCCACACCACCGTGTCAGGTGGAACACGGGCGTGTCAGGTCGAACACGGGCGTGTTCGATGCCCGTATGTTGTTCCAGGCGAGTCGATTTTGACGGCGAATGAGGCACACGGCCCTGGACACGGGCGTTTGTCAGGCCGTGTGCGTCCCAGATTGGGCATTTCAGTCCCGAATCAAAGCCGTTCATTTCTTTATTTTGGGATCCGACGGTTGGGGGTTGTTCCTACTGTGATATACCCGGGATTAGACATTGAAACCCTCACTTTTCATGAGTGATTATCTTTCTAAAGCTTAGAGAGAGAGGAGAGCCAAGGAAGGAAGAAGAAGCTAGATCCGGCCATTGGAGGAGCTTCGAAGCTCCAAATCGCGAGCCGACTCCGGATCCACGGAGGCAAAGCTAGTGCGGTGATTTTCATCCGCTTACTTTTCCATGGCGCCAAAGAAGAACGCAAGGGTAATGATCCTCTTCTTGAGCATGTTAATCTCTACTTCTTTTGCAAAAGGGAAGCCCGCTCTCGCGAGTTTGCGGTGAGTTGGAGGCTTCCTTCGGGTAGACATGAATAGTCCCCGTTGTTAGAGTCCGTAAGCGAGAACGGACATAGGCATGTTGTGTGAAGCCTACCCGGACATGTTGGTCTGGATCGGTGATGTTGCATTGCATAAATGCCGGAGAAGACTCCGTGCGATTGGTTGTTTTTCGGGTTTTCTACACGGTAGATTGCAATAGGGAGCCTTGGGGACTAACCCTAAGGTGCACCCGGAAAACTGGGCGGATGCGTGATCTTGCCAACATGGAATCCTGAGAGCCAACTTGAACATAACCGATTTATGTGAAATTGTGTGTCGAAAATGGGACTCGGGAGAAGTTTGACCTGCGCATATGGCTTGAAATTGTCGTTGCGAGGTGAGCACGGGTTAGATGGAACCGTACCCACTTCTATGTCATTCGGGTTAAAGAGAACTAAAGTTACGTGGCACTTGTCGTTGGCATAGATGAGAGTCTTCGGCGGTCTATGGCTTAAATTGTCGTGACCCATACCGGGAAGACAAATTGCTCATAGGTTTGGCCGTCAAAGTGGTGGTGGTGAGTCCGGAATGTCTATGGCTTTAACTGACGTGACATCGACCGGTTCACCGAGAATGTTCCCTGAGTGCACGGGGTGTGTGGTCGTTTGAGCCTACGCCTGTGACGAAATGAATATTATTATATTGCTCGCTTGTGCTAATAAAATTGCAGGGAAGGAGCATCGCCGCCCCGAGTTGGGGGCGGGATCATTATAATTTGGTCAGCATTGCTGACCGTTGCCTTTTTGTTTGCCACCGTGCGGTGGTTATGTTGCTTGCAGGTGCTGCTGGACCAAGCGGTCAATAGCGGGCTAAAGCCCAAATTGCAAAGCAGACCCTTGAAGGCCTATTTTGGAGTGTTTACTGCTTTATTCATGTATGACCGGCCTGCGTGCCGTGGTTTGTAAATCATGTAACATTAAGTAAACTATTTTGTAAGGCCTTAAGGCCAGTACTGGTGTATGTACTTCATTCCTGGTTGGCTATTTTAGTGGACATTCATGCTTTAGTGCTGAGTTCTTTATTGTAACTTTTATAAACCGCTTCCGCTAGAATGCTCTGTGTAGGACGTTATGATTGGTTGGATGGTTTCCATGAGTAACCACCCGGTCTGTCTGTGGCATACGGCGTCGGGCCCCGGCCGGACCTACTGCTATATGCTATGCGACAGATAGGGGGTGTTACAGTTTTAACCCGGATAAAACGTGATGTGTGAGGACTTGTGGAGCCAGAGGGGATATGTGGTGAATAGGGTGGTGAACTTTTGTGTCCCGGTTCCCCCAGTGCCTATTTTCTTCCTCGATCATAAACTTTACTTCCTCATGAGTTAGTACTCTATTGATAAGAGCGGTCATTTCCTCCCTTGTGTGAGAGTTACCATGTGCATGCCCGGGAAGCCCATCGGGTAATGCAAGGTGCTCAAAGCTATCATCATTGGAAAAATCATTTGTGATGGGGTTCTTGGAGTGGGTAGTATCTTTAAGAATTATCTGACTTAATTGGGATCTGTGGTGGTTTACATCCTGGTGTGACATCTGCATTGGTGGCATGATGGGGCTCTATGTCACTTGGCAAGGTGAGAACCTTCGCTTGACAGTCTTCCCTTTAATACAAGTATGATGCGCAGATATGGCAAGTGTGCCAGTCACACAAGTAATATAAAATAGGTGAATTTTCCCAAGTATCAATCTCACAAGGAACACAGTAAGGTAGAGTAACTATCGAGGAGGAATAGAGATTGAAGTCCTTAGGTTGTGGTTATGAAGGGGTATTTGATTTGGATTGCGAAAAATAAAATAAAACTAAATTAACAACAACTGTGCAGGCAGCTATGCTTTGCTTCTCTTGGCGGGATGGAGACTATGCAGGCCGCTATGTACTGCTTTGCAGGGTGAATGGACGAGTAGACAAGCAGATGGAATGGTTCGGACCAGCAGAATGAGGGTCAAAATCACCTCTTCATAACTCACACCACTAGCAATTGCTAGTGCGACAACACTCATGGTGGCGGGATGGATGAGATGAGGTGGAGGCGCTCCTCACTTGTATAAACCCAAAGACATTCACATAGACATGAATGGTAACATTTAAACAAAGCTAGGTTTTACACAATAATCATCCAAACAACCAAGAAATCAATAAGAAATCTACAACAATCAAAGAGGAGGGAAGAATACAACCAATGTACAAAGACTCATCAAAGTTTCCCTATCAGAATCGAGGGTTGTCAATCCTCCTCTAAGCTCGGGCTTCGATTGTCATTCGGGGTCCAGAACAGTTGTCACATTCTTCCACGTTACCCGTCTTCTTCGTCAATAGTCTCTGGTCACGTTCTCCACTGAATAACTGTTAAGTGCATTGGTCTCAATGTACTTGATTTGAAGAAGTCTTCTCAGCTCAATGATATACACATTATTGTATTTGATGGTTGTTAAGTTTATTTGTGCAGGTTAATAAAGCTAAGTACTATGTTTCAACACTTAGTACTAGTGTCGACACACATTGAACAAGTTGTGTCGAGACAAATAAAAGCTATGTCGACACTAAGGACAACTGTCCCGACACATTGTGTTGAGATTGAAGACAACTGTGTCGACACTCAGAACTAGTGTCGACACACTCTATTCAAGCTGTGTCGAGACTAAAGACAACTGTGTCGACACTAAGGACTAGTGTCGACACACTATAATCAAGTTGTAACAAGAGTGAAGAAAACTATGTCGACACACAGGACTTGTATCGACACATTCCACAGAAGTTGTGTCGAGACAAGTTGAAGAGCTTTGTCTACACATTCAGAAGTGTGTCGACACCACTACAGTGTTGTGTCAACACCCAGTACTTATGTCATCACATTTCACAACCAAGTCTCAACACTTCAGCAGACTTATTTCCTAAGTACAGATATCAAGACTGAGGTACTGACAGTTGTTGGAACTATCAGTTATTAACCGGATCAGCCGGTTACTCTTGTCAGAGCATATTTAAATGGATAGAGTCTTCAGAAATAAAGACACAGAGAGAGAGAGAGATAGAAAAATAGAAGAAGCAGCATAATCTTGAAGCTTCAGCTATAAATAAGAAGGTGGAGAGAGGTCTGATCAAGAATCATCTACAACATCTCTCCAGCCTATATCAACCCTAATTTCTACTTCAACAAGCTTTGAAAAGCTAAGAAGGGTTTGATCAGATCTATCTTGTCAGAATCAAAGGAAGCATAATCATCAAGATTAGATCAAGTAGTTACTCAGTTCTCATACTGGGTGACATATTTTTATTTCATTTCTCTATTAAATTCAGTTTGTAAGATCTGTCTATAGATCTGAGTGGTGGAGAATTATTCTCTTATTGTTGTAAGCCTGTGTTATAAATGCTGAGGTAGGGCTAGGATTGCCTGAGGTAGGAGAAGTTAAAAATTCTCTGAGTTGTAGGGCATTTGTTTCCTAAGAAGTAGGAGTGAGGATTCATTCTGAGGTAGAGTTATTGGGAAGAACTTGAGGTGTAGGATCTTGGTGATCTGAGTGGTAAGACTTGTGATCTGAGTTGTATGAGCCAGGTAGGCTCTGAGCTGTAAGATCTATTGATCTGAATAAAGGAAAGAGGAGTTTGGCCGAATCTAGTTCATTGCTAGATATGCGAAGGGGGAAAGTGGATGTCCCATAAATTGGGAAACCACTATAAAACTGTCTGCATTGTGCTGTGTGTGCTATGTGCTATGCTGTGTTAATTCAGTTGATTACTATTTAGTTTCTGTTGATTATCAGATCTTAGTTAATCATTTCAATTAAAGTAGTACTCTGATTAAAAAAAATGGGTACCATATTTAAATTGGACCTATTCACCCCCCTCTAGGTCACTTTCAATCCTAAAGTGAACATTTACAATTGTTATCAGAGGGAGGTTCACTGAAAAAAGGCATAACAGTGTAGTGAAAATCCAAGGATTGCAAAGAAAGAAACATCATGGCCCAAAGGGAAAATAATTCCATTAAGCTCCATGTCTGCTCCAAAGAAAACATTGGAATTTAGAAAGAAAGAGTCAGATTATTCATGGAGGCAGCAGATCCAAGAATATACATTACTGTGCTTGAAGGACTATTCATAGCCATGAAAGTGTCAATTCTTGATGCAAACATCAAGACACCCAAGACTTACATGGAAATGGATAAGGATGAAATCATATTGGCCTCTATGGACAAAAGAGCTCAGAATATTATAGTTAGTGCAATTGATGATTCAACTTTTCAAAATCTGATTCATTGCAGAATAACCAAAGAAATGTGGGAGTCCTTGATAGTTTACATGGAAGGTATTGAAGAAGTTAGAGATGATAGAAAATCACTGCTAAATAACCAGTATGAAGCCTTCAGACAAGATAAAAAGGATTCAGTGTCTCAGTGTTTTGAAAAATTCTTCAGAATAGTAAACAACCTGAGGACTTATGGTTGAAGTTCACTAATTATGAACTAAATGACAAGTTCTTGAGGTCCCTGAATAAGGAATGGGACATCAAGATCTGTGTCATAAGAGAAACGGAAAATCTAGCCTACATAGACCCCCAGGCTCTATTTGAAAAGTTGTTGTCTCATGAGTTACAGTGTAATCACAGAAAACTGAAGAAGAATCATCCAGTGCTCTCAAAAGAGAAAAGTCCTTGGGTTTAAAGGTTGAGTCATCCAGAAAAGTCAAAGAAAAGTCAATACTCACAGAAAAACTGGAAACTGCCTCTGAGTGCACAGAATCATCCTCAACTGAAGGAGAAATAACTGAAGAGGAACTGTCACTCTTCTCTAAACAATTCAAGAAGATGTTAAGGAGAAGAAAACAAGGAAAATGGAAAGGTTCAGTAGGAGACTATTCTAATAAAAAGATCAATCATCCATAGAAACACAGGAAGAAGAATTCTGGGGACAGGTATGGCTCTTCTCAGAATAAATATATTAAAACTAATATAATGTGCTATTGTTGCAACAGAAAAGGGCATGTCATAGCTAATTTCCCAGCAAAAAGGAAGGAGAAAAAGTCTGAGAACTTGAAGGATGGACAACACAAGAAGGCTGACAAAAGTGTATTGGCAAAAAGACAGTTAACACTATCTGACATTAGGTTTGATTCATCTAAATCAGAAGAGGAGGAGGCTCTTATGGGCCTGATGTCCATTGAGGAAACTCAATCAGAAGTAGAAGATCAGGATTGTTCAGATGCTGCTAAGGTAAAATCAATCTCTAATAGTTTTTTCCTCAGAATCAATTTCTGTATCAGAAAATGAATCATGTTCACATAGTAAAGAACATGATTCAGACATTGGATTTACAAAAACTAAAACTAATTAAATTAACCAACAAGATAGATAGCTAGGCAGAGGTGATAGTTGAATAGGTCAAGACTGTCAAAGACTTGGAAGCAAAGCTTGCTCAGGAAAGACAGCTCTTGACTCAATTCTCAAAGCCTAAGTCAGTGCTACCTATCATAGATACCTTCTCTGCACCATTTAGAAGTGGTGTACGGTTTGGTAAGAATAAAAAATTTAAAAAGAAGTTTGTATCTCAAGATAAAATTCCAAGTGGTCCAGATTGGCAACTTGTCAAGTATCTGTCTTCTAACAGATGCTTGAGATCATGTGTTCCTGGACACATGATGTCTGAGTGCTCTACCAGCAAGGTCAATAAAGAGCCTTGCTGGAAGAATCAGAAGATAAAAGGCAATATAGGCCAAAAACCACCACAGAAGTTGATCAATCCAATAAGCCAAGGAATTCTTGCGGCTGATCACAGTGGAGCTCACTCAAATCTGAAAGGTAAAGGTGTAAATTTTATACCTCTACCATGGAAATTGGATAAAGATTCTGTGTTGAACAAGAAAACAACTTCAAATGTGCAACCAAAGAGAAGATACAACAGATTTGAGTGTTGGTGTTATGGGAAGGTTGGGCATTTTGCCCTAGATTGTTGGTATAATACAACAGGTCCTTCATATAGATTTCAACCGCCTCTATTTAGAATGTCTATTGTGTTTCACACAGCAAAGCCTAACAGGAACGAAGGCCCCAAAACTTGTTGGGTTCCTAAGGTGAAATAAATTTGTGTTTGCAGGTGGAGCCAAGTACCACTAATAGGCCAATATGGTACTTGGATAGTGGATCTTCCAGGCATATGACTTGATCAAGGAGTTTACTAAGAGACTACATTCCAGTTAAGAATGGACCAAAAGTCATCTTTGGAGGGTCAGAGAAAGGACTCACCAAGGTATATGGTAACATTTCTAATGGCCTAGTTACCATTACTAAAGTTGCTTATGTGGAAGGATTGAACCACAATCTAATAAGCATAAGTCAACTTTGTGATATAGGATACGAAATTGTCTTCTACAATGACAAGTGTTTAATAAGGAATTCAGGTGATCAAGAGATCATCTTGTCAGGCACTAGGAGTGGGAATATTTATTTTCTAAATTTTCATAGTATAAATGAACAATCACCAGTGTGTCTTGTATCTAGTGAGAAAGACACTTTGTGTGTACAGTGGCACAAGTGGCTGACTCACTTAAACTATAAAGCTATGAGTAAACTATTTTCTTTGGACTTAGTTAGAAATAACCCACAATTAAATGCTCCAAAGAAGGCATAGGTTCTGCTTGTCAAAAATGCAAACAAACAAAAGTCTCTTTTAAGAGCATTCAGTCTAAGGACACTGAGAGGTGTCTGTACTTACTTCATATGGATCTATTTGGTCCTATGCAAGTTCTTAGTTTCGGTAGGAAGTATTATACCTATGTGATTGTGGATGATCACTCCAGGTTTGCTTGGGTATTCTTCTTAAGGAAAAAATCTAAAACACTAGGTATCCTTGCTGATTTTGTCAAACAAATTCAGAATGAGATGGGATGTACTGTGGTCAAACTTAGAAGTGACCATGGTACAAAATTTCAATCTGAAAGGATGACAAATTTCTATAAGGAACTAGGAATCCTTCAGGAGTTCTCCTCTCCATGAACACCACAGTAAAATGGAGTTGTTTAGAGGAAAAATAGAACTCATATTGAGGCAGCTAGAATAATGCTTGAGTGATACATCTCTCCCAGAGTATTTCTGGGCTGAGGCTGTAATCACAGCATGCCAAGTTCAAAATATAGCATTGATCAACAAGTATCACAACAAGGCTCCCTATCAACTAATGAAAGGCAGAAAACCAAATCTATCCTACTTCAAAATTTTTAGAAGCAAGTGTTATATCTTGGACAATGGGAAAACATATCTAACCAAGTTCTCAGAGAAATTCTTTGAAGGAATCTTTGTAGGGTATAGTCTTCATAGCAAAGCATACAAGATCTAGAACTTGAAACATCAAGTTATAGAAGAATCTATTAATATAGTATTTGGTGGCGACGACGGCCCCCAAGTGGACGGCGGCCCCCAAGTTGTTGATGACGGCACGCTAACGGAAGACCCTCCTTCGTCTCCAACAAAGGACTCGCGTCGTCGTGGTGTTCGTATGGAGCGGCGCTACAATTTCCGCTCTCGGCGCAAGACAAATATATAGTTAACTTTATCTTATTATTAGTATGCTATTTGGGATATTTTATTGTGGGCTGCATGTAGCCATATTGTGTGTTATTTTTATTTTATTTTGGGCTACATATAGCCAAGACTTGTTGGTAAGCCTATATATAGGCATGTATGCTTTCTTTAACTTAAGTTGAATGATAAGAGAAAACCCTAAATCTTTCCTATCTAAGTATCTCTCCCTCTCTCTCTACAACTCCTAGCCGCCACCCCCATTTCCCCTCTCTCTCTCTAAAAAAAATTCGGCCAGCACTCTTGTGCTTCCCCTCTCCTTCATCCAAGCCACCACCACCACCACACACCCACCTCAACCCGGCCTCCTCCTTCCATAGCCGGCCAGCCCCCTTCCTTCTCCACCGAGCAGCCCGTTTGAAGAGAACCGGCCGCCCCCTCCACGAGAAGCTTGACCGGAAAGGCTTCCTTATACGGCGAAAAATCTGAACTTTGGCGTGACGCGGCCAAGGCGGACGATCTATCTCTCCATCCGGCGCGACTCCGGTGGATCCGCGGAAGAGCGGCCCTTCAAAGGTAGTCGGAATCATCTATTCCGACTTGGGTAACGATCCTCTCCACTCACGTGTGCTTCCCTTTAGATGTTCTAGTGGACGGAATAATTTTTGCGTTGGATTTGAATCGTTAGATTCTTCGTGGGTTTTCCTTTGGATTTTGCATCGATCTTAACCGCGTTATTTCCGAAAAGGGTTTGGCGAACCCCGTAATTTTTGTTGGGAGAGATCTACCATTTTTCGATCGCACTTTGGGTAGATCTCTTTTGGTACAACCTTCGCTCGGTCGGACCCAATATTGGTCCTTTTAGCTTGGGAGAACGTCGGCCTATCGTCGTTCGCTCGACCTTCCCGCGGAGTGGCTACCGTACGTTTGTGAACTGTGATAACACGCTTGCGAGTGCGCTGTGATTGAGTCTAGTGCGTGAGAGATTGTGGGTTGAGCGTGGCGTTCGTGTCTTTCCCTTAACCCGTCTAGCGTCCGCGGTAGTGGCCTACATCAAATTTTGGTATCAAAGCCAGGTTCTTGTCAATTTTTTAATTGGCACCCTCCCCTCTTTTAGCACGTTAACCTGCACTTGTGTTTGCGCGTTAGTTGTCACAAAAAAAATCTCAAAAAAAAAATTATCTTTGGTCTGCCAATAGCGGCGTAGTTTTCTTAATTTTCAGCCAAAAAAATCAAAATAAATTTTTTAATAATCCTCTTTTTATTTTCTGCAAGAAAATCAAAAAACATTTTATTTTCCTATAGGCATTAAGCGGGATTAATTCCTTCTTTGGTCTGTCTGAACCTGTTGTCTTCCATTTGCATGCGTACTAGGCTCGGTACGGAATATCCTCCTTCGTCGTCTAATATGGATGATGACCGGGGTGAGGGTCGTCCCCTCACAGAGATTGAGGAGCTCCGTCAGGATTTCACGGAGCAGTTGACGGCCATTAGGTAAGCACTTCACGGATTGGGGTTACCACACGGGGCACCCCGTAATCAACCCGCTCACCCACGGGTGGGAGAGCATCACAACCCTTACCCCCACCCTCCTAATGAGAACGCCCCACGAGCACCGTACGAGTTTGACCTTACTCGGGCTGTCCGAGTCAAGCCACCATCCTACGATGGTTTAGGAGATCCCCAAGTCTTCCAGGACTGGATCATGGAGATCGAATGTTATTTCGAGTGGTATACTCTGAACGACACGGATAAGGTGCGAGTAGCGAGAATGAAGTTGCTAGGGCGCGCTAAGATATTTTGGCTGAATGAGGAGCGACGTATGAGGGTCGAGAACGGAGCGTTGCCCATAGGCTGGGATGCAATGAAGGCTAGGCTAACGGAACAGTACGTCCCTACTTACCATCGGACACAAATGTTCGATGATTTAGCCACCCTTATGCAAGGGACTAGGTCGGTGTCTGAGTATATGAGTTTGCTGAAGGACATGATGGTTAGGTGTGACGTGAGAGAGATGCCCGAGGTCACCCTCTCCAGGTTCCGTAAGGGACTAAACCCCGACATCCAAGGAAAGCTTCTGCGTCATGGTCACACCGATTTGCACACCACTTTCAACGCTGCCTTAGATATTGAGCAGCACAACGCGCTTAAGGGCAAGTCTCGCTCGTTCCAAAAGGGAAAGTCCATTTTAGGGCCGCCTCCCACCGCCACCTATAAGGCTAAAGGAAAGTATCAGTCCCCCGACTCGACCTCCATAGTCGTTACGGCTAGGAATGATAGAAACCCCTCTGGTGAGAGAGTCCCGGTGGGTCGGGTCAACAGAACGAATGTCACCTGTTACGCTTGCGGGGTCCAAGGGCACTATGCTAGTGATTGTCCTACTACACCCAGACCATTAGCCCTGTTAGATTCCGCCGGTGGGGCCGACGACATAACTTACGAGGCGGGCGAAGAGAGCGAGTCGGACGGAGTGCCTAGTGATATGGAGGATGACCCCCGTATGATGGTTATGAGGTGTATCCTGGCGACCCCTCGAGCGTTAGACGATTGGAATAGGACGAACATTTTCACGTTGAATTTTAAGAGTGGTGAAAAATGGTGTAGGTTGATCATCGATAGCGGTAGTTGCATGAACGTAATTTCTGAAGTCGCGGTGAGACGAATGTCTCTTGTTGCCGAGCCACACCCTCACCCTTATAAAGTGGCATGGGTAGACAAGTCGTCCCTCCCTGTGACGAAGCGATGCTTGGTACCCCTTACCATCAAAGCTTATTCTGAGCAGATTTGGTGTGACGTCATCCCTATGGATGCGTGCCAAGTCTTGTTGGGTCGCCCTTGGTTGTACGATCATGACGTCACCCACTTTGGTCGTGCCAACACTTACGAGTTTAAATTTAATGGCCGAACCATCCTCTTAAAACCCGCCCCGCCGAAAGATCCTTCGGCCCCCTCAAAGGATACGGTCGTCCCGGTCGAGAAGAAGACGTTGAGCCTGATAGGGAGGAAAGAATTGAAGCGTACTACCCTTGTATATGGGGTCCTCTATGCCTTAGTGTGCCTACAAGTTAAGGAAGACGCAGCCCCTTTTGAGGACTTGCTGTCGGCGTTGAGAAAACTCCTAGAAGAGTTTGTGGATGTGTACCCGGAAGAGCTACCGGCTGAATTACCCCCGTTGCGGGAAATCCAACATGCCATTGATTTCATTCCGGGCTCTTCATTGCCCAACCTCCCGCATTATCAGCTAAACCCCTCCGCGCACTTAGAGTTGCAAACCCAGATCTCGGATTTATTGCAAAAGGGTTTTATCCGCCACAGCAAGAGCCCGTGTGCCGTGCCCGCCTTACTTTCCCCCAAGAAGGACGGCTCTTGGAGGATGTGTGTGGATAGTAGAGCTCTTAATAAAATCTCCATTAAATATCGCTTTCCCATCCCTCGCTTGGATGATTTATTGGACATGTTAGCCGGTGCCACGATTTTTTCGAAATTGGATCTTAGGAGTGGCTACCATCAGATCCGAATTAGGGAAGGTGACGAGTGGAAAACCGCCTTTAAGTCTAAGGAAGGGCTCTACGAGTGGTTAGTTATGCCGTTTGGACTTTCCAATGCGCCGAGCACGTTTTCGAGGATGATGACCCACGTCTTCCAACCCTATATGGGAAAATTCATCGTGGTATATTTTGACGATATCTTGGTATTTAGCACCTCCACGATTGATCATGAGTCACATTTAAGAACCATCCTTACCACGCTGAGATTGGAAAAATTATTCGTGAACATTAAGAAGTGTACCTTCCATGTGACATCGGTTGAGTTCCTCGGTTATATTGTGAGTTCGGAGGGGATCCACGTAGACCCCAGGAAAGTGCAAGCCATTAGAGATTGGCCCGAGCCCGCCAACATTCGGGATGTTAGGAGTTTTCATGGGCTCGCTACATTTTATCGGCGATTTATTAAGAATTTTAGTAGCATTATGGCCCCTATTACCGAGTGCATGAAAAAAGGCGAATTTACATGGACGAACTCAGCCGCTGCGGCGTTCCAATTAATTAAATCGCGCATGTCGGAAGCCCCCCTTTTGCGACTACCGGATTTTACCAAGGTTTTCGAGTTGTCATGTGATGCGTCTGGAGTGGGAATTGGTGGAGTGTTGAGTCAGGAAGGCCACCCTGTGGGGTATTTCAGTGAGAAACTAGCAGGTCCAAAATTAAATTATTCCAATTATGATCGGGAGTTTTACGCGGTTATTCGTTGCCTCCAACATTGGCGGCATTATTTACTTCCTAAGGAGTTTGTCATCTTATCCGATCATGAAGCGCTAAGGTTTCTTAACTCTCAAACTAAAGTTAGTCCTAGACATGCCAAATGGGTCTCCTATCTACAGGAGTATACTTTCATTATCAAACACCTCAAGGGGACTCTCAACCGCGTAGCCGACGCCCTTAGTCGTGTTTCGTTATTGCTCTCCACTCTAGAAGTAAAGGTGATTGGCTTCGATAGGATTAAGGACGAGTACGTCCACTGCCCAGATTTTAAGGATATCTATTTCGCCACCCAAGATGACTCGCCGACAACCATTACTTATTTTTACATTCGGGACGGCTACTTATTTAACCATTCGAAGCTTTGCATCCCCCGTTCCCCCCTACGCCACTTCATAGTGTGGGAATTGCACGGTGGAGGGTTAGGGGGACATTTTGGTCGTGACAAGACGATCACGTTAGTTGAAGACAAGTTTTATTGGCCCGGTCTTAAGGCCATGGTTAGTAAGATCGTGGGTAGTTACCGAGCATGCCAACTGGCTAAGGGGAACAAAACTAACGCGGGGCTTTATACCCCTCTTCTGATTCCGTCTATTCCTTGGGAAGACGTTAGCATGGACTTCATTCTCGGCCTCCCAATCACATTTCGACGTCACGACTCTATCTTAGTTGTTGTAGATCGATTCTCTAAAATGGCTTATTTTATCGCGTGCAATAAAACCAACGACGCGTCACACGTCGCACAATTATATTTTAAAGAGGTGGTAGGCCATCGAGGAGTTCCGAAGTCTATAGTTACTGATAGGGATGTGAAATTTACTAGTTATTTTTGGAAGACCCTGTGGAGGATTATGGGCACCAAACTTCTATTCTCTTCCGCGTACCATCCGCAGACAGATGGGCAAACTGAAGTTGTGAACAGAAGTTTAGGTAGTTTGCTTCGATGCCTTGTGGGAGACCACAAGGGTACATGGGACCTTATCCTCCCTCATGCTCAGTTGGCATATAATAATTCCAAAAATAGGTCCACGGGTTTGTCCCCGAATGAGATCGTGCACGGTTATAAAGCTCTCGTGCCCCTTGACTTGCTTCCGTTACCTCCATCGTTTAAGTCAAGTCAATTTGCACAGGACTTTGCCTCTCACATCCATGATCTTCACAAACGCATAAATGAAACGCTTACCACTCAATACGCGTCTTATCAAGTTCATGCCAACGCACATAAGAGAGTGTCTCCCTTGAAAGTGGGCGATTTAGTCATGGTACGTCTCATCCCTGAACGGTTGCCTACGGGCACCTTAAAAAAGTTAGCGGATCGGCGAGCTGGCCCTTTTCGAATTTTAAAACGGTTAGGTGACAATGCTTTTCTTTTGGAACTGCCAACTGATTGGGGTATTTCCCCTGTTTTTAATGTTTCGGATTTAACGCCATATATTGCTCCGCCACTAGAACTATCTTCCTGTCCGTTTAGTTCCACTACAGATTCTCATGGGTATGGGGTTGAGGGGGGTAAGGGCTCGCTCTCTCCGTCGGTCTCCAACGGAGGTACGCTACATGTTGATGATATAGATTTTCCCCCTTTGCTGCCTAATGCTTTTCCCAGGTTTGCCAGGACCGCCTTTTTGCCAGACAGGATTCTCCAGGATGACGTGTTTCCCACTGCTGATGGCGATGTGCGCCGCTACTTGATCCGCTGGCGTGATCGCCCCGCCTCTGATGACTCTTGGCTCCCGGAAGCAGAAGTGGCTCTCTTGGATAGTGTTCTTCTCCGACGGTATCTTCAAGACAACTCATCGGTGATGAGTCCTTTCAAGCGGGGGAGGATTGGTGGCGACGACGGCCCCCAAGTGGACGACGGCCCCCAAGTTGTTGATGACGGCACGCTAACGGAAGAACCTCCTTCGTCTCCAACAAAGGACTCGCGTCGTCGTGGTGTTCGTATGGAGCGGCGCTACAATTTCCGCCCTCGGCGCAAGACAAATATATAGTTAACTTTATCTTATTATTAGTATGCTATTTGGGATATTTTATTGTGGGCTGCATGTAGCCATATTGCGTGTTATTTTTATTTTATTTTGGGCTACATATAGCCAAGACTTGTTGGTAAGCCTATATATAGGCATGTATGCTTTGTTTTAACTTAAGTTGAATGATAAGAGAAAACCCTAAATCTTTCCTATCTAAGTCTCTCTCCCTCTCTCTCTACAACTCCTAGCCGCCACCCCCATTTCCCCTCTCTCTCTCTAAAAAAAATTCGGCCAGCACTCTTGTGCTTCCCCTCTCCTTCATCCAAGCCACCACCACCACCACACACCCACCTCAACCCGGCCTCCTCCTTCCATAGCCGGCCAGCCCCCTTCCTTCTCCACCGAGCAGCCCGTTTGAAGAGAACCGGCCGCCCCCTCCACGAGAAGCTTGACCGGAAAGGCTTCCTTATACGGCGAAAAATCTGAACTTTGGCGTGACGCGGCCAAGGCGGACGATCTATCTCTCCATCCGGCGCGACTCCGGTGGATCCGCGGAAGAGCGGCCCTTCAAAGGTAGTCGGAATCATCTATTCCGACTTGGGTAACGATCCTCTCCACTCACGTGTGCTTCCATTTAGATGTTCTAGTGGACGGAATAATTTTTGCGTTGGATTTGAATTGTTAGATTCTTCGTGGGTTTTCCTTTTGATTTTGCATCGATCTTAACCGCGTTATTTCAAAAAAGGGTTTGGCGAACCCCGTAATTTTTGTTGGGAGAGATCTACCATTTTTCGATCGCACTTTGGGTAGATCTCTTTTGGTACAACCTTCGCTCGGTCGGACCCAATATTGGTCCTTTTAGCTTGGGAGAACGTCGGCCTATCGCCGTTCGCTCGACCTTCCCGCGGAGTGGCTACCGTACGTTTGTGAACTGTGATAACACGCTTGCGAGTGCGCTGCGATTGAGTCTAGTGCATGAGAGATTGTGGGTTGAGCGTGGCGTTCGTGTCTTTCCCTTAACCCGTCTAGCGTCCGCGGTAGTGGCCTACATCAGTATTTGATGAATCATCTGTTTTATGTAATGATATCTCTAACTGTTCTAGTCAAGGTGGTGCAAAGTCTAAAATGAATAAACTAAGAATAAGTGACTCACCTAACATAGAGTTAGACATTAGGGACAATATAGAAGTTCCTATAGAAGATACTGCATCAGCTCAGGGGGAGGAAGAGAATCACCCTAATCCTCCTGTAGCACTAGATGATAATAGACACCTTCCTGTAGCTGTTAGACATCTTAGAGATCATCCTATAGATCAAATTATAAGTGATGCCAGATTAGGTCTGACTACTAGAAGTAGACTTCACAATGAGGTCCTACACTCTAGTTTTCTCTCATAGGTAGAACCAAAAATGTTTGAAGATGTCAATTTAGATCCCAACTTGATTATGGCTATGCAAGAAGAGTTAAATCAATTTGAGAGATGCAAAGTCTGGTGTCTAGTTCCTTGACTTAGTGATCACAATATCATAGGCTCTAAGTGGATCTATAGAAATAAATTAGATGAATATGGGTTTATAGTAAAGAATAAAGCTAGATTAGTGGCTAAAGGATATAGATAAGAGGAAGGATTAGATTATGACCAAACCTTTGCACCTGTAGCTAGGCTAGAAGACATTAGATTGTTTTTAGCCCATGCAGCATTCAAAGCATATAAAGTCTACCAGATGGATGTAAAGTGAGCATTCATAAATGATATACTGAAGGAAGAAGTCTATGTAGAGCAGCCACCAGGTTTTGTTGACCCTAAACACAAAAACTATGTTTTTAGGTTACATAAGGCTTTGTATGGGTTAAAACAGGCACCTAGAGCCTGGTATAAAACCCTCTCTACCATTCTTATAGAGAACAAGTTCTCTAGAGGAAATATATATAAGACACTATTCCTTAGGAACATCAAAGGTTCAAGCATATTAGTCCAGATCTATGTAGATGACATAATTTTTGGGTCTACCAATGAGATGATGTGTAGCAAATTTCCAAGGCTTATGCAAGGCAAGTTTGAGATGAGCAGCCTGAGTGAGCTAAAGTTCTTCTTGGGATTTCAAGTTAGACAATCTGAGGATGGAATATCCATCTCTCAATCTAAGTTCACTAAGGAGTTAATTAAGAGATATGGTATGGAGAATTCTTCTACCATGAGAACTCCAATGGTTCTACAATGTCACTACACAAGGATGAATCTGGAAAACCAATTGATGAAACCTTGTATAGAGGCATAATTGGATCACTCCTGTATTTAACTGCTAGTAGGCCAGATACTATGTTCTCAACATGTGTCTTTGCTAGGTACCAAGCATGCCCCAAAGAGTCTCATTATAATGTTGTTAAGAGAATACTAAGATATCTTAAGGGCACACCCAATCTTAGGCTTTGGTATCCTAAGGATAGTGATTTTGAACTTACTGGATACACAGATGCAGATTTTTCAGGGTATACAAAAGACAGAAAAAGCACTTCTAGAACTTGCCAATTTATAGGCAAAAGACTCATCAGTTGGAGTAACAAGAAGCAAACAAGTGTTGCTATCTCAACAGCAGAATCAAAGTATATATCTGTTGGAAGTTATTGTGCACAGTTGTTGTGGATTCAACATCAATTACTGGACTAAATTATTCAGCTAAGTAAATCTTTTATGTTCTGTGATTCTACTAGTACAATTTCTATTGCCAATAATCATGTTTCACATAATAGAACTAAATATATAGAAATTAGATATCACTTTCTCAGAGAGAATGTAGAAAAAGAAAATATTATCTTGCAACATATTCCAACTGAAAGACAAGTTGTTGATATCTTTACAAAACCCCTAGATGAAAGTAAGTTCAATTATTTTAAGTTTGAACTAGGTATGTTGAATATTGAATAAATATTTACACTTAAAAGTATGACTAATTAGGAATGCAAATAGTTGAAAATTTTTTACTTTAATAAGTCAGGACATATAAGTCAAAACACAAAATTTGTCTAAGTCACAGAATTGTGTCGAGACACCAGGGTGTGTGTAAACACTATTAGTTCAGGTTTGTCGAGACAGAACAGCGTGTGTCGATATTAATAGAAAAGGTGTGTCGAGACACGTGACTGTGTGTCAATACTGATTAACGGATGTATGTCGACACTAATAAAAGGATGTGTGTCGTGATATTATAAGTTTGTGTCGAGACCTTTACGTCTATGTGAAGAAACATAAACCTTGTGTCGACACATGTCAACACATCTCGACAGCTTAGGTTTTCTTTGTCGACTCTAGAAATTTCCCAATATTGAGAAAATCACTAAATGTTGCGTGCCTTTTCACCTTCAAAAGAATGAAGCTATAAATAGTAGATGTTAGGTTTTGTTGACTTCACTCGCCAGTAATCTTGAGAGACTAACTGTTGTGTGTCGATACCTAGAAATCCATAGTCGACACCCTTCTAACTCAAGATCTTTCAACTAGAATGGCACCAAAGATGGACGATCAAATCAATGAGGGATATGAACTTGTGCGCGATGCATTCGACACCGCATCTGCAGATATCAAGAAAGTGATTGACCTTGTGAATGTGGCAGGGTTGGAGTATCTTCTTTCAGAACCAACCAAGATTTGGAAGAGAGAGGTATCTGAATTTTACTCTGATGCCTCATTAAACTCTAACTCTGACAAGATAAGATCCACAGTTAATGGAGAAAAGATAAGATAAAGGTCACTACCAAAATACTGGCTAAAGTCTTTCAAATCCCTAGAATTCCACTGGATAATGAACTGGATTCAACCAAGATAGCTGAAGCACTAGTTTGGTGTGGACTACCTCCAACCACTAGTATTGGACATTCTTTCAATAGGAAGGGAATGAATTCACATGGTAAATTTCTATCAGAAATAGTAGGTAAGATGCTCCTCTACAAGACTAGAGCACATGATAGAATTTCTAATGTCATGTTTAATCTGATGACTAGAATTATCTTCAAAATAAGCACTGACTGGAATAGAGTGCTATTTGATAAAATTGTTGAAGAAATTCAGAAGCCCAATATGGGCGGAATAATTAGCTTGTATCTGGTAAAGGTAATTCCAGATTGCATCAATCTGAAACTTGGAACTAAGATTAAGCATATGAGGAGAATGGATCTAAGAATCTTGTCTTGGTGGGATAGAGTTTTAACTAAGGAATCTCCTGCACCAAAGTAGAAAAAGGAAATAAAAGGTAAGAAAACAGTGGTAGAGGAAGTAGTATCCTCCAGTGATTCTGAATAAGAGGTGAACTTCAGTTCAGATGACAATCTAGAGGAAGTACAAGGCAGGTCTCCTAGGCAATTCCCTTAGACTAGTGTACAAGTGCAGGGGGAGATCATTCCAGAAAAAGAATTAGCTGAGGGGTATGCACCTCACAAAATTGCCAATGGATATAGCAACAACAATTATAATGGATGTAGTACAAGACCTAGAAAAGGCACAAGCTACTAAGCATGAAATATCTGATCAAGTAACGGAAAAAGCAACTCTACAAGAGGCTGAAGAAGTAGTTCCAAAGACAAAGGATACTAATATTCAAGAAGAGAGAATTGCAGATTCTCAGATTGACATACTTGATACTTAAGTTCAGCATGCATATATTACAATGGATAATATTCCTATTCATAAAGAAGATACAGGAATTGAGGGGGATTTGGCCCTTATTACTGAGATAAATAAAGAGACACCTCCAATTGAAGAGGTTAGTTCTTCTGACTCTGAGGATGCAGATGCTTCTCAACAGAAGAAAAGAAAACTTTCTACAATGAAGAAGTGCAAGAGATACAAACAATATCTTCACTCTGGACCACAAGCAACTACTATAATAGACCACAACTCTTTGCTTGTGCAACTACAGCTCATGCTTGATAAGCAAAGGCAAGATTTAGAGAAGTATGTGGATGAAAGCAACATGGAGTTGCAATTTCAGCTAGCCCAAGAGATCAAGTCAATAATATTTGAAGTAAATCTTCTAAAAATTGAAATGACTGCATTATTTGAGAAAGGGGCTCATGCAGTAATTTATCTGGCAAAGCAACAACAGGATGCCAAGCAAATCCAGGATGATGTGGCAATCAAGCAAGCCTGTGTCCTTGAATATCAGAACAGACTGAATGAGAATCTAATAGTAATGCATGAAACTACCTTGGGAGAAATTAAGACTCAAACAACTGCTTTGGAAAGCAAAATAGATTCTACTGGCATAGAGATTAATGCCAACCTGCAAATTCATTCTGAATCTATCTTTAAGGATATCAAAGATTCATACAAAACTTTGGATAACAATTTACTGAGGGTTAAGAATATAGTGACTACAAGTATCAATTATGTTGAAGGACAGGTCAGATTTCAGAAGAATGATCTAAGACATCATATTGAGAGAGAAGTCATAAAGGGGAGAGAGTCATGATTCAGGCAATGTCGAACAAGCTACCTGTATTGAAAACAAGAGATACTTTAGGCATTCCTCTCCTATGGTATGAGGGTGATCAAACTGCTAAATCTGGTTATCAACAACCACCTCTACTTCATGCACCTCCTACTGAATGGAATCCTCCTGCAGCCCCAAACAATTTTGAGTCTGTTCGAGCAGCTGTTCACCACATGTATAGTCCTCCTCAAGGCATAAATAAGAATGTGATATTTGAGAAAGAGGATAGGCCTGCTACTACTCCAGAAACTGAGGCTCAGTTAGCAAAGAAAAGGTTTAGAGAACAGGCTGAGACTAAACCTGATTTTGAGCAATGAAGTCTAACTTCTAGATCAATCCTTCTTACTGTATGGAAAGCTGTGAATGCTAATATTACTGACAGAGGGAAATGGTATTCTGAATAGGAATGGGGTAAACACCCGAAACAGCAAGATGTGATTCAGAAATTCAGGTAAGATTTGAAAAGAGGAAAGCTTCCTGCTAATTTCATAGAGCCCAACAATTATTTCCCAAAGCAATATCATTATTTTGAGAGGCAAAAGCTGAAGGAAGAGCAACAGCTAAAGCTAAAGCTAAGGAATCCAAAGGTAAGGAAGTTGTTGTGGACAAGGAGCCTGAAATGAAAGCCAAGATATAATCAGGAAAAGGCATAGTGATTAAGGAACCTGAGCTGCCTTAGGATTTTCTTTGCTTTATATTTCTGATGGACATTTTGATCTGTAACTATTAAAAAACTTGTATCAGTAAATTTTATGATAAACAATTAATGAAAATCAAGGCTTATTCTTCATTTCATGTGTTGATTAAATAGGACTAAAATTGTTTGCCTTATGCTCTACTAAGCATTATTATTAAGTTTGTATGTTTATCTGTGTTAATTCACTTACTAAACTGCACTATATGTTTAAATGTCATTATTTTTATTATTGTGGTATCTTGTTGTATATCATTGTTTTGGGGTTATGACTTCTCCCAATATGGGGAGATAGTTGAGTACATTGGTCTCAATGTACTTGATTTGAAGAAGTCTTCTCAGCTCAATGATATACACATTGTTGTATTTGATGGCTGTTAAGTTTATTTTTGCTGGTTAATAAAGCTAAGTACTGAAAGATATGGTACCTAAACACCTAGAGGGGGGGGGGGTGAATAGGTGACCTAATCCTTTTCTAACTTTGTTGGCAGCCAAACAGTTATATCACAGATTTCTAAGTAGTCTATTACAGCAATCAGCAAAAATCAAACATACACAGCACATTCACAGCACAGCACACAATGATTTATAGTGGTTCCCCAATCTTTGGGTACATCCACTTTCCCCCTTCGCCTATCTAGCAGTGTACTAGATTCGGCCAAACTTCTCCACTGTCTCAGAACCCAAATAGGTTCCTACACCTCAGGCCCAAAGCCTTACACCTCAGCTTTCTCCAAAGCCTACACTCAGCCACAAAGGCCTACACTCAGCCACCCAGGCCTACACTCAGCCAATCAAGGCCTACACTCAGAGTTCTTCAACTCCTACACTCAGGCTCTCAAGCCCTACCCTCAGCCTTTATAAATTTAGGCTTACAATGCACTCAGATCCAAAGATCCTACAAGATAAAATAGTATTGCAACAAATAACTCAACAACTCAGAAAATAAGAGAGGAGTTGTGAGTTTCTTGCTGAGTTCTTGGAAGAACTCAGATAGATCCAAACTGACTTAGCTTCCTTCAAAGCTTCTTGAGTAGAACTGAATAAGTCTGAATCCTCTGCAGTTGTTCCTTGACCTCTGCTTCTTAAGATCCAGATGCCTCTGAATCCTTCTTCTCAGCCTAGTTCCAAAGACTGAATTCTTGATTGGAGCTCTCTCTCTCCAACTTCTTAGATCTGCAATTGGACTGCCAGATCTTCTTGTGTTGATACTCTGTGTACCACTTTTCTGATTGCTTGAATAATCTGATCTATTACTTCAAATAGCTTCAACAACAACAACAACAGTTTCTGTAAACTGTGGGTGCCTATTTATAGACATTCTTCATGGTAACCGGCTGGTCCGGTTCATAACAGACTTCTGACTTCCCTGACAGTTGCTGTAGACCGGCTGGATCGGCAGCTGTCATATCAACCAGTCACTTCTTGAAATTCTCTAACTGTCAGATAGTGTCGAGACTTTCTGTTCTTAAGTGTCGACACTTATAGACCAAGTGTCGACACATGCTGTGTAAGTGTTGACACAAGTCTACAAGGTGTCGACACAACTCCTTGTATGTCTCGACACAGATTCTTCTGCATGTGTCGACACTGAAATTGAGTGTCGACACAAGTACTTGTTCTTCATTCTTTAACTGTATTCTTCTAAGTGTCGACACATCTCTTTTGTGTCGACACAACTTCTTGTGTTGAATCTGTCAAGTGTCGACACTGCTTCTTGGTGTCGACACAAGTCTTCAATGTAGATTCTTCAGCTGAGTGTCGACACATTCCCTTAGTGTCGACACTTGTACTTAGAATATATTTGTAGATATTTCTGTTCTTTGCTAAGTGTCGACACAGCTCCTTGTGTCGACACTTTCTACAAGTGTTGAGTCTTTAGCTAAGTGTCGACACATTGTGCTGGGTGTCGACACTTACTTCAAGTGTTGATTCTTCTGGTAGTGTGTCGACACTTGTGCTGAGTGTCGACACATTCTTCAAATGCTGACTCTCCTGCATAGTGTCGACACATTGTGTTGAGTGTCGACACTTACTTTAAATGTTGACTCTTCTGCATAGTGTCGACACATTGTGTTGAGTGTCGACACTTGTACTTGGACTCTGCAGACTTTTGCTGAGTGTTGACACAACTCCAAGTGTCGACACTTTCTGATGTAGACACAGCTCTTCTAGGTGTCGACACTTCTGCTAAGTGTCGACACTGCTTCTCTGCATTCTTCTTCACTGAGTGTCGACACAGCTCCTTGTGTCGACACTTTCTGTCTGGTGTCGACTCTTCATCCCGGGTGTCGACACAATGACTCCAAGTGTCGACACTGCTTGTCTGGGTGTCGACACAAGCTTTCTCAAGTGTCGACACTTTCCCTCTGGGTGTCGACACATGGACTTAGAAAGTTTTAGCTTCAGTCCAGTGAATACCTAACCTGCACAAGTAACTCAAACATACATCAAATACATTAAGATGTATATCATTGAGATGGGTGAGGCTTCTTCAAATCAGGTACATTTGACCAATGTACCCAACAATCTCCCCCTATTTGGAGAAGTCATAACCCTTAGTCAATGATATACACCATTCATAATTAAAAATTACAAAATGATGAAAAGCAGATTATAATCAGCAGGGTTAACATGAACATGTAAAACTTCACACATATACACATTCAACATTCCAGAACAAATAAGAAACAAACACATTTCAGAACAATCATACTATATTTATCATATATTGTTCTAACATTGTTCCTTATACATTTTCAATGTTGTACAAAAATGTTTTGCATTTAAAAGATTACAACAAGCTTCAAGTTTAATTCCTAATCTATTTCTGATCAGGTTCTTTGATAACAATTCCTTTTACAGCTTTAACTTGAGCTTTGACAGCAGCAGTAGCAGTAGGCTCAGCATCAGCAGGCTTCTTGCCTTTTGAGTCCTTCTTCTTTTGTTCTTCAGCCTTGATTTTCTGTCTCTCAAAATAATGATAGGGCTTAGGAAAGTACTTGCTAGGCTCCACTGCAGTAGGAGGTAGCTTTCCTAACTTAGCCTTTCTTCTGTACTGGACAATGGCTTCCTGCCTGATCTCATGCTTCCTCCATTCAGCTTCTGAGAACAACTTGTTTCTATCAGTAGTGTTGTCTTTAGCAGCTTTCCAGGCAGTTAGAATGATATTTCTAGAGGTAGGGCTCCACTGTTCAAAATCTGGCTTTTGTTCTGCTAGTTCCCTAAACCTCTTCTTTGACAGCCTTGTCTCTTCTTCTTTGTCCAAAGCCTCTTGCATAGCTGCTGTTATAGGTTGAACAACCTTTTCTAAATGGACATTGTCCTTGCCCCCAGATGGGCTATACATAGTGCTCACCTCTGCATGAATCATTTCAAAATCTGGAGGGGGATAAATGACTTGAGCTACTTCTTGTGGCTCACCTCCAAAATAGGCAGGGTTCAGTCCAGATTCAGCAACTTCATTGTCATCACACAGGGGAGGATATCCAAGTGTATCCCTGATTGAATTTGATATCCATTTTGCATGCTCAGAACTTGCCTTGACTAACACTCTCTCCCCCTTTATGACTTCTTGGGCCACATGGTCTCTTACATCATCCTTTTGGAATCTAATCTGACTATCCAAATACATGATTCCATCCTTAAAATAAGGTCTAAGCTTTGTAAGTTGTTCAGAGATTGCTTTCTGGGAATCTTGTATAGCAGTTTTGACAGCAGTAATCTCAGCTTGAAAGATTTTATCAAAATCAGCCTTTGCAGCAGCAGCAGAGGTAGATGGTTCAGCAGACTTATTCTTTAATTCAGTGACTATAGCATTGTGGGATGCAGTCAAATTATCATTCATCCTTAATTGATTTTCCAGCACATAGCCTTGTTTCAATGCTATATCATCTACTTGAGTCTTGATCTTCTCCTGGTGAGTAGCCAAATAGACTACTACATTCCCACCCTTGTGGAAGCAGTCAGTCATCTCCTTTTTATTAAGGTTCATTTCAAACCTTATTGACTTGATTTCCTGTGCCAGATCAAATTGTAGGGTCTTGTGCCCTTCATCAACATAAGTCTCTATAGTCTTCCTTTGCTCATCCAGCTTGAGCTGTAGTGCAATCAGTAAAGCACTATAGTCAGCAGTTGGAGCTTGCTGAACTATGGGCTGTGGGGCAATGGATTGGAGGGCTTTCTTGTAGCTCTGACTTCTTCTCTTGAATACAAAGAGTTTCTTCTTTTTAGCCCTAGCACTCTCCTCATCTTCAGAGGCAGAGGTGCTTGCAATATCAACTCTATTCTTAGGGCTCTCTGGTTTTTCTGCTTGCACATCAAGTGCCTTCTCAGTTTCTAGCCTTAAAGGCTCTTCCAGAATTGCCATGTGCTCCCCCTCAGCAGCAGCACCCTTCTCTTCAGCAGCAGCAACCTTGTCCATGTCAAAATCCTCTTGATCTAAATTCAGAAACAAATCTTCCATAGTATATTCATGAGGGGATGGAGCTGGAGATAGTCTTTGTTCTTCAACTACTTGAGTAGTATCTGGAACATTTTGCACAACAGCAGATGTGTCTTCAAGACCAACATCTGGAGCTTGGCTAGGTAGCTGAGTTTGCTGAGGAACATCAGACAAATCAGCATCTTCAATAAGATATTCTAAAGTTTTTAAGTCAGTGAGTACCTCTTGAATAATGATGGTGGCTTGCTCACTGTCCAGAGTAGATGGTTCTTCTACTGCTGGAAGCTCCCCCTGGCTGTGATCCCTATGGATGGGGCTAGCTGGAGGCAGCTCCCCCTGGATCTCAGCTTCATCGTGAGGAGCAGGAGTCTTCTCTGCAGCCACTTCTTCATGGTCATCAGGTGTGAAAACAACCTGTGCTTCACTATCAGAACTGCTGGAGGATTCTTGTGTCACAGCAGCAGTCTTTCTCTTCTTCCTGGGAGGAGTAACTTTCTCAGAAACTGGCTTCTCAGGGGTAGGCATGTCCTTTGACAACACCCTTTCCCACCTAGAAAATATCCTAGAATCCATCTTTCTCATATGATTGATCTTGCTTCCAGCAGCTGTGCTCATTACCTCTGGTATTGTACCAGCCAGGTAGAGACTTATAATTCTGCCCAGATTGGGCTTCTTCAGACTTTCCTTGATCTTTTCATAGATGACCATTGACCAATCTGTTTTTAGGGTGAAGATGATTCTTGTCATGATATTGAACATTGAGGCTGACACCCTGTCATGCCCTCCAGGTTTACTGAGAATCACCTTTCCCACTATTTCAGACATGAATTTCCCTTGATTATTCATGCCTTTCCTGTTAAAGACTGATCCTACCTTCATCTTTGGATCCAGTCCACACCAAGTAAGAGCTTCCCTGGTCTTTGAAGCAGTTACTTCCTCTTCATCATGTGCTTTAGGTAGCTGGAGTACCTTTCTCAGATTCTTTGGTGAAACTTTGACCTTAGTCCCATGAACTCTGGATTTGATCCTGAATCCAGAGTCATCTACAGCAGCTCCATGGAGGAATTCAAGAACTTCCTTTTTCCAAATCTTCGTTGGTTCTGAAGTCAAGTATTCCAATCCAGAATCGGCAATTAGGGTTACTACCGCCTTGAGTTCTTGATCAGCTTCATCGAATGCACCTCGCACGAGCTCATAGCCTTCGTTAACATTCTCCTCGAGCTTGGGAGCCATTAGGGTTTGAAGATTTAGTCTTGAGAAAAGAGAAATGTCGACACAAGAGTTTTGGTCTCGAAACTTTGAAAACGTGTCGACAATCAAAGATAGAACCCTATTTATACCTGTCTAATTTTGAAGATGAACAGGCGGGATATCTAGCTTAACATGTGTCGACACTGGCAATAAGTGTCGACACTTACTTATAATGTCTCGACACATATGGGTCGACACAAGTTTAGTCAACAGATATTATGTGTCGACACATGTTTATGTGTCGACATCACTCTACTCGACGAATAGTCGAGACTTTACTTAGAAAATTCTGAGTAAAACTTAAGTGTCGACACCACATTGGATGTGTCGACACCTACTCGACATGTGTCGACACTAACATTCTGAAGTGTCGACACCAACTTCCTAGATGTGTCGACACCTTTTTCCTGAAGTGTCGACACTTTTATTCTGTGTCGACATAGACTTGTCTATGTGTCGACACCTTTTTACTTAGTCAATTTTCTATTCTGTAAACTTAGTCTAAGTTTATCATACCTAGTTCAATTTTGAATCTATTAAACTTAGCTTCTTCTAAGGGCTTAGTAAACATGTCAGCTATCTGATTATCAGTTTTAACATATTCAAGTGCAATATCATTTCTTTCTACATGCTCCCTAAGAAAGTGATATTTAATCTCAATATGTTTTGTTCTACTATGAGATACAGGGTTGTTAGCTATTGAAATAGCACTTGTAGAATCACAGTAAAGTGGAGTTCTACTTACCTGAAATCCATAGTCCACTAGCTGATGTTGAATCCATAGAAGTTGAGCACAGCAACTTCCTGCAGCTACATATTCTGACTCAGCTGTGGAGATAGCCACACTAGTCTGCTTTTTGCTGCTCCATGAAATTATTCTTCCACCTAGGAATTGACAGGTTCCAGTTGTGCTCTTTCTATCCTCTTTGCATCCTGCAAAGTCTGCATCTGTATAACCTGTTAGATCAAAATCTCCATTCCTAGGGTACCAGAGGCCTAGATAGGGAGTGCCCTTTAGATATCTCAATATTCTTTTGACAGCAGTCAAGTGAGACTCTTTAGGGCAGGCTTGATACCTGGCACAAACACATGTAGCATACATAATGTCAGGCCTACTTGCAGTCAAGTATAGTAGGGAGCCAACTATCCCTCTATACAAGGTTTCATCTACAGGTTTTCCTGCATCATCCTTGCTAAGAGACATACTTGACCCCATTGGAGTCTTCATGATACTGGATGAATCCATACCATATTTCCTTATGAGTTCTAGGGTGAACTTGGACTGACATATGGACAAGCCACTTTCAGTCTGTTTAACTTGGAGACCCAAGAAAAACTTTAGCTCTCCCATACTACTCATCTCAAATTGACTTTGCATAAGCTTTGCAAACTTTTTGCAAAGGCTACTTTCAGTAGACCCAAATATAATGTCATCTACATATATTTGGACAAGTATGACTTTGCCTCTAGATTCCCTAAGGAATAGAGTCTTATCTATTTTCCCCCTTGTGAACTTGTTCTCAATGAGGAAACTAGATAGGGTTTCATACCAAGCTCTAGGAGCTTGTTTTAACCCATATAATGCTTTCCTAAGTCTATAGACATAATGAGGTTGAGTTGGATCAACAAAACCTGAAGGCTGCTCCACATAGACTTCTTCCTTAAGATTACCATTTAAGAATGCTGACTTGACATCCATCTGGTAAACCTTGAATCCTTGATAGGTTGCATAGGCCAAGAACATCCTTATGGCCTCCAGTCTGGCTACTGGGGCAAAGGTTTGATCAAAATCAATACCTTCTTCTTGCCTATATCCTTTTGCAACCAGTCTTGCTTTATTCTTAATGATGACCCCTTGTTCATCTAACTTATTTCTGTAGATCCACTTAGTTCCTATAACATTGTGGTCTTTAGGTTTAGGAACCAGTTCCCAAACCTTGCACCTTTTGAACTGATTAAGTTCTTCTTGCATAGCTTCAGTCCACTGTGGATCTTGTATAGCTTCTTCAAATTTCTTAGGTTCTATTTGAGACAGAAAACTAGAATATACTGCAGCATTCTGATTTCTGCTCCTTGTATGAACTCCTTGTCTTGGATCTCCAATAATCAGCTCTACTGGATGATCTCTTAGATGCCTGTGGGCTGGAGGCATCCTAGCTTCAGGTTGAACTTCTTCAGCATCTGCATCATGCTGTACTTCTTGTATTTCTTCAGCTATTGGCACATGTAGTTCTCCCCCTAGACAACTGCTATTGCCTTCTACTTGCTGTCTTTCAGCAGGCATCTCTTCTATAGTAAGCTTGTCCAATTTCTTTGTCAAACCTGTGGGGCTGCATACATTGCTAGACAACTCATTGTTAATAAGTTTTGTCTCATCAAAAACTACATGCACAGTCTCCTCTACAACTTGTGTAATCAAGTTGTATACTCTATAAGCCTTACTATTATTGCTGTACCCAACAAAAATTCCCTCTTGGGACTTGGCAGCAAACTTAGTTATGTAAGACTTCCCATTGTTAAGTATGAAGCATTTGCAACCAAAGATCCTAAAATAGGATAGGTTTGGTTTCCTGCCTTTCACTACTTCATAGGGGGTCTTGTTTAGTCTTTTAGTGATGGTAGCCCTATTTATCACATGGCATGCAGTGTTAACTGCTTCAGCCCAGAAATACTCAGGCAGTGATGTATCACTAAGTAGGGTTCTACCAGCCTCTATCAAGGTTCTATTCTTCCTCTCAGCAATGCCATTTTGCTGAGGTGTTCTAGGTGAAGAGAATTCTTGAAATATCCCAAAGTCTTCACATAGTTTTGTCATTCTTTCAGATTGAAACTCAGTACCATGGTCACTTCTAATTTTGACCACAGTACTATTTAGTTCATTCTGAATTTGCTTGACAAAGCTGTAGAAGACACTAGGTGTTTCAGATTTCTGCCTTAAGAAGAACACCCAGGAAAACCTTGAGTAGTCATCAACAACTACAAAGGTATAGACCTTCCTACCTAAGCTGTGAACTGGCATTGGACCAAAGAGATCCATATGCAAGAGGTATAAGCACCTCACAGCATCTTTGTTCTCAATGCTTTTAAAGGTGGATTTGGTCTGCTTGCCCTTTTGACAAGCTGAGCAAATGCCATCTTTAACACACTTAACTTGAGGACCATTCCTCACTAACTCTTTGCTAAAGAGTTTGCTAATAGTCTTGTAGTTAAGATGAGCTAGCCTCTTGTGCCACTTGACACAATGAGAGACTGTCTCATCAGCTACAAGACAAACAGGAGAACCATTGTTCTCAATCATGATGTCTAGACAGTAGACATTCCTCTTTCTATATCCTGTCAAAATGATCTCTTGATCACTTGACCTCTTGATATGACAACCATTTTTAACAAATGAGATGTCATACCCTACATCACTTAACTGACTTATACTTATAAGGTTGTGTTTCAACCCTTTAACATAAGCCACTTGAGTAATGGTAACAAGGTTTGAAGAAATGTTACCAAACCCTTTGATGATTCCTTTTTCAGAACCACCAAAGGTCACTTTAGGACCATTTTTGATTGGAATGTAGTCCTTCAGTAGTCCCCTTGTTCCAGTCATATGTCTGGAACATCCACTATCCAAGTACCATGTTGGGGTATGGCCACTTGGATTCACCTGCAAAACAAATTAATGAACCTTAGAACCCAAAGTAAACTTGGGTCCTTGGTGATTGTTAGTTTGCAACATGACATAGCTACCTACTGGCTTTCCACCAGGTAACTTGCTACTCAACTTGGCACTGGCATTGTGCCAACAATCCAAGGCAAAGTGGCCAACCTTGCCACAACACCAACATTCAAACTTATTGTACCTTTGCTTAGGTACAGACTTTGCTGTCTTAACTGCAGCTGACTGATTGAATGTTGGGGCCTTGCCCTTGGACTTGGACTGATCCTGAACAGTCCTAGCAGGTTTAACAAAACCCAGTCCAGCCTTACCTTTGTGATGAGTAAAATCATCAATCAAAGGTAGAACTGATTTAGGCTTTGAAAACTTTGCAACCAGTTCTCTCTCTTTCTGAAGATTTGTCTCCAGTTTCTTAATTTGATCATTCTTAAATGTGATAGTACCCATCTGAATCACTGTAATGTGTTTCAGCCTAGCTATCTCATTCAGTTTTTGGTCAAATTGCTTCTCAAATTCTGTTGCAGCAGCCTTGAGATCAGCAATCTCCTTTGCCTGACTTTTGGCAAGGGACTTGCTTTTCTTATAAGCCTGTAACAGCACCTTATATTCATCTATGAGCTGATGAATATCATCTTCAGACTCAGAAACACTTCCATCATTTGATGAAGATGAATCTGATTCTGAACTAGAACAAGAAACTGAACTTAGAGTTGGACTTTGTACCTGACTAGGTCCTGGCTGCTCCAGGATTTTGGTACTCTCAGTCAATGCCATCAGTCCTTGGCACTGGCAGTCTTCTTGTTCATGAATTGACTCCAAGATCTTCATAAATTCTTCTTCTTCTTCAGCAAATAGCCCTATGTAGGCTTCAGCATCAGTATCAGTGTCTGAAGAAGAAATATCTGAAAGAGTCTTCTCATTCTTGGCAACAAAAGACTTCTCTTTCTTCCCTTTGAAGTGAGTCTTTTTCCTGTCACTGGATTCTTTTCTTTTCTCAGGACAATCAGCAATGACATGACCCTGTCTATTGCAGCAGTAGCACACAATCTTTGATCCAGTTGCCTTGCTTGTCTTTGTCTTCTTCCTGTCCTTCTTAGAAGGCTTTTTCTCCTGATACAAGACTTCTTTTCCCTTGTAAGTAGATGGTCTGGACCTCCACTGTTTCTTTTTCAGGAATTTCTGAAAGTGTCTAGTGAAGGCAGCAAAGTCTTCATCACTTTCACTGCTTGTAGACTTTGTACTGACAGACCCTTCTGACTCAGATTCAACTACCTCTGGAGGTGGAGTTGATGACTTAGTTCTGCATTTTCTGGGAACTTCTGTCTTGAAGGCAACAGTCCTTTCCTTGTGCTCAGTCCTAGTAGATTTCTCCTCCTCTTTCCTCACTGTCAGCTGCATCTCATATGACAATAACTTGCCAAACAGTGTAGGAGGAGGAATTTCTCCCAACTTTGCCATTTCTCTTATGGCACAGATCTTGGTGTCCCAATCTTTGGTTAGGGACCTTAGGAATTTGTCATTTAGTTCATAGTTGCTGAACTCTCTTCCATAAGACATGAGTTCATTAACTATTCTATAGAACTTCTTGTAGCATTCAGTGATGCTATCTCCCTTGCCTTGCCTAAAGCTCTCATACTCTTGATTAAGCAAGGACTTCCTATCTTGCCTAACTTCTTCAGAACCTTCCATATAGACAATGAGGGTATCCCACATTTCTTTTGCTGTTTTACAGTGAATTAAGTTCTGAAAAGTTGCATCATCAATGGCACTCACTATTATGTTTTGTGCCCTCTTGTCCATAGTGGCTAGGACAATTTCATCCTTGGTCATCTCAGAGAAATCCTTTGGAGTCCTCTGATTTGCATCCAATACTGAGATCTTCATTGGCACATAAGGCCCTTCCTTAACTGTGATGTAGATTCTTGGGTCTGAGGCCTCCATAAATAGCCTTACCCTTTCTTTCCAGATCCCAAAAATTTCCTTTTTACAAATAGGTAATTTCATGGAACCCAATTCTTTATGATTTTCAAAAGAACCCATGGTTCTTGATTTTCTTGAAGCTGTTTTCTGACTTAGACTGTTTCTGCCAAACAGGATCTCCTTAGACTGTTAGTCCTTGTTTTGAGGAACCTCGCTTTGATACCACTTGAAAGATATGGTACCTAAACACCTAGAGGGGGGGTGAATAGGTGACCTAATCCTTTTCTAACTTTGTTGGCAGCCAAACAGTTATATCACAGATTTCTAAGTAGTCTATTACAGCAATCAGCAAAAATCAAACATACACAGCACATTCACAGCACAGCACACAATGATTTATAGTGGTTCCCCAATCTTTGGGTACATCCACTTTCCCCCTTCGCCTATCTAGCAGTATACTAGATTCGGCCAAACTTCTCCACTGTCTCAGAACCCAAATAGGTTCCTACACCTCAGGCCCAAAGCCTTACACCTCAGCTTTCTCCAAAGCCTACACTCAGCCACAAAGGCCTACACTCAGCCACCCAGGCCTACACTCAGCCAATCAAGGCCTACACTCAGAGTTCTTCAACTCCTACACTCAGGCTCTCAAGCCCTACCCTCAGCCTTTATAAATTTAGGCTTACAATGCACTCAGATCCAAAGATCCTACAAGATAAAATAGTATTGCAACAAATAACTCAACAACTCAGAAAATAAGAGAGGAGTTGTGAGTTTCTTGCTGAGTTCTTGGAAGAACTCAGATAGATCCAAACTGACTTAGCTTCCTTCAAAGCTTCTTGAGTAGAACTGAATAAGTCTGAATCCTCTGCAGTTGTTCCTTGACCTCTGCTTCTTAAGATCCAGATGCCTCTGAATCCTTCTTCTCAGCCTAGTTCCAAAGACTGAATTCTTGATTGGAGCTCTCTCTCTCCAACTTCTTAGATCTGCAGTTGGACTGCCAGATCTTCTTGTGTTGATACTCTGTGTACCACTTTTCTGATTACTTGAATAATCTGATCTATTACTTCAAATAGCTTCAACAACAACAACAACAGTTTCTGTAAACTGTGGGTGCCTATTTATAGACATTCTTCATGGTAACCGGCTGGTCCGGTTCATAACAGACTTCTGACTTCCCTGACAGTTGCTGTAGACCGGCTGGATCGGCAGCTGTCATATCAACCAGTCACTTCTTGAAATTCTCTAACTGTCAGATAGTGTCGAGACTTTCTGTTCTTAAGTGTCGACACTTATAGACCAAGTGTCGACACATGCTGTGTAAGTGTTGACACAAGTCTACAAGGTGTCGACACAACTCCTTGTATGTCTCGACACAGATTCTTCTGCATGTGTCGACACTGAAATTGAGTGTCGACACAAGTACTTGTTCTTCATTCTTTAACTGTATTCTTCTAAGTGTCGACACATCTCTTTTGTGTCGACACAACTTCTTGTGTTGAATCTGTCAAGTGTCGACACTGCTTCTTGGTGTCGACACAAGTCTTCAATGTAGATTCTTCAGCTGAGTGTCGACACATTCCCTTAGTGTCGACACTTGTACTTAGAATATATTTGTAGATATTTCTGTTCTTTGCTAAGTGTCGACACAGCTCCTTGTGTCGACACTTTCTACAAGTGTTGAGTCTTTAGCTAAGTGTCGACACATTGTGCTGGGTGTCGACACTTACTTCAAGTGTTGATTCTTCTGGTAGTGTGTCGACACTTGTGCTGAGTGTCGACACATTCTTCAAATGCTGACTCTCCTGCATAGTGTCGACACATTGTGTTGAGTGTCGACACTTACTTTAAATGTTGACTCTTCTGCATAGTGTCGACACATTGTGTTGAGTGTCGACACTTGTACTTGGACTCTGCAGACTTTTGCTGAGTGTCGACACAACTCCAAGTGTCGACACTTTCTGATGTAGACACAGCTCTTCTAGGTGTCGACACTTCTGCTAAGTGTCGACACTGCTTCTCTGCATTCTTCTTCACTGAGTGTCGACACAGCTCCTTGTGTCGACACTTTCTGTCTGGTGTCGACTCTTCATCCCTGGGTGTCGACACAATGACTCCAAGTGTCGACACTGCTTGTCTGGGTGTCGACACAAGCTTTCTCAAGTGTCGACACTTTCCCTCTGGGTGTCGACACATGGACTTAGAAAGTTTTAGCTTCAGTCCAGTGAATACCTAACCTGCACAAGTAACTCAAACATACATCAAATACATTAAGATGTATATCATTGAGATGGGTGAGGCTTCTTCAAATCAGGTACATTTGACCAATGTACCCAACAAGTACAATGTGTCGACACTTAGGACTAGTGTCGACACACATTGAACAAGTTGTGTCGAGACAAAGAAAAGCTGTGTCGACACTAAGGACAACTGTGTCGACACACTGTGTCGTGACTGAAGACAACTGTGTCGACACTCGGGACTAGTGTCGACACACTCTATACACATTCTAAAAGACTGAAGACAACTGTGTCGACACTCAGGACTAGTGTCGACACACTCTATTCAAGCTGTGTCGATACTAAAGATAACTGTGTCGACACTCAGGACTAGTGTCAAAACACTATAATCAAGTTGTAATAAGACTAAAGAAAACTATATCGACACACAGGACTTATGTTGATACATTCCACAGAAGTTGTGTCGAGACAAGTTGAGATTCTTCAAAATGGAACTAGGCATGCTCAACAAGCAATCATGAAGTCGGCTAAGGAGTTAAAATTCTCTTAGTGGAGTACATCTCAAAGAAGTCAAAATTTTCCAAGGAAAATTCGTCGAGATGCTTTCATAGGAACTCACTGATTCGTCGAAACAACATGTATTTCTTCGACAAATCTCGGCGACATCTGACGAATTCAAATTGGCTTCCATGGAATTTTGACGAATTTTACTTCAGGACAGATTTTCTTTAATGGATCCGAAGAGTCACATGGTTTCAGGTACGCGCCTAATTCTCTCTCCTCTAAAGATTAGGTATAAATGTTGGTATTACCATTGTGATCTGAAAGTGATCAAACATGTGGTCTCACTGCCAACGCAATATGAACTTATGAGGTCACACATAAGAGCTCTTGAGAAGTTGGAAAGGTTTGTGTTGGCCTTTCTCATATGTGATATGAGTGAATGACCAAGCCTATGATGTTTTGGATGTGGAGGAATTTCATTCTGGGACTTGTATTGTGAATATAGGTCATCAGGTAAGTGGTCAAAATATCTAAGGGAAATTCGTCGAGTATAGCTGAGAGGTTTCGACGAATGGTTTGAATTCATCGAATATCGTCGTGACATCTCAACGCTTCTGCCTTAGATTCATCGAGTATCGTCATGACAATTTAGATGAATTAGACTCATTCATCGAGTATCGCGATGCGTAGAGTATTGTGATTCGTCGAATATCCTCTTGATACGTAGACAATTTTCCTTGTCTCGATTCGTCGAGTATACTCGTGTTATTTTGACGAATATCTTCTATTTGGTCAAATATCGACGTGATACTCGACGAATTCTGTTTCGTCCTGTTTATTTTCTTTAAGTTCTGTTTGGCCGATCTACGGTTTATGGCTTGGTTCGGTAGACTATATAAATAAGATTTCTATAGTAAATCGATAGATTTAAATGTTCATTCTCTTGACATAACCGAGCGACGGCTTCTCCTCCCGATGACAGAACTGTTCCGCTAAGTTGCAAAAGTTGCTTGCTGCTGCCGACAGCCCGGCCTGCTATCGTCGCCGTAAAAGATTTCCTGTGCATCGGATTCGTCACCGCCACCTCTCCTTGAACAAATCTAGTAGTTTGTGGAGACGTTGAGGGCAAACCTAGTTTCGACCTAGATCTTGTGCGACAAGAGACTAGGGTTCTTCGTGCTCTTGTGGATATCCATAGAGGCATGGACACTATTCTATGTACGGAACTCCAGTCATTTTCGTTCATTGGAATCATTCGAAACACCTTGGTTGATTATTGACTCAATCTCTCAAAAGGTAATTTTTGTTAATAGCATTTGTTGGGTCCATTGTTCACAATGTCCTTGATTTGTGAGAAGTCAAACAGGTCCATGTAACACACATCAACTGTTTTTGATGTGCATTTGAGTTCTTGAGTGCAGGTTAGTCCATTTCATATTGATTAGACATGTGGACACAAGAAGTGGTTGCTGGACACAACACAAAAATCGACTAAGTCCACAGGCGTTGAGTGGAGCAAACTCACTCAACGCCAGAGGTATGGATTCAATAGTGTCTAGTAGAAATTTGCATTGACATATAACATATAGCATTGAGACTATCTCAGCATAAATGCAAATTAGCCAATAAAGATGGCTAAGTACAAAAGCATTGAGTGTAGTCGACTCACTCAACGCCATAGAGCAAAAGTCTATGAGTCAGGCTGAGTCAGACAGAGCCTAGAAAAATTGGCTAAAAATGTGGCCAAGTCCACAAGTGTTTAGTGTGGTCTACTCACTCAATGTAATACAGCTCAAAGCATTGAGTGTTATTGTATCTGTCAACTCCACAGAAATGTTGAGCAAAAATTTGACTAAGTCCACAGGCATTGAGTGTAGCTTACTCACTCAACTCCAGTTAATAGAAAAATTCTGTTAAGTAGCTTGATATTGAGTGGAGCTTACTCTCTTAACGCCAAGGTAAAAGGTGTTGAGTGTAGCTTACTCTCTCAACGCCAGATAACAGATATTTTGTGAAGTAGTATGACGTTGAGTGGAGATTTCTATCTCAACGCCAAGGCAAAAGGCATTGAGTGTAGCCAACTCCCTCAACGTCAGATAACAGAAACATTTTGTCAAGTACTTTGGCGTTGAGTGGAGCTTACTCTCTCAACGCCAAGGCACAAAAATTTTTGCTAAGGCAAAAAGCGTTGAGTGGGGAAAGCTCTCTCAACGCTCTCAATGCTATCAATGCCTTGATGCAGAATTTTGGCTATGTCCAAACGCGTGGTTAGCTTGGTTTTGGTCGACCTCAGATTAGTAGACCTGAGCTCAACATTCATCGAACTGAGCCTGGTGTTTGTCGAACTGAGTTTAACTAAATGTTGAGCTAAGTCTACAGTTCATCAAACTGACTTTATGATTTCGTCGAGCTCAGCTTCTTCTAACTGAACTCAGCGATTGTCGAACTGAGACTGCAGTTCGTCGAACTGATTTTTATGCTCTTGTCTAGCTGAGCTTGTCGTTCGTCGAACGGAGCTCAGAGTTCGTCGGGCTCAATACCTAGACATACAGAGTTTTGTCTAAGTGTTGCGGCGTTCAGTGATTCCTACTCACTCAATGCCTTTGGTACTAATGATTGAATTTTGGCTAAGTCCACAGATGCTGAGTCATGCTGATGTCAGTAAAGTCAAAATTCAACCAAAATTCAAATGTTGCGGAAATGCTGCCAGAGATGTTGGCGGGCCAGCTGTTGTTATCTTCTGCAATTACCAAAGATTATTTCATCATTAAGTGTTTGGGCCCACTCATAGCAAAGAAACGTTGAATCGGGAATGAATCGAAAGCGTGGCCTGATTGGCTAAATCTCAACCATCAATCCTGGTGGTGGTACCCACTGCTCAATTGGCCTGAGATATAAAGAATCAGATCATCGAATCAAGTATAGATTTCCCCGTCTAGGTTTTATGAAAACAAAAGTGCGACTGAACATCATCTTCTTCCACGCCATTTTTGTCGAGCCTGAAAAAGTTGTTCTACACAGAGAACCTTGCTGGGAAAGAGATAGCTGAAGCAATCCCAATCCGCATTAGCAGGATCTGAAGCTAGCAGACCTACAAGTTTTGCATGGAAAAAGGTAGTTGTTTGAAGAGAGATTCAACTGCCTACATATTGTCTTCAACAGCAATATCTCGGATCTGATATCTGCTCAGTCCAAGAAGAAGGAGACACATAGCTTGCTCTAGTGTCTTAACATCTCATTATTTACTTCTGCATTTTGTAAAGATTCTTAGGGAATCAGGACTTGTAAGCCTGTTTTATAAAGACTGAGTTCTTAGTGACCTGTGTGTTTGCCTTTGTGCCAGGTGATAGGTCTTTGTGACTTGGGTTGGCTTAGTGCCTAAGTTGTTGGTTTGTGTGACCTCTGTGGTCCTGGGGGATCGGTGTTGTAAGCTGTTAAGAAGTTGAGTTCTGGAGGGAGAGACAAATCTAACAAATTGTTAGATAGGCACAGAGGGACAGTGGATGTACCCAATATTGGGGAACCACTATAAATTTGTTGTGCCGTCTGTGAATGTTCTTGAAAGCTGATCTAATCTAATCAACAGATATAGTAATCTAATAAACAAATTGGAAAACTTAAACAGAGACAAAAAACTATTCACCCCCCCCCCTCTAGGTGTAAAGCTAGCCTTGAAAATAAGACTTTTAAGTGGTATCAGAGGGAGGTTGCTTTTTAAAGGCTTAACAGTCTAAGTAGATCTCCAAGTTTAGCTAGAAGTCTGTCTCCATGGTTTCAGGAATGACCAATAGGGAGCTGAGTGTTGTAAGACTTCCAATCTGTAGGAAGGAAGACTTTGGCATTTGGAAAGCAAGGGTGAGGCATTTCATGGAAGTTGCTGACCCTAGAATGTATATTACAGTTGAAGAAGGACCATTCATCCCTATGAAGGTCTCAGTACTGGATGTCAATGTCAAGACCCCCAAAACATATGATGAGATGACCAAGGATGAGTTGGCCCTGGCTTCAATAGACAAGAGGGCAAAGAATATCATTATGAGTATTGTTAATGATTCTACATTCCAAAATCTGATCCATTGCAAAATAAAAAAGGAAATGTGGGAAACACTTGTGATCTACATGGAGGGGACAGATGAGGTCAGAGATGACAGGAAGTCCATGCTCAACCAAGAGTATGAGGCGTTCAGGTAATCCAAGGGGAACAACAAAACCATCTATTATGAGAAGTTCTTCAGGATTGTGAATGAGCTGAAAACTTATGGAAGAGTTTTCAGTCACTATGAACTAAATGATCCCTTAGATCTCTCTCTAGAGAGTGGGACACGAAAATCTGTGTCATAAGAGAAGTGGCAAAGTTGGCTCATCACACCCTTTTTGGAAAGCTGCTTTCATATGAAATGCAGCTGGCTGCCAGGAAATATGAGGAGAACAACGACAAGCCTGAGGCAAGAAACAAGTCAGTGGCTTACAAAGCTAAAGGCTCCAGCAAAATGGCAAGAAGGAGAAATCCCTCATTGCCAAAAAGTAAAAGAGCTAGATTGACTCCTCCTCATCAGAATAAGAAGAAGAAGAATAGCCCATATTGGGATGTACTCTACTGAAGAAGGAGATATTGAAGCAGACTGCATCAAAATGTTGGCTGCTTTAGAAGAAGAAGCTGAGGAGGTGCATCCTGCTGTCAGGATTAAAGACAGGGCCCCTCTATCACAATCAGATGGTGATTTAGAGGTGGATTCTAAAGAAGATAGCTGCTTCCTTGGGCTGATGGCCAGGTCAGATGAAGAAATCAGTCAGGATCAACCTGGTCCAAGCAAGGTAAATTCTGTCACTAGCTCTGCATGTTCAGATTATGAATCTATTCCAGATACCTGTGCCTCTACATCAAGTGATGATGATGGCTCAGGATCTGAGGGAGACATCAATCAATTGATTGATAATTATGGTGCACTTCTGCAGGCTTTTAAGAAGAGCAAGCTCCTGGCCAAACAGCAGGCTCAAGAAAATGCCTCTTTAAAGCTTGCTGCTTTAGATTCAACAAAATTGTTTGATCTAAAGACTCAAGAAGTCAGCAAACTGAAGAATGTTACAATCCTTTAGATGAGCACCATAACCTTCAAGAACAACCATATCAGGATTCTTGAGGGAAGGCTCCAAAAGGAGAGGGAACTAGTGGCTAGCTACTCCAAGCCTAGCATAGTGTTTCCCTTGATAGACTCATTCTCCTCCCAAAAGGGAAAGAAAGGGTTGGGATTCAAGGGAAAGACAAGAGCTTCTATTCCTAAGAGAAAGGGCAATGCTTAAGTGGAGCCACTAGCCTCTAAGGCTCCTATCAAGTTTAATAAAGTTCAGTTTCCTTCAAACAACCATGATCGTGAGAGTATTTATGGTCACTGGAATCATGTTAAATCATCTTGTGTGAACAAAGATGTTCCACAAAATGGTGGCTTTTACAACAAAGGTGTTAGTGCCCATGAGAAAATGCAAATGACCCATCCTGGACCATTTGTATTTGGTGCTACAACCCCTTTAGTCAAGGGAAAAGCTGCAGCCTATTCTCAAATTCCTTCGGCCCACTCTAAGACAAAGGGCAAGGCTATCAGTAGACTAGACCTGGGCATCTCTGAGGCCATCAATAGTATGCTGTCTGAAAAGAAAGCTACTACTAGAAGGGCTCAAGATATCCCTAGCACTTCTACTTCCAAACCCACCACTTGTGAGACTGGGGCTGGGAAACCATGGAACAGGACTGCTACTACCCCTTCTAGACCCAGAGCTGCTGTTAACACAGCCACTACACCTGGTCCAAAAAGAAGGTACAACATCCATTAGTGTTGGTGTTGTGGCAAGGTAGGCCACTTTGTTGTTGATTGTTGGCACAATCATAGTGTGCAGAGAGCAAATGTCAGCTTGTCTGTTATAAAAATTGCAGGCAGGCGGAATTATATTCAGCCTAACATGCACCAAGGACCCAATAAAAATAGGGCTCCTGAGGATAACTGATTTGTGTTTTGCAGGATAGTCCAAGTGCCCATACCCCTATATGGTACTTGGATAGTGGATGTTCCTGTCACATGACTGGAACAAGGAGCATGTAGAAGGTTATGTTCCTGTAAAGAATGGACCAAAGGTCATCTTTAGTGGGTCAGAAAAAGGGGTGACTAGAGATTATGGTAAGATCTCTAATGGCATAGTCACTATCACTAGAGTAGCCTATGTGGAAGGGTTGCAACACAACCTGATAAGCATTAGCCAACTCTGTGATCTTGGATATGACATAGTATTCCACAAGGATGAGTGCCAAATTAGGTGGTTAAGTGACCAAGAGGTCATATTAATAGGCACTAGGAGTGGAAATGTGTACTGTTTAGATTTTATATGCTCAAGCAAAGACTCACCTGTATGCCTAGTGGCAGATGAGAAAACCTCTTCTTGTGTCCAGTGGCACAAGAGGCTAGCCCATCTAAATTATAGGACCATAGGCAGGATATTCAGCAAAGAGTTGGTTAGGAATGCGACTAAGTCTATATGCACAAAGGAGGGTATCTGCTTTGCATGCCAAATGGGCAAACAGACTAAGACCTCCTTCAAGAGTATTGGCTCCAAAGATTTAGTGAGGCCTTTATACCTCTTGCATATGGATCTGTTTGGTACTATTCCAATTCAAATTCTAGGTAGGAAAGTCTACACCCTTGTGGTTGTTGATGACTTTTCCAGATTTGCCTTGGCATACTTTCTAAGGAAGAAATCTGAAACCCATGATGTCTTTTAGACATTTGTCAGGCAAATTAAGAATGAATTCAACAGCACTGTGGTCAAAATCAGAAGTGACCATGGGACTGAGTTTCACTATTAGTGCATGACAAGATTCGGTGAAGAGCATGAGATTCGTCAAGAATTTTCCTCTCCTAGAAGGCCCTAACAAAATGGAATTGCTGAGAGGAAAAATAGGACTCTCATAGAGGCTGGTAGAATCCTATTAAGTGACTCATCCCTCCCAGAATACTTCTGCGCTGAGGGAGTTAACTCTGCATGCTATGTCTTTAATAGGGCTTCTATCAGCAAGAGCCACAAGAAGATTCCCTATGAGATCTTGAAGGGCAGAAAATCAAACCTGCGCTATTTCAGGATCTTTGGTTGCAAGTGTTATGTGTCAACAATGGAAAATTCCATTTAACTAAGTTTGTTGCCAAGTCCCATGAAGGGATCTTTGTTGGGTACAACACACATAGTAAGGTATATAGAATCTACAACTTAACTACCCAAGTTGTAGAAGAGTTAATGCATGTTGTTTTTGATGAATCCAACATGGTTAACTGTGATCTGTCAAGCTCCCATTCTAGTATTGCAGGTACAGAATAGATGATGGACAAGCTAAACATCAAGGAGTCTACCCCCATAGTCCAGGAAAATGATGATGGATTGCTTATTCCAAGAGAAGGGGAAGATATACCTGAAGAAAATGAAGACTAGCTAGCTGAAAACCCTGAAGATCAGCAAGCTGCAGCTTATATTGCCTCCAGCTACCAGGCATCTAAGGGACCATCCAGTTCAGAAAATCATTTGTGATGCACATCATGGGTTCCAGACTAGAAGCAGGAGCATGAATACAACTCTTTACTCAAGCTTCATGTCACAAGAAGAGCCAAAGAAGTTTGAGGAAGCAATCAAGGACCAGTTATGGATTGGAGCAATGTAAGAAGAACTGGACTAGTTCAAGAGATGTAAGGTCTGGAAGTTTGTCCCCAAACCTCAAGGATAAACTATCATAGGGAATAAGTGGATCTACATGCACAAGTTGGATCAAGATGGCATTATTGTCAAGAATAAAGCTAGACTGGTGGATAAAGGCTACAGACAAGAAGAGGGCATAGACTTTGACCAGACCTTTGCCCCAGTAGCCAGACTGGAAGCCATAAAGATCTTCCTTACATTTACTGCCAATCAGGGATTCAGAGTCTACCAGATGGATATCAAATCAACATTCCTGAATGGGGACCTCAATGAGGAAGTATATGTGGCTCAGCTCCCATGTTTTTTAGATCCTAACTCTCCTAATTTTGTGTATAAGCTTAGGAAAACTCCATATGGGCTAATGCAAGCCCCTAGGGCTTGGTATGAAACCTTGTCCAGCTTCTGCATTGAGAAACATTCTCAAGGGGGAAGATCGACAAGACCCTATTCTAAGGGAATCAAAGGGCAAGCTTATCCTAGTCCAGATATATGTCGATGACATTATCTTTGGATCTACCTGACTTTGTATTTGCTGACATTCTTATTTTATATAAATATGTTGTTTATATGGTGGACATTTAGGGTGGCATTCAAGTTAGGTGTTATAGGCTTCTGCTAGCATGCAAATGTGTTAGGATGCGCAACTCTGGTATCACTCTATAACTTCACCTCCTATTTTGTGGTATATGCTGTGGGGCCCCGGCCGGACCTTCTAGTATATACTATATGAACGGATGGGGTTGTTATACCGTGTTTTCTTAGTTGAGGCATCTGACATCCCAAATCTTTTAAGTAGCTCTTTAACATATTTAGACTGGGATATAAAGATACCATCAGCGTTTTGCTTCACTTGGAGACCAAAGAAGTAGGATAGTTCACCCATGCTACTCATTTCAAACTTTGAATGCATCAGGTCAGAAAACCTTTTGCACAGTTTGGAATTAGTAGAACCAAAGATTATATTATCTACATATATTTGTACTAGCAAAATTTTAGATTTATGATGTCTAACAAATAAAGTCCTATCTACAATGCCTCTAATGAACTTATATTCTGAAAGAAAACTAGCCAAGGTCTCATACCAAGCTCTTGGAGCTTGCTTTAATTTAGACCATAAAAGGCTTTATGCAGCTTAAAAACATAAGAGGGATGAGTTGAAGAGATAAAACCTGGAGGTTGTTCAACATATACTTCCTCTTCAAGTTCTCCAATAAGAAAGGCACTTTTTACATCCATCTGATATACTTTAAAGTTCTGGAATGCAGCACAAGCAAGAAAGATCCTGATAGCTTCAAGTCTTGCAACATGAGCAAAGGTTTGATCATAATTAATGTCTTCTTCTTGGAATATCCTTGGGCTACCATCCTAGCTTTGTTTCTTACTATTATTCCTTGTTCATCCAACTTGTTCCTGAAGACTCATTTAGTTCCAATGACTGGGTAGTCTTTGGGTCTAGGAACTGTGCGAACAGAAAAAGAGAGTCCGGAAATTTGAATAACTGAAATCTTTATTATCCAAAAAAGGTATGTACTACATGGTACTGCCTCCCTTTTATAGAATGGAGGAGATAAGAGAGATTACAATTGAACAATGTGGGACTAAAAATTATATGTACAAGTGGTTTAATCTACTAACAAGCCGACAAGTCGTACTGTTTGGTGCATGGACAAACCACCTGACAACCATCAGAGGATGACATCAAGCCGCCACAGAGACCGCCAGACCGCCCGGACACCAAGTCGCCAGGGAGAGATTGGCAGACCGCCCTGAATGCAATCCTCTAGAACCAAATCGCCAGACTTCATGATCACTTTTCTGCAACACTCCCCCTCAAGCTGGAGCATATATGTCGATCATGCCCAGCTTGTCGCAAATATGATGAAAAGATGCAGATATGGGCTTGGTGAAAATATCAGCCAACTCTTTATCGGAGATGACGAACTGAGTGCAAATTTGTGCCTTCAGAATCTCTTCCCGAATAAAATGGCAGTCAACTTCGATGTGCTTAGTTCTCTCATGGAAGACCAAATTTTTAGAGATGTATATGGCGGACTTGTTGTCACAAAATATAGGTAGAGGATAGTTGTAGACCTCTCCTAAGTCAAGCATGAGAGCCCGTAACCACTTTAATTCACAGGTGATCGATGTCATACTTTTATATTCTTCTTCAGCACTGGACCTTGAGACGACCGACTATTTCTTACTTTTCCAGCTTAAAAGATTCCCCCCCCCCCCCACACACAAAGGTTCAAAAACCTGACGTTGAATTGCGGTCTCCTTTGTCATAGGCATAGCTTGAATAGGAGTAAGCTTCAATCCTCAAATTTCCATTCTTCTGAAAGAGAAGTCCATTCCCAGGAGCTGATTTGATATACTCTAATATCCTCAGGGCAGATTATAGATGACACTCCCGAGGAGTTTGCATGAACTGGCTAACCTTGCCTACAGCATAGGCAATGTCGGGTCTGGTCATCATGAGATATATAAGTTTTACAACCAGACGTCTGTACCTCGTAGTATCAGAAAGAAGAGGAGAGTCATCCGTCCATGTTTTATCTTCTCCAGTCATCATGGGACATTGGGCAGGTTTAGTCCCAGTCAACCCTGCCTCTTTTAACAAGTTAAGAGCATACTTCCGTGGAGAGAGGACAAGAGAATCGGGCTTCCGAGAAATTTCTATCCCCAAAAAGTATTTTGGAGAGCTCATATACTTTGTAACCAGATGTTGTTGAAGATGCTTCTTTATCAAGATTATTCCAGCTTGGTCATCTCCAGTAAGAAAAATATCATCCACATATACCGTAAGTACCACTAGACCCTGGGAAGTCTTACGAGTGAATAAGGAGTGATCAACAGAACTTCTCGTAAAACCTACGGTCGCCACAATCCCTCTAAACTTGTCAAACCAAGCGCGATGACTTTGTTTGAGGCCATAGATAGCCTTATTAAGCCGCCAAACCTATGTCTCCCACTGAGAAACATACCCTGGAGGTTGCTCCATATAAACATCTTCCTGAAGATCCCCATAAAGAAAGGCATTTTTGACATCCAGCTGCGAAATGGGCCAATTCCTGTTGACAGCCACAGATAGAAGGACCTTAACAGTGCTGAGACGAGCAACTGGAGAGAAGGTGTCAAAATAGTCAACTCCATAAGTCTGGGTAAAGCCCTTGGCAACAAGCCGAGCCTTGTAACGATCCACACTGCCATCGGGGAGGAACTTCACCACAAAGACCCGCGACAGCCAACAACATCTGTGCCGAAAGGAGGAGGAACCAGGGTCCAGGTACCCCGTTTAGTGAGAGTAGCAATCTCTTCATCCATAGAAGCCTTCCAATGTGGAATGGTAAGGGCCTCCTGATAGGAACGGGGAGTGGAAGTGGAAGAGATAGCCAACGCAAACTTCCTGCAAGCAGGGGTGAGACGATCATCGGAAAGAACTGCAGCAAGCGGGTGCTGGGTACATGCCTGAAACCCTTTGCGAAGGGCAATAGGGAGGTCCAGGTCGGCAGGTTCCTCAGTATCCGGAGCATTGTTGTGGAGAGAGCTGGCCCGAGAGGAGAGAGCGACGGCCGTGAAGAGGAGGGAGATTGTAGAGGTGAAGAGGGAGGAGAAGACGATGGAGATGGTGGAAGAGGAAATACCTCGGCAGGAGGGGATGTGATAGTGGTAGGAGAGAAACCACTGCTTGGGAGAGTGGGAAGAGGAGTGAAACTGGAAGCCACAGGAAGAGTAGAGGAGGCATCAGAGAAATAAGGAGCATTCTCGAAGAACGTAACGTCCACGGAGATGAACTGCTTGCAAAGAATGGGGTCAAAACAACAGTAGCTTTTCTGAGTGATAAAATAGCCCAGAAAGACACATTTAGTGGACTGAGGGGAGAGTTTGTCGCAGGTGGAGGAGGGAGCATGCACAAAGGCTGTGCATCCAAAGATACGTAGAATGAGAGGAAAGGGCTCCTTGCCTGGATAGAGAATGGAGAAAGGGGTTTGACCACGTAGAACGGTAGAGGGAATGTGATTGATGAGATAGCAAGCGATGAGAACAGCATAGCCCCAGTAGGAGCGAGGGACATGCATTTATGTTAGCAGAGTGCGAGCGACATCAAGGAGGTGACAGTTTTTGCATTCCGCCACTCCATTTTGTTGGGAGGTGTAAACGCAACTGCTTTGATGAACAATTCCATATTGCGTACAAAAAGAGGAAAAATCTTAACTAAGATACTCTTTTGTATTATCAGTGCGTAAGATTTTAATGGAAACATCAAATTGAGTTTTAATGGAATGATAAAATGATGTCCATATTGTTGGATCCCTAGTTTGATTTGGGCTAGGTTCACTAAGCTAGGATGAAGTGACCCAACATGTATAGCCATGGTCATAGTTGTGTCCTAGAGTCTAGGCCAAGTCCTCAGTAACAACATCACATGGATAAGCCATCATCAGACTGTCAGAGACTCAAGACTTAGAGTTTTTCCAGAGATTCAGAGATTTCTCAAGAAACTAAGTAAAATGAGTTCGACGTTCGTCGAACTCAGGTAGACGATAGTCGTTCTCAGCTCGACGATCTTAGAGAAATATTCTCTGAGCTGAGCTCGACGTACTTCAGTCACAGATCGATGATCCTTGGACTCCACCTTCAGAATTCTAAGTCCAGACTGTTCTCTAGACTCAGGTCGACGAACCTAGTTCCCAGGTCGACGAACTTCATTCTTTACTAGATGTTTTCTGGACTTCCACTTCAACTCTATTGCCAGAGGTTTATCAATTTTTCTATACGTCCAGAATCATTTTCAGCTCGACGAATTCAAGGTTCACCAGACTTAGCTCGACGAATACTATTCTTTGGTCGACGAATCCTTGAACTACTACAACATTCTGTCGAGACTATGTTCTCTAGTCTCAGGTCGACGAACTCAGTTCTCTGCCCGACGAATTCTGGAACAAGAAGACTTGTGTTGACACTCAGAGTATATGTCGACAACAACTGAGTCGACACTAGAAGAACTTGTGTCGACACCCAGATCATTAGTCGACATTGTGGAATGATTATGTCAACACCACACAGAAGACTTGTGTCGACACACAGGATTAATTGTGTCGGCACACAGAATATTTGACAACTCCAGAATAGTTGCTGAACTTCAGTCAAAGAACATATTTACCAGCTCGACGAACTTTAGACAGAATAGGTAAAGTTCAAAAGAGACAACAGTTCAGTTTCTAGCTCGACGATTCTGCAACTCAGCTCGACGAACAGAAGTCATCAGGTCGACAAACTGCAGACTCAGCTCGACGAATTCTGCTATTTGTTCGACGATACCATACTTAGTTATTTCTGACCTTCTGTCCCCACTCTAATGCGATAATTCCTGAGTAATTAATACTGTAACATTCTCTGAATATAACCGTTAAAAGGAGCATCAATTATGGTCTTCTCCAGGATTATTGCTTGCTGTTTTTCATGGGACAGTTGGGAAAATCAATCAATGTCGTTTATTCTCAAGGCTGTCAGCATTAATTGCAGAAGAATTCAAATTTTTGAAAGACAGATTTTGACAGAAAATATAAAAGAACAGAAGAGAATAACGGACATACAGATAGATAGAAACAAGAATCAAAGACTATTAAGAAAGTTTTATACAGAGCATAGTGTACTGAGAAGCATACAGAGATTACAGAGACACAAAAATATTCAGTATTGAACAATCTGCTCTGTCAATAAGAAGCATTCTCTGACACAGAGAAGCCCTTGACCAGAAGCTCATCAGTACCTGAAGAAGAAGAACAACAATACCTATATCTAGAGTCTTCTTTCTTCAAGCACTCTAGGACACTTCAAAAGGACAACATCAGTTCCATCTGTCAAAGAAGTTCCTGAAGATTATTGCTGACCAATAATTCAGTTTGAAGACCTATCACCCTGAATCTTAGCTCCTGTTTTTCCCTGATTCATTCTACATCTCAGGGGGAGCCATAAGCTATAATCAAATCCACAGTCTTCTCAGTTGTATATTGAGAAAGAGAAGACAAAATCATCTCTCACCCCCCCCCCACTGTATAAAGGGTTGTCATCTCCCTTCAAAAGTGATTCCTTGGTTGCAAGTCTCTTGATCAAAAGACTTGGGTTGGTTTTTGAGCACCTGATCAAAAGCTCATTGGTGTCAGGCACCTGATCAAAAATCTGAGTGGATTCCTACCAAGGGTGGTAGAAGAGTGGATGTACCCAGGTTGGGGAACCACTATAAAATTTATTATGTCATCTGGTTGCCCCTTTTCTTGTGTTCTTGTTGTGCTTGTGCTTTAGGTTTATTGTGTGCTAGCTATATTTATTTCTGCACTTTTAATTTACAGCAAAAGCTATAATAGCTGTTAATAATATTTTAAGAATACTCTATTCACCCCCCCTCTAGAGTATTTCAGATCTAACTCTCACTTTCAATTGGTATCAGAGGAGGTTCCTTTGGTTGTACAAGTTAAATCTTGAACCAAAAGATCCTAAGTTAGATCTATCTTATTTCATTTCATTTTTAATAGTTTTACACACACAGCCATGGCACAGAACAAGGATTATACAAGCACCAGACCTCCAATTTGCAACCTAAATAGGTTTTCCATCTGGAAGGCAAGAATTAGGCTGTACATGAATTCCATTGATGAAGACATCTACAATTCAATCTTGACAGGTCCCCCACAAGCATCCACCTCTGCAACACCTACAAGTTCAACAGCAGTTCCACCACCTGAGTGGACAGAAACTCAAAGAAAGGCAAAGATTGCAGATGCCAAAGCTATGAATATCCTAGCACAAACTATGTCAGATGATATCTTCTAGAAGGTTGCTGAGTGCACCTCAGCAAAAGCCATTTGGGATTCCCTAAACCAAATGGTGGATGGATCAGCACATGAGAGAAAGGATAGGAGATCAAATCTCATATCCCTATATGAGAACTTTAAGAAGGAAGAAGCTGAGTCAGTTTCTGATATGTACAATAGGTTAAGCTCAATTATCAATGAGCTAAAAACCTTGGATAAGAACATCACTCTTACTGAAGTGAATGACAAGATCCTAATGTGCTTCCCAAGCTCATGGGATACAAGAATTTGGCCCATCAACGAGGCCAGATGCCTGAATGAGATTTCAACTAAATCTCTATTAGGCAAACTGAAGTCATATGAACAGCTGATAAAAACCAGAAGACAGCACACCAGCAAACCCTCTTCCAGCAAGAACAAGAAGAATGAAAAGGGCTTTGTGGCTGAGACCTGGAGTGAGACAGAAGATGAGTCAACATCTTCAAGATCCAGTGAAGATGAGGAAAAAGGAAGAGCAAAGGAGGTTTGCCTCATGGAAATTGATGCCTCCAGAAGTCACTCAGAAGAGGAAGAGTCTAAAGATGAAGGAGTGTCTGAATCAGAGGCAGATCATGTATTATCCTCCTTTGACTACAGCTCTAAAACATTTAAATCTGATTTCAAGTTAATGTGCATAGATTTGAATAATTCTGAAAAATAAATTAAAATTCTTAGGTAAAAATTTGGAAACTTAGAGGATGTTCATTCTGAAAACATTAGGTTAAAAGATGAATTAACCTTAGCAAATGAAAAAATAATTTCACAAAAAACTTAGCTTTGTGAGGCCAAACAACTTGAGGAAACTCTCAATGGGAGAAGCCTCAAGATGATGGATATCACAAGTACTGTTAATGTCAGACTTAATGGCAAGCAAGGCTTGGGCGCTCCATCAGGTTTGCCCCCCATTCTCAGGAAGAACATTTTATCAGCCCCAATAAAATTTGTTCTGCTAAAGGGAATGAAACAGTAAATGACAAACAAACAGTAGAAAAGATCCCTAAGACAGTAGGACAGAAAACCAAAAACCAGAAAATACCTAGTAAAAACAAGGTTCAGCACTTTTCATCCAACTCAAATCGACGAAATGGGGCCAGTTCGTCGAACCCAGAACAACGAACTCTGAACGCAAACTATAGTTACATTTATTCATCTAACTGTGATCGACGAACTCTATATGGTTCATCGAGCAGAGGTCGATGAACGTGGGGCACAGAGAATGAACATGTTCATTCTCTTAGCAGAGATCGATGATTTCAACCCAATTCGTCGAACTCTGGTCGACGAACTTACAGAAATTCGTCGAACCCAGGAATACTTAATCAAAACTATAATTCCAACAGCAACTTAAATATTTCTAAGAAACCATTTAATCCACTAGCTGACTGGATCATACCAGCTAGGAGATATCACCCCCTAGGATACAAGTCCCAACCTGAATTCTCTGTTATTTCTAGCTTCTCTTATAAGAAATACAAAGGACCCATGGTAACCAGGGTCAAAAACCATTAACTATTTTCTATTGCAGGTGAAGAGCTGTCCAGGGGTAAATCAAACTTGGTACCTGGACAGCAGCTGCTTCAAACAAATGACTGGCAGCAAGGACATCTTATCCAACTACAAGTCCAAGCTGGGGCCAAAGGTTATCTTTGGTGACTCCAAATGTGGTCAGTCAGAAGGATTTGGAAAAGTAAGAATAGGAGCTGTCACATTCAAAAAGGTGACATATGTAAGTGGACTCAAGCATAACCTCATCTCCATAAGTCAGTTATGTGATGATGGTTATTAGGTATACTTTAACCCATCCACTTGTTCTATTATTGATAAAACAACCAAACAGTTTTAATTGGAAATAGACAAGACAACATATACTTGGTAAATTTTCTTTCTACCAAAACTGATATCTGTTTACTTAATTTAACTAGTAATCAGAATGACTTATGGCACAAAAGACTAGGTCATGTAAATCTGAAAAACATTGCTAGGCTATCTAAAGACAACCTTGTTAGAGGTCTACCTTCTGGTCCCTATAAGAAGGAAGGTCTCTGCAGACCTTGTCAATTAGGCAAGTAAACTAAAACTAGTTTTAAATCTGTTAATAAGAGTGATTCACCTAGGATTTTGTACTTGCTACATTTGGATCTCTTTGGACCCATTGCTGTACAAAGCCTCGGAGGGAAATCCTACACTTTGGTTATAGTGGATGACTTAGGTTCAGTTAGGTATTCTTTCTGAGATCTAAGTCAGATACCTTCAAGGTTCTTACAGATTTTCTCAGGACCATACAGATTGAGTTCTCTACTCATGTTGCATTGATCAGAAGTGATCATGGCACAGAGTTTGAGTCTCTTCTTATGCATGAGTTCTGTGAGAAGGAAGGTATCAGGCATTGCTTCTCAGCTCCTAGAACTCCCCAACAAAATGGGGTAGCTGAAAGGAAAAATGGGGCACTCATTGAAGCTGTAGGTATATTTCTTGCAGATGCTTACATGCCCCTAACCTTTTGGGCAGAGGTTGTAAGCACAGCAAATTATGTCCTGAACAGGAGCCTAATTCACAAACTAAAGAACACGACTCCCTATGAATTGCTCAAAGGTAAGAAACCTAAAATCAACTACTTCAAAGTATTTGGATGCTTATGTTACATTCATAACAACAACAAAAAATACATTAGAAAGTTTGAGGCTAAGGCTGAAGAGGGAGTTTTTCTAGGATATTCCCAAGTAAGTAAGGCCTATAGGGTTTTTAATAAATCAACATTAAAAATTGAAGAGTCTATTCATGTTTCATTTGATGAGACTAACATGTATTGCAAGGAGAAAGAAGTTTCTACCAATAGCAACTTGTAGGTACCCCACTTGTGTGAGACCTTGGATGGACTAAACCTCAGCCAAGAGGTTCCAACTCATCCCTCTCCACAAGCCATTGAAGAAAGTGAAGAAGAAGCTGAAGAAAATGAATCTCTACCAACAGCAAATACAATTCCACAGGAGAAATTAATTCCAAATGTTGTTGCACAACCAACTCCACCCACTGATTTTGTCACACTTAGGGATCACCCAAGATCTCAAGTGATTGGAGACATATCAGCAAGTGTACAAACAAGGCATCAACTCACCCAAGATATGATGCATGCCTGTTTTCACTCTCAGGTTGAACCTCTATCCATCCATGATGCTGAGCAGGATCCCCACTAGATCCTTGCACTGCAGGAGGAACTAAATCAATTTGAGAGATGTAAAGTTTGCGATTTGGTTCCAAGACCCAAGAGCTTGGTATGAGACCTTAGCTAGTTTTCTATTAGAGCATAAATTTACAAGAGGAACTGTAGATAAAACACTTTTCACTAGACATTATAAGGACCAAATCTTATTAGTACAAATCATTGTGGATGATATTATATTTGGCTCTACAAATTCCAAATTATGCAAGAGGTTCTCTGACCTCATGCATTCCAAATTTGAAATGAGTAGCATGGGTGAGCTTTCCTACTTCCTTGGTCTCCAAGTGAAGCAGCTCCTTGATGACATTTTCATCTCTCAAGCAAAATATGTTAAAGAACTTCTAAAGAAGTTTGGGATGGCTGATGTCTCAGCAAAGAAAACACCCATGGCTACCAATGTTGTTGTGGACTCTGATGTACTAGGGAAACCTGTGGATCAGAAACTTTATAGGGGCATTGTTGGGTCCCTATTATACCTCACAGCAAGTAGGCCAGATATTATGTTTGCCACATGTCTTTATGTTAGGTTCCAGGTGAACCCTAAAGAATCTCAGCTAATTTTACTAAAAACGATTTTGAGATATATAAAGAGTTGTCCTAATCTAGTCCTATGGTATCCTGCTGAATCAGAAATTGAGTTAACTGGATACTCTGATGCTGATTTTGCTGGATGCAGGGTAGATAGAAAAAGTACTTCAGGGACTTGCTAGTTCCTAGGTATGAGATTAATATCTTGGTTTTGTAAAAAGAAAACATCAGTGTCAACCTCAACTGTTGAAGCGGAATATATTGCAGGAGGCAGCTGTTGTTCACAGATGCTTTGGATACAAAATCAACTTCTAGATTATGGGCTCAACTTAAATAATTCAACCCTACTCTGTGATAATACAAGTGCTATAGCCATAGCCCAGAATCCAGTTCATCATAGTAGGACAAAACATATTGACATAAGACATCATTTCATTAGAGAGTGTGTAGACAAAAATAAAATCAGGTTTGTCTATATCTACACTAATTTACAAAGGGCTGATATATTCACCAAACCTCTGGATGAGAGAAATCATATGTTCTTTGTAAATCAACTTGGAATAATTAATGGAGTATACTTTATTTAATTTCTATCTGCACTCGATGAATTTTTCAAAGTTCGTCGAACGGAGTTCGATGAACCGGGAAAAGTTTGAGAGATATTTGTCGAACGGAGATCGACGAACTCTCTGTGAGTGAAACAATTTTCGTCGAACGGAGTTCGATGAACTTGCTTCAGAAGATATTCGTCGAACGGAGTCCGACGAACTGTCTTCAATTCTTATGGATAAGATCGACGAATTATTTCATTCCAAATTATTTCGTCGAACTCAGTTCGAAGAATTACTTCTATTGTCGTGGAACGGAGTCTGTCGATTCATATTCTTGAAAACCCTATATTTAGGTTTTCTTCGACCTCCGTCCCGTGCTTTATGTTCCTTTGCACTTGATCGCCATTTTTGTGTCTCTCTTGCAGGTGATTCCATGGTGATTCAGGCAAGCATTCTCGCAGGCATGAAGTTCGATACAGGTTTTGATGTGGACTTTGATTCGTTTCAGCATTCTGATCACATATTCCTTTACATTCTGGAACTACTTGAAGAACAAGAACTCAAAACCTTGATGTCAAGAAGAATCAAACTGCACAGCACTAAGATCAGAGAATGGGTCTACACCCTATCGCCAACAGAGGAGAATACGATGACAAGCACCATTGCGGGTAACCCCGTCTCCTTAAATCCCGCAATTTTAACTGAAATTTTTGGATTAAGGAATGGGAAGAGCAGCTAGAGATTAAAATAGAGGAGTCTGACGTGATGCTGAGCCTAATGGGTTATACTAGAGATAACCATAATAAACTATTAAAGAAACACCTCTCTGGCCCTTATAAGTTTTTGGCAGATTTGGTTGGAAAAGTTTTGCTTGGGAAACATACTGCCCATGACTACATCACCAGACAACAGTTTCTAGTCATGTGTGCAATCATAAATAAGAAACAGGTTGATTGGGCACAGATTCTTTTTGATCTGATAAAGAAAAAAAACAATAAAAAGGAAGTTTGCTTTGGAAGGATCCTAGGGATCGTTTTACAAGAAAACGTTGTTGAATCCCTGGTCTCCTAGACCATATTCATTAATGCCAGCAAAAGGCTTACATGTTCCTTGTTTGGAAGATGGGAGAGGACCATCACTAAGCCATCCAAGGCTTCTACCTCTTCCACTCCAGCTTCAGAAGGCACCAGGGCTGTTAAAGCCACTCCCCAACATACTGAAGAGATTCATCCAACATCACCATCTCTTCCAGCCCCCCTTCTAGCAACACAAATCCATCCCTCTTCCACACCTCCATCATCCCCTACTCAACCTCCTACTCCACCAGAATCTCCACATGCTTCACCAGCACCATCTCCTCCATCATCTCCACTTCCTCTCCATTTATCCTCCATACCATTTTTCAACATACCACCATCACCTACCAATTCCCCTCTTCCTCCAATCACCCATATGGAAGATGCCACCCATCCATCCCCATCAACATCTACCATCCCTCAACATGCATCCCCTCCAGATGTTCACATACCAGATGCTCCACTTTCTATCCCTCCCACAGTTCCCACTTCTACACCTTCTGCAACACCATCTACCACTCCACCATTGGACACCTCCACAATTACTTCTCTCATTTCCCTCCCCACTCCCCTTCTCAAAACACTAATAGCAGAGGCCATTACACCTCTTGCTACTTCCATTACTACCCTATCTCCACAGATCAGTACCCTCACTACTGCCCCATCTTCAGTTAGGGGCATGGCTTCAGGTTTTACTGAAACCATGCAGGGGGAGATGTCTGATGATGTAGCTGCAGTAGTTCCAGCAGTAACAGCTCCAGCAGTAGAGGCAGCAACAGTAGCAGCAGAGTGCACAGAATACATAGATATAGATTTGATTGACTTTATTGAGACTGATATGGATTTTGATGAATCAGTCCCTGAAGAGCCCAATACTGTTGGTGATTTCATTCTAAATCCCACAGTAGATATTACTAATTTGTTGAGTATTTTTGATACTGTACATTTGAATTACCTTCCAGCTGAGATTACTAAGCCATCCTTGGCTATTATACCAAACACTTCCCCCATCTCTTCAGAAGTTGTTAAGCAACTTAGGGAAAGTTTTGCTATTGCACAGCCCAACCTTTATCATGGATGACTCCCCCATGCTAGATCTAGATGAACTGATCTTGGCTGATATTGAAGAGGAAACTATGGCAGCAGCTGAAAGCTCTGTCCAAGTTAGTTCTGATTCCTTTATAGCATCTCCTCCAACTCTTGTTGAAACTCCTGCTCCTGCTCCAGAAAAGCCTGTTATTTCTGCTGAGGCTTTGAAAGCTTTGAATGATTTATATGATAACCCTCAGGGTTCTGAAAATGATGAAGATGAGAATGAGGACTCAGATGAGGAGGACACAAAGAAGAGGAAGCAAGTATCAAAGAAAAGAAATGCTCCTCCTCCTCCTCCTCCTCCTCCTAAGCCTAATCCAAACAATAACACTCCTTATTATATTCTTTAAAAGATAACACCATATAAAGGGATGCCAGCATAGATGTGGCTATCTAGGAATCAGCAGAAGGAAAGGAAGAAGAGTAGAAGGTACTCTCCTCCACCAGTTCAAAGGTATAGAAAAGATCCACCACCTCCTCCTCCTCCTGCAGCTGGTGCTCCTGGTTCAAGCTCTCAAAGGTCTGCCCCTATTCAAACTTATCAAAGACATCATGGCAGATCTTCCTCTGGTAGAAGTCAGCACAGGCAACACTCTTCAGGAAAACAACATCAGCAGCAACAGCAACATCAACAGCAACAATAACATCAGCAACAACAACATCAACAGCATCAACATCAACAAGCTGAAAGTTCTAGAAGATCAACCACTCCTCCTGTTCCTTATGGAGATCCAGAAACAGCCAACACAGCTAAAATGGCCAGGTTCCAAGAACTAGTAGGCCTTTCTATGATCAACAAGGCAAAGGCTGAAGGGAAGGATATTTCTGAATACACTACAATATCCAAATACAGGAGAGAAGAACTGAAAAGGTTTGAAAAGGCTAACAAAATTTTTAATGTTGATGAATATATGAAATTACATCCTGAAGCAGTGGTCCCTAGAGCTACATCTCTGAAGATTATAGGGGTTGCTGACATGATAATGACTGTGGGACAAGCTTCAAATCCAAACAGGGAAATAATATTTACCAAAGCCAGGAGACAAGGACAAGGATGTAAAGCATTAGGAGAAGAAGCAGAAGAAATGAAATCTAAACTATTTTATTTCTATTTTTCTCTCTTAAACTGTTTCATATTGTCCGAACAAAGCTCTTATGTAAATATATTTGCTGCATGTGTTAATTATCTCTGCCAGATATATGTTTTTCTGCTTTGTTTACTTCATGTTTTTATTTTTGAGTCTATTAGTGACCTCACCAAAATAGGGGGAGATTGTTGGATCCCTAGTTTGATTTGGGCTAGGTTCACTAAGCTAGGATGATGTGACCCAAAATGTATAGCCAGGGTCATAGTTGTGTCCTAGAGTTTAGGCCAAGTCCTCAGTAACAACATCATATGGACAAGCCATCATCAGACTGCCAGAGACTCAAGACTTAGAGTTTTTCCAGAGATTCAGAGATTTCTCAAGAAACTAAGTAAAATGAGTTCGACGTTCGTCGAACTCAGGTCGACAATAGTCATTCTCAGCTCGACGATCTTAGAGAAATATTCTCTGAGCTGAGCTCGATGTACTTCAGTCACAGATCGACGATCTTTGTACTCCACCTTCAGAATTCTAAGTCCAGACTGTTCTCTAGACTCAGCTTGACGAACCTAGTTCTCAGGTCGACGAACTTCATTCTTTGCTCGACGATTTCTGGACTTCCACTTCAACTCTATTGCCAGAGGTTTATCAATTTTTCTCTAAGTCCAGAATCATTTTCAGCTCGACGAATTCAAGGTTCTCCAGACTTAGCTCAACGAACACTATTCTTTGGTCGACGAATCCTTGAACTACTACAAAATTCTGTCGAGACTATATTCTCTAGTCTCAGGTCGACGAACTCAGTTCTCTGCCCGATAAATTCTGGAACCAGAAGACTTGTGTCGACACTCAGAGTATATGTCGACACCAACTGAGTCGACACTAGAAGAACTTGTGTCGATACCCAGATCATCAGTCGACACTATGGAACGATTATGTCGACACCACACAGAAGCCTTGTGTCGACACACAGGAGTAATTGTGTCGACACATAGAATATTTGACAACTCCAGAATAGTTGTTGGACTTCAATCGACGAACACATTTACCAGCTCGACGAACTTCAGATAGAATAGGCAAAGTTCAAAAGAGACAGCAGTTCAGTTTCTAGCTCGACGATTCTGCAACTCAGCTCGACGAACAGAAGTCATCAGGTCGATGAACTGCAGATTCAACTTGACGAATTCTGCTATCTGTTCGACGATTCCAGACTTAGTTATTTCCGGCCTTCTGTCCCCACTCTAATGCGATAAATCCTGAGTAATTAATGCTCTAACATTCTCTGAATATAACTGTTAAAAGGAGCATTAATTATGGTCTTCTCCAGGTTATTGCTTGCCGTTTTTCATGGGACAGTTGGGGAAATAAATCAATGTCATTTATTGTCTAGGCTGTCAGTATTAATTGCAGAAGAATTCAAATTTTTGAAAAACAGATTTCGACAGAAAATATAAAAGAACAGAAGAGAATAACGGACATACAGACAGATAGAAACAAGAATCAAGGACTATTAAGAAAGTTTTATACAGAGCACAGTGTACTGAGAAGCATACAGAGATTACAGAGACACAGAAAAATATTCAGTCTTGAACAATCTGCTCTGTCAACAAGAAGCATTCTCTGATACAGAGAAGCCCTTGACCAGAAGCTCATCAGTACCTGAAGAAGAACAACAACAATACCTATATCTAGAGTCTTCTTTCTTCAAGCACTTCCGGACACTTCAAAAGGACAACATTAGTTCCATCTGTTAAAGAAGTTCTTGAAGATTATTACTGGTCAAGAATTCAGTTTGAAGACCTATCACCCTGAAGCTTAGCTCATGTTTTCCCTGATTCATTCTACATCTCAGGGGGAGCCATAAGATATAATCAAATCCATATTCTTCTCAGTTGTATATTGAGAAAGAGAAGACAAAATCATCTCTCTCACCCCCCCCCCCCCACTGTATAAAGGGTTGTCATCTCCCTTCAAGAGTGATTCTGTTAGACCCTTTTTTTCTTTTTAAAACACCGGGGTCTTAGGCCCAGAACCGCCGCTTTGCGGTGACACCTTCACACTCGGGAAGATCATCACTACAAAATGCCGATCCTGCCGGCCAAATCGATCACAACTGTAGCAAAATAGTAAAACATGTCCACAGAAATCACATATATATGTAAATAATCTCCACAAAGGGAGTGCCCACAGATACACAGAAATATAAGATCTTGGGCTCATGCCAAGTACATCATATCCTCACTACAAATTTCTCAACGCAGAAGCAAATACTATAAATAATAATGATCAGGACTCACAGTCCATGTCATCTGAACTCTGGTACTAGACTGGCACATCTCCATGCGTACCGACTTCCGGGGCTGCTCCTCGATGCTGGGCTCCACAGTCCCCTAAAATGATGTGTTCGAAAACCGTTAGTCTAAAATATTAAGTCCTATCATCCCCCACCCCTTCCCCCATGGCCCCTAGACACCGAGCGGAGAGGAAGAAAGGGGAGGACTTGACGGTGGAGAGTAATCAAGAAACAGATGGCAGCGGACCTATACTAGCAATTTTATAGTACATGTGACAGTAAGGTAAAGTATGAAAAGTAACCTTAACTTATACGGAAACATATAAGCAAGGGATCTTCTACAGGGCTCCCATCGTATAAAGAGTCCCATACCAATTAATACGTTGGGGTGTCGGTTATTAACAGCAATATATATATAAGAATTTAACCTTAATTTATAAACTTGCCCACACAAGCTTATAGACCAAGGGGTCGTTTTGCAGGGCTTATTGTATAAGCGTCTCATACCACTTATACAATAGGTGACATGGGTTTTATGTTATGATTATGCTATGACATGCAAGTGGGTTATGATGCGATAATGCAAGTGCAACTCACCCACTCGACTCTGTGTACACAGACCTTTAGTTCCCCCTTTCTGGAGCCGAACCTCCCAGGATACCTCCGTAGTGGCAAACGGAAGCGGTGGGTTGGGCCTCGCCCACCTCTAAACCGGTAATTGCACTACCAGTCAGACCTATCGTACGCCTCAACGCTGGTGCACAGAGCGGACCGCCTGCGTACTCTTACCGACTGGCCCACCGGACTTTTATTTGGCCAAGTGCTAAACCACACTTGTCGAGTCAACGTATTGGCGTCGGTGCATCGACCCTCCAATAACGTGGACCCACCACCTTATATTTTATGCACATGAAACCTTATGTATCGGCAACCGAGCCAAGGCTCCCCGGACCAACCCGTCCGTCACAAACAACAACCGAGCCAAAGCACGCCGGGCCAACCTACCCATCACCAGAACACTACCGATCCAAAGCTCGCCGGACTAACCCGTCCGTCACAAGAATGACAACCAAGCCAAGGCTCGTCGGGCCAACCTGCCCATCACCAAAACCACTACCGAGCCAAAGCTCGTCGGACTAACCCTTCCTTCACAAGTAACAACCGAGCCAAAGCTTGTCGGGCCAACCTGCCCATCATAAAATCCACTAGTCCCAATGCCCGAGTGACCCAACCTAACACCTCGAGACATCGAGGTGAGTGAAGGTGAAACCCTAGTTATTTTACACCTCCTCTCCACGGGGAAGACGATCTTTCGTCGATCCCGAGCACCACCTAACTCTAACCAATCCAACACTCTATTATCCTATCTTCCAATGGTTAACATATTTTTATCTATCCAAACCAGTCAACAACTAATTCCCAACTCATGTGCTCAAATAATACTCCAACATGGTTTCTGCAGTTTTTACTATATGCAGACCACTTAAGCTATATGACTCGTAAAATGGGAGGTACACCAAATAATCATCCAGTACCCCAATGATAATTATTAGAGGGATATAATGACATTTTTAGGATAAATCCAGAAATTCATAATTTTCCTAATTTGTCTGATAATTTATTTATTTATTCTAGTAGCCAAAAATCCCATGTTTGAACATGAAGTACCAATTTCAGACAAGCTAATATTCCACTAAATTTATGTTAATTACAAAATGAATAATCAACTCTAAAGCCTAAGTCTTCCAATTTTTCAGTGAGGTTTAAACCCTTAATTTTATTTTCAAATATATCCCATAATAAATCATTTTAAGAGGTATGTACAGCAATAATACTTCCAAAAATTCAGATAAAATCCAAGTATGATTATAAGGACATATACATTCTTTAGGTCAAATTTCACAATTTATCATTGAATAATAAAGTCTATACTTGATTTTCTCATAAAATTCCAAGTTAATGGGTTAATGAACAAAGTATACCAATTATCCATCTAAAAACTCCAAATAAATTCCCACATGAGCATAATGAACTAGGAACACTACTTATCAAGTTGGATAATTTTTCATTAAGTATTGAGCTCTGTAAGAATTATTTAGCATGTTCCCAAAGTTATGAACTTGTGAAGTAGATACCCTAAATATGTATTCAATAATTCTATTAAAATTCATAGATGATCAATATGGTCTAAATCTACCTCTGCCAAATTTTCATGACCTTTAAATGAGCAGTGGGATCATAATAGTCAAATTATTAATTAGGGCAATCCCAAGTGTTATAAATGAAGTGCTAAAAATATTGGTCTAAAATTCCCAAATAAATTTCCAGAGGCTCAATATATCCTTATGCCCACACGACCAAAATTTCATTATATTTCAAGGAGTTTTGCTAACCTAATTTAGCACTAAAAGTTTTATGCCCTAAGCTAGAGTTAGGGTTTTGTGGGCCCTACCATTTTCAAAATCCTTTAAGATTTTTACCAGAGGGTTTTATATACCCTAGGACCCTCCATACAAAATTTCAAGTTCATCCAAGGTGTTTAGGACTCATGCCCTTCACAGGGCACAAAGGTCCTTCCTTAGGGTTTGACCTAGGATCTTAGGGCAAATCAATTCCAATCTACCCCACATTCCATGGGGAGGTGCTAAATGCCATACCAAGTCAGTGGCCCAAATTTCAGCCTCTATTGAGGTGATTTGGCCACTCAAAATCAAAAGTGCAATTTTTGACCAAAATACCCTCATTAAGGTAAAGTTAGGGTTAGGTCAATACCTATCCAAAACACATCCAAATGAGGTGAAACTTTCTACAAAGACATAGCATGAGTCCAGGGACCACTCACCAAAATTTTGCCGGGTTTGGAGATCATTAGACCACATAATTAAATTACCCTATTATTATTAAATAATTTCCCAAAACTATATAAAAATTTTCCCCAAAAATTCCCATTTTTGGCCAGGACCTAGATATGGTCTACTGTGACACCCTGCCAAAATTTCAAATCCTTTGGGCCAAAGATGAAGTGGGGGCACTCAGTTTAATTTCTGCCTAGCCCTAGGTGTAGGCCCCACACGAATCTTGGCGCAATATAGACGGAATCCTATCGTCTTCTAGCTCCAGCCGACGGCTGCGATTCGTCCCGCCTGGAGCTCCTTCCAAATGCCACCACCGGCGATCCAGCCACCTCCCCGGCCGGCCACCGCCACCACCACCTCCGTTGAGGTGGTGGTCGTTGCCAGGCGGCGGCTTGGCCGCCTGAAAGCACCATTCCGGCGGTTCTACCAAGAAGATTTTCGGCCAAAAACCATGAAAATTCCGAATTGGATCGGGCTCAATTGAGCCCGAACCTTGGACCTAGTGAATGAGACCATGGTGGGGTCTTGGAGTCTTGGTGAAGACCTAAGGTCAAACCCTAGGTTTTGTGATGAGGTTGTGTCATAGGCAGACCAAGGTGATTCTCACCTTGGCCTTCTATCACTTGGCCCTTTTTAGCTTCCTAGGGTTTTGTCATGACCTAGTCATGGCCAAAACCACTCTTATGGGTCTAGATGAAGTGGGGGCACTCAGTTTAATTTCTGCCTAGCCCTAGGTGCAGGCCCCACCAAAATGGGTGCCTTAGTCCAACCTGAAGTCCAAATGGGTTCAAATCAATTTTGAATTAAAGTAGACACTAAGGGCTACAAAGTTCATGTTGGTGACCTTTTCATAAGAGGGGCCTAAGTATTTTTAAAATTTAAAACCATTAAATAGAAGTAGTGTGACAGAAATTAAATAATCAGAATTTTAAATCCTATAGTTTAGAATCATTTCCCACACGAATCTTGGCGCAATATCGACGGAATCCTATCGTCTTCTAGCTCCAGCCGACGGCTGCGATTTGTCCAGCCTGGAGCTCCTTCCAAACGCCACCGTCGGTGATCCGACCACCTCCCCGGCCAGCCACCGCCACCACCACCTTCGTTGAGGTGGTGGCCGTTGCCAGGCGGCGGCTTGGCCGCCGGAAAGCACTATTCTGGTTGTTCTACCAAGAAGATTTTCGGCCAAAAATCATGAAAATTCTGAATTGGATCGGGCTCAATTGAGCCCGAACCTTGGACCTAGTGAATGCTATGAACTATCCATGGGAAAAGGAGTGGAGGAGGACCTTGCTGGGCAGCTGTAGCCTTGCCGATCGCCGGGAAGCCATTTTGGTGGTGGTGGTGGTCGGATTTCTACAACAGCACTATGAAACACCTTGGCTCCTTCAGGTAAGTGGTGGGACTAATCCTTAGAGTCCAGTGAAGGTTTTAAGATGAAGAGAAGGGGTGTTAGGTGGCTATAGGGAGCTTTGTCATTATTGGCCTTAGTCAACAATGGCGGCCATGGTCGGTAGGGGATGAGGCCTAGCTCCAACCAGTCAATAATCAGCTGGTTGCACTCCTCTGGTCTTAGGGAATTGAATGGGAGGTTGGGGAAGGGGAAGGAATGAGCCCAAAGTCTCCTCCATTACTTCTCTTCTCTTTATCTCTCTTTCCTTGAAGTTTATCTCTCTCTCTCTCCTACTCACCAAGCTGAACTTTGGCTCCTACCTAACCCAATGGCAGCCCACATGTTTATTTCATCCACCAAAACAAGGTTAGCCCAAGTGAATTGGGCTTGAGCTTGAGTTAGCCCATTTGGGCTAGCTTGACCCAAACCTAGGCTAGGGTTGACCTAGGTCAATTTGGTCTTTAAGGTTGGCCCTAATGGGTCCTTGGTGACCCATTGGCCTCCCTTAAGGTCTAGGTGGGGTTAACTTGGCCTTTTGGAGGTCACTTGACCCTTAAGCAGGGTACCTTGATTACTTTAGGGCTAAGTTGACTTTGGTCAACTTAGCCTTTTTAATTGGTCCCAATGGGTCCGTGGTGACCCATTGGCCTCTCACTAGGGTTATGAAGGTATGTGTGGGGTCCACTTGGCTAAGGGAACTTCAATTGGCCCTTGTGCAGGTCAGTTTGACCCATTTAGGGTTAGAGTTGACTTTGGTCAACCTATCACCTTGGGTGGGCCCCAATGGATCCTAGGTGACCTATTAGCCTCACTCTAGGGTTAGGATGGCTTGGGTGGGGTCCACTTGGCTAAGGTAACTTCAATTGGCCCTTGTGTAGGTCAGCTTGACGCAATGTAGGTTAGGTTGACTCATTTATGGTTAGAGTTGACTTTGGTCAACTTAACCCTTTGGGCTACCCTCCTTGGGTCCTTAGTGACCCATTGATTCCACTTTAAGTCTAGAAAGTCCTTGGTAGGGTTAGTTGGGCTTACCAGGGCACACTCACCTTAGTTAGGGCACCTTGTCTAATTTAGGCTTATAGTGGTTCTAGGTCAACTTGGGCACCCTGGGTTGACTTCAATGGACCCTAAAATGGGTTGATGAGACCATGGTGGGGTCTTGGAGTCTTGGTGAAGCCCTAAGGACAAACCCTAGGTTTTTTGATGAGGTTGTGCCATTGTCAGACCAAGGTGATTCTCACCTTGGCCTTCTATCACTTGGCCCTTTTTAGCTTCCTAGGGTTTTGTCATGACCTAGTCATGGCCAAAACTATTCTTAGGGGTCTAGTTGGAAATGGGATGTTACAAATCCCAATAAACAAAACAAAGATTTCGTCCCCGAAATCAAGGTTAAGCCTACGGGAATTTCTATCGAAGAAAAGGAAACTTGTAACATCCCATAAGAAGTGAAAGATTACATCTCGACGCCATGTTTGCTAAGTGTGGTTTAAAGGGAAACCTAAATCTATGTCCAATTCACCCAATTGGCAAACCAAGATCCCAATAAACAAAATATTAGCCTCTACTCTTCCTAGCATAATATCCTCCCAGACCTGGCCTCCCTTTGGTATGTACACTTCATCCTTTGAAACACACTAGACCATTCCTTAACGTTTAATCCCCAGCAGTGCCTGCTTCTAATGCCTGGAATACCGGCTCTAGCTGGGCATCCTGCCTCTGCCCATCTATGATTCGGTCTCTAATGTCATCTGGGGCAATCAACGATGCTAGGTACTCCCAGTACACCTCAGGGTGATCCTCGGTCACAAAGGATATCTGCATCTTTTCTAATGTCTGGATCAAATCCAAAGCCATCAGTAAGTACTTGACTCTACCTAATTAAAAGTGGACGATTTACATGTGATCCCCCATATGGGCACACCACTACTTCCGCTGCTTAGTTTGTCCCCAAACTAAACCCGTGCGGGGGTGACCCAGGGGTTGTGGACTGCTACTTGTCGATCGAGGTTTCCTCTGATCCTATAGTTTTATCAGAGTGCGCAGCAGAAGCATGGTGGGCCCATAACCCACAGGTCCCGGGATCGAAACCTGCCTCTGATACAACTTGTTAGACCCCTTTTTTTCTTTTTAAAACACTGGGGTCTTAGGCCCAGAACCGCCGCTTTGCGGTGACACCTTCGCACTCGGGAAGGTCATCACTACAAAACGCCGATCCTGCCGGCCAAATCGATCACAACTGTAGCAAAATAGTAAAACATGTCCACAGAAATCACATATATATATGTAAATAATCTCCACGAAGGGAGTGTCCACAAATACACAGAAATATAAGATCTTGGGCTCATGCCCAGTACATCATATCCTCACTACAAATCTATCAACGCGGAAGCAAATACTATAACTAATAATGATCAGGACTCACAGTCCCTGTCATCTGAACTCCGGTACTAGACTGGCCCATCTCCATGCGTACCGACCTTCGGGGCTGCTCCACTATGCTGGGCTCCACGGTCCCCTAAAATGATGTGGTTCGGAAACCGTTAGTCTAACATACTAAGTCCTATCATCCCCCACCCCTTCCCCCATGGCCCCTAGGCACCGAGCGGAGAGGAAGAAAGGGGAGGAATTGATGGTGGAGAGTAATCAAGAAACAGATGGCAGCGGACCTATACTAGCAATTTTATAGTACATGTGGCAGTAAGGTAAAGTATGAAAAGTAACCTTAACTTATACGGAAATATATAAGCAAGGGATCTTCTACAGGGCTCCCATCGTATAAAGAGTCTCATACCAATTTATACATTGGGGTGTCGGTTATTAACAGCAATATATATAAGAATTTAACCTTAATTTATAAACTTGCCCACACAAGCTTATAGACCAAGGGGTCGTTTTGCAGGGCCTATTGTATAAGCGTCCCATACCACTTATACAATAGGTGACAGGGGTTTTATGTTATGATTATGCTATAACATGCAAGTGGGTTTTGATGCGATCATATAAGTGCAACTCACCCACTCGACTCTGTGTACACAGACCTTTAGTTCCCCCTTTCTGGAGCCGAACCTCCCAGGATACCTCTGTAGTGGCAAACGGAAGCGGTGGGTTGGGCCTCGCACACCTCTAAACCGGTAATTGCACTACCAGTCAGACCTATCATATCCTCAACGCTGGTGCACAGAGTGAAGCGCCTGCGTACTCTTACCGGTTGGCGCACCGGACTTTTATTTGGCCAAGTGCTAAACCACACTTGCCGAGTCAACGTATTGGCGTCGGTGCATTGACCCTCCAATACCGTGGACCCACCACCTTATATTTTATGCACATGCAACCTTATGTATTAGCAACCGAGCCTAGGCTCCCCGGACCAACCCGTCCATCACAAACAACAACCGCTCCAAAGCTCGCCGGGCTAACCTGCTCATCACCAGAACACTACCGAGCCAAAGCTCGCCGGACTAACCTGTCCATCATAAGAACAACAACCGAGCCAAGGCTCATCGGGCCAACCTGCCCATCACCAAAACCACTACTGAGCCAAAGCTCGTCGGACTAACCCGTCCTTCACAAGAAACAACCGAGCCAAAGCTCGTCGGGCCAACCTGCCCATCATAATATCCACTGGGCCCAATGCCCGAGTGACTCAACCTAACACCTCGAGACATCGAGGTGAGTGAAGGTGAAACCCTAGTTATTTTACACCTCCTCTCCACGGGGTAGACGATCTTTCGTCGATCCCGAGCACCACCTAACTCTAACCAATCCAACACTCTACTATTCTATCTTCCAATGGTGAACATATTTTTATCTATCCAAACCAGCCAACCACTAATTTCCAACTCATGTGCTCAAATAATACTCCAACATGGTTTCTGCAGTTTTTACTATATGCAGACCACTTAAGCTATATGACTCGTAAAATGGGAGGTACACCAAATAATCATCCAGTACCCCTATGATAATTATTAGAGTGCTATAATGACATTTTTAGCATAAATCCAGAAATTCATAATTTTCCTAATTTGTCTGATAATTTATTTATTTATTCTAGTAGCCAAAAAGCCCAAGTTTGAACATGAAGTACCAATTTCAGACAAGTTAATATTCCACTAAATTTATGTTAATTACAAAATGAATAATCAACTCTAAAGCCTAAGTCTTCCAATTTTTCAGCGAGGTTTAAGCCCTTAATTTTATTTTCAAATATATCCCATAATAAATCATTTTAAGAGGTATGTACAACAATAATACTTCCAAAAATTCAGATAAAATCCAAGTATGATTATAAGGACATATAAATTCTTTAGATCAAGTTTCACAATTTATCATTGAATAATAAAGTCTATACTTGATTTTCTCATAAAATTTCAAGTTAATGGGTTAATGAACAAAGTATACCAATTATCCATCTAAAAATTCCAAATAAATTCCCACATGAGCATAATGAACTAGGAACACTACTTATCAATTTTGTATCAATTTCATCCTATAGTTTAATTTAGAACTTGATAAGTAGTGTTCCTAGTTCATTATGCTCATGTGGGAATTTATTTGGAATTTTTAGATGGATAATTGGTATATTTTGTTCATTAACCCATTAACTTGGAATTTTATGAGAAAATCAAGTATTGACTTTATTATTCAATGATAAATTGTGAAACTTGATCTAAAGAATTTATATGTCCTTATAATCATACTTGGATTTTATCTGAATTTTTGGAAGTATTATTGTTGTACATACCTCTTAGAATGATTTATTATGGGATATATTTGAAAATAAAATTAAGGACTTAAACCTCGCTGAAAAATTCGAAGACTTAGGCTTTAGAGTTGATTATTCATTTTGTAATTAACATAAATTTAGTGGAATATTAGCTTGTCTGAAATTGGTACTTCATGTTCAAACTTGGGCTTTTTGGCTACTAGAATAAATAAATTAAATAATCAGAATTTTAAATCCTATAGTTTAGAATCATTTCGCGCACGAATCTTGGCGCAATATAGACGAAATACTATCGTCTCCTAGCTCCAGCCGACGGCTGCGATTCGTCCCGCCTGGAGCTCCTTCTAAACGCCACCGCCGGCGATCCGGCCAACTCCCCGGCCGACCACCGCCACCACCACCTCCGTTGAGGTGGTGGCCGTTGCCAGGTGGCGGCTTGGCCGCCGGAAAGCACTATTCCGACGGTTGTACCAAGAAGATTTTCGGCCAAAAACCATGAAAATTCTGAATTGGATCGGGCTCAATTGAGCCTGAACCTGGGACCTAGTGAATGCTATGAACTATCCATGGGAAAAGGAGTGGAGGAGAACCTTGCTGGGTGGCTGTAGTCTTGCCGATCGCCGGGAAGCCAGTTTGGTGGTGGTGGTCGGATTTTTGCAACAGCACTATGAAACACCTTGGCTCCTTCAGGTAAGTGGTGGGACTGATTCCTTGGAGTCCAGTGAAGGTTTTAAGATGAAGAGAAGGGGTGTTAGGTGGTTGTATGGAGCTTTGTCATTATTGGCCTTAGTCAACAATGGCGGCCATGGTTGGTAGGGCATGAGGCCTGGCTCCAACCAGTCAATAATCAGCTAGTTGCACTCCTCTGGTCTTAGGGAATTGAATGGGAGGTTGGGGAAGGGGAAGGAATGAGCCCAAAGTCTCCTCCATTACTTCTCTTCTCTTTCTCTCTCTTTCCTTGAAGTTTCTCTCTCTCTCCTACTCACCAAGCTGAACTTTGGCTCCTACCTAACCCAATGGTAGCCCACATGTTTATTTCATCCACCAAAACAAGGTTAGCCCAAGTGAATTGGGCTTGAGCTTGAGTTAGCCCATTTGGGCTAGCTTGACCCAAACCTAGGCTAGGGTTGACCTAGGTCAATTTGGTCTTTAAGGTTGGCCGTAATGGGTCCTTGGTGACCCCTTGGCCTCCCCTAAGGTCTAGGTGGGGTTGACTTGGCCCTTTGGAGGTCACTTGACCCTTAAGCAGGGTACCTTGATTACTTTAGGGCTAGAGTTGACTTTTGTCAACTTAGCCTTTTTGATTGGTCCCAATGGGTCCTTGGTGACCCATTGGCCTCTCACTAGGGTTATGAAGGTATGTGTGGGGTCCACTTAGCTAAGGGAACTTCAATTGGCCCTTGTGCAGGTCAGTTTGACCCATTTAGGGTTAGAGTTGACTTTGGTCAACCTAGCACCTTGGGTGGGCCCCAATGGGTCCTAGGTGACCTATTGGCCTCACTCTAGGGTTAGGAGGGCTTGGGTGGGGTCCACTTGGCTAAGGTAACTTCAATTGGCCCTTGTGTAGGTCAGCTTGACGCAATGTAAGTTAGGTTGACCCATTTAGGGTTAGAGTTGACTTTGGTCAACTTAACCCTTTGGGCTACCCTCCTTGGGTCCTTAGTGACCCATTGATCCCACTTTAGGTCTAGAAAGTCCTTGGTAGGGTTAGTTGGGCTTACCAGGGCACACTGACCTTAGTTAGGGCACCTTGCCCAATTTAGGCCTATAGTGGTTCTAGGTCAACTTGGGCACCCTGGGTTGACTTCAATGGACCCTACAATGGGTTGATGAGACCATAGTGGGGTCTTGGAGTCTTGGTGAAGCCCTAAGGTCAAACCCTAGGTTTTGTGAGGAGGTTGTTTTCTTGCTGAATATTGGTGTTTAAATCTATTTTTATTGATGATGTGCACTTTAGTTGTAAACTTTATGTGATTCATGTCTATGTGATCTTGTATTGTTTTACGCTTTAGTTGTTTGAGTTGCGCCCGCATTTCCATCCGCCGCCACATCCAATTTTGCCGCTCTAGTGATTGCTAGAGGCGTGCTACTTGTGATTGAAAAATCCTTTAACGCACAGGGGTTGTGGACTGCTACTTGTCGATCGAGGTTTCCTCTGATACCACTTGTTTGCCCACTCAAAACTCCTTTAACGCTATAGCTCAATTGGTGATGAGAGTTGAAAGAACTTCATAGTTAAGCGTGCTTGGGCTGGAGAAGTCCTGGGATGGGTGACCTCCTGGGAAGTCCCCGTGCTGTTCGCTTAACGGGAGAATTTCACTCATCAAAGGGAGGCTATGGCCACCAACAACCCGCCCGTGGGCTGGAGAGGGGTTGGGGTGCTTGGGCTGCAGCCCGGTAACAGTCCGCCGGAGGCCTAGTGGTGTTGATCCACGGACGGCAAAGGGGACGTTACAGATTCCTTGGTTGCAAGTCTCCTGATCAAAAGACTTTTGTTGGTTTTTGATAACCTGATCAAAAGCTCATTGGTGTCAGACACCTGATCAAAAATCTGAGTGGATTCTTACCAAGGGTGGTAGAAGAGTGGATGTACCCAGGTTGGGGAACCACTATAAAATTTCTTGTGTCGTCTGGTTGCCCCTTTTCTTTTGTTCTTGCTGTGCTTGTGCTCTAGGTTTATTGTGTGCTAGATATATTTATTTCTGCACATTTAATTTACAGCAAAAGCTGTAATAGCTATTAAGAATTTTTTAAGAATACTCTATTCACTCCCCCCCCCCCCTCTAGAGTATTTCAGATCTAACTCTCACTTTCACATACATCAAAAAGTTCAGAGCGGTCTCGTAAGAGATACACCCAAGTACATCGAGAAAATTCATCAATGAAAATAACAAAATAAGAACTACCCCGACCAACGGTAAGGGTAGGAGCAGGACCCCAAATGTCCAAATGGACGGGTAGAACCACGATCTTGCTTTGGTGCGAAGGAGGAGCGGTGATGCTTGCCAAGTTTACATGGTCACAGTTAAGAGGAGGATGATGCAGAGGGAGGTGGGGCAGAAGCTGGCGAAGAAGCCGGGGAGGTGCATGACCAAGACGAAGATGCCATTGGAGAAGATCTGTAGAGGAGGAGGAGAAGATGGACAGAGTAGAAGCATTGTCGAGGAAGTAGAGGCTGCCGCTCTCAGTCCCAGTAGCAATCGTCTGTTGGGAGTCCGGATCCTGAAAAGAACAAGAGGTAGGAGTGAATGTGACGGAGCACCATCGTTGCTTGCATAAAGAAGTAACTGATAATAAGTTACAAGGAAACTTGGGCACATAAAGGGTGTCTGCCAGGCAGAGAGATGGAGAGACTTGAACCATGCCCGTCCCATTGACCGGTGAGGGAGAGCCATCCGCAACAATGACCGGGGGCAACCGATCATGTATTTCTAGAAGAGAGAAACACTGAGGATTGCCTGTCATATGATTTGTAGCACCAGAGTCGATTAGCCATCTACAGGGAGTAACAACATGGGTACTACCGAAAGAGGTGACCACCGAGGCGGACAGCGTGGAGGAGGTGGAAGCCATTGAAGAGAGACTGTGCGAGAATAGCAAGCCGCGACGACAACAACAAGTCACTGTGAAAATGACGAGGGTGTAGCGAGAAGGGCACGAGAAAGAAGTCGCACGGCTAAGCTAAGAAGAGATGAGAGTCACCAACCCGGGCGAACAGCAAGCAGGATGAGCGGCTAGGAAGGTCGCAACCAAGAAGCAGAGCAAAGCAGAGGGAAAGAAGTCGCACGGCCAGAGAGAAGGCCTCTCGGGCAGGAGAAAGGTAAGACCATGCAAACTTGGAGAAGTTTGCGAGAAAGGCATGCGAACAGAGGAGAAGTACAATTCGCACGGCTAAAGATTAGGCCGCGGCAACTAGCAAGCAGGAGCGGCTAGAAGGAAACAGGTCGCAACGACATAGGAATTGGTCGAGGCGATTAGAGAGAGTGGTTAGAAGGGGCAGAGAGGTAGCCCAAACAAGGGAAGAAGAAAACACACGAACAGGGCGCGACAAGAGAAGAAGGAGATCGCGAGAACATGTCGCGAGAAGAGGAAGAAGTCGTGAAAATAGGTCACGCAGACAGGTTCAAGACCTCAAAAATCAGGAGGAAAGGATCGAGGATCTGATACCATGTGCGAACAGAAAAAGAGAGTCCGGAAATTTGAATAACTGAAATTTTTATTATCCAAAAAAGGTATGTATTACATGGTATTGCCTCCCTTTTATAGAATGGAGGAGATGAAAGAGATTACAATTGAACAATATGAGACTAAAAAATTATATGTACAAGCGGTTTAATCTACCAACAAGCCTACAAGCCGCGCGGTTTGGTGCATGGACAAACTACTCGGCAACCATCAGAGGATGACACCAAGCCGCCACAGAGACCGCCAGACCGCCCGGACACCAAGTCGCCAGGGAGAGATTGGCAGACCGCCCGGACTGCAATCCGCCAGAACCAAACCGCCAGACCGCCCGGTCACTATTCTGCAACAGGAACCAAATCCCAAACTCTACACCTCTCAAATTGATTGAGCTCCTCCTATATTGCAATAATCCAGTGCGGATCTTGCTCTACATCTTTAATGGATTGAGGCTCAATTTGAGAAACGAAACAAGCATGCATCTGATCTTGGTTGATTTGATGCCTTATTTGCACACCAACTGATATGTCTCTAATCACTTGAGATATAGGGTGATCTCTAAGTATGATAAGATCAGCAGGTGGAGTTGGTTCATGAATGGCTAGTGGAGTTAATTCCTCTCGTGGAATTACATTTGTTGTTGTTGGTTCAACAATTTCAACATGATCTTCATCACTTTCTTCATCAATCTATGTAGAAGGATGCAAAGTAACCTCTTGCTTAAGGTTTAAATAATGCAACTTCTCACACAGATATGGTACCTGCAATGAGTCTATGGTAGAATAATACTTCTCCTTGTAAAACATGTTAGTCTCATCAAAAGATACATGAACAGATTCTTCCATTTTTAGTGTTTATTTATTAAAAACCCTATAAGCCTTGCTGATTTGGGAATATCCAAGGAAAATTCCCTCTGCAACCTTGGCTTCAAATTTCCTTAAGTATTTCTTATTATTATTAAGAATATAGCATTTACAGTCAAATACTTTAAAATAATCTACTTTAAGTTTCTTCTCTTTAAGTAAGTCATAGGGGGTCTTACCCTTTAGCTTATGAATTAAACTTCTATTTAGAACATAATTTGTTGTGTTTACTGCCTCTGCCCAAAAGGATAGGGGAAAGTGAGCATCTGTAAGTAATGTCCTAGCAGATTCAATCAGGGTTCTATTTTTCCTTCAGCTACACCATTTTGTTGAGGAGTTCTAGGAGCATAAAAATAGTGTCTGATACCTTCCTTCTCAAAGAATTCTTGCATTAGAAGAGATTCAAACTCGGTGCCATGATCACTTCTGATCAAGGTAACCTGAGTAGAGTACTCAATCTTGATGCTCTTAGAAAGTCTGTAAGAACTTTAAAGTTATCTAACTCATTTCTCAGAAAGAAAACCCAAGTAAATCTAGAGAAATCATCTACAATAACTAAAGTATAAGATTTCCCTCCCAGACTTTGCACTACAATAGGCCCAAAAAGGTCCATATATAACAAGAACAAAATCTTGGGTGAATCACTTTTAGATATAGATTTAAAATTATTTTTAGTTTGCTTGCTTAGTTGATAAGCCCTGCAGAGTCCTTCCTTCTTGTAATAACTAGAAGGCGGTCCTCTAACAAGGTTGTCCCTTGATAATTTAGCAATATTCCTAAGGTTTACATGACCTAGTCTCTTTTGCCAAAAATCATTAGAGTTACTGATTTGGTTAAATAAACAAATTTTTGAATTAGCAAATTTGAAAGTAACTACATATATGTTTCCTTGTCTAATTCCAGCTAAAATAGTTTTGATTTTTATCAGAAGTAATAATACAAGAAAACTTATTGAATGATACCTGATAGCCTTCATCATATAATTGCCTTATGAATATTAGGTTATGCTTGAGACCACTTACATAGGCTACTTTCCTGAAGGTAACTACTCCAACTTTGACATTTCCATATCCTTCTGTCTCTCCATAGTTGGAGTCTCCAAATATCACTTTTGGTCCAAGCTTTGCTTTGAAATCAGTTAAGTTGTCTTTACTTCCTATCATGTGTTTTGAACAGCCGCTATCCAGATACCATTGTTCCTCTGTGGTAGGATAGTTCTTCACCTGCATAAAAATAGGTTAGGTGTTCTTGACCCAGGTAACCTTGGGTCCTTGATTTCTTTCATATTTATAGCGAGACATAAGAAAATTCAGGTTGGTCCTTATAACCTAGTGGATGGTATCTCCTAGGAGGAATAATCCATTGAGTAAAAGGATTGATAAAGGTTTGGTTTTGATTAAAGTTTTGAAAAGAATTAGTGTTTTTGTTATAATAAACTGGGTTCGATGAATTATTTAAGTTCGTCGATTTGCGTTCGATGAATAGGGATGTGTTTATCTGTAACGCCCCCACTCGTTACATGGAATATAACGGTGGGTCCGGCCGGGGCCCCACGCCATATGTCACAGACAAGTGGTGGAATTACTTGTGGAAATCAAAATCTACTCGCATCCTATCTCAAAACATTCTAGCGCAGCATTTTACGTTACATGAACTCAACTCAGAGAATGTCCACTACTATATAAACTCCACATTTATATATATCAAAACTAGGAATGTATACAACTCACACACACTGGCCTTAAGGCCTTACAGATTTCTCTTTGCACAAATACATTTTCGTACATCAGCACGCAGGCCGACCATACATGAAATCCAACCACGTTTCTTCACACGGCCTTCAAGGGACTTTAGCATCAATTCTTCCATTCCGCACCTTGCCATTCCAGCAGCAACACTTGCAATTCATCATCCAATCCAAACAGAAAGCAAATTAACGGTCAGCATTCGCTAACCACTTATAACGACCCCACCCCTTACCCGGGGCAATGGTTCCTTCCCTCTATGCATAGCCACCATCATTTCTCTCAATCTAGCAAACACAGTCCATATCACAAATGTCGGTCTCCACCAGACGCTCCGTGCACTCAGGGCACCTTCTGGGTGTACCGGATATACCAGTAATACACCGCCGATCGAGGCACTTCACTTGTTGGTTGGGCGGTTCAAGCCTAGTCCACCAATCTCACTATTGGCTGACATCCCGTCCATACCACTTAAAGGTACTACCTCACAGCATTCACAAACAACCAGAGCAGATCGACCCACACCATGTGGTGTGGAAGCCAGGTATATCAAGGGTCCTCTGGCATTGCCACCCATCGACCCCTCACCTATATTCGATCGACCCACACTATGTGGTGCAGCAAGTTGGGTCCACCTCACTTCCTCCCAAACATTTCCACCCATCGATCCTCACTAATCCAGATCAACCCACACCATGTGGTGTAACATGCCAGGTTCATTCCATGTTTCCCCCAGCCATGCAACCCATTGATCTCTCAACATAACCAAGAGCTTAACCAAAGCCTCCAGACAGCCATAACCAAGATTCATTCATCCATACACAACCATGCAATCAAAGCATAAGCCTTTTACAGCATCAAATCCACGGAGTTGTCGCCGGTTTACCCATGATCATCACCAATCCAGACTATCCATCCAAATGGGCTTCACAGAGCATGCCTATGTCGTACTCACATTTCCGGCTCTAGATGCAAACTCAACTAAGGAATCACTTCCGCGATCTACCTCTTGGTGGAGGATTCCATGCATACGCATAAAGAAAGGACTTCGATGTCCAAGAAGGAGATCGTTACCCTTGAAGATCGCTTCGGCGCCATGAAGTAGCCGGATGGAAGTCACCGCCTCAGCTTTGCGTTCCCGAAACCGCTCTCGGATCTTCAATACGCACTGCACAGCTCCTCAAGCAGCTGGTTTCCTCCTTCCTCCTTTCCTTCCCTTGCTCTCTCTCTCTTTCTCTCTCTTGGAATGAGAAGATGAAGAATAAGAAGAAAATGAAGAGATAATCCTCATTTCTCGTCCATATAACAGCAAGGAGCAATCTGATCCATCAGATCCTATAGGCAGAAAAGGAATGGCCAGAATATTTCCTGAAAAAAACTCTCTCGGGTCTGACACGCCCTGTGACACGCCCGTGTCACAGGCCGTGTCCCCTAAGCGGTGCACGAACTGCCTTATCCAACCTTATCCACACCAAGGTGACACGCCCATGTCACGCCCGTGTCAGCCCAGTCACGCCCATGACACGGGGCGTGTAACCCACTTGAGACCTACTCAAGAGGACTTACTCGAGAGAACACCAATTACTCGAGTACCCAGACAGGACACGCCCGTGTCACAGGGATGACATGCCCGTGTCACCCCCTCTTACTCGAGTACTCTTCCACCTACTCGAGTACATTTCGACCTACACGAGAGCTACTCGAGTATGAGCGGGACACTCCATGTGACACGCCCATGTCACAGGTCGTATACCCTCTACCCGACAATCCTCGAGCGCAGTTCGTCGACCTAGAGAGAGTCGTCGACCAGGGGAGGACATGCCCTGGGTCAGGCCCCTGACACGCCCGTGTCACGGGCATGTACCTCACAAAAATTCGTCGATCGAACTTCGTCGAATGCAATCATTGAAGACACTCAACCCAAGCAGGACACGCCCTGGGATACGCCCGTGTCCCAGGCCGTGTCAACAAATATTTTCCTGTTTCTCAACTTTGGGCTGTTACAACCCTCCCCACCTTCAAAGAATTTCGTCCTCGAAATTTGGCTCACTCCAATCAGCCACACAACCACTGAATGTTGCACCATTCGCAGCCATGCATGCGAACAAAGCGAGCCGGGTTTGAGCTCAGCGGCCACGGCTTGTCTCACCCCAAGGCATCATACAAACAAACCAAACATACAACACATACAATAGCACATCCCTCACTTCCATCGGTGCACATGCAGCCACCAAATTGATAAAGTGATCGAAAACAAACACATCATCGAACGTATCATAATCGAGCGATCACTTCCATATCACAAGTGCGCACCAACAAGTCAACATGTAACATGACATCTACAACATCATATGTACAAACATATCCTCAGGAGGTACATGATCAGGAACATTACTCGTAAGTCATCATATATACAATATGCACATCATCCAAATGATACAAGTCACTAGTCTTACTTCCGCCCAGCCTCTCTATTTTGCATTTCTCGTGAAAGAGCCAAATTAAACACTCGAGGCTGAATTTCACCAAGTGAGCCTTGCGGCTCTTGCACTTCCAAATTATGTAATCGAGGTTGCGTCCGAGATGGTGATGATTCGGCCACTGCTTTACCTTTTTCTTCATAAGACACACCTGTCTTTTTCTCATTTCCTGACGGGGCATTCCAACAAAATTTTGATATATGTACTTGCTTCCCGCATTTATAGCATATACGTGTATCAACACATCCTGGACCATAAGTCACCCCCGAAGAAACAGTCGACGGAGCTGATTCTGTAGGCCTAAACTTTTTCTTTTCTCGTCTTCGAAACTCCGACTGCTCTGATTGCGACACTTTAAACTCTGGCTTTTCCACTGCCAGTCTCTTCTTCTCTTGTCCCCTCTTCAAATCTTTTTCCAAAGTACGGGTCGTATCAACCAATGCTTGGAAGCCTTGGCTCACTGAACTCGGGAGGGCCAATCTCAATTCTTCCTGCAGCCCCTCGTAAAATCAATTCGTCTTCCGCGCTTCCTCCGCGAAGATAGATCCCGCATATCTCCCCAGTCTGGTAAACTCATGCAGGTATGTATCAATATCTACCTCACCCTGCACCAGGCGTTGAAACTCATTTTCCATCGCAATCCGCTGCGACACTGGCACATACTTGGCTAAAACTAATCGGGATAATTCATCCAGTGAAACCTCTGCTAATCCACGACCTGCCAAGTGATGCACCTCCATCTCGTCCCACCACAGTCTCGCATCTCCTTCCAACAGAAAAGTGGCTAACATCACTTTATGCTCCTCTGCCATCCTGATTGCAGTCAGGATCCTCTTTACTCGAGCCAACCAATCTTCCTCCTGCTCTGGAGAACGTGCTCCACCAAATGTAGGTGGATAAAACTCCATAAAGCATTCCAATGACTCGTCTATTGCTTGCACCTCCACCACCACTGCAGCACGCTCTTGCCGGACACCAGTCTATACTGGTATTCCCACAGTCCTTGCCTATCCAATAGGCTTTGCCTATAACACAGCAAGCGCGGTCTCCGTCACCACCCGTAAGGTCTCCACCGAAGGAGGCGTAGGCGCTTAAACGGGTGCTGCACTCTCATCCAATCGCCGGGGATCTGACTGCCCAGCACAACTCCTCGCCACCTAGCAATATAGAAAACACCATTAATCATTGATATCATAACGGTACTTATATATTGACTACACACTCACGCACTTCTCGTGCAAGAAATATATTCCTAGTGGACATTCGTGAGTTCAATTATTTTCTCTCCTCCCAAACAATCTCAACCTGGCTCTAATACCACTTTGTAACGCCCCCACTCGACACATGGCATATAACAATGGGTCCGGTCGGGGCCCCGCGACATATGTCACAGACAAGCAGTGGAATTACTTGTGGAAATGAAAATCTACTCGCATCTTATCTCAAAACATTCTAGCGCAGCATTTTACGTTACATGAACTCAACTCAGAGAATGTCCACTACTATATAAACTCCACATTTATATATATCAAAACCAGGAATGTATACAACTCACACACACTGGCCTTAAGGCCTTACAGATTTCTCTTTGCACAAATACATTTTCTTACATCGGCACACAGGCCGGCCACACATGAAATCCAACCATGTTTCTTCACACGGCCTTCAAAGGCCTTTAGCATCAATCATTCCTTTCCGCACCTTGCCATTCCAGCAGCAACACCTGCAATTCATCATCCAATCCAAACAGAAAACAAAGTAACGGTCAGCATTCGCTGACCACTTATAACGACCTCACCCCTTGCCAGGGGCAGTGGTTCCTTCCCTGTATGCATAGCCACCATCATTTCTCTCAATCTAGCAAACACAGTCCATATCACAACTGCCGGTCTCCACCGGACGCTCCGTGCACTCAGGGCACCTTCTGGGTGTACCGGATATACCAGTCATACACCGCCGATCGAGGCTCTTCACTTGTTGGTTGGGCGGTTCAAGCCTAGTCCACCAATCTCACTATTGGCGACATCCCGTCCATACCACTTAGAGGTACTACCTCCCAGCATTCACAAACAACCAGAGTAGATCGACCCACACCATGTGGTGTGGCAGCCAGGTATATCAAGGGTCCTCTGTCATTACCACCCATCGACCCCTCACCTATATCCGATCGACCCACACTATGTGGTACAGCAAGTTGGGTCCACCTCACTTCCTCCCAAACATTGCCACCCATCGATCCTCACTAATCCAGATCAACCCACACCATGTGGTGTAACATGCCAGGTTAATTCCACATTTCCCCCAGCCATGCTACCCATTGATCTCTCAACATAACCAGGAGCTTAACCAAAGCCTCCAGACAGCCATAACCAAGATTCACTCATCCATACACAACCACGCAATCAAAGCATAAACCTTTTACAGCATCAAATCCACAGAGTCGTCTCTGGTTTACCCATGATCATCACCAATCCAGACTATCCGTCCAGATGGGCTTCACACAGCATGCTTATGTCGTACTCATATTTTCGGCACTAGATGCAAACTCAACCAAGGAATCACTTCCGCGATCCACCTCTTGGTGGAGGATTCCATGCACATGCATAAAGAAAGGACTTCGATGTCCAAGAAGGAGATCGTTACCCTTGAAGATCGCTTCGGCGCCATGAAGTAGCCGGATGGAAGTCACCGCCTCGGCTTTGCCTTCAAGAAACTGCTCTCGGATCTTCAATCCGCACTCCACAGCTCCTCCAGCAGCTGGTTTCCTCCTTCCTCCTTTCCTTTCATTTCTCTCTCTCTCTCTTTTTCTCTCTCTTGGAATGCGAAGTTGAAGAAGAAGAAGAAAATGAAGAGATAATCCTCATTCTCGGCCATATAACAGCAAGGAGCAATCTGAGCCATCATATCCCATAGGCAGAAAAGGAACGACCAGAATATTTCCTAAAAATAACTCTCTCGGGTCTGACACGCCTTGTGACATGCTCGTATCACAGGCCGTGTCCCCTAAGTGGTGTACGAACCGCCTTATCCAACCTTATCCACACCAAGATGACACGCCCATGTCACGCCCGTGTCAGCCCAGTCACGCCCGTGATACGGGGCGTGTAACCCACTCTAGACCTACTCGAGAGGACTTACCCGAGAGAACGTCAATTACTCGAGTACCCAGACAGGACACGCCCGTGTCACAGGGATGACACGCCCGTGTCACCCCCTCTTACTCGAGTACTCTTCCACCTACTCGAGTACATTTCGACCTACACGAGAGCTACTCGAGTATGAGCGGGACACGCCCGTTTCATAGGCCGTGTACCCTCTACCTGATAATCATCGAGCGCAGTTCGTCGACCTAGAGAGAGTCGTCAACCAGGGGAGGTCACGCCCTGGGTCGCGCCCCCGACACGCCCGTGTCACGGGTGTGTACCTCCCGAAAATTCGTCGAATGCAATCGTTGAACGCACTCAACCCAAACAGGACACACCCTGGGACACACCCGTGTCCCAGGCCGTGTCAGCCAATATTTTCCCGTTTCTCAACTTTGGGTTGTTACATCATCGAACTCCATTCACAGAATGAAAGTATTCATTTTTTGTGCCCCACGTTCGTCAATCGCGGTTCGATGAACCATATTGAGTTTGTCGAGCATAGTTAGATGAATAATTATATTGAAAGTCTGCGTTCATAGTTCGTCGATCTGAGTTCGACGAACTATATTCATTTCGACGAGCTTGGCTCGACGAAACATGTTGAACATAATTTTTATTAAAAATTTTCTTTTTCTTTTGTTTAGTCTTATATAAAACTTCTGTTTCATTATTAGTGTCTTCTACCTTTTCTTTTCCTTTTTCAAAAATGAATTTAACAGGAGTAGATAGTATGTTTTTTTGTAATAGAGGAGGCTGACTAGATGAAGCTCCCAAGCCTAGTTTGTCATTAAGCCTGACATTGACTGTACTTGTGATGTTCATCAATTTGATACTTCTCTCATTAAGGGATTCTTTAAATTCCTTAGCCTTAGATAATTTAGTTTTCAAAGATATTTTCTGTTGTGAAGCATTATCTAGATCATCTTTGATTTTAATATTTTCAGAAAATAGGATATCAAATTCAATTAGCTTTTCTTTGAGGAGTTTGATTTCCTTCTACGATTTAATTTAATCATCGCATAACAATTTAAATTCAGTTTTAAATTGATCTGAAGTAAAATCAAAAGAAGAAATTACCTGATCTTCTTCTGATACAGATTCATCTTCTGAGTTGTCAGCTTCTGAATTAGCAGCTTCAGAGTTGTTGCAAGATGCATTGATTGTCATCAAGAAGATCTCTCTGGCCTTGGCCTCTTCTTCATCCTCACTGGAGCTGGATGAAGACTCTTCCTCTGAGTCACTCCAGGTTTCAGTAATAAATCCTCTCTCCTACTTTTTGTATTTGCTAGAGGAGGGCTTGTTGGAATGTTTCTTGGAGTCTTTCTCCTTTCTTTTGTCTTTCTTCTGAGTTTCTGGACACTCTGGTAATATGTGTCCAGGTTTCCGGCATCCATAACAAGCTATTTCTTTATTTGGAGTCTTGTCATACCTTGGCTTATCTTCTTTTCTGGAAGATCTTCTCCTAAAATCCTTCCTAGCCATCTTGTAGAATCTCTTTGCCAAGAGAGTCATTAACTCTTCATTATCAGGAAGTGTTTCTTCTTCCTCAGATGCTTTAAAAGCAATGCTTTCCTCTTTCCTTCCTGATGATGAAGTCCTTTGCTCAGCTTCTCTGGTCTTGATGAGCTGCTCATAAGACTTGAGCTTGCCCAACAAAGTTTCAACAGAGATTTCATTTAGGCTTCTGGCTTCCTTGATTGGCCAGGTCCTACAGTCCTATGTGTTAGGGAAGCACATAAGGATCTTGTCATTTATCTCTGTCAATGAGATGCTCTTGCCCAATGTTTTCAGCTCATTGATTATGAGGCTGAGTCTATTGTACATATCAGAAACTAATTCTGCTTCTTCCTTCTTGAAGTTCTCATACTGAGAGATCAGATGTGATCTCTTGTCTTTCTTTCATCTGCAAGTCCTGCTATCAAAATATTGAGAGAATCCCAGATTTCCTTTACTGAGGAGCATTCAACAACTTTCTGGAATATGTCATCTGACATAGTTTGGGCTAGAATATTCATTGTTTTGGCATCAACAATCTTGACCTTCTTCTTTGCTTCAGTCCACTCAGGTGGTGGTACGTCACTTATACTTGTTGTTGCTACTTGTAGAGGTGGTCTTGTCAAAATAGAATTATAGATTCCCTCATCAATAGAATTCATATAAAGTCTTATCCTTACCTTCCAAAGTGCAAACTTATTCAGATTGCTCACTGGAGGTCTGGTCCTTGAATACTCTTTATTTTGTGCCATGATAAACTCTAGATAAAGAGAAAATCTATCAGATCTTATGGTTCAGGTGTTAGCCTGTACAACCAAGTAATTTGTCCCTCGGATACCAATTGAAAGTGAGGGATAGATCTCCTTTACACTAGAGGGGGGGAGGGGTGAATAGTGTATATTAAAATTTTAATTTGTTTCTACAACGAAATTAAAGTAGGTGATAAATAAATATATATGAAAAGAAAACTATCACAACACAAAAATAAAGCAAGTAAAGGCAATCTAGCCAACATAAGGAATTTATAGTGGTTCCCCAATAAACCTAGGTACATCCACTCTTCTACCACCCTGGTAGGAATCGACTATTGATTTTTGCTCAGGTGCCCTGCCACCACAAGTTTTTGATCAGGTGCCCTATCACCAGAAGATCTATTTTTCTAAGGGAGATCTAGCAACTCTTTGAGCTTTTGATCAGGTGCCCAAAAACAAATCCAAAGTCTTTTGATCAGGTGACTTGTGAACCAAAAGGTTAACTTTTGAACGGAGTTAAAACACTATACACAGTGAAAGAAAAATGAAAATGATTTTGTCTTCTCTGTCTCAAATCTCTGAGAAGACTAGTGGATTGTTGATGATGTCAAAGCTCCCCCTGAGTTGTGTAGATGATAAGGAGAGGGAAGCTTTGCTTCAGGGTGTAGGCATTCAAAGTGATGTTGCTCTTCAGCAAGCTTTTAGATTGATTTTTATTTGTTGTCTCTTGAAATCCTGAAGCAGATGAAGAAGAACTCTGTGTATATGAGAGCTGTGTTGTGTTCTTCACTTTTCTGTACATTGTTCTATCTTGTTGACTGATTACTGGTTTTCTAATTACTTGTAATATTTTGAAAATCACTTCATATATATTGATTATAGATTCAAAAACATTTGAATTTTTAATTCTTTCCGTGAATTCCTCTGCATAATTTTTGGTAGTTGGAACATCTAATTTAGTCTTGAATGCATTTCCCTAACTATGCCAGTAAATTTGGTAGAGTAATAACTCTGTAAAATCCATAATTAATGCTGCCAGGTAATGGCTATATTCTTGAGAATATTGAGCATTAATTATCAGAGTATTACTGTCTTAATATTTGAAATCAAACTACTATAGTCGAACTGAGAAACTGCAGAGAAGATTAGTCGAAAAGAACCTGGAAGGAGTTTGTCGAACTCAGCAAGGATTTTGTCGATCTGAGCTCCAAGTTCGTCGAACTAGGATAGTCCTTCATCGAGCTGAACTTCTGATATGAGATCACAGTTCGTCGATCTCAGCTTGACTTTCGTCGATCTCAACTTAGAGAAGGAACTCTGAGTTCGTCGATCAGAGATCAACGATCGTCGAGCTGAGTTCAGCTATCGTCAAACGACTTTTTTTGTATTCTTTTAACTGCTTTTCCTCTGAAGTCATTTGACTCTAAAGTCTTCTGAAGGAGAGTACTGATAATCTAAGTATGTGTTGCTAACCTTGACCCTAGAAATAACCAATGACCCTAGAATATACATGTTGGGTCATCTAATCAATCCTAATAGTGAACCTAGCCCAAATCACAAGTCGAGTTCCAACACAATGGAGCATCAACAAGAGTGTGAATTGTCTGTTTTTGCATCAAAGGTGAGACCCTTCGGACCACTTCGTCGTTGCAAAGCACTTTCTAAAAAGGATCTATATGAAGCTCATAAATTCATATTAAATAATTGTAGCAAAGTAGATGCTTTTCAAAGGTTCGATACATAAAAGAGCTCAATTTCCTTACTTTGTAACTAATTTTAATGTACTTATTTTTTATTTTTAATAGTAAGCACATCGAGGAGCTTAAAAGGGAAAATGAAGGAAACATTAACAAAACTCATCAAGATCGGTTTCATTATTGGTTTCAAGCTCATGTAAGCTCCAAATACGAAGATGCCCTTGAGGACTGTTAATTTATAGTATCACCTATCTAATTAGCTTCATATTGTATTTTGTATAGATAAATAGAGTGCATCACACAAACTCGGGGGAAGTCTCCGAAGAATTATGGGCATTGGCAAATGATCCATAATCATACTTAACAAAATTTTACTCTGGTTGTATTGTTAATGAAGTACGATTTCATATACAAGATCGAGATGATTGCCGAACAACACAAAATAGTGGTTTACTTGATGAGGGGGAACATCAAAATATCTTGGTAGAGTTTTATGGAGTATTAAGTAGGATCGTTGAATTGACCTATCTTCATTGGTATAAAGTAGCATTATTTTGGTGTGAGTGGTTCGACACTTGAGGGAAAAATACTATGAATAAAGATAAATATTTTTTGAGCATCGACATAACTTCTCGTTTTTGTGAGGATGATCCATTCGTTCTTCCAAACCATGCGCAACAAGTGTTCTATGTCGATGACACAAAACTCGGTGATCCTTGGAAAATTGCACAACTTGTATGTCATAGACACCTTTGGGACATAGAGGAACACGCTGACCTAGAAGTGGAGGAGATGAATGATAACATAGTTCAAAAATATGCGTCGTCAGAAATTGAATTAATATATGCTACTGAAGATCCGAACTTGCAATTCCTCAGAAGAGATGATATAGAACCTGATATTATAAATATAGAAGTTCTAACTAGAATATACGAAGAGGAAGAACTTAATAATATTATTGATGGAGATGAGTCAATAGATGAGGATGATGAAACACTAGTGCAATATTGTGATGACAGTGATCATAACATGTAAAGCTAATGTAAATGGTACGCTAAGTTTTTTCTTATTCATTAGTATGAAACAGTAATGCAATTCTTCCTTTTTTATGATTTCTCTAAATAATTTAATGTGATGTTTAACGTTTGCATCTTATTTACCTTGCAGTAATATGCCTCCAAAAATATGTTATTCTACGGCGCCCTACAACAAGGAGCAGCAACCAACTGTTTGTTAATGAAAAACCATCAAATATTGAGGTTGTTGAATTGTCACCTGCACTAAATACACCTTCACCTAATCTGCAACAATCACAAAGTAGATCACAAGCTCTTGATGATGATACCACCATTATTGAATTAAATGATGAAAGTCCAATACATGGTTCTGATAATACTGGTAAGCATACCTTATTTTATTTCACAAATTTGTGTCATTTACTTGAATCATATAATTATTAAGGATTTTTAATTATGTAGTGGGAAGCTCCTCTATAAGAAGAGGTCGTGGGGTGACCACCGGAAGGTCGATTGAGAAAGCAATACTAGAAAATATATGCTTTATTTAGGTATATTAAAACTTACATACACTTACTATTTGTTTACAGATTTTTATTTGTTTTATTTGGATAAGAAACAACTTGAGATTGAGTTCCCTGAAGGTTTTAAGAAGCCGCGTCGCTTTGCAAAGCACCTTGCAAATGGTGTAGGTGTTATTGTAAGACATATTGCGGGTTTGCATTTTTTGACCCTATGGAGTGAACTGGGGGAAGAGCTGAAACTTACGTTATATGTTGGATTAGGTGTAAGTAAATATTTATATACCATATATGTGAATTTGTTTGGGATAACCAAATATTTTACTCTTTTATAGCAATGGTTTTAGATAAAGAATTGGGAAACAGATAAAAGTGTGCAAGAGTTCATGGAGGAGATGTTTCAACGTATCTACACACATTGGAGAGGAAGATTATCTGCAATGTATTGAGGTTATATTGTGTCAGGAAAGAATCCAAGAGCTAGTAGCCCATTTGAGTGGATCTCAATCGAGAATTGGTGCCAGTTGTGCGATCTCTTCGAGAGTGAGACTTTATGGTGAATGTGACTACTTAAGTAAATTCTGTTTAATACATATGTTATTAATCACACATTCAATGACTACCATTCAATACTTTTGTTTACTTGCAGAAAAGGTCCACGACAAATGCTGTTAATAGATCACATATGTCGTTTACTCATACATCGAGTTCCAAATCCTACCATTCAAGACTGCTGGAAATGGTAATGCAATGATTGTTTGTGAGTTTTTGATTATTATGACATATTCTTTAATATTTTTTTGATATACAGGTTAATCAAAGCCCAGTTGAGAACTTTGCTAACACCCATAAGAAGAATGGGGTGTTTGTTAGTGAAAAAGCTGAAGCAGCATACGTAAGTCAAAATATATTTGAAACTTTCACAAAATTGATTGATAACATACGTTTCTATTATAACACAATATTTTACAGCGTGAAGTGGAAAGGCTGAGGATAATATCAACATATTTTGAAAGTGATCTCATAAGATCTGAGAGAGAAATTATAAAGGCTGCACTTGGAAATAAGTCTGGTTATGACAAAGGATTAGGCTACGGTGTTGTGCCTTCAAAACAAATGAAGAAGACATTGATAGAGTCCACTCAGTTGAAAGTGAAGTTGAATGTAGCGGAAGAAGAATTGTGCAATGCCACGACTCGTATTACATCACAAACAGAGCTTATAGATAACCAGGAAGCTTTGATTCAAACTCACAATGCAGAGATTGTAGGATTAAAAGAGAGGCAGATTTAGCTGAAAGCGATGTTGTCTTCTGTTCTGGAAATATCTGGCACAATTCCTTGACTAATTGATACACACACCATTCACTTTTTGGTGTACTTTTTTTGTTGTCGAATGGTTTATTACTGTTAGTATTTTGACATAATGCTTTGTTACTATATTATTACTGGCAAGTTGTTGAGACCTGGTCTCGACCCCAGGACCTCCTTTATCAAACCCTTATTCAGGGACCAGATACCCAACTATGCTGGACATCTTTTGTTAGAAACCAGGTCGGGGGTCCCACATGGGTAAAGGCCCGGCCCTGGCTGAATGCAGTCTAAGACATCCCCAACCAAATATCCGTGTAAGGCTCTGAATTCACAGACAAGAATATTGCACGGCAGGTTGTTGAGACCTGGTCTCAACCCCAGGACCTCCTTTATCAAACCCTTATTCGGGGACCAGATACCCAACTGTGTTGCAACACAGTTGGGTATCTGATCCCCGAATAAGGGTTTGATAAAGGAGGTCCTGGGGTCGAGACTAGGTCTCAACAACCTGTCGTGCAATATTCCCATGTGTGAATTCAGAGCCTTGCACGGATATTTGGTTGGGGATGTGTTAGAATGCAGTCGGTTAGGGCCGGGCCTTTACCCGTGTGGGACCCCCGGCCTGGTTTCTAACAGAAGGCGGGAAACTCCCCATCTGACATGTTGTTGTCAAATGAGCTAGGCTCAGAGCTTTCTAAATTGACTAGCCTTCTTAGGGGACAGACAAATCTCTCCTTGCTCTTCTTAGATCTCTCAGCCTTGAGAGCCACCGTCCTCTCCTTGGCATGGGACTTGATGGTGGTCTCCTTCTCTATAATGCCCCTGATTTTTTCGATGTTTATTTTAATTCCCGTAGTGAAGTATTTTTGACATCAGGGCATTACGTTGATGCGTAGTTAACGGGTATCGTTTGTTGGAGCCTGGGTTTGCTCAGGAGGTTTTCTTATGTGTTTGGTTTTATTTTGGTTGTGCAGCTTCCCTCGCGAGTCGGGTCTATTTTGGTTACTCGGTGGAGATTTTTATAGGGATATGGTGGCGTTTTGTCTTTGGGAAGTGTTTTACCAGAGTTTGGTTTGTCGGATTGGGATTTCGACTTAGCTGTTAGATTCGCAGCATCTGTATTTAGCTACGTTGAGATTTTCGTAAGGATTCGAGTTGGTTTGGATCTTGGGTCGTGTTGGGATTATTGATTATTAAATTGTATTATATTATTATAATTATTTATGTATGTATATATATAGTTGGTTATTAGGTCGCGTCAAACAAAACCCTATTCATCTTCTTCTCGAACCGAGCTACGGCTGTTTTGTGAAACGGAAGAGGAATGACATCCCGCGTGCTTCCGCCCGCTGATTTCCAGCGATTTGGTGGACGGATTCCTCGATAGATTAGAGATTTGGAAAGCTCTCGTAGAGATCTACCCGATCGTGGTTAGATTTTCCCGATTCCTCGATTTTTAGGCATTAGGGTTAGTGATTTTAACCTCTTTTCTCCTCCAAAAGATTCAAGAAGCATTGCTAAGGCCTTTTCATGGCCGATCCTTGTCGCTGTGCGAGCGGAAGGCGATTTTTCGAAGTTTCAAGGCAAGTGGATGTCCTCCCTTGCATGTCTATTTCCATCCGTTGTTTTTCCTTGTTTTCTTTGCTCTTCCTCCTCCTTTAGAGGGTAGTTGTAGTATAAGTTAAATCATGAAAGAACCCCTAGGTTAGGGCAAGATTTCGGCCAAGCCAAGGAGACTATGTTTAGCGGTTTAAGAAATTTTCGGTGTGCATCAACGAGCTGAAATCATCGGGTTTCGGGCAAGTAAGTTTCGACGAGTTTGGTAGCCGAATTCGTTGTATTTCATAGGTGATTTCCTCGACTATAAGTGGCGGATTCGGCGTATATTGTAGAGAAAATTCATCGGGTATGCTGAAGTTTAGTCTAAGGAAGATTCGGCGTGTACCGTAATGTAGAATCCATCAAAAATCATAGATTAGCCCAAGTAGAGTTCGACGAGTATCTTCAGTAAATCATCGAATATCACGGGTTAGCTAAGGAAATTCCGGCGTGTATCATTGAGGATCTTTGAGTATAGTCTAGGCTTAGTAAGTGTCGAGTAGCGTTGGTCGACTTGTCGACTATAGAAACATTTCGTCGAGTGTCGTTAGGCAATTCGTCGAGTATAGTTGGAATTCGTCGAGTATTGTCGGTCTTATTCACCGAGGGTTGTACAATTCGTCGAGTATCCTTGTAATTCATCGTGTATACTCGCCGAATTTGGCCAGTACTTAGTATATTTTGCCATTTTGTGTAGGATTCATCGTGTATGGTCCTTACCATGGTTTTAGGGCTTGTTTAGGTATGTCTTTGGGTTTAGGCTTGGGTTTTGGTTTGGGGTATTAGGGTATGATGTTTCTTTGGCTAGGTAGGTTAGCAGTGGATAAAGGACCACCAACTGGATGCCGATTTGTGGGTCATTACACTTGGTGGTTTGGTTTGGTCTCTGTTTTGTGGTCTGTTAGGTTGTGTTAAGTATCTCTGAATGACAAAGTTATTGTTAAGTCATGGACCTCTGAACAGTGGTGTTACACGGGGGAGTCTGGTACACTGAAAATGTGCGCAGAGTGCACGGGGAGTGTGGTCGTTGGGCCAACGTATGTGGGGAATGGTGCTTAAATGCACTTTGTTGTTGTCACTATATATATATATATGATGCTTTATTTCCAGGGATGGATAAATGCTGCCTTGAGTAAGGGATGGGATTGTTATAAATGGGTCTGCAAAATACTGAGCGTTGCTTTGTTTACCACATTTTGGTGGGCCCTTTTGTAAAGGTGCTGGAGATCCAAGTGGAAAGTAGCGGGTTGAAGCTCATGTGCTGTAATTGGGTGGCCCTCGAAGGCCCAAAAGTGAATATTTACTTTTTTCATGTGTGGTCGGCTTACGTGTCGATGTCTGAAACCACTTGTTGTATATGAAACAGTTGTAATAAGGCTACGGCCGAAACATATGATGTAATATATGTGTATGTTATGTCATTCCTTTTGTGTAGAGGACATTCTCATTATGAGTGGGTTCTTACATTAAAATGCTTCCACTAGAATGCTTTGTGGTAGTACGCATTTCTACTTGAACTTGGGTTTGGCAACAACTTGTAATCTCCTTACCTGTTTGTAGTATATCGCGTCGGGCCCCGGCCGGACCTTCTGTCATATGTTATGCGACGGATGGAGACGTTACAAGTTGGGCCAAAATAATGGTGACATCTAGTCAGCTTGATTTGATGTACATTCATCACGGACTGGATATTGTACTAGCCTGAGTTCTTCTCTTGCATCTGAGTCAGCCATTCCAAACTCTGAAGAATGTTGATTTCCATTGTTATAAGCAGTAACATTCCCCAAATCTGATTTAGAAGAGTCTATATTATAGACTGTTCCTTGAGCAGGGAGTTTAGTGTGAATCTCCCCGCAAACTCTGCAATGTCCAAAAGGACATTCAGATCGGCAGCATTGATGTTTTCAGTATTTTCCTCCATTGTTTCAGTAAGTTGTTTATTCTTAAGAGAAATCTGAATATCCCCCTACAAGAGCTGGGTCTTCTCCCCCTTAGTAAAAGCATCTTCCATGACTTGCTTAAGGAGTTTCTCCCGCTCACTTAGAGGACTGTATCCACCGTGTAGATCTTAATCTGTAGGTCCAGCTTCTTTTTCTGTATGAGTTGGATACATGGAAGACTCCCCCTCCATCTCTACAGAAATCTTTTTGACAATCTCTTCCGCAAACTTTTCAGCTACCTCAGCTGGAGGTATCTACATAGCATTAGCTTGAAGTTCTTCAGACTGAGTTCTTCTCACTTGAATCCTTGTTGCTGGTTCAGAAGAAATTGACACATGAGCACTCGTGTCCCTCCTAGTCTCTTCAATAGATTGAGAAAGTTATGGATCATGGGGCTCTTCCTCACTCTTTTCAGATGAACTGCTGTCAGTGCTGACTTATGGAACTGTAACTGCCTTCTTCTTTTTCTTCTCAGTTGACTGTTGGTGTGGTTGCAGAGGTCTTTCCCATCTATCAGGAATTTTTGAGTCCATCCTTCACATATGATGGATTCTTGTTCCTAGCCTTATATTAAGGATCCCTGGAACACTGTTGTGTAGAAATAGAGATAGAATTCTACCCAGGTTTGGCTCTGGGATACATTCTACAATTCTATCACAGAGTACTCTCCCCCAATTTCTCCTTTTAGAAAGAATCGCCCTTGCCATTAACTCAAACATTTTCTTGGAAGTTTTTTCATGGGAGCCAGACTTGCACATTAGTGCCTTTCCAATGACATCTGGAAGGAATTTTCCTTTCAGGTTCAGTTCTCTTCTCAAGATTGAGCCAGTGGAGTGCTTTGATAATCCACACCACTTTAGGGCATCTTTGACATCAGTTTGATCCATTTTATCTTCTTCATCTGACGCTTTGAACTTCGATAGTTGTAGTGCCTTGCTCGATCTTTTTGGGGTAATCTTAACCTTATTTCCACTGATTAAGGACCTGAGCTTCATGGATGATGAGTCGACCTTTGCAGTTGAATATAACTCAAGTACCTCTCTCTTCCAAAGTAGACTGGGCTCAGAGAGAACATATTCTAGGTCAGCGACCTGCAACAGATGGAGAACTTACTAAACTTCCTCAGGCGCATACTTGAATCCATTTCTGACCAGCTCTGCATCCTCAAACAGGAAATCCAATCTCCTTGGCGGCATTTCTTCTATGAGTTGTTGTAGATTTTGCGAGCTTTCATCGTTTCATCGTAAGGGGCAGAGAAGGGCGAGGAACATTGTATTTTGCTTTGCGCACAGAGCCTTCTATTTATAGTAATTTCTATTTTAGAAGATGGAGATGCGTGTATCTATTTATGATCAAGAAGTGATCAATGGCTGGAATTGATCCTAATACTTAGCCGCAAATAGTCATCACTGGGAGTAAGCGTTGAGTGGACTCGACGCACTCAACACTCTTGACGCTTGCAGTTGTTTCAATGCACTCGACTCCTAAGCGCTTAAACTCAGCACACTCGACACTTGATCTTGTCTCAGCGTACTCGATGTCTGGACACTTAGTCCATTTCTCCTTTGTTTATTTGTAGAGATTAACACTACCTACAACAACAAAAATATATGGAGCGCTACTGAAGCTGAACTAAATTCAATATACCCAATTCAAATTTGAAGGTGTTGAACTTGGTTTCATCTAGTGATTTGGTGAAGATATCAACTACTTGCTTGTCAGTAGGGACAAATTCAAGACTGATGTCTTCACATTCCACATGATCCATAATAAAATGATACATAATCTCTATGTGCTTAGTCCTGCTGTGAGAGATAGGATTCCTAGCTATAGAGATTACACTAGTAGAATCACAATACACTGGAGTGTTACTTAGCTTTAGGTTGTAGTCCTAGAGCTGGTGCTAGATCCATAGCAGTTGTGCACAGCAACTCCATATTGATATATATTCTGACTCAACTGTTGATATGGAAACACTAATCTGCTTCTTATTGCTCCAATATACAAGTCTTCCTCCTAAGAATTGGCAGGAGCCATATGTGCTTTTCTTGTCTTCTCTACAGCTTGCTAAATCTGCATCTGAATACCCAGTTTGCTCAAAATCACTATCCTAGGGTGCCATAGGTCAAGATCTGGTGTGCCCTTAAGATATCTCATAATTATTTTTGCAGCTGAATAATGAGACTCCTTAGGGCAAGCCTGGTATCTAGCACAAACACATGTAGCATACATGATGTCCGTCCAACTAGCAGTAAGATAGAGGAGGGAGACAACTATGCCTCTATACATGGTTTCATCTACAGATTTCTCTATCTCATCCTTATCTATTGACATACTTGACCCCATGGGAGTTTTCATTATGGTGGCACTCTCCATACTAAATTTTTTTAATCAACTCCCTAGTGACCTTAGAATGATAAATGGACAATCCATCCTCAGACTGTCTTACTTGGAGGCCCAAGAAGAACTTAAGCTCACTCATACTGCTCATTTAAAACTTCTCTTGCATAAGTTTGGCAAACTTCTTGCAGAGGTTATCATCAGTAGACCCAAAGATTATGTCATCTAAATAAATCTAGACTAGGACGATCTTGCCCTTTGATTCCCTTAGGAATAGAGTCTTGTTTATCTTTCCCCTTGAGAATTTATTCTCAATGAGAAAACTAGACAGGATTTCATACCAAACCCTAGGGGCTTGCTTCAACCCATACAATGCTTTTCTGAGCCTATAAACATAATCAGGAGAGTTAGGATTAACAAAACCCGATGGCTGCTCAGCATAGACCTCCTCTCTTAGGTCACTATTTAGGAAGGCTGACTTCACATCCATCTGGTAGACCTTGAATCATTTGTGTGCAGCATATGAAAGGAATAGTCTTATGGCTTCTAGTCAAGCAACTGGGGCAAAGGTCTGATCAAAATCAATACCTTCCACTTGTCTATATCTCTTAGCCACCAGTCTAGCTTTGTTCTTAATTATAACACTATTCATATTTAAATTATTTCTGTAGATCTACTTGGTTCCAATAATGTTATGTCCTTGAGGTCTGGGAACCAGCTTCCAGACCTTACATCTCTTGAACTGCTTCAGTTCTTCATGTATTGCCACAATCCAAAATTGGTCTATGTTGACATCTTCAAACCTTTTGGGCTCAATCTAAGACAGAAAGCTAGAGTACATGGATATGTTCAGGTTTCTGCTCCTTGTTGTAACCCCTTACCTAGCATCACCAATGATCTGATGTCTGTGATGATCCTTTAGATGTCTGACTACTGGATGCAATCTTTCTTCAACGTCATTGAATTTAATGGCAGGACACAACTAGTCTTCACCCATGTCCTGTTAGATTTGTCCTTGTTCATGAACATACACAACATTGTCTTCATTTTGAGCAGCTGGAGGAGCATCCTTGATGATTAGTTTGTCCATCATCGATTCTATACCTGTAGATCTAGAAGAGCTGGGTAGCTCATTGTTAAACATTGAAGATTCATCAAAGACAACATTTACAGACTCTTCTACAATTTGATCTTTCAAGTTATAGACCCTATATGCTTTGCTCTGGTTGTTGTACAAAACAAATATTCCTTCATAGGACTTGGTAGCAATATTAGTCAGATATGACTTTCCATTGTTAAACATATAGCATTTGCAACCAAAGATCCTAAGATAGGTAAGGTTTGGTTTTATACCCTTCATGATCTCATAGGGAGTTTTCTTGTGATACTTGTTGACAGAAGCACTATTCAGGACATGACATGCAGTATTTACTGCCTCAGCCCAGAAGTATTCTGGGAGAGATGTGTCACTTAGTAGTGTCCTTCTAGCTTCTATGAGAGTTCTATTTTTCCTCTCAGTTATCCCATTTTGCTGGGGCATTTTTGGAGAAGAAAATTCTTAGAGAATCTCTTGTTCTTCACAGAACATTGTCATGCAATCAGATTGAAATTCAGTGTCGTGATCACTTCTGATTTTGACCACAGAACTGTCCAATTCATTCTAAATTTGCTTGACAAAGGTCCTGAAGATGTAAAGGGTTTCAGATTTTTTTCTTAATAAAGAAAACCCATGCAAACCTTGAAAAGTCATCAACTATCACAAGTATGTAGACTTTCCTACCTAGACTATGAACTGACATATGACCAAACAAGTCCATATATAGGAGGTAAAAGCACCTCACAAAATTCTTGGCACCAATGCTCTTAAAGGATGTATTGGCCTGCTTGCCCTTTTGACATGCAATGCAAATGCCCTCTTTGGTGCATTTAACATTGGGACCATTTCTGACTAGCTCTTCACTAAAGAGCTTCCTAATGGTCTTGTAGTTCAAGTGAGCTTGTATCTTGTGTTATTGCACATAGTATGAGACTTTCTTATTTATAACTAGACACACAGGGGTGTCAGATCTTAAACATAAAACGTTTTAGCAATAAATAATTTCACTCCTAGTGCCTGTCAAAATGACCTCTTGGTCATTTGACCTTTTAATTTGGCACGCATCCTTGTGGAATACAATGTCATAGCCAAGATCACATAGTTGTCTTATGTTTATCATGTTGTGTTGCAACCCTTCCACATAAGCCACTTTTGAGATTAAGAATATGCCATTGGTAATCATACCATATCCCATGCTAACTCCTCTGTCTGAACCTCCAAAGATAACTTTAGGTCCATTCTTCACATGAGTGTAGTCCTTCTGGTGACATTTTGTTCCAATCATATGCTTAGAATATACACTATACAAGTACAATATTGGTGCATGGGTACTTGGACTAGCCTGCAATCACAATTCATTTTATCTTTGGGCCCCAAAAGAGTTTGGGTCCTAGGTTCTTGTTAGTCTGATAATTAACTTATCTCCCTACAGCACTCCTGGCAGGAAGACTCACTTTAGCCCTTGGCACACTAGGCTTGTGCCAACAATTTATGGCAAAGTGTCCAACTTTACCACAGCACCAGCACTCATAACTGTTGTACCTTCTCTTCTGAACAGTTCTAGTAGGATGCAAGCTATTAACAGCAAACTGTTCGAAGGGGAGAGTAGCAGCCCTTTTCTTATTTCTTTCAGGAAGAATCTAATTGAGAGTAAGTCTAATAGTAGATGAACTTGTCTTGCTCTGAATAGTACCAACAACAGTCTTCTTTGTAGTAAATATGTTGTTGATGTCATTAGAGATGGCCAAGTCAGACTCACTGATAGACTTGCCTTTGGTCTATGATTTTGCTGGAAGATCTTGACTGTTGGCCACTGCCATATTCTTGAGTGTAGCGGCCGAAGTCCCAAAAGCAAATGGTCCATGATGGGGCATCTGAATTTCTTCATGGGGAGCCTTATTGCCACTCAATCCCATGCCATTTCTCCCTCCATTGTAAGAAACATTTGTATACTTATAGGAAGAGTTCTCATTCTTCCAGTGACCATATATATTATCCTGGTCATACCTGTTTGATGGGAGAATTACCTTATGGAAGGTGGTTTGAGGCACAACAGAAGCTTTCCCTTTCCCTTTGGAAGGGGCAGCTCTAATGTTCCACTTAGACCCCAAACCTTTCTTATCCTTTTGAGAGGTAAAAGAGTCAATCAGTGGCAACACAGTCTTTGGCTTGCTGAATTCAGCAACAATCTTTTTCTCCTTAAGGAGCTTTTCCTCAAGATTCATAATGATCTTATTCTTTTGGTTGATGGTCCCAATCTAGATGATTAAGATGGCCTTCTGTTTGGCTGACTTCCCTCATCTTCTAATCCAGTAAGGATGCTGACTCAGACTGCAGAGAAGCAGCTTGCTGTAGGGAGACAATCTCCTTGTACAACCTCGGGCTCACGAGAGGCCCTCAAGGTGCGAATAGTAAAAGCGGGCTTGAGGAACTGACGGGCGAGTGGGACCACATGGTCCACTCGTAGGAGGCGAGACGGGCGATCCCTGCAGTGGGCAAGACGCACCTTTTGGGATGCGAGTAGGCCTTTATAGGCGAGAGGGCCCCGCGGGGAAGGATGCCTGCGAGACAGCCATGACGGCTCGTCTCGCCGATGGGTGTTCCCTTACTCGCCATATAGAGAGAGGGTCGTTTTGGCAATTCTATACCCATGGGAGATTTTACTCTTCTGCCACGGGTAAATTTACCCTTTTTTCCCTTGATGGCCTACATATAACTACTCAGAACAGCAGAGTTTGGATGTTGTTAGACCCAACCAGGGGTACTTTGGTAATTTCAGGTCAGCTTAGTGTGGTTATTTGCAGATCCAACTCCGAAAACTATAAATTGGCCCATAGGGGTTCTTCAGAAGCACTTTTTCTCGGGGACTAAAGAGGATTTTTCTGTGCTTTCTGAGGAGCTCCAAGCCCAGCTTTTGGCTTTGGAGGGGAAGCTCTTAGAGATCTTCCGGGTAAGCGGTGGGACCTCTCTGCTGAGGCTTTGGGTCGGTTTCTAGTCCTTCACGACCAGTCGGAGGTCAGAGCTTGGGACGAGTAGGTGTTTTCTACGCCCCTATTTTTTCGAACTTTTGTCGAAGTCAATTTTTGGCTTCAACTGTTCTGGTGCGGTGAGCGTGGAAGGAAGCTGGTACAAGAAAGTTTTGAGTTTAGTCCGATGGCAGGTGGTGAAGGTGAAGGATCTGGTTCAGGAGGTTCCCCCTCCTGGGGAGAGGAGGCGACAAGGAAGATGCTGAAGGACTTCAGGCGGGAGGTCTTGCAGACTATCAGCTTGGCCTTCTCGGCAAGGAGCGAGTGGGCAACGCCTCAGGCCCCGATAGAGGAGGTCCCGCTCTTGGGCGAGAATGCCCCTGGACAGCGCCCGGGGAAGGAGGTCCCAGCAGAGGCTGGATAGAGGGATGTGGCCGCACGAGAGCTCTGAAATAATTGGATTCAAGATGACCTAAACACCTAGAGGGGGTGAATAGGTTCAATTCCATTTTTTCAGGCAGATAATGTAAATTACTTGTTAGACATCCTTAGCAATATCTATCACAACACAGATTATAGCAAACACAGGAAACACAACATATACACAGATTTATAGTGGTTCCCCAAGTGATGGGTACATCCACTTTTCCCCTTCACCTATCTAGCAGTATACTAGATTCGGCCTAACTCCCTTCTTCCTTCTCAAATCCTCAGATCTTACAACTCAGAACCCACAATGGTTCCTACAACTCAGACTTCAGCAAGTCCTACAGCTCAGATCCTCTCAGAGAATCCTACCTCAGAGTGAGTCCACACTCCCACATCTCCTTGGAGGTTTTGCAATGGACCAGATTCTGGAATGTAGAGTCATATATGGCACTCACAATTATGTTCTGTGCCCTCTTGTCTAAGGTTGCTAGAATGATCTCTTCCTTAGTCATTTCTAAATAACTTTTTGGAGTCTTGAGGTTAGCATCAAGACCTGATATGTTCATAGGAATAAATGGCCCTTCTAGCACTGTGATATAAATTCTTGGATCAGATGCTTCCATGAACAATCTGACCCTTTCTTTCCATATGCCAAAATTTTCTTTCCTACAGATAGGAAGTTTCATAGATCCAAAATCCTTATGATTCTCACTTGAACCCATTCTGCCTAACTGATAACTACCTTATAGATCAACTAAGACTGTTAAGTCTAATCTTGAGCAACCTGGCTCTGATACCACTTGAAAGAATTGGAGTCAAGATGACCTAAACACCTAGAGGGGAGGTGAATAGGTTCAATTCTTTTTTTAGGCAAATAATGTAAATTACTTGTTAGACAGCCTTAGCAATATCTATCACAGTACAGATTATAGCAAACATAAGCAACATAGCATACACACAGATTTATAGTGGTTCCCCAAGTGATGGGTACATCCACTTTCCCCCTTCGCCTATCTTTCAGTATACTAGATTCAGCCTAACTCCCTTCTTTCTTCTCAGATCCTCAGATCTTACAACTCAGAACCCAGAATGGTTCCTACAACTCAGACTTCAGCAAGTCTTACAGCTCATATACTCTCAGAGAATCCTACCTCAGAGTGAGTCCACACTCCTACAACTCAGGCAATCAAGCCCTACCTCATCCTCTTCAATAGGCCTACAACTCAGAGAAATTAATCCCCTACCTCAGGCACTCAGCCCTACCTCAGCCTTTATAGATTTAGGCTTACAACTCAGAGAGATAACTCTCCTACACTCAGATCTATAAAATATCCTACAGAGAAAATTGATTATAAAAAGAATAAATCCTTCACCCAGGTAGAGAGAGAATGGGTTGAAGGTTTCTTGATCAGTTCTTGATAGATCCAATAACTTTAGATTCAACCTGTCTTAGCTTCTTCAAAGCTTCTTGAATTTGAACAAAGTAAGTTTGATCTTCTTGTGAAGTTGGAGATGATCTTCAATCCAGCTTCCTTCTTCTATTCAGATGTGGCTCTGAATTCTTCTTGCAGACTTGTTCAGGATCTTCCCTTAGAGACTTGTTGATTTCTGGATGAAGACTTCTCTTCTTCTTCTTAGTTGTTCGTTGTCCTTTTGATGATAGAACATGTCTTTATATAGACTCCATCCGAGGTTACCGGCTGATCCGGTTCTTAACAGCCTTCTAACAGCTCTGACAGATGTAACTGCTTTGTTCGTTGTGACAGCTGTCAAGTCTCTAGTCATGACATCTGATACTTCATTGAACTTCAACTCAGTAGCAAAGTGTTGAGACAATACTTCAAATATGTCGACACAAACCTTGGTGATGTCGACACAGCTAACACAATGTCGACACAGCCCTTCTTTATCTTATCAACACAGCTTCAGTGGAATCTGTCTACACAAGTCATGTGTGTCGACACAATAACTCCTAGTCTCAACAAAGTTGATGTAGACAGAATTCTGGAGTGTGTCGACACAAGTCCTGTGTGTCGACACAATTGTTGTCGACAGAATTCTGGAATGTGTCGACACAAGTCCTGTTTGTCGACACAGTTGTTGTCGACAGATTTTCTGTGTGTCGACACAAGTCCTGTGTGTCGACACAATCTGGCTCCTAGTGTCGACACATCCTTTCCCAAGTGTCGACACAATTCTTCTCAGGTGTCGACACTTGTACTTAGAAACTTTTTCTGCATTTCCTTAACCTGCACATTAAAACTCAAAACACCATCAAATACACATTGATGAATATCATTGAGTTAGGTGAGGCTTCTCCAAATCTGGTACACATTTTTCAATGTACCCAACAATCTCCCCCTATTTGGAGAAGTCATAACCCTTAGTCAATGATATACATCACTTTATAATAAAACATCGATTATGATGTATAAAAGGTTTATTTAGACATGGTAACACATAAACAAAACCAGCATATTATATCATCACAAAACATGATAAAATATAGCGAACATGAATCAGTGTTTTGTTGAAATACAAGAAGTTTTTTTTTTGAACAACAGATTACATAGATTTTAAAACAAAAGATTACATAGTTCTAAAGTTTAGTCAATCTATTCTAGGACTGATCAAGCTCCTTGATGACAATGCATTTGCCAGAATAAATCCTTGCTTGTACATTAGATTCAGTGTCTTCAGCTAGCTTCTTTCCTTTAAGATCCTTTTTCTTGAGCTCTTCAACCTTGATCTTTTATCGTTCAAAATAATGATAAGGCTTTGGAAAGTACTTGCTTGGCTCCACAGAAGTAGCAGGTATCTTACCGTCTTTGATGTCTCTTCTAAACTGATAAATAGCATCTTGCCATTTCTGATACTTGCTCCATTCTTATTCAGAGTACCATTTGCCTCTATCATGCATGTTGTCTTTAACTGCTTGCCAGGTAGTGAGAATAATGTTTTTGTAGGTGGGACTCAATCTTTCAAAATCAGGCTTTAATTCAGCCAGCTCTTTAAACCTTTTCTTAGAATGATGAGTTTCTTTCTCTCTTTTCAAAGCAGCTTCATACATTTCAACCTTTTCAATAATCACATTCTGCACCTCCTGTGGAGGACTGTATATTTGTTGTACTGCAGATTGAATGCCCTCAAATCAGCAGGTGGATAAATAATTTGAGCTACTTCCTGCTGAACCCCTTCATTGGAAGTCGGTTGAATGCCTGATTCAGCAGTGTTATCATCATCACACAGGGGTGGATAACCAAGTGTTGCTCTGATAGCATTAGTGATCTATTTAGCATGATCAGAGCCTGCATTGACTAATATTCTCTCCCCCTTTATGACTTCTCTTTCAATATGGTCTCTGAGGTCATCTTTTTGAAATCTTATCTGATTAGCTAGGTAATTGGTGCCTTCTTTATAAAATGATCTAAATTTCTGCAGTTGATCAGCAATCACTTTTTGAGAGTCCTGAATAGTAGTGTGGACATTAGCCAAATCTGCTTTGAGTTATTTATCAAACTCTGACTTTTCTTTAGCAATGTTTGCAGTGAATGCAGTTGTTGTATTCTTAAGTTCTGTGAAAATAACATTGTGGGATTCTGTTAGAATGTCATTCATTCTATGTTGGTTTTCCAAAACATAGCCTTGTTTCACTGCTATGTCATCTATCTTAGTTTTGGCTTCCACTTGTTGCTTGGCTAAATAGACTACAGCATATCCTCCCTTTTGAAAGCACTCAGTCATTTCCATTTTATGCAGATTGACCTCAAATATGATGGATTTGATATCTTGGGCCAATGTAGATTGCAGTTCTTTATGACTCTCATCTACATATTTCTCAAGAACTGCTCTTTGTTCATCCAACTTTACTTGCAGTTGCACTAGAAGTGAACTGAAGTCTACCACTGGAGCTGCTGTGTGTGGGACAGTCTGCAAGGCTTTCTTATAGCCAGAGCTCCTTTTCCTTGGTTCCACAAGTTTTCTCTTCTTTGCCTTGGAGGCTTTTTCATCTTCTGAGGAACCAGATGAACTTTCTATATCCACAGTGTCTTTTGGACTTGTGGCAATGATGGGCATCTCTATTTATATTCTTGGCAGCTCCCCCTCAGTCCTTACTCTTATCAAATCAGTACCCTATCCCATCTGGACAGTATCCTTAAGTCCATTCTTCTCATGTGATTAATCTTAGAACCTGCAGATTGATTTATCACTTCTAGTATATTCTCAGCCAGATATAGGCTAAGTATTCTGCCTAAATTAGGTTTCTTGATTCCTTCTTTGATCTTGTCAAAAACATCAGCAGACAATTTTGTTTGCACCTTGAATATCACTCTGGTCATTAGATTAAACATATAGGCTGAAATCCTATCATGTCCTCCAGATTTGCACAGAATAACTTTCCCTATAATTTCATAAAGAAACTTGCCCTGGGAATTCATTCCCTTCTTGTTCGTGGATGATCCAATCTTGGTAGTGGGATCCAGTCCACACCATTGGAGAGCATCTTTTGTCATGGAGGATGTTATGTCATCCTCTTCCTTAATCTTGGGAAGGTGAAGTGTTTTTCTTAAGCTTTTCTGTGTTAGTTTTACCTTTGTTCCTTGAACTAACAACCTAATTTTCATGCCCGTCGAATCCAGGTATGCCGATGAGTAGAATTCAAAAACTTCCTTTTTCCATATCCTTGTAGGTTCTGAGACCAAGTATTCCAATCCATTTTCTATGATTTGGGTAATCACGGCTTTGATGTCTAGCGTGGCAGTCTCAAACGCATGGCGAACTAGTTCATAGCCCTCATTGATGTTCTCTTCCAGCTTGGGCGCCATTAGGGATGAGAGAGAGAGAGAAGAAGGAAGATGAAGGCTTGTCGACACAAAGATTTGGTCTCGAGAATACTGAGAGCGTAGTCGACAGGGTTTTACTTCCACCTATTTATATGTTTCTGAACAAAGAAGGTCAAAAGGCGGTTTGAAATAACCTTATTATTTCGACACTATTGGGATTGTGTCGATACAGACTATTAAAGTCTCGACAGAGAATGTAAAGGTATTATAATATTATGTGTCGACACCATCTGCGATGTGTCGACACAGACAATCTTAAGAGTCTACACTAATTTCTGAGTATCGACACAGACGACTGTATGTGTCGACACCAATATCTAAGTGTTAGGAAAGCTATGTGTTGGCACCAAATTCTAAGTGTCGACACAATCTTCTTGATGTGTCGACAGAATTTTCCTTATGTGTCAACACCAACTACTAAGTGTCGACACATATGTCTTTATGTGTCGACACAAATTTACTTAGTCAAATTTGTCATTCTTATTCCAAGTTTAGCATGCCTAATTCAATTTTAAAATAATTGAATTTAGTTTCATCTAGTGTTTTGGTGAACATGTCATCAATTTAAAAATTAGTATTGACAAATTCTAAACTTATATCTTTCTTTTTAACATGATATCTAAGGAAATGAAATCTTATTTCTATATGTTTAGTTCTGCTATGAGAAACAGGATTTCTAGTAATAAAAATGGCACTAGTAGAATCACAAAACAATGGAGTTCTACTTACCTGGATGCCATAATCTTCAAGCTGATGTGGCATCCATAATAGCTGAGCACAACAACAGCCTGCAGTTACATATTCATACTCAGCAGTGGATATATCAACACTTCTCTATTTTTTGCTGCTCCATGACACCAATCTTCCACCTAGGGACTGACATGTGCCAGTTGTACTTTTCATGTCTTCTTTGCATTCTGCAAATTCTGCATCTGAATAACCAGTTAGTAGAAAATCTCTATTCTTAGGGTACAAAAGGCCAAGATTTGGTGTTCCCTTAAGATATCTCAAAATTCTTTTGACTGTAGTATAATGAGATTCTTTAGGGCAGGTTTGATACCTAGCACAGACACATGTAGCATACATGATGTCTAGTCTACTAGCAGTTAAGTATAAAAGGGAGCCAATTATCCCTCTATATAAAGACTCATCTACAGGTTTTCCTGCATCATCTTTGCCTATAGGCATACTTGACCTCATTGGAGTTCTCATGGTGGAGGCTGATTCCATACCATATTTATTAATCAACTCCTTGGTGAACTTAGACTGGGATATGGACAAGCCATCATCAGTCTATTTAACTTGGAGTCCCAAGAAGAATTTCAGCTCACCCATGCTGCTCATCACAAACTTCCCTTGCATAAGTTTAGCAAACTTTCTACAAAGGTTATTTTTTGTTGATCCAAAGATAATGTCATCAACATATATCTGGACTAGGATTATCTTGCCTTTTGATTCCCTTAGGAATATAGTTTTGTCTATTTTCTCCCTTGAGAATTTGTTCTCAATGAGAAATGTAAACAGAGTTTCATACCAAGCCCTAGGGGCTTGTTTCAAACCATATAGTGCTTTCTTAAGCCTATACACATAATTAGGATAGAGAGGATCTACAAAACCTGAGGGTTGTTCAACATATACTTCCTATTTTAAGTCACCATTCAGAAATGCTGACTTTACATCCATCTGAAATACCTTGAACCCTTAATAAGCTGCAAAGGCAAGGAACAGCCTTATTGCTTCCAACCTTGTCACTAGGGCAAATGTCTGTTCAAAATCTATTCCTTCTTCCTGTTTGTAGCCCTTTGCATCTAGTCTTGCTTTGTTCTCAATTATAATGTCATTTTCATCTAGCTTGTTCCTGTAGATACACTTAGTCCCTATGACATTGTGATTCTTTGGTTTAGGAACCAACTTCCAGACTCTGCATCTTCTAAATTGATTCAGCTCTTCCTGCGTGGCATCAATCTAATTTGAGTCTTGTATGGCTTCTTCAAATTTCTTGGGTTCCATTTACGACAGGAAACTTGAGCAAAGGACTGTGTTCATGTTCTTGCTCCTTATCTGAACACCATAACTTGGATCACCAATAATTTGGTGTGTTGGATGATCCCTTAGATGTCTTATTGCTGGAAGCAATCTATCTACACCTTGATTTTCTCCAATCACCTCACCATGTTGTACTTCATTGTCCTATTCATCAGCTTGTGAGTCTTGTACTCCCCCTGGACAGCATCCATCATTTTCTTCATCATGCCATGCAGGTTGGTCTTCACTAATGGTTAGCTTGTCCATCTTTTCTTCAAACCTGTAGATCTACAAGGAGTACTAGACAGCTCACAGTTAATTAGTTTATTTTCATCAAAAACTACATGGATAGATTCTTCTATAACTTGAGTAGTCAAGTTGTAGGCTCTGTATGCCCTACTGCCATTGCTGTACCCAACAAATATCCCTTCTTGGGATTTGGCAGCAAACTTAGTTAAATAGTGCTTGTCATTATTAAGAACATAACATTTGCTACCAAAGATTCTAAAATAGGCTAAATTTGGTTTTCTGCCTTTCATAATCTCATAGGGTGTCTTCTTGTGGCTTTTGGTGATGGAAGACCTATTAAGAACATGACATGCAGTGTTTACTGCCTCAACCCAGAAATATTCTGGGAGAGAAGTGTCACTTAGTAGGGTTCTACCAGCCTCAATAAGAGTACTATTCTTTCTTTCAACAATACCATTTTGCTGGAGAGTTCTAGGTGAGGAGAACTCTTGATGAATTCCTAGTTCTTCACAAAATCTTGTCATGCATTCAGACTGAAATTCAGTCCCAAGGTCACCTCTGATTTTGACCACTGAATTGTTAAGTTCATTCTGAATTTGCCTAACAAAATTGTGGAAGACAGTAGGGGTTTCAGATTTCTGCCTCAGGAAGAAAACCCATGTAAATCTAGAATAGTCATCCACAACCACAAATGTGTAGACTTTCCTACCTAGACTATGAACTGGCATAGGACCAAATAGATCCATATGCAGGAGGTACAAACACCTCATTGAGTCTTTGGTATAAAGACTGTGGAAGGAGGTCTTAGTCTGTTTGCCTTTTTGAGAAGCTGAACACACACACTCCTGGATGCACTTGACCTGAGGACCATTCTTCATTAACTCCATACTATAGAGTTGGCTATTGGCTTGTAGTTCAGGTGAGCCAGCCTCTTATGCCATTTGACACAATGAGAAGCTTTCTCAACTGCAACTAGACAAATAGGAGAGTTCTTATTCTCACAATCAAAGTTGAGACAGTAAACATTTCTTTTTCTATAACCTGACAAGATGACCTCTTGATCACTTGTCCTTCTAATCTGACACTCATTCCTAATAAAAGAGGTGTCATAACCAAGATCACTCAGTTGGCTTATGCTTATTAAGTTTTGTTTCAGACCTTTTGTATAAGCCACTTGGGTGATAGTGATAAAACTATTGGAAATGTTACCAAACCCTTTGATGACCCCCTTTTCAGATCCACCAAAGATCACTTTTGGTCCATTCTCTATGGGAGAGTAGTCCTTTAGCATCCTTCTTGTTCCATTCATGTGCCTGGAACATCCACTGTCCAAGTGACATATTGGGGGTATGGCCACTTGGACTCACCTGCATCAAATAAAATTACTTAACCTTAGAACCCCAATAATTATTAGGTTCTAGCTTCGGGTTAGACTGAAACTTGACATGCTTGCCTGCAGCCTTTCTGACAGGTAAGCTGGCATTCTTCCTGACAGTAGTGTTGTGCCAACAATCAATGGCATAATGACCTACTTTGCCACAACACCATCACTCATATCTATTGTATCTTCTTTTAGGTACAGTCTTAACAACATTGTTGTCAGCAGACCTTAAAACTGTAGGTACAGTGGTCCTTTTCTTAAGTGTTGGGGCTGATGCATCAAACATTGATGATTCCTGAAGATCATAATATGTTTGTACATGGGCTGCCCTATTGGCATTTACACCCTTCTCATTCAAATTACCAGGCTTACAGTGTCCATGTGTAATTTCATGATCATACTTGTTAGTAGGCTGCATCACTTTCCTGAAAGCAATAGGGGGTTTGAAGGCCAGTGGCTGAACTGGGGCTTTGCCTTTTCCTTTAGAATTAGCTACCCTAGTTCTTCCCTTGAAGCCTAATCTTGTCTTACCCTTTTGGAGAGTGAAGTCATCAATCAAGGGTAAGACTGACTTTGGCTTTGAGAATTTAGCCACAAGTTCCCTCTCTCTTTGAAGTCTGACTTCTAGACTCTTGATTTGATCATTTTTGAATGTAATTATACCCATCTGAATAAAATTTATATTTTTCAGTTTGGCAATTTCATTCAACTTCAAATCCAGCATTTTTGATGAATCTAATACAGCCAATTTAAGAGATGCAATTTCCTCAGCTTGGTTTTTGACAAGATTTCTGCTTATCTTAAGTGCTTACAATAGATCACCATACTCATCAATAAGTTGATGAACATCCCCTTCAGATTCAGAACCATCCACATCTCTTGATGCAGATGCTTCTGATTCTGATCCAGTATAATAATTAGAAACTGAAGAAAGGTTATTTACCTTACTGGGACCAGGCTGATCCTGGCACTGATCTTCCTCATTCAAAGCCATCAGCCCTTTGCAATGATGTTCTTCAACCCCATTTATTAAGTCCAGCAGTTGCAAGAACTCAGATTCTACTGAATCCTCTTCAGTAGTGAACAATCCTATATAAACTTCAGCTTCAGCTTCAGTCTCTTCTCCTGATTCTGATGATGATGAGTCAGTCCAACTCTTCTGCTTCTTTGCAATAAAGGATCTCTCCTTCTTGCCCTTATTTTGTTGCCTCTTTTTATCTTTAGATTCCTTTCTTTATCAGGACAATCAGCTATGACATGTCCTGGCCTGTTGTAACAATAACAAACAATTTTAGAAGAAGTTTGTTTACTGGGATTAGAGACATACCTGTCATCCTTAGATGTTTTCTTCTTCTTGTAATAGTCATCCTTGGAGAAGGATGAAAATGGCTTTGTTCTCCATTTCTTCTTCTTTATGAACCTTTGAAACTCTTATGAAGGCAGCAAAGTCTTCATCATATTTGTGACTGTCTGAAGTGTTGATGTCAGAATTTTCAGATTCAACTTCATCCATTCCCTTGGGAGGAGAAGGTGACTTTCTCCTGCCCTTTCTTATGGCTTCAGCCTTAAAAGCAACTGACTTCTCTCTGTATTCAGACTTATTGCTTTTCTCCTCCTCCTTTCTGGAAGTGAGCTGCATCTCATAGGATAACAGTTTTCCAAATAAGGTTGGTGGAGGTGTATCTGCAAACCTCACCACCTCTCTAATGGCACATATTTTAGTATCCCAATACTTGGTTAAAGATCTGAGAAACTTATCATTTAATTCATAAGTGCTAAAGACTCTTCCATATGTCATTAGCTCGTTAACAATTCTAAAGAATTTCTTATAGCATTCAGCTATGCTATCTGTCTTAGCTTGTCTAAAACTTTCATACTCTTGATTTAACATAGACTTCCTATCCTCTTCTCACTTCTTCTATTCCCTCCATGTAGATAATCAAGGTGTCCCACATCTCCATGGAGGTTTTGCAATGGACCAGATTCTGGAATGTAGAGTCATATATGGCACTCATAATTATGTTATGTGCCCTCTTATCTAAGATTGCTAGAATGATCTCTTCCTTAGTCATTTCTGAATAACTCTTTGGAGTCTTGAGGTTAGCATCAAGAACTGATATGTTCATAGGAATAAATGGCCCTTCTAGCACTGTGATATAAATTCTTGGATCAGATGCTTCCATGAACAATCTGACCCTTTCTTTCCATATGCCAAAATTTTCTTTCCTACAGATAGGAAGTTTCATAGATCCAAATTCCTTATGATTCTCACTTGAACCCATTCTGCCTAACTGATAACTGCCTTATAGATCAACTCAGACTGTTAAGTCTAATCTTGAGCAACCTGGCTCTGATACCACTTGAAAGAATTGGAGTCAAGATGACCTAAACACCTAGAGGGGGGGTGAATAGGTTTAATTCTGTTTTTAGGCAGATAATGTAAATTACTTGTTAGACAGCCTTAGCAATATCTATCACAGCACAGATTATAACAAATATAGGCAACACAGCATACACACAGATTTATAGTGGTTCCCCAAGTGATGGGTACATCCACTTTCCCCCTTCGCCTATCTTTCAGTATACTAGATTCGGCCTAACTCCCTTCTTTCTTCTCAGATCCTCAGATCTTACAACTCAGAACCCAGAATGGTTCCTACAACTCAGACTTCAGCAAGTCCTATAGCTCATATACTCTCAGAGAATCCTACCTCAGAGTGAGTCCACACTCCTACAACTCAGGCAATCAAGCCCTACCTCAGCCTCTTCAATAGGCATACAACTCATAGAAATTAATCCCCTACCTCAGGCACTCAGCCCTACCTCAGCCTTTATAGATTTAGGCTTATAACTCAGAGAGATAACTCTCCTACACTCAGATCTATAAAAGATCCTACAGAGAAAATTGATTATAAAAAGAATAAATCATTCACCCAGGTAGAGAGAGAATGGGTTGAAGGTTTCTTGATCAGTTCTTGATAGATCCGATAACTTTAGATTCAACCTATCTTAGCTTCTTCAAAGCTTCTTGAATTTGAACAAAGTAAGTTTGATCTTCTTGTGAAGTTGGAGATGATCTTCAATCCAGCTTCCTTCTTCTATTCAGATGTGGCTCTGAATTCTTCTTGTAGACTTGTTCAGGATCTGCCCTTAAAGACTTGTATATTTCTGGATGAAGACTTCCCTTCTTCTTCTTAGTTGTTCGTTGTCCTTTTGATGATAGAACATGTATTTATATAGACTACATCCGAGGTTACCAGCTGATCCGGTTCTTAATGGCCTTCTGACAGCTCTGACAGATGTAACTGCTTTGTTCGTTATGACAGCTGTCAAGTCTCTAGTCATGACATCTGATACTTCATTGAACTTCAACTCAGTAGCAAAGTGTCGAGACAATACTTCAAATATGTCGACACAAATAGATCATGTGTTGACACAATCCTTGGTGATGTCGACACAGCTAACACAATGTCGACACAGCCCTTCTTTATCTTCTCCACACAGCTTCAGTGGAATGTGTCGACACAAGTCCTGTGTGTCGACACAATAACTCCTAGTCTCGACAAATTTGATGTCGACAGAATTCTGGAGTGTGTCGACACAATTGTTGTCGATAGAATTCTGGATTGTGTCGACACAAGTCTTGTTTGTCGACATAGTTGTTGTCGATAGATTTTCTGTGTGTCGACATAAGTCCTGTGTGTCGACACAATCTGGCTCCTGTTGTCGACACAGCCTTTCCCAAGTGTCGACACAATTCTTCTCATGTGTCGACACTTGTACTTAGAAACTTTTTATGCATTTCCTTAACCTGCACATTAAAACTCAAAACACCATCAAATACACATTGATGAATATCATTGAGTTAGGTGAGGCTTCTCCAAATCTGGCACACATTTTCCAATGTACCCAACAAGCTCTTCCCAGGCCAGCGCCCCGGGAAGGAGATTGCAGCAGAAGTTGGCGAGAGGGAGGCAGCTGTGCGAGAGCTCTTCCCTGGGCATGGTCTCGCGGATTGGGCCAGCCAGCCGAGGCCGCGGGACGTGCCCTCTCGGCAGACAGGAGGCGAGAGCCCCTTCAGCGATTTCATCATCTCGGCCCCGGTGTCGGAGGGGTTCCGGGAGCCCGACATGGCCTACTACTCGGGGAAGGATGACCCTGTACAGCATGCACAGTGGTTTGAAGATGTTGTTTCGATAAGGCAGATGACAGATGCCTGCAAGTGTCGGCTATTTGCCATCACGTTGAAGGAGAAGGCATGGGACTGGTTTCACCCGTTGCCGGCAAGTTCGATCTATAGTTTTGAGGACCTGCGTCGAGGGTTCCTGTTGAGGTTCTCGACATCGAAGAAGCGTAAGAAGGAGGATGAGTGCCTGTTTGTGGTGAGGCAGAAGCAAGATGAGACGTTGGGTCATTACGTTGATCGGTTTCAGGAAGAGATCCTCCTGGTCTAGGAGGTCCCATGGTATGCACTGATTCTCGCTTTTACCCTGGAGCTGAGGCCGGGATTCTTCAGCATGGAGTTGAAGAGAGTGCCCCCCCCCCCTCTCTTTTGAGGAACTCATGGAGAGGGTGGCAAAGGAGATAGACTTCGAGACGGCCAATCCGGCATTTGCTAGGAAGCTAACCAGGTTGGCGGAGGACGACGTGAAGGAGCCGTGAGCAAGGAAGCAGAGGGAGTAGAGAGAAGAAAGGAGAAGGCAGGAGCCCCGAGGGCAGGGGCAGCAGGGACAACATCAAGGACGGGGGGGCCGGGAGCCGAACAACCGGTTAGGTTGGAGGCCTCAGGAGGGTCGCCCACAGGAGCAAGGAGGAGGTTTTCAGGGAAGAGATAACTTCCGCGAGCCAAGGAGGTTTGATCAGCCGGCAAGGAGGCAGGAGCTGAGGGGTCACTTCCCTCATCAGTAGGAGTCCATGGAGGTCAGCCGAGGAAGAGGAGGAAGGAGAGGACCTCGTGGAGGAGCTAGAAGAAGAGGTGGAGAAGGAAGATGGGGTAGGGTGGCGTTGCCTTTCTGTGACTTCCACCAGGAGGAAGGTCACGCGATGGCCACCTGCCCAGAGTTCTTGGAGATGAGAGAAGCCAGGGGGTTGAGGAGGCAGGTTCCGCCAGTAAGGATCGAGGAGGTGCAACAGGAGGAGACGAAAGATAGATGCGAGGACCGGGTGGATGTAGGAACCAGGGGAGGGATCACGGTGATCCACGGAGGAGTTGGGATTGAGGAAACTCGAAAGGGGAGCCTCCAGAACATGTTCCAAAGGGGTGTAGCCTCAACCTCCCAGGCTTGCCCTCCAAAATAAAAAATTACCTTTTCTTCAGCAAATATGCCCGATTATGAGGATCCGTTCTGTGATGCCTTGGTGATCTAGATGGCAGTCGAGAACTTCACGGTCTCCAAGATCCTGGTGGACAATAGGAGCTCCATGAACGTGATCTTCAAAAAGGCCTTCGATGAGATACAGGTCGAGGTCAAGAGAGTATTAGCTTCGGACGGACGCTGTTTGGTTTTTTAGGAGAAAGGAAGGAAGTAGAAGGAGGAGTAGGGTTGCACGTGAAGTTAGGGGGTGTGTCACGGAACTGCAGGTTCGTGATCATGGATGCCCCAAGCAGCTATAGCGCCATCTTTGGGCGCCCCCTCATCAGCGCCTTTTACTGCATCCCCTCCTCGTTTCATCAATACCTCAAGTTCAACAATGGGGGGTGCAGGTTAGGGTCAGGGGGGCCTGAAGATGGCGAGACAATGCTACGTAATGGCGGTCAACACCACTTCTTGGATGGCAGAGGTAGAAGAGATGGAGAGGGAGATGGAGATGGCGGAGCATGAAGAGATCGTCGGAGAGGAGGAGATGAGCCTAGGAGAGGCGAGGGAGGAGGTTGAGGATTAGCGGAAAGGAGGAGATTGCAGGGGGTCCAGAGGGACGAAGAGTCAGAGTCGTAAATGGGTCGGCAGATGGAAGGAGAACGAGCAGTTGAGAGGGAGGCCCATGGAGGCATAGAGGTTGAGCAGGAGCAGAGTGAGAGCCTTAGGGGAGGTGAGGGAAGTTAAGGAAGCAGGAGAGGAGGAAGAGTTTGGGCAGGAAGAGGAGATGAGGGTCGGCTGGGAGCAGTCGCGACTGGAGCCGGCTGAGGAGGTGGTGGAGATGGAAGTCTTCACCAGCGCCGGTCAGGTGCAGAAGGTGCAGATCAGCGGGGTTCTGAGTTTCAGGGACCAGGAGCATGTGCGGGTTTACATCCAAAGCAACGTCGACATCTTTGCTTGGAGCGCGGCTGACATGTCGGGCATCGATGCTGATGTGGCCTGCCACCGCCTAAACCTGGATCCCCGGATGCACCTCATATGCCAGAAGATGAGGATCATCACTACCAAGCTGGAGGAACCAATCCGCGAGGAGGTCAAGAAGCTTCTAGAGGCTGGCTTCATCTCGAAAATCCAGTATCCAGGCTGGGTCTCCAACGTGGTAATGGTAAAGAAAGGGGGAGGGAAGTGGCGAATGTGTATTGACTTTTCTTTATTAAATAAATCGTGCCCCAAGGATTGCTACCCCCTGCCTCAAATCGACGCACTGGTTGATTCAGCCATTGGTTTTTCTATTATGATTTGTTTGGATGCTTTTTCAGGTTACCACCAGATCCGAATGCACCCTCCCGACGTCAAGGACGTCTCCTTCATCACAAGGGAAGGATGCTTCAGTTATAAAATGATGCCATTTGGGTTGAAAAACACAGGGGCTACATACCAGCGCATGATGGATCGAGTCTTCCAAGGTCAAATGGGGAGGAACATGGAGGTCTATGTTGATGACCTGATGGTCAAGAGTAAATGTGTGGACTCGCATCTCTGAGACCTGGAGGAGACGTTCACCACCTTGCGGAGGCTCAAGATTAAGCTGAACCCCTTAAAGTGCATTTTTGGGGAAAGCCGTGGGAAGTTCCTTGGGCATCTTCTGACCCCGGCAGGAGTGGAGCCAAACCCAGATAAGGTGAAAGCCATCCTAGAGCTGGAGTCACCATGCAATGCTAAGGAGGTCTAGCGCCTGACAGGCAAGCTGGTCGAATTAAGCAGATTCCTCTCCAGGTCGGGAGAAAAGTGCTCATCATTATTCAAGGTGCTGAGGGGTAGTCAAAGGTTCGAGTGGACTGCCGAATGCGAAGAAGCTTTCGAAATGCTGAAGAGATAGCTCTCCCAAGCTCATCTCCTTCATAGCCCAAAGGAAGGGGAGGACCTAGCCTTGTACCTCGGAGTAGGAGCAGAGGCCGTGAGCTCGGTCCTGGTCAGGGAAGAAGGGAAGAAGCAATTGCCAATTTACTATGTTAGCAGGATCCTGAAGAAGGCGGAGCTCCGCTACCCAATCTTGGAGAAGTTGGAGTATGCTATGATTGTTTCGGCCAGGAAGCTCCGGTCGTACTTCCAAGTACATTCAATCAAGGTGGTGACGAACCATCCCCTTCGAAAGATTTTTGAGGGAGTGGAGAACTCGGGCAGATTGGCCAAGTGGTCCATTGAATTAAGCGAGTTTGATATATACTTCGTGCCAAGGCTCTCCATCAAGGCTCAGGCGGTGGCTGACTTCTTGGCAGACTACGTCGCTGAGGTCAGAGCCGAGGAGCCGCGATCACAAGAGACTTGGAAGATGATGGTTGATGGTGCCTCAGGAAAGCACTCCCTCGGAGCAGGGGTGTTGATAAGCTCTCAGGGGGTCACCATAGAACAAGCGGTGGTCTTACACTTTTGGTAACCAACAATCAGGCGGAGTACGAGGCTGTGATAGCCGGCCTTTGCTTGGCAAAGGAGCTTGAGATCCAGGATGTGGAGCCTTTCACAGATCCGAGGAGAGTTCGAAGCTCGGGAGCCCACCCTTGTGAAGTACTTATCGAAGGTGAGGGTGATCATTGGAGGGTTTCGAACATTCTCAATTCCACATATTCCAAGGGAAGAAAGTATGGCCGCAAGTCGATTGGCTAAGTTTAGACCTCGAGTAGGGGGGGACCTTGACTGAGCTATTTTGATGGCTATCGAGGAAGGAGAGTTGATGGACAAGGATCGGAGACCCTCGTGTGTGGATCCATCGATGACCTTCCTAACCACCGGTGAGCTTCCAGAGGGGACCAAGGACGGGAAAAGTTTCAGGCACAAGGCAGCTCACTACCTGATGCTGGAAGGAGGGTTGCATTGGAAGATGTTGTCAGGGCTCCTGGCAAGGTGTGTGACCGAGCAGGAGGTCCCGAGGATCCTGAACGATGTGCATTCAGGAGAGTGAGGTAGTCACTCAGGAGGAAGGACGTTGGAAGCAAGGGTGGTGAGGTAAGGGTACTTCTGGCAGACCCTGAGGAAGGATGCGGCTGAGTTTGCGAGGAGGTGCCGGAAGTGTCAGCTATATGCCCCCTCCAACTCTTGCCCGCTCAAAGGCTCTGAAGCATCACAGCACCATGGCCTTTCTCCATCTAGGGAATGGACTTGGTCGAACCTTTCCCTCCGGCTAGTGGGCAGAGGAGATTCATCCTGGTCATGATTGATTATTTCTCGAAGTGGTTGGAGGTCAAGGCGTTGGCCAAGGTCACCTCACAGGTCATCCGGAATTTTGTCTGTGGGGAGATCATATGCAGTCACGGGCTCCCCCAGGCAATAGTAACAGACAATGGGCCCCAGTTTGCTAGTGAAGAGTTCATCAGCTTCTGCGCTCAGCTGGGGATAGACCTCAAGTTTGCCTCCGTGCACCACCCCAGGAGCAACGACCAGGTGGAGGCGGCCAACAAGATCATCGTAAACCTACTCAAGAAGAAGGTAGAGAACATGAGGGGGAGCTGGGTGGAGCAGCTCCCCTCAGTATTGTGGGCCTTGCGGACAACCCCAAACACGGCCACCGGCGAGAGCCCCTTCAAACTTTCCTATACAACCCCGTATTCGCGAAGAGTGGACCCTAAACAAGGCATGCACGTTTTTAAGCTTTTTAGGAGTTTTGCACTCCTAGAGGCCAATTTTGGGTGAACATATAGAACATACTAGTAGGGGGAGAAAATATTTCTCCCCCCCCCCCAAGGCACTCTTGAGAATTCGGTCAAGCCGTCCAAGCCGCCCCAGCCTACAGGCTGCCGAGCTCACCCAGCCCCAGGCCGCCGAGCTCACCCAGTCTGCCGAGCTCACCCAGTCCGCCGAGCTCGCCAGGCCGCCGAGCTCACCCAATCTGCCGAGCTCACCCAGTCCGCCGAGCTCCCCAGGTCACCGAGCTCGCCCAGTCCGCCGAGCTCACCCAGGCCGCCGAGCTCACCCAGGCCGCCGAGCTCACCCAGTCTACCGAGCTCACCCAGTCCGCCGAGCTCACCCAGTCCGCCGAGCTCACCCAACCCCAGTCCGTCGAGCTCACCCAGGCTGCCGAGCTCACCCAGTCCGCCGAGCTCACCCAGCCCCAGGCCACCGAGCTCACCCAGTCTGCCGAACTCACCCAGTCCGCCGAGCTCCCCAGGCCGCCGAGCTCACCCAGTCCGCCGAGCTCACCTAGTCCGCCGAGCTCACCCAGTCTGCCGAGCTCACCCAGCCCCAGGCCGCCGAGCTCACCCAGCCCCAGGTCGCCGAGCTCACCCAGCCTAGGCCACCGAGCTCACCCCTTGCCGCCTGCTCTCCCGGCTCGAGGGGCTGCCCCTGGAGGACTGCATTTAGCTGTTTAGAACAATGGGATTTGGCTGTTGGCAGGCCAATCCGGGGGCATTCCAGTAATTTTCAGAGCAGTGGAGGTTGGTTATTTGCAGGCCATTCCCAGAAAACTATAAATAGACCCCCTTGGGTACCTTTGGGGAGGGACTTTTCCTTGCTTCCTCCTCCCTTAGCTTCTTCTGGGTAGAGTAGAAAGAGCTCCTCCAAGGCACCCTAGCTCGAGCATTGGCTAGGGAGGGGAAGTTCTCAGGAAGCCTTCCGGGTGTGAGGTGGGACCTCCACGCTAGAGTCGAGGGTCTGTTTCTAGCTTCTTGATATTTGGTCTGTGACGTTCCTCCGGATGCAGTAGGTGTGAGGTCACCCCTTTCTAGGGACCCCGAAATCCACAGAGACCAAATTTTTGGTTTCAACACTAAGTCCTTTTAGCTCCGAGACGGATTCCGCTGTCAGGCTCTCACAAGCTGGCAGGGCAGGTTGATCTCTCGTGGAGGCTAAGTCCTTTTAGCTCCGAGATGGATTCCGCTGTCAGGCTCTCACTAGCTGACAGGGCAGGTTGATCTCGCGTGGAGGCTAAGTCCTTTTAGCTTCAAGATGGATTCCGCTGTCAGGCTCTCACTAGCTGGCATGGCAGGTTGATCTCTCGTGGAGGCTAAGTCCTTTTAGCTCCGAGATGGATTCCGTTGTCAGGCTCTCACTAGCTGACAGGGTAGGTTGATCTCTCATGGAGGCCAAATGTTTTTTACCCCGAGGTCGTCTCGTCACCCAGGCTCCCATTAGCTGACTTGACAGGTCGACCCCTCGGGGAGGCTAAATGTTTTCTACCCCGGGGCTGCCTCGTCACCCAGGCTCCCATTAGCTGGCTTGACGGGCTGACTCTCCTGGGATGGGTCAGGTACATTTCGGCTCAAGCCCACTCCGCGAATACGTTCGGTTGGATGTTTCTTTCCGAGCTTGTGCCAACCTCGAAAAGAGCGGGGATTGTGTACAACCTCGTATTCACGAAGAGTGGACCCCAAACAAGGCATGCGCGTTTTTAAGCTTTTGGGGAATTTTGCACTCCTAGGGGCCAATTTTGGGTGAACATGTAGAACATACTAGTAGGGGAGAAAATATTTCTTCCCCCCCCCCCCAAGGCACTCTTGAGAAGTCGGTCAAGCCGTCCAGGCCGCCGAGCTCACCCCAGGCCGCCGAGCTCACCCCAGGCCGTCGAGCTCACCCCAGGCCGCCGAGCTCACCCCAGGTCATCGAGCTCACCCCAGGCCGTCGAGCTCCCCCTAGGCCGCCGAGCTCACCCCAGGCCGCCGAGCTCACCCCAGGCTGCCGAGCTCACCCTAGGCCTCCGAGCTCACCCATGCCGCCGAGCTCACCCTAGGCCGCCGAGCTCACCCCAGGCCGCCGAGCTCCCCCAGGCCGCCGAGCTCCCCCAGGCCGCCGAGCTCCCCCAGGCCGCCGAGCTCACCCCAAGCCGCCGAGCTCACCCCAGGCCGCCGAGCTCACCCCAGGCCGCCGAGCTCACCCCAGGCCGCCGAGCTCACCCCAGGCCATCGAGCTCCCCCAGGCCGCCGAGCTCACCCCAGGCCGCCGAGCTCACCCATCCCCAGGCCGACGAGCTCACCCTGGCCGCCTACTCGCCCAGCTCGAGGGGCTTCCCCTGGTGGATTGCATTTAGCTATTTAGAACAGCGGGATTTGGCTATTGGCGGACCAATTTGGGGGCATTTCAGTAATTTCAGAGCAATGGAGGTTGGTTATTTGCAGACTATTCCCAGAAAACTATAAATAGACCCCCTTGGGTACCTTTGGAGAGAGACTTTTCCTTGCTTCCTCCTCCCTTAGCTTCTTCTGGGTAGAGTAGAGAGAGCTCCTCCAAGGCACCCTAGCTCGAGCATTGGCTAGGGAGGGGAAGTGCTCAGGCAGCCTTCCGGGTGTGAGGTGGGACCTCCACGCTAGAGCCGAGGGTCTGTTTCTAGCTTCTTGATCTTTGGTCCCTGACGTTCCTCCGGGTGCAGTAGGTGTGAGGTCACCCCTTTCTAGGGACCCCGAACTCCACAGTGACCAAATTTTTGGTTTCAACATTTCCCATGGGTGTGAGGCGGTCCTACCCGTGAATTTTGAGGTTTGATCCCCATGAGTCATGACTATAGGTGATGGAGATGAGGCTTGGAGGCTAGAAAACAAAGGGGAGTTGCGCCTCTCATTGGATATGGTGGAAGAGCTGCGTGATGTCACAGCTATAAGGCAGGAAGAGATCAAGCGAGGAATGACAAAATACTTTAACAAACACATCAGGATCAAATAGTTCGTGGAGGGAGATCTAGTACTAAAGAAAGTTGATGTTGCAGGAAGATCTACCCTCATGGGCAAGATCAACTCGAATTGGGAAGGGCCCTATATTGTCAAAAGGGTCCTAAGAATGGGAGGTTACCACCTCCAGGATGTGGAGGGCAGGACCATGAGCCACACCTGGAGTGTCGACGACTTGAAGCGTTTTTACCCGTGAGAAGGGAGAGTAAAAATTGTAATTCAAATCAAGTTTATTATAATACATTCCTCAAATTACTTCTTGCTTTTGCTTATTGTAAAATTCTAGCAGCAGGAAGATGAGACCTTCTGCACTACCCTGAGCGCGGCTCGGCCCCAGGTAGACCCGCTGCGTAGGCTCTCATTAGCTGGCAGGTCCGAAGGCTCACCTGTGGGGGAGAGGTTTGGTTCTTGGTCCTTGGTCCTGGACTACCCCGAGCATGGCTCGGCCCTAGGTAGACCCGCTGTGCAGGCTCTCGTTAGCTGGCAAGTCTGAATGCTCACCTGTGGGGGAGAGGTCTTGTTCTTGTTCCTTGGTCCTGCACTACCCCGAGCACGGCTCGGCACCAGGTAGACCTGCTGCGCAGGCTCTTATTAGCCGGCAGGTCCAAAGGCTCGCCTGTGGGGGAGAGGTCTAGTTCTTGGTCCTTGGTTCTGCACTACCCCGAGCGCGGCTCGGCCCCAGGTAGACCCGCTGTACAGGCTCTCATTAGATGGCAGGTCCGAAGGCTCCCCTGTGGGGGAGAGGTCTGGTTATTGGTCCTTGGTTCTGCACTACCCCGAGCGCGGCTCGGCCCTAGGTAGACCCACTGCGCAGGCTCTCATTAGCTGGCAGGTCCGAAGGCTAGCCTGTGGGGGAGAGGTCTGGTTCTTGAAGTCTTGGTTCTTGATTCTTGGGAATTCTACACCACCTCGAGCCTGGCTCAGCCCTCGGTAGATCCGTTGCCCAGGCTCCCATCAAGCTAACAGAGCAGCAAACTCACTCGATTGCAGAATGATTGGGAAAATCTCCTAAAGCAACATCCCTGCTTAATCTTATGAAAAATAAACTTAAGGCAAGGGATAGAGCAGTGCGAGTGGAAGCACTCCCAGCTGGCGGCCACAGGGGAGGTCTCACCCTGGGCGAGAGGGCACTCACGCGAGACAGAAGACTTGGCCTGATGATAGGAGGCCAGTTATACCACGAAGTGTCACTCGCGCAAGGAGAACTTGAAGGCAAGGCGAGAAGTTTATGTCGGTTCTCACGCATAAAAAAAGATAAGGGAAGTGACGACTCACACTCTGCAAAAAATCAACTCTCCAACAAGGCAGCGAGACAAAACCTAGCATTGTCTCGCGGGCATGAGCGCGTCAAAGGGTCGTCTCGGGGTAAGCGAAATAAAGCAAAATATAAAGAATAAAGGCGAAGCGGCGAGAGGGGTGGGTATCACCGTCTCGCAGGCCAAAACAAACCAACAACTTGTCTCTTGAAATAAAAAACAAAATAAGCGAGGCAGTATGTACAGTTGATCCATCACTATCATGCATCACAAAATGAAGCTCAAAAAAAGAGTAGCTTTAAGTTTTACAGCAGCAAAAAAGAGGAGGAGTGAAGGATTCTTGATCTTGGAGGAAACACATCATTTCTCCTCACCGGAAGAAGAATCCTCGCTCTCCTTGCCATAGAGCTGGGGAACTAAATTGCGAACGGTCACCGTCTCATAGCCATCCTTCATGACCCCCAGCCCCTTCATCATTTTAAGGACCAGCTTCGCCGCCCTGATGCTAGCATCTCGGCACTGCTCCTCGACTTCATCAAAAGAGTAATACGGCGGTGCCTGGAACGGTTCGCGGCGAGACGATGATGTGGCTTTGTCCTGAAGGCGAGCGTTCTGGGTTTTCAAAACCTTGACCTCCTCATCCAGGGCCGACACGCGCGAATGCAAATGCTCCGCCATCTCGGCATCCTGCGAGACGCCCAGTCATTAGTAAAGTGTATTGAAGAAGAAAAATCCAAGGGTAAGGCTAAGGCTTACCACACTGCCCTGGGTGTTGGCAAGGAGGGTCTCGGCGACAGACAATCTTTTCGCAAGGTCTTCTGATTTCTCTCGCTCCGATGTCAGGCTCGTCTCGCTGTCCTTCCATTTTTTGTTGATATATATTAGGCGGCGAGAGGCGCGGTGCGAGAACTCCAAGGAGCGCATTTAGGCATGGGAGGACGTCAAGACGAGATCTCTCGTAGACTCGCTCTCGGGGAGACTGCGTCGAGACCGCCATAAAGACCATACCCCATGGCGAAAGAGTGGCTGGTGGGGAGCTCCTGCTCCGTCCAAGGAGGAAGGAGGGTGGATATGGACACGCGATTGGCGTCCCGCCCCCACAACAGAACAGGGTCGCCGGCGACATCTGACCCCGCGGGGCCAAAGTTTAAGTTCATATGGGAAGAGGGGGTGGGACGGCTGGAGGAGGCGCCTTTGCAAGAGGTGGTGGCAGCCGGTTGATTGGATGTGGCGGCAGACTGGTCGGGAAGAGCCGTCTTGCGGGTAGGCGAGACGGCCTGATGAGGAGGATAGCGGGGCGACTAGGACCCCTCCACAGAGATGGGGCTCAAGGACCCCCGATATCTCCTTCTTCTCCTTTGGGGTCGTCTTCTTTTTCCCTTTGGAGACAACCACGGCTTTTCTCATTTTCTCTGGAGGGCTGGAGCGAGAGTGGATCGTGTCGCCTGTAGGCCTCTTGAGAGGGGCAGGAGCCAAGGACTCTCTCACCGCCTCAGATGTCGCGCTGGCGAGACCAAGGCCCTTGGAAGGATGTATGTTGCTCTTGTAAGGAGGCTGGACTGGTACGACTCGCTCCCCTAAAAACAAACAAGAGGGGGATAAGATGGCGCGACGGGAAATAACGAAGCGCGAGACAGGAGAGCAAGAATACCTTCACATGGAGCACTGGAGGCAGCGAGTCGAGGTCTCGCCGTAAGTAGTTAACTTCAAAATTCTTGCCGACGAAGAAATCAAACAGCAACTTATCCATGTCGCCGACCTGCGGGGTTGCGTAGAAACTCTCGCGGGGAGACACAGGCGCGAGCGGGATGCCCCCGAAGTCACCACGGTCGCCATGGATGAAGACGAACCTTGTGAGCCAATGATGATTTTTGTTGGGCGTCTCGCACACCTTGAGCCCTTCCCGGTGAAATACGAGACAGAGCATTGGCGTGGTAGATGAATATCTTGCGGAAAACCGCCAAGCTGAATTCGATTCGCTCCTGGCACATATAGCAGGCGAAAGGGATTAACACCGAAATCGCGTTCGGGTTAAACTGCGTCGGGACGACGCCGAAGTATTTGAATACTTGCTTTACCTCGGGCCAGAGAGGCAACCTCAACCCCGCCTCAAAGTGCGAGAAGGGGAGGACGAGTTCTCCCAGGTAGTAAGTATTGATTGACTCGCCAACCTTGGGCACCGCAATTCGAGCCCCTCCCCCAGGTACTCACGGACGAATCCGTGGTAGTCTTCTTCAGAGAGCATGTCGAGCGGGAAGTCGTGGTCAGTGAACCGCTTCCCACAGCAGCTGCACCCCTCGCCCTCCTCAACTCTCTTCTTACCCATTCTTGGCGAGAAGAATGTAGGCGAGATGGTGAGAGAAAGGAAGTAGTAAATGCGGGAAGGATCGGCGAGATGGTCAAGGGAGAAAAAGCGCGAGAAGGATCGGTGAGATGGAAGAAACAAGGGAGCAAGAGCTTGGACACGGCAGGAGTAAGAGGTGTGGATATCCTTCTAATACAGGGCCTGGGGTATTTATAGCGAATATGGTAAAATGATTAATGGGCAGGAAAATATACAGGGGAAGGGGAAGAGTCGGCCAAAGGTTCTCTCTCTCTCTCCTGAGCCTCGATTTGTGTGGACCGTCACAATCACGGGACAGTGATTAAAAGAAATTAAAGAAAATGAAGGAATTAAAACGGCAGCAATAAATGTTTAAAAATACCATCCTGCATACGGCGGGTACCAGGTTCTCGGACATTACCGGCGGGACGGCAGCACAAGGCATTACTTAATAAGTACAGCATTCAAATACAAACATAAAGAAGAAGGGGCGAGACGGACGGCCTTCAGTAAGGGTGTCATTCCCAGCGACCACTGTGAGCTCCCGCGCAGGGAGGCCTACTGCGCGAATGGAAGGCATGAACGGACTCGAGCCCACGGCGTGCGAGACGGAGCTGCATGTCGACCTCGCTGATGATGGCGTCAGGGTTGGTTCCATCGACATCGAATTCGGTATTTGCCTCGGAAGGCAGGCGAGCGCACTCGTTTTCCAGCCATTTGATGTGTCTGTCTGCCGCCTGCTTGTCTTGCGCCAACGAATGGATGATACGCGCGTGCTTCCTGAACAACTCGGTCGTCTTGCACTTCAACTCCACCGAGTCCGAAGGGTTGCCGAGGTAGTCTTCAATCCCATCTATTGGAGGAGGAGGTGAGACGGCGAGTCATTTAAAGAGTTCCTCAGCAGGCAAGTCGGTCTGGGTATCTGAGCGAGGAGTAGAGGGACAGGGTGAGAGAGGCTCCCGCGGGAGGGTGTGGGAGTAGCGAGTGGGACAAAGCAGCGAGAGGGAAGGTTTCTCACCAGGAGGATGGGAGGTCCTGGCGGCCTGGGAAGGGTCATCCCTCCTCTCGATGAGAGAGGTAGATGGAGGTGTGGAAGGTGGTTGCGAGGCAGAATACTCGCGATGGACAGCAGTGTCGTCTCGCGGACTTCCCTGTCGTTGTAGAGCCACAAGGGCTCCCTGAAGAAACAAATAATTAAGAAGGCAGATACAGATATTGGAGGAGTAATAAAGACAGAAGCGAGAGCTCACCTCTTTCTCTCGGGGAGATGCGGGAGGAGGGGTGGGGCAGGTCTTCAGGACTGCGCGAGATGGCTTCTCGGCAGAGGTGGAGTGGCCACCCGTTTTTACCCTCTTCAGGCGAGACGGAGAGTGCGGTAAAGAGAGCATGGGGCGAACTAAAGTTGAGGTGAAAGCAGCCACGTTGGCTTTGTTCTGTTTATACACCAGTTCAAGGCGCTCGCAAAAGCTCTGGCTATGAGACATGGTTGCAGTAGAGTCAAGGAAGGAGAAAGTTTGACAAAGGGGCATCCTTCATTCAGGGTAGGAACCCTATATTTATAGGCTTCAGTGGAGGGCCGCACAAAAGATTCTCTCATAAATACGTCCATAAATAAGCTTTAATGACGAGCCTTGGTTGGACGTTCTTTCTGAGCTTAAAATAATCTCGAAAAGAGCGGGGATTGTGTACAACCTCGGGCTCGCGAGTGTCCCTCAAGGTGCGAATAGTAAAAGCGGGCTTGAGGAACTGACAGGTGAGTGGGACCGCATGGTCCACTAGCAGGAGGCGAGATGGGTGATCCCTGCAGTGGGTGAGACACCCCTTTTGGGATGCGAGTAGGACTTTATAGGCGAGAGGGCCCCGCAGCGAAGGATGCCTGTGAGATGGCCATGAGGGCTCGTCTCGCTGATGGGTGTTCCCCTACTCGCCTTATAAAGAGAGGGCCGTTTTGGCAATTCTATACCCATGGGAGATTTTACTCTTCTGCCCCGGATAAATTTACCCATTTGCCCTTGGTGGTCTATATATAACTCCTCAGAATAGTGGAGTTTGGCAGTTGGCAGACCCAACCAGGGGTACTTTGGTAATTTCAGGTCAGCTCAGTGTGGTTATTTGCAGATCCAACTCAGAAAACTATAAATAGGCCCATAGGGGTTCTTCAGAAGCACTTTTTCCCGGGGACTGAAGAGGATTTTTTATGCTTTCTGAGGAGCTCCAAGCCCAGCTTTTGGCTTTGGAGGGGAAGCTCTCAGAGATCTTATGGGTAAGCAGTGGGACCTCCCTGCTGAGGCTTTGGGTCAGTTTCTAGTCCTTCATGACCAGTCGGAGGTCATAGCTTGGGACGAGTAGGTGTTGGCTACGCCCCTGTTTTTTGAACTTTTGTCTAAGTCAAGTTTTGGCTTCAACACTCCTCATCTTATTTCTTGGTCAATCGCTTGCTCCTTTTCAAAGCATCTATAAGGGCACCATACTTGTCAATCTGTTGATTGACATCTTTCTCATAGTCTAACCCATCTTCATCATAGGATGAAGATGCATTAGAATTAGGGCTTGTCTCATAGTCAGATACAGTGGAGGAGCTAGACAGAGAATATGCCTTATCTAAGCCAGGATGATCCTGGCTGGATTCTTTATCTGACATAGCCATTAGCCCATAGCAGCCACTGACATCTTCATCCACCTCAGTATCACTATCTGAGAGTGAAAGAGGGCCATGATTCCTATCCTAGCAGCAATATTGTCCACATTTTCTTCATCAGTAACTGCAGCAAACAACCCAATATAGGCTTCTTCATCTTCTTCAGAATCTGAAGAAACTGAGTCACTTTGACTCCAGCTCTTCTCCTTTTTGGTAACGAATGACCTTTCCTCCTTTCCCTTCTCATGGTGGTTCTTCTTCTCCTCAGATTTCTTCTAATCTTTCATCTCTATTGGGCAATCAATAATGATATGCCCAGCCTTACTATAGTAGAAACAAACAACATTAGAGGAAAACTGTTTACTGGGTTTTGAATTACACATGTCTCCCTTGGAGAACTTCTTGTCAAACTGGTGGTGATCCCTCTTATTGTGTGAAGAGGTGGATAAGTTGTTCTTCCACTGCCTCCTTTTCATCATATTCTTGAACTGCCTAGAGAAGGAAGCAAACTCCCCATCTGACATGTTGTTGTCAGATGAGCTTGACTCAGAGCTGTCTGAATCAGCAGGACTTCTGGGGGGAGAGGCAATCCTCTCCTTGCTCTTCTTAGAGCTCTCAGCCTTGAAGGCCACAGTCTTTTCCTTGGCTTGAGCTCTATTGGAGGTCTCCTCCTCCTTTCTGGCAGATAGCTGCATCTCATAGGAGAGCAACTTTCTAAACAATGTGTGTGGAGGAATTTCAGCTAGCTTGTCCACCTTTCTGATGTCACATATCTTATTATCCTAGTCTCTAGATAGAGATCTGAGGAACTTGTCATCCAACTCATAGTTGTTGAAAACTCTCCCACATGTCCTCAGCTCATTTACCACTCTAAAGAACTTTTCATAGCACTCAGCTATGTTATCCTTCTTGCTCTGTCTGAAGGCTTCATACTCTTGGTTAAGTAGGGATTTCGTGTCATTCGTGACTTCTTTTGTGCCTTCCATGTAGACAATCAATGTGTCCCACATTTCCTTGGAAGTTTTGCAGTGAACAAGGTTCTGGAATGTTGAATCATCAATGGCACTCACTATGATGTTCTATGCCCACTTGTCCATAGTTACTAGTATGACCTCATCCTTGGTCATTTCAGAATATTTCTTAGGTGTCTGGATAGTGGCATCCAGAATTGAGACTTTTATGGGGATTAAAGGTCCCTCTTTAACAGTAATGAAAATCCTGGGGTCGGATGCTTCCATGAACAACCTGACCATTTCTTTCCAAATGCCAAAATTTTCTTTCCTGCAGATTGGGAGCTTCATAAAACCCAACTCCTTATGGTTCTCTCCTAAACCTATAAGGAATATCAGTAACTACTCCTGGAGATCAGCTCAGACTGTTAAGTCCTTTTTGAGCAACCTCCCTCTGATACCACTTGAAAGTCTTTAGATTCAAGAGTAGCTAAACACCTAAAGGGGGTGAATAGGTTTTCTTCTTTTTAGTGATTTCTTTTGAATTTGGTGAGTTGTGATTAGTTTAGGTTTGCTTTCAAGAACACACAATCAGCACACAAATGGTTTGTAGTGGTTCCCTAGAGTATGGGTACATCCACTATCTCTCCCACCTTTCTAACAGTTTTTTAGACAAGGCCAACTTCTCCAAACTCGGCTCCAAGAGCTTACAATACAAATCCCTCAGGATTTCTCAAACACCGCCAAGTCCTACCTTAAGCCCAAGGCCCTGCACTCAGAGATGTAATCTCCTACAACTCAGTAATCTGCACTAGGCTACCTACCTCAGACTTTAGGTAAAGTCCTACACTCAGTCTTGGAGGAAAGCCCTACACTCAGATCCAACACTAGATCTTACCTCAGAGAATAAATCACCTACATCTCGGGCACTTAGCCCTACCTCAGATCCACAGAAGGATCCTACCAGTCATATTCCCAACTAGAATCCTACAACTCAGATCTACAGAAAGATCCTACCTCAGCCTTTATAGATCAGGCTTATACTCAAATAAATAATGATCCTACAAATGAAAGGTTGGTTGGTGTTGATTAATGACTGTAGAGAAACAATCTTTGAGTCTGTCTTTCCCTAAATTGAAATGTTTTAGTCCTTTCTTCTTCACAGCTTTAGGAATGGATCTTCAAGATTAGTTTTCCTTGAGCTGTGAAGTCACTGTAGTAATGGATTGCTCTGTTTCTTCTTCAACCTCAGAGAGAAATCTCTCTGAACTTGTTGTTGAAGATGAGAATGTCCACAGCTAACTTTCTTGAACTTCTTATTTTAACAGAAGAAGCAAGTTGAAAGTCTTTAATTTTAAGGTAGCTAACAACCTATATGGGGTGAATAGGTTTTCTGGTTTATTATTATACTCTTTAACTTAATGTGTTATGAGTCAGTGGTTTTTCAAATTTCAAGACAAAACACAAAAGAACACACAGTATTTATAGTGGTTCCTCAGATTATGGGTACATTCACTCTCCTCCCACCTTTCTAACTTCCAGTTAGACATGGAACTTTTCCAAAAACTCAGCTCTAAAGAGATTACACCTCAAATCTCACACGATCTATCAGTCGCCTCCAAGATGTACAACTCAGGCACAAATCCCTACCTCAGAGCAAACTGCTCCTACAACTCAGTGATCAAACTGATCACCTACCTCAGACTTGAACTCAAGTCCTACAACTCAGGCTATGGAGGATAGCCCTACCTTAGAGAGAATGACTCTCCTATAGCTCAAACATAAGGCCGTACCTCAGATCCAAATCTGGATCCTACACTCAGACCCAAAGGTCCTACACTCAAAGAGTATGACTCTCCTATAGCTCAGGAAAAACTGCCCTACCTCAGGAACACAGGCCTTACAACTCCAAAAGGATTCTACGGAAATGAAATATGTTGGATCCCTAGTTGATTTGGGCTAGGTTCACTGACTTAGGATGTGACCCAACATGTATAGCCAGGGTCAAGTTTGTGTTCTAGAATCTAGGCCAAGTCCTTAGAGCCAACTTCAGATGGACCAGCTATCATCAAGACCATCAGAGTCTCCAGATTTAGAAGTTTTCAAGACTAAGTCAAATTTGTGTTCTAGAGTCTAGGCCAGGGTCAAGTTTGTGTTCTAGAGTCTAGGCCAAGTCCTTAGGCCGACTGCATTTACTGCTTAAGATTTCAAATTTCCAGTGTGTTCTTCAGTCAGTAGAAGTCAGAAAAGAAATGATCAAGTACTACTACACAGTCATACAGACATACAGTGATACACACAGACAATCAGACAGACACACCCAGATTACACAGAAGAACAATCATACTCAAATCAAAAGTTCTACTGCAATTAGCCCAGGCCAGAGAACATCTTAAAGAAGAAGAAAAAGAACATTCAAATACAATCAAGAGTCTTCTTCCTTCAACTCTACAGGACAACTTCAAAGGACAATAAATTAATCAATCTGTCAAAGAAGTTCCTGAAGCATCTCTGGTCCAGGCACTCTAGGTCTTTGAAGACCTATCACCCTGAAGCAGTGCTCCAGTTTTCCTGATACCTTCAAGATCTCAGGGGGAGCAACTCTGCTAACATCAATCCACAGTCTTCTCAGTTGCTATTGAGAAAGAGAAGACACCATCACCTCTTTTCCAACTCCTGTATAGGGTTTTAATTCCCTTCAAAATTATTCTGGTTGCAAGTCTCCTTCCAAAAGACTTGAGGTTTTGGTTTTTGAGCACCTGAACAAAAGCTCATTGGTGGCAGGCACCTGATCAAAAACCTGAGTGGATTCCTACCAGGGTGTTAGAAGAGTGGGTGTACCCAGTTTGGGGAACCACTATAAAATTTCTTGTGTCGTCTGGTTGCCCTTTATTTTTGTTTTGGCTGTGATCTGTGATTGTTTAGGTTGTTGTGCTTAGTTTATTTTATTTGATGACTTGTTCACCTAGGAATACAACAAAAAGTTGTAAAGAATTTTTTTGAGAGCACAATACTCTATTCACCCCCCCCCCCCCCCTCTAGAGTATTTCAGATCTAACATGCACTTTCAATTGGTATCAGAGCCAGGTTGGTTAAAATATCACACCTTAATTGGTTGTACAGGCTAACAACTGAACCATAAAGATCCCTCTTGTTAGATCTGTTTGTTTGTTTTTGTTATTAGATTTATTTCCTCACAGAAATGGCCCAAAATAAAGATTATGCAAGCATCAGACCTCCAGTATGCAATCTTAACAAGTTTGCCATCTGGAAGGCAAGAATCAGATTATACATGAATTATATTGATGATGATATCTTTTCTGTTATCTTGACAGGTGTACCTCCAGCACCTGCAGCTTCTACAAGCACCTCCACCAACATGACTGCAGTGCCCCCTCCAAAAAACAATGATGCCTACAAGAAAGCCAAAATGGCTGATGCAAAGACAATGAATATCTTGGCTCAGACAATGTCAGATGACATATTTCAAAAGGTGGCTGAGTGCACCTCAGCCAAGGCCATTTGGGATTCCCTCAACCAAATGGTAGCTGGCTCAGCAGATGAGAGAAAAGATAGGAGATCCAATCTCATTTCCATGTATGAGAATTTCAAAAAGGATGAGACATAATCATTGGCTGAGATATACAACACGTTGACTTCAATCATCAATGAGCTCAAAACCTTGGATGAGGACATCACCCTGACAGAGGTGAATGACAAGATACTGATGTGCTTCCCTAGCTCTTGGGATTCCAGAATCTGGCCAATCAAAGAAGTCAGAAGCCTCAATGAGATATCAACTGAGTCTCTACTAGGCAAATTAAAATCCTATGAGCAGCTAATCAAATCAAGAGAAGTAGCAAATCAGAAGGCAACAACTCCAGTGAGAAAGGATCACAGCATAGCCTTCAAAGCATCTGAGGAAAGTGAGACATCAATTTCCAATGAGGAACTCATGAGCCTCTTTGCAAAAAGATTCTACAAGATGGCTAGAAAGGATTTCAGAAGGAAATCATCTAGACAGGATGATAAGCCCAGATTTAACAAGACACCAACCAAGGAGGTTGTGTGCTTTGGGTGCAGAAAGCCTGGACACTACATCTCAGAATGTCCAGAAAACCAGAAGAATGACAAGAGCAGAGAAAAGGACTCCAGGAGAAGACACAGCAGCAGACCCTCTTCCAGCAAATACAAAAAGAAAGATAAGGGCTTTGTTGCTGAGACATGGAGTGATACAGAAGAAGAAACATCCTCTTCCAGTTCAAGTGAAGAAGAGGAAGAAGCAAGATCTAAGGAGGTTTGCCTTATGGCAATTGATGCCTCCAGGAGCAATTCTGGATCAGATGGAGAATCTGAAGATGAAGCAGCCTCAGACTCAGAGGCAGATCAGGTTCTGCTGGCTTTGACTTTAATTCTGAATCATTTAAAACTGAATTTAAAGCCATGTGTTTAGATTTAATTAGCTCAGAAAAGAAAATAAAGACTCTTAGAGAAAGACTAGGAAGTCTTGAATCTGTTAACTTAGAAAACATTAAACTACAAGATCAACTAACCTTAGCTAATGAACAAATAATTAAATTAAAATCTGAATTATATGAGGCCAAAAAACTTGAGCAATCTCTCAATGGGAGAAGTCTCAGGCTGACGGACATTACAAGCACAGTGAATGCCAGATTAAATGGCAAGCTGGGCTTGGGTGCTTCATCAAGTTTGCCCCCCATAATTAAGAAAAATATTCTTACAACCCCTATTAAATTTATTTCTGCCAAGGGAAAGGAAAAGATAATAGATAAACCAATGTCAGAAAACAACCCAAAACCCCTAGACAAGAGAAATAGAAAATAGAAAACAGTTAATAAAAACAAAGTTCAGCAGCATTCGTCGAACTCAGATCGACGAAATGTGGCCAGTTCGTCGAACCCAGATTGACGAACGCTGAACGGAAACTTCAGGTATAACAATTTGTCTAACTGCGATCGACGAACTGTGTATGGTTCGTCGAGCAGAGGTCGACGAACTTGTGGCGCAGAAAATGACTATTGTCATTCTCTGAGCAGAGATCGACGATCTCATCCCTATTCGTTGAACTTTGGTCGACGAACTTACAACAATTCGTCGAACCCAGAAGGACCAAACAGAAATCATTTCTCCTACAGAAAGTTTAAACCAACTAATAAGACATTTAATCCAGTAGTTGATTGGGTAATTCCACCTAGGAGATATCACCCCTTAGGTTATAAATCTAAACCTGCATTATCAGTGATATCCAGCTTTACTTTTCAACAAAATAAAGGACCCAAGGTAACCTAGGTCAAGAATAATTGAGTTTTGTTTTTCATTATAGGTACAGGTGAAGAACTGTCCAAGGGTAAGTCAAACCTGGTACTTGGACAGTGGTTGCTCCAAGCACATGACAGGCAGCAAGGCAAATTTATCCAATTACAAGTCCAAGCTAGGACCAAAGGTGATTTTTGGAGATTCAAAAAGTGGCCAGTCAGAAGGTTATGGAGCAGTGAAGATTGGAGCAGTTACCTTCACGAAAGTAACATATGTAAGAGGACTTAAACATAACCTAATATCCATAAGTCAATTATGTGATGAAGGTTATCAGGTACACTTTAACTCTACCTCCTGTTCCATTATTGATAGTGAAAACCAAACTATTTTAATTGGACTTAGACAAGGCAACATATATCTAGTAGATTTTATTTCTGTCAAAACTGATGTTTATTTACTTAATATCACTAGTAACCAAAATGAGTTATAGCATAAAAGATTAGGCCATGTAAACCTTAAGAATATATCTAGGTTATCTAAAGACAACCTTGTTAGAGGTTTATCTTCTGGCCCCTACAAGAAGGAAAACCTATGCAGGGCTTGTCAATTAGGCAAGTAAACTAAAACTAGTTTTAAATCCATTAATAAAAGTGATTCACCTAGAATTTTGTATTTGCTTCATGTGGATCTATTTGGACCCATTGTAGTACAAAGTCTAGGAGGGAAGTCTTATACTTTAGTGATTGTTGATGACTTCTCTAGATTCAGTTAGGTAGCCTTTCTGAGAGGTAAGTCAGATACATTCAAGATTCTTACAGATTTTCTCAGGACCATACAGATTGAGTTCTCTACTCATGTTGCATTGATCAGAAGCGATCATGGCACAGAGTTTGAGTCTCTTCTTATGCATAAGTTCTGTGAAAGGAAGGTATCAGGCAATGCTTCTCAGCTCCTAGAACTCCCCAACAAAATGAGATAGCTGAAAGGAAAAATAGGACACTCATTGAATCTGCAGGTACATTATTGGCAGATGCTTACATGCCTCTATCCTTTTGGGCAGAAGCTGTAAATACTGCTAACTATGTCCTGAATAGAAGTCTTATACATAAGCTAAAAAATAAGACCCCCTATGAATTACTTAAAGGGAAGAAACCTAAAATCACATACTTTAACGTTTTTGGTTGTATATGTTACATTCACACTAATAACAAGAGATACATTAGAAAGTTTGAGGCTAAGGCTGAAGAAGGGATTTTTCTAGGATACTCCCAAGTAAGCAAGGCCTATAGGGTTTTCAATAAATCCACCCTTAAAATTGAAGAATCTATCCATGTATCTTTTGATGAAGCTAACATGTCTTATAAGGATAAAGAGATTTCTACCAATAGCTTTTTGCAGGTTCCACAACTGTGTGAGTCTATGGATGGACTAAACCTTACCCAAGAGGAGTCAACCCATCCTACTCCACAGGTTGCTAAAGACAGTGAAGAAGAGATTCAAGTGGAAGTGGCTGACCTTCCCTCAACAGCTAGTACCATTCCTCAAGAGGAATTAATTATAGAAGTTATTGCTCAACAAACTCCACCAACTGATCTTGTCACACTTAGAGATCACCCCAGATCTCAAGTGATTGGAGACATTTCAGCAGGTGTACAGACAAGTCATCAACTCAACCAAGACTTGATGCATGCTTATTTTCTCTCTCAAATTGAACCTCTCACCATCCATGAAATAGAGCAAGATCCACATTGGATCATTACAATGCTAGAGGAACTAAATCAGTTTGAGAGATGTAGAGTTTGGGATTTGGTTCCAAGACCCCATAACTACCCAGTTATTGGAACCAAATGGGTCTACAGGAATAAGTTGGATGCTCAAGGGAACATAGTGAGAAACAAGGCTAGGCTTGTTGCTCAAGGCTACAGGCAAGAGGAAGGAATTGATTATGACCAAACCTTTGCCCCTGTTGCAAGGTTAGAGGCCAAAATAATATTCCTTGCCTATGCAGCTCACAGGAGATTCAAAGTGTTCCAAATGGATGTCAAAAGTGCATTTCTGAATGGAGTGCTTCAAGAAGAGGTTTATGTAGAACAACCTCCAGGTTTTATCTCTCTAACTCAACCCTCTTTTGTATTTAAATTGCATAAAGCTCTCTATGGTTTAAAGCAAGCTTCAAGAGCTTGGTATGAGACCTTAGCAAGCTTTCTTTTAGAGCATAAATTTACAAGAGGAACCATAGATAAAACTCTTTTCACTAGAAGTCATAAGGACCAAATATTGTTAGTACAAATATATGTGGATGACATCATTTTTGGGTATACTGATCCCAAATTATGCAAGAGGTTTGCTGACCTTATGCATTCTAAATTTTAGATGAGTAGCATGGATGAGCTTTCCTACTTCCTTGGTCTCCAAGTGAAGCAGCTCCCTGATGGTATCTTCCTCTCCCAAGCTAAGTATGCTAAAGAGCTTGTCAAGAAGTTTGGGATGGGTGATGCTTCAGGAATGAAAACACCTATGGCTACTAATGTTATTGTGGATTCTGATGTAGTAGGGAAACCTATATATCAGAAACATTATAGGGCAATTGTTGGATCCATATTATACCTAATAGCTAGTAGACCTGATATAATGTTTGTCACATGCCTTTGTGCTAGGTTCCAAGTGAACCCTAAAGAATCTCACCTTATTTTCCTAAAAAGAATTTTGAGATATATAAAGAGTTATCCTAATCTAGGACTCTGGTATCCTTCAGAGTCAGAATTTAAGTTAACTGGATACTTAGATGCTGACTATGCTGGATGTAAAGTGGACAGGAAGAGTACCTCTGGAACTTGCCAGTTCCTGGGTATGAGACTTGTCTCCTGGTTTTGTAAAAAGCAAACATTTGTGTCTACATCAACTGCGGAAGCAGAATACATGGTTGTTGGCAGCTGCTGTTCACAAATGCTATGGATACAAAATCAACTCCTAGACTATGGTGTCAACTTAAATAATTCAACATTATTTTGTGATAATACTAGTGTTATTGCTATAGCACAGAATCCACTTCACCATTCTAGGACTAAGCATATTGAAATAAGACATCATTACATTAGAGATAATGTAAACAAAAAGAAAATTAACTTAATCCATATTCCTACTGATTTACAAAGAGCAGACATTTTCACCAAACTCATGGATGAGAAAACTCATTTGTTCTTTATAAATCAACTGGGAATGATTAATGGAGAAGAGTTAACTTAGTTTCTGTCTGCATTCGATGAATTTTCCAGAGTTCGTCGAACGGAGTTCAACGAATTAGGGAAAGTTTGAGAGATTCTCGTCGAACGGAGATCGGCGAATTCTCTGTGTGTGGAAACAATTTTTGTCGACCGGAGATCGACGAACCTTGCTTCAGAAGACATTTCGTCGAACGGAGTTCGGCGAATTGTTTTCGATTCTTTTGGATGAGATCGACGAATTATCTATCTATAATTTATTTCGTCGAGCTCAGTTCGAAGAATTGTTTATTTTTCGTGGAACGGAGTTTGTCGATTCATATTCTGGAAAACTTATATCTAGGTTTTCTTCGAACTTCGTCCCGCACTTTCAGTTCTTTTGCTCTTGTTCGTTGTTTTCTCTGTGTCTTTCTCGCAGGTCATCAATGGTGATTCCAGCATGAGCTTTGGCCGCAATGAAATTTGATACTGGTTTTGATATGGATTTTGATTCCTTCCAACACTCTGACCCCATATTTCTCTATATCCTGGAACTATTAGAGGAACTTCATCTCAAGGATTTCATGACCAGAAGGATTAAACTGCATGGAACGGAAATCAGAGAATGGGTATATACATCTACAGTTTCTGAGGATGATGTTCTGACAGGCACTATCGGGAGTACCGCTGTTTCCCTATCTCTCGCCATCCTTTCTGAAACATTTGGATTAGTAAATGGAGAAGATGACATGGAAATGGATTCTGAAGAATTTGGTGATATGCTGAAGTTAATGGGGTTTTTAGGAAGCAACCCTAATAAGCTGTTGAAGAAGCAACTGTCCGCCGCCTACCAGTTTCTGGCGGACATCGTGGGAAAAATACTGATGGGCAAACACTCTGCACATGACTACATCACTCGTCACCAGTTCCTAGTTATGTGTGCAGTGGTAAACAAGAGACATGTCCACTAGGGCACGATTTTCTTTGAGTTGATTAAGAAAAAGAACAGCAACAAAGAAGTTTGTTTCGAAAGAATCCTAAGGATCTTCCTCCAGGAAAAGGCTGGTGAATTAATGGTCTCCCCGACCATTTTCATCAATGCCAGCAAGCGTCTCACCTGCGCCTTGTTTGGCAGATGGGAGAGGACTATCTTCAAGCCCTCCAAGGCTTCCTCCTATTCCATTCCAGCTTCTGAGAGCACCAGGGCTGTGAAGGCCACTCCCCACCCTGCTTAAGAGGTCATTCCATCTCCACCATCTCTCTCAGCACCCCTTCCACCAAAACAGCCTCCTCATGTGCCTACTCCACCTCCATCTCCACCTCTGGACATCACCAATATTCCAACACCTCCAGCTTCACCTCATGACACCCATATTCCTACACCTCCTCAGTCTCCTCTTCCCCCTCATTTGTCATCCATTCCCTCTTACAATATACCCACAGACTCTGTCATACCAGATGCCACCATTCCATCTTCATCTCCATCCTCTCATCACACTCATGTTATTCCATCCTACATTGCATCCTCTTCCCCTTCCCCATTTGATCCATCTACCATCATATCCTTGCTCACTCCCCTCATCAAATCTCTCATCCAAGAGGCCATTACACCTCTTGTGACCTCCATCAATTCTTTATCTGTTCAAATTTCTACCCTATCTGCTGCCCCCTCTTCATTCAGGGGCCTGGCTCCAGGTATTCCTGAACCCAGGCAGGGGGAGATGCTCAGTGATGAAGTTGCGGCAGATACAGTAGCAGCTCCCTCTACAGCAACCGTAGTTTCAGATACAAATATAGATTTTGATTCTGATTTAATTGAATTCATTCATTTTATGGATACTGACAATGACCTAGATGAGTCAGTTGTGCAAATAAAAACTGTTGGTGATTTCCATTTAACTCCCACAGTAAATTTGTCTGTTTTATTAAGAAGTTTTGATACAGCTTTTATACAGTTTCTTCCAGCAGATTCTACTAAGCCACATTTGGCTATTGTCCCCTATACCTCCCCAATAAGTCCAGCAGTTGCTAAGCAACTCTGTGACAGTTTTGCTCCTCCAATTGTTGCTCCATCATCTACAGTCATTTCAGAAGATATTTCAGCCCCAGTCTTTGTTATGGATGACTCACCAATGCCTGATTTGGATGAGCTAATCCTTGCTGACATTGAGGAGGAAAATAAGGCAGCAGCTGAATGCTCTGTCCCCATCATTTCTGTTTCCTGTTCAGTTCCCTCCTCCCCTGTTGCTGAGACTCCAGTTCCTGAACCTTCTGCCCCTCCTCTAGAAAAAGCTGTTATTTCTGATAAAGCTTTGAAAGCTTTGGATTCTCTTTATGATAACCCTCATGGTTCTGATTCTGAAGAGGAAGATGATGATGATGATTCAGATGAAGATGCTGCCAGTAAGAAAAAGAAGATGTTGTCAAAGAAAAGGAAGGCTCCTCCTCCTCCATCTCCTAAGCCTAATCCCACTGCAAACACCCCTTTACTACATTCTGCACAATGTCACTCCATACAAGGGAATTCCTATATGGATGTGGTTATCCAAGAATCAACAAAAGGAAAGGAAGATAAGTGGGAGATACGCTCATCCTCCAATTCACAGATACAGGAAGGATCCTCCTCCTCCTCCTCCAGCAGCTGGTGCCTCTGGCTCTTCTAGCTCTCAGAGATCTGCCCCAATGCAAACATATCAGAGACAGTCAGGGAGATCATCTGGAAGCAGCCAGCAGAGGCAACCATCCTCAGGTAATCAGCACCAACAGCATCAGCAGCAACAACAAACCTCTGAAGTATAGACAGCTGACAGTCCAAAAAGGTTATACTCTCCTCCAATTCCATTTGAAGATCCTAAAACTGCAAATACTGCAAAAATGGCCAGATTCCAGGAGTTAATTGGCTTATCTCTGATTAATAAAGCAAAGGCTGAAGGCAAAGATACATCAAGGTTAACAACAATGTCAAAGTACAGAAAAGAAGAGTTGAAAAGATATGACAAAGGCAATAAACTGTTTAATGTTGATGACTATATGAAGCTCCATCCAGAAGCAGTTGTCCCCAGAGCTACATCATTGAATATTATTGGGGCAGCTGATATGACTATGACAAAGGCTCAGGCTTCAGATCCAAAGAGAGAAATCATCTTCAAAAAGCCAGGAGAAAAGAAAACTGAAGACAAACCTATGCAGAAGAAGAAGAAGTAATCCTTATTTTGTTTCATTTTCTTTCTGTATTTGTTTTCAAACTATGCTTTTTGTTTAAACAAGGCCATGTATATATATATCTGCTGCATGTGTTGGTAATTCTCTGCAGATATATTTCTTTTCCTGCTTTGTTTTTCTGTTTGTTTCTGTTTTGTCTCTGTTAGTGACCTCACCCAAATAGGGGGAGATTGTTGGATCCCTAGTTGATTTGGGCTAGGTTCACTGACTTAGGATGTGACCCACCATGTGTAAGACCCCCCCTCCCCGGATCCCAAAACACGACACGAAGGGGGAGTCTTATGCCCGGAACAGCCGCCTTGCGGTAGCATTAGCACACGGGCTAACCTGTACCACAAGACGCCTATTCCGCCGGCTACAACAATATCAATATATCATGCCAACCCAACCAAATAAATAAACAGAAGAAGTCAAAATCCACACTAAGTCATAATGTCCAAATACATCAATAATGAGAAGCTAAAACATGCTTCTACAATATATCAGAGTACAGCTAAACATTGCCCAAACGGGCTACATCAGAGTAAGCAAAACACTAACATCGGAAACAGACGGTATTGATGGCACCGTCACGGCAGGCCCTGTCGTCCTGGCCTGGCTGTCCTGCGGCGTAGTCTGCGGCTGCTCTACCTGCGGCGTGACCTCCTAAAAAGGAAGACGTAGCAACCGTTAGTCGAAACGACTAAGTGGTTTCACATCCGCTCCCCCGGCGACTCCTCGGCACCGGGCGGAGAAAAGGAACAAGAGTATAGTATGTAACAAGTAAGCAAGTAAAGGAGGTACAAGCAAGTGGCAGTAGTGTAAGAGTAACAGCATCATAGTCAGCATATATGAAAGAGCTACACTAAACTAGCAAGTATAAGTAACAGCAGGAAAGTAACTTAACTTATAAGAATGCTCATACAAACTTATAAGTTAAGGATCGGGTTACATAAAAGTAACTCATCGTATAAGAGTGCCCATACAAACTTATACAATGAGGATCTTGTTGTGCAATGTTATGAAATGCTATGAATGCTATGCAATGACTCACCCATGCACACCCATGCAATTGCTATGTCGACACAGACTATAGTTCCCACTTTTCGAGCAGGTAGCTAACCTCTCAGGCATCAGCCGCCGTGGCCAGGCGGTGACAGTAGAACGGGCACTTCTACTACTAGGCGGGTATCACACTACTTCACCTAGGCCTCCGTACGCCTCAACGCTAAGAACACAACAGCGGAGCCCATGCGTACTATGGCCCAGCGGGGTCTTGGGTAGATGTGCACCAAGAACACAGCCCAAACTGGCCTTGCGTGACCCGGAAGGGGCCTCGGAAGAAAGCACGAGGACACAGCCCAACCGTTCACATGGTCGGAGGGGCCTCGGGACGTGAACACCGAGGACACAGCCCAAACCGACCAAGTCTAACTGCCAACTCCCGTCGGTGTGACGACTGGCGAGCCCGTAGACCTGCCACACTATCCTTAACCCGGGATTACGACACCGCGTGTCGACTCACACCACATGCAAATACCACATCAATATAACGTGGAAGGGGCCTCGGAAGCAAACACGAGGGCACAGCCCAACCATCCATCCACACCTCATCTCAACACAACCAAAACAAGTGGCGGTCAACACCGCACTTACAAACTCACACAACACTACTCATAGGAAGACGACACTCTAAGTATTGGACTACCAAATTCAATCCACTATTCAACATTCACATGGCCATGAGTTATCCTTCTATATGTCATATCAGGTGATTTCAACACAATATATCAAGATGCACATGTATAAAAATCTACTAACTTCTAACCAGTCAAATCATTCAAGTATACTATCTTACAATTCTATCACATGAAATCCGATTAATAATCTTCATCATTTATGCAACTGAATTAATTATTTATAAGAGTTTATCCAAGCCTCAAGGTTACCTGTAATATTAGTTTCACCGAATCCAAATCCAAATATTATAAACCCAGATTTTTAAGTGCAGGAATAGTCTGGACAGCAACTTCGACCGGAGATTCCCGAGGCTACAGGAATCCGGTGAAGTCGTGTAACCCCTCGATGGAAAGGTATTTCCATATACTACATCTTTCATATTCAGAGCTCAACCCAGATTTGACATTATCCTATTTGAAATCGGACTTGAAGTCTGCTGCGTACAGAACACAGTTTCTGCATACGAGGTTTATTAAACACCATTTTCGTTTGGACTTTCCCGTGGCTACAGACTTCGCCAGACATCGTGCAACCATTCGTTGGAAAGATATTTTCAAGGGCTTAAACTTTCGTGTTAAGCCGAAAGCCCAGATCTGGCCATAGCATACATAAAAATGGCCACGAAGTTCGCTGCGCGCAGAATACAGATTCTGCACGCTTCTTAAAGAAAAATGGACGGCATCGGTCCGTCTTCTTCCTCAAGCGATCCTTCCTAAATTTTCCAGAAATGTCCTCCTCCCTTATTCAACCTCAAAGGCCAAAACTCCTCACGAAACCATACACCCATCGTCGTATTGAAGAAAAGGGGAAGGGTTGAAGAGATCTAAAGTCTAGGATTCAAATCCTAGCATGGCCGAACCTAGAAATCTTCTCCTCTCCATCAAGACTCTCTTGAGCCGATGTCTCTCCTAGGAAAATAACTATAGATCTAGCACCAAGGGAGAGGGTAGGAAACTCACATTGGCTCCAGCGGTACCACCATTTCTAGCCATGGATCTCGTAGTTCTCCTTGGCGGCATCTTCTCTTTCACGGCGATGGCGGATCTCCTTTGGTAAAACTTGCTTCTGCAGTTTTCCCTCTCACAGGAGTTCTCACAGGAATTAGGGGATGAAAAGAGCATGAAAACGGCTAGGGTTTTCTCTCCCCTTTATATATAAAATGTGACACGGGTAGGGACACGGCCGTGTCCTTACCCGTGTCCTTCCTGGCGAAGCGGCAATGACAGTTTCCATGTCGGTTCAATACTTGACACGGGTTGGGACACGCCCGTGTCCCGACCCGTGTCCACATGACACGGCCGTGTGCATAGCCGTGTCCTTGGTCGTGTACTTCTCGGGTTGCGTCTCGACACTTCTCGTCGAGCTCAACTCGACGCACACGGGTAGGGACACGGCCGTGTCACTACCCGTGTCACTTGGTGTCGACACAGCTCGACGATCTCGACACGGGTCGTCGAGCTCAACTCGACGCACACGGGTAGGCACACGGCCGTGTCCCTACCCATGTCCCTTGGTGTCGACACAGCTTGACGATCTCGACACGGGTCGTCGAGCTCAACTCGACGCACACGGGTAGGCACACGGTCGTGTCCCTACCCGTGTCCGTTGGTGTCGACACAGCTCGACAATCTCGACACAGCTCGTCGAGCTCAACTCGACGCACACGGGTAGGCACACGGCCGTGTCCCTACCCGTGTTACTTCCTTATTACACTGATTCTCCATTTATCCACAAGTGCAGTCCAATTCCCTGCACTCACAGGACTCAAGTCAACCCTCCTGACTCAAAACACACACACTAGGGGCCTAGAGCGATTCAGGACGTTATACCATGTATAGTCAGGGTCAAGTTTGTGTTCTAGAGTCTAGGCCAAGTCCTTAGAGCCAACTTCAGATGGACCAGTTATCATCAAGACCATCAGAGTCTCCAGATTTAGAAGTTTTCAAGACTAAGTCAAATGAGTTCGACGTTCGTCGAACTCAGCTCGACGAAAGGTGTTCGGCGCTCGACGATCTTGAGATAATTCTTAGTGCTGAGCTCGACGATCTTTGTTCTCTGTTCGACGAAGACTGAGTTTCTACATCAAGCTAAAGTCAGGACAGCTTCAGAATTTTTCTAAGTCCAGCTTCAAGCTTTGGTCGACGAATTAGATTCTGAGCTCGACGAACTTGGACCTCAAGTTCTCAACTTCTCAGGTCGACGAAGTCAACTTCTCAAGTCGACGATTTCAGTACTCTACTCGTCATTTTTTTTTGAATTCAGAGGATCTGTGTCGACAGTTAGGGTTTGTGTCGACACTAGATAATTTGTGTCGACACCAGACAATTAGTGTCGACACCAGACAATTTATGTATGAAAGAACTAGTGCCTAAACACCTAGAGGGGGGGTAAATAGGTGCACTTAATCTTTTTTAACTTTTATGGCAGAAACACAGAATTATATGTAATTCTTCACAGCAATTCAGCACATACAACACAGCAATCACAGAATAAAGCACACACAGAGAACACACAGCTTTTATAGTGGTTCCCCAAGGTCTGGGTACATCCACTTTCCCCCTTCGCCTATCTAGTAGTGTATTAGATTCAGCCTAACTTCTCCACTACTTCTCAGATCCACAGATCTTACAGCTCAGAACCCCAAATAGGTTCCTACAACTCAGAGTGATCCCACTCCTACAACTCAGGAACAAAAGTCCTACCACTCAGTCTTCACCAAGACCTACACTCAGCCTTCAACAAGGCCTACACTCAGAGAAATGTATCTCCTACACTCAGGCACACAAGCCCTACCACTCAGCCTTTATAAATATAGGCTTACAACTCAGATCCCTAAGGATCCTACAGAAAATAAAAAATACAAGGATTAATAACCACAACTCTGAATGAGAAAGTTGAGTTGACTGGCTTCTTGATGAGTTCTTGAAAGAACTTTGTTGAGATCAACCTCCCTTGGCTTTCTTCAAAGCTTCTTGAATTAGAATACAGTAGAGCTGAATCTCTATGCAGATGATCTTTAATCAACTGCTGACTTGTGAATTAGATCTCAATCAGAAACTTTCTTTATCAGCCTGGTTCAATAGCTGTCTTCTTAGAAGGAGCTTTCTCTCTCCAACTTCTTAGATCTTCACTTGAAGGTCTTCTTCTGGTTTATTGTTTCTCACTTCATTGATTGCTATGTTCTTCAATCTGATTCCATTGCCTTCTGTTGAAGGAATAAGCCTTTATATAGGCTTTCTTCATGGTGACCGGCTGATCCGGTATCTAACAACTTCTGACAGCTCTGACAGTAGCAGTTGACCGGTTGAAATGGCAACTGTCAAGTCATCCAGCCACTTCTTGAAAACTCTGTCACTGTCTGAAAGTGTCGAGACAGATAGTCTTTAAGTGTCAACACAAATAGACCAAGTGTCGACACAAGTAGAATAAGTGTCGACACTAGCCTTCATGGTGTCGACACAACTCCTTGTGTTGTAGAAATTGCTTCTCGACACTGCTTCTTCAGAATGTGTCGACACTGATCCTGTGTGTCGACACAAGTCCTTCTTCTTTAATACTTAGTTGATTTCAGCTAAGTGTCGACATAACTCCTTTGTGTCGACACATCTTCTTGTGTTGAAACTTGCTAAGTGTCGATACATCTTCTTTGTGTCGACACATGCCTTCTGTGTTGAAACTTTTGTTGAGTGTCGACACATCTCCTTTGTGTCGACACATTCTTCATGTGTTGAGACTTTTGCTGAGTGTCGACACATCTCCTTTGTGTCGACATATTCTTCATGTGTTGAGACTTTTGCTGAGTGTCGACACAACCTCCTAGTGTCGACACTTGTACTTGAACTTTGTTGATGTTTTGCTGAGTGTCGACACAGCCTCCTAGTGTCGACACTTTTGATGTCGACAAAGTTCCTCTGGGTGTCGACACTGCTTCTAAGTGTAGACACAAGTACTTTAGACATTTCTTCATTGTGTGTCGACACTGCATGTATGTGTCGACACTTTCCTTCTGGTGTCAACATTGCATCCCTGGTGTCGACACAATTACTCCAAGTGTCGACACAGCTTCTCTGGGTGTCGACACAAACCTTCTTAACTGTCGACACTTTTCTTCTGGGTGTCGACACATGGACTTAGAAACTTTTCCTGCAAACCTGCAGTTACTTAACCTGCACAAAGAAACTCAAAGCACATCAAATACACCTTGATGTATATCATTAAGTAGGGTGAGGCTTCTTCAAATTAGGTACATATATTCTAATGTACCCAAAAATCTCCCCCTATTTGGAGAAGTCATAACCCTTAGTCAATGATATACACCATACATAACAAAATTTTCAGTATGATGTAAAACAGTAATATATGACAGGGAAAAATACTTAAATATGCATGAACAGAACATGTATATACCATTAGCTCAGAACAATTAATGTAATAGATGAACATATAATATTGTTCTTACAAATTCCAACATTTTCATTAGTCAAATGTTTACATAAAATTTTCAATGCAAATGATTATAACTTGTAAACTAAAGAAAATGCTATCCTAAGGCTGCTCTGGTTTCTTGATTACAATCCCTTTTCCAGATTGAATCTTTGCTTGAACTTGAGCTTCAGTGTCATCAACAGCAGCAGGCTTCTTCCCTTTGAGATCTTTCTTTTTCAGCTCTTCAGCCTTGATCTTCTGCCTTTCAAAATAGTGATAAGGCTTGGGAAAATACTTGCTAGGCTCCTGTGCATTAGGAGGTAGCTTTCCCAGCTTAGCCTTTCTTCTATACTGTACTATGGCCTCTTGCCTATTCTCATGTTTCCTCCACTCCAGATCAGAATACCATTTGCTTCTATCCAGGACATTGTCCTTAGCAGCATTCTATGCAGTCAAGATGATATTCCTGGAAGTGGGCTCCATTGTTCAAAATCAGGTCTCAATTCAGCTTGCTCCCTAAATCTCTTCTTAGATAATTGAGCTTCTTGTTCTTTTAGCAAAGCCTCTTGTTCTTTGAGTATTGCCTCTGGCACAGGCTGAACAACTTTCTCTATGATGACATTCTGATTTCCCTCAGGAGGACTATACATAGTCTGGATCTCTTGATGTATCATGTCAAAGTCTGGTGGAGGGTATATCACTTGAGCCACTTCAGCTTGCTTTCCTCCAAGATATGCAGGATTAATTCCAGACTCTGCAACATTGTCATCATCACATAAGGGTGGATATCCAAGGGTGGCTCTGATGGAATTTGAAATCCATTTGGTATAATCAGAGCCTGCCTTGACTAATACCCTCTCCCCCTTTATGACTTCTCTCTCTATGTGATCCCTCAGATCATCTTTCTGAAACCTTATTTGTGCATTCAGATAGTTTACTCCATCTTTATAGAATGTTTTTAATCTTTGGAGCTTGTTAGTAATTGCCTTCTGAGAGTCTTCAATAGCAGTTTTAATAGCAGTTAGGCTCTCTTGCAATTGTTTGTTAAATTCAGCCTTGGCAGTAGCACTTGTTGTAGTCTGAGCAGTAGCCATATTCTTCATTTCAGTTACTATGGCATTATGAGAGGCTGTCAAATTATCATTCATTCTTATTTGATTTTCTAGAACATATCCTTGCTTGACTTCTAGATCATCAAGTTTTGTCTTTATCTTCTCTTGATGTGTAGACAGATAAACCACTGCATTTCCTCCATTATGGAAGCAGTCAGTCATTTCCTTCTTGTTAAGATTTACTTCAAATCTGATAGATTTGATGTCTTGTGCAAGATCAAATTGTAGGGATTTATTCCCTTCATCCACATATTTTTCTATAGCTTGCCTTTGCTCATCTAGCTTGATTTGTAAAGCCACCATCAATGAACTATAGTCAGTAGATGGGGCTGGCTGTGGAGCAACTGTCTGTAAGACCCCTCCTCCCCGGATCCCAAAACACGGCACGAAGGGGGAGTCTTATGCCCGGAACAGCCGCCTTGCGGTAGCATTAGCACACGGGCTAACCTGTACCACAAGACGCCTATTCCGCCGGCTACAACAATATCAATATATCATGCCAACCCAACCAAATAAATAAACAGAAGAAGTCAAAATCCACACTAAGTATATAGAGTCCAAAACATCAATAATGAGAAGCTAAAACATGCTTCTACAAAATATCAGAGTACAGCTAATCATTGCCCAAACGGGCTACATCAGAGTAATAAAAATACTAACATCAGTAACAGACGGTATCGACGGCACCGTCACATCAGGCCCTGTCGTCCTGGCCTGGCTGTCCTGCTGTGTAGTCTGCGGCTGCTCTACCTGCGGCGTGACCTCCTAAAAAGGAAGACGTAGCAACCGTTAGTCGAAACGACTAAGTGGTTTCACATCCGCTCCCCCGGCGACTCCTCGGCACCGGGCGGAGAAAGAGAAACAAGGGTACAATATTTATAAGTGTATGACAGGTACAAACAGGTGGCAGTAGAGTAAGAGAAACAGTATCACTATCAGCATTTATATAAGAGCTACAAGTAAACTAGCAAGTATAAGTAAGAGCAGGAAAGTAACTTAACTTATAAGAATGCCCATACAAACTTATAAGTTAAGGATCGGGTTACAAAAAGTAACTCATCGTATAAGAGTGCCCATACAAACTTATACAATGAGGATCTTGTTGTGCAATGTTATGAAATGCTATGAATGCTATGCAATGACTCACCCATGCACACCCATGCAATTGCTATGTCGACACAGACTATAGTTCCCACTTTTCGAGCAGGTAGCTAACCTCTCAGGCATCAGCCGCCGTGGCCAGGCGGTGACAGTAGAACGGGCACTTCTACTACTAGGCGGGTATCACACTACTTCACCTAGGCCTCCGTACGCCTCAACGCTAAGAACACAACAGCGGAGCCCATGCGTACTATGGCCCAGCGGGGTCTTGGGTAGATGTGCACCAAGAACACAGCCCGAACTGGCCTTGCGTGACCCGGAAGGGGCCTCGGAAGAAAGCACGAGGACACAGCCCAACCGTTCACATGGTCGGAGGGGCCTCGGGACGTGAACACCGAGGACACAGCCCAAACCGACCAAGTCTAACAGCCAACTCCCGTCGGTGTGATGACTGGCGAGCCCGTAGACCTGCCACACTATCCTTAACCCGGGATTACGACACCGCGTGTCGACTCACACCACATGCAAATACCACAACAACATAACGTGGAAGGGGCCTCGGAAGCAAACACGAGGGCACAGCCCAACCATCCATCCACACCTCATCTCAACACAACCAAAACAAGTGGCGGTCAACACCGCACTTACAAACTCACACAACACTACCCATAGGAAGACGACACTCTAAGTATTGGACTACCAAATTCAATCCACTATTCAACATTCACATGGCCATGAGTTATCCTTCTATATGTCATATCAGGTGATTTCAACACAATATATCAAGATGCACATGTATAAAAATCTACTAACTTCTAACCAGTCAAATTATTCAAGTATACTATCTTACAATTCTATCACATGAAATCCGATTAATAATCTTCATCATTTATGGAACTGAATTAATTATTCATAAGAGTTTATCCAAGCCTCAAGGTTACCTGTAATATTAGTTTTACCGAATCCAAATCCAAATATTATAAACCCAGATTTTTAAGTGCAGGAATAGTCTGGACAGCAACTTCGACCGGAGATTCCCGAGGCTACAGGAATCCGGTGAAGTCGTGTAACCCCTCGATGGAAAGGTATTTCCATAGACTACATCTTTCATATTCAGAGCTCAACCCAGATTTGATATTATCCTATTTGAAATCGGACTTGAAGTCCGCTGCGTACAGAACACAGTTTCTGCATACGAGGTTTATCGAACACCATTTTCGTTTAGGCTTTCCCGTGGCTACAGATTTCGCCAGAAGTCGTGCAACTATTCGTTGGAAAGATATTTTCAAGGGCTTCAACTTTCGTGTTAAGCCGAAAGCCCAGATCTGGACATAGCATACATAAAAATGGCCACGAAGTTCGCTGCGCGCAGAATACAGATTCTGCACGTTTCTTAAGGCGGAATGAACGGCATCGGTTCATCTTCCTCCTCAAGGCGATCTTCCAAAATCATTCCAGAAATGTCCTCCTCCCTTATTCAACCTCAAAGGCCAAAACTCCTCACAAAATCATTCACCCATCGTCGTATTGAAGAAAAGGGGAAGGGTTGAAGAGATCTAAAGTCTAGGATTCAAATCCTAGCATGGCCGAACCTAGAAATCTTCTCCTCTCCATCAAGACTCCCTTGAGCCGATGTCTCTCCTAGGAAAATAACTATAGATCTAGCACCAAGGGAGAGGGTAGGAAACTCACATTGGCTCCAGCGGTACCACCATTTCTAGCCATGGATCTCGTAGTTCTCCTTGGCGGCATCTTCTCTTTCACGGCGATGGCGGATCTCCTTTGGTAAAACTTGCTTCTGCAGTTTTCCCTCTCACAGGAGTTCTCACAGGAATTAGGGGATGAAAAGAGCATGAAAACGGCTAGGGTTTTCTGTCCCCTATATATAAAATGTGACACGGGTAGGGACACGGCCGTGTCCGTACCCGTGTCCTGCTTCCGTGAAACGGCCGTGGCGGTTTCCATGTCGGTTCAATATTTGACACGGGTAGGGACACGCCCGTGTCCCGACCCGTGTCCCTATGACACGGCCGTGTGCTTGGCCGTGTCCTTGGCCGTGTACTTCTCGGGTTGCGTCTCGACACTTCTCGTCGAGCTCAACTCGACGCACACGGGTAGGGACACGGCCGTGTCACTACCCGTGTCACTTGGTGTCGACACAGCTCGACGATCTCGACACGGGTCGTCGAGCTCAACTCGACGCACACGGGTAGGCACACGGCCGTGTCCCTACCCGTGTCCCTTGGTGTCGACACAGCTCGACGATCTCGACATGGGTCGTCGAGCTCAACTCGACGCACACGGGTAGGCACACGGCCGTGTCCCTACCCGTGTCCCTTGGTGTCGACACAGCTCGACGATCTCGACACAGCTCGTCGAGCTCAACTCGACGCACACGGGTAGGCACACGGCCGTGTCCCTACCCGTGTCACTTCCTTTTTACACTGATTCTCCACTTCTCCACAAGTGCAGTCCAATTCCCTGCACTCTCAGGACTCAAGTCAACCCTCCTGACTCAAAACACACACACTAGGGGCCTAGAGCGATTCGGGACGTTACAAATCCTATAAACAAAATAAAAGATTTCGTCCCCGAAATCAGGCTTAGGCTACGGGGAGAAGAGCATAACAAGAAATTTAACATATGCTTTTAAATAAGATTACCTTGAGCAAACAACTCCGGGTAGCGTTGCTGCATTAAATCCATTGGCTCCCACGTGTACTCTTCTTTCCCATGATTCGACCATAGTACCTTCACCAAGGGTACACTTTTGCGGCGCAAAGTCCTCGTCTCGCTGTCAACAATCCGCACCGGCTCTAGTCGCACAGACCTATCTGATGCCACTGCACCATCAGTAGTGGGAATATACTGGTCGGGCCGCAACAGTGCTTTTCGAAGCGACGACACATGGAACACGTCATGGAGATTTTCTAGTTCTGGTGGTAACTCCAACCGATAGGCCAACGGGCCGATCCTTTCTAGTATAGTATAAGGCCCAACATACCTTGGGCTGAGCTTTTTCACTCCCCGCACCCGTGACACTCCATGCATCGGCCGAATCTTAAGGAACACTTTTTCGCCCACTTGGAACTCCACCATCCGGTGCCTTTTATTGTAATATTTCGCCTGTCGACTTTGAGCCTCCAACATGCGATCCCGTATCAATCTGACCGCCGCATCAGTATCATCTATGTATTCGTTTCCCAATGCCTTCGGATCTTCATCTTGCACCCAAGACAAGGGAGTCCTGCACCTTCTTCCGTAAAGGGCTTCATGGGGCGCCATACCGATGCTCGCTTGATGACTATTGTTGTAAGAGAATTCCACCAGGGGCAAGAGCCTTTCCCATGGCTCTCCCCTGTCCAACACACATAACCTCAATAAATCCTCCAGTGTTCTGATGGTCCGCTCTGACTGCCCGTCCGTCTGAGGATGAAATGCGGTACTAAAGGTTAGGCGTGAGCCCAAATACGCCTGTACGCCTTCCACTCATTGGATGTAAACTGACCATCCCGATCCGAAACAATTGTCTTGGGCACGCCATGATACCGTACGAATTGCTCCACAAAAAGGCGTACCAAAACATCCACGTGTGCTTCCTTTTCATTGGAATGAACCGGGCCACCTTTGTTAGTCGATCCACAATAACCCACACCGAATCATTCCCGGAGCGGGAACGAGGTAACCCATGAACAAAATCCATGGAGATATCCTCGAACTTCCATACGGGAATTGGCAGTGACTGCAACAAACCACCGGGACTCCTGCATTCAGCCTTCACTCTTTGGCAAGCTTCGCAATGTGTAACATAGTAGCGAACATCCTTCTTCATTCCAGGCCAACACATGGTCTTCCGCAATCCGGCGTACATCTTAGCAATACCAGGGTGCACTGAATATTGAGAGGAATGTGCCTCTCTCAAGATATCCTCCCGAATTTTGCCGCCCTTGGGAATATAGAGTCGGCCACGAAAATAAATGAGGCCGTCTTTGAGTGTGTACTCATCGGTGGTCCCATCTTCAATTGCCTTGATTGTCGGGGCCAAGGCCGTATCCATTCCTTGTTCCACCCGAATCCGGTCTCGGATATCACAAACTATGCTCATGTTGGCCAAATACTCCGCATACTCTGCCGAAGGATCCTTGAATACTAGAGTAAGTTCCATCTCCTCGATCATCCGAGCCAACTCCATGCTCATCAGCCGAGACTCTGGGCTAGAGCCTGCCACTTTTCTACTCAAGGCATCGGCTACCGAGTTCGCTTTCCCGGGGTGGTAGTTCATGGTGAACTCGTAGTCGCATAGAAATTCCAACCACCGCCGTTGTCTCAGGTTCAACTCCTTCTGAGTGTGAACATACTTCAAGTTTTTGTGATCGGAAAAGATCTCGCAGTGCACGCCATATAAATAATGCCTCCAGACTTTCAAAGCGAACACCACTGCTCCCAACTCCAAATCATGAACCGGGTAATTGATTTCATGTTTCTTTAGCTGCCTTGAAGCATAAGCGATCACATGCTCGTGCTGCATCAGCACCGCACCCATCCCTTGATATGATGCGTCCGTGTAAACCTAAAATCCTTCCTTCCCCGACGGAAGTGCAAGGATGGGGGCGGAGGTAAGCCTATCCTTCAACTCTTGAAATGCTGCTTCACATTGAGGCATCCACTCAAATGGCACACCCTTCTTCGTCAAGGAGGTAAGAGGAAGGGCAATCTTGGAAAAACCTTTCACGAACTTGCGGTAGTAGCCAGCAAGTCCAAGAAAGCTTCGTACATCAGCCGCCGACTTCAAGGGCGACCACTCTTTCACGGCCCGCACCTTTGCTGGATCCACTGCTAACCCTGCTCCACTGATCACATGCCCCAAGAAGGCAACCTCCTTAAGCCAGAATTTACACTTGCTAAACTTGGCATACAAGGCGTGCTCCTTCAATTTCTTCAAAACCAAGGTCAGGTGCTCGACATGCTCCTCCTCCGTCTTTGAGTAGACCAAGATGTCGTCGATGAAAACAATGACGAAGATGTCCAAATACGGTTCAAACACCTTGTTCATCAAACTCATGAAGGCCGAAGGGGCATTTGTGAGCCCAAACGGCATTACTGTGAACTCATACAAACCATATCTCGAACTGAATGCTGTTTTCTGAATATCCCCCTCATGTATCCTCAACTGATAGTATCCGGAGCGCAAATCCAATTTAGAAATCCAATGTGCTCCCACTAGTTGATCGAACAACTCATCGATCCGCGGTAGCGGATAAGTGTTCCGCACCGTCAACCGATTGAGTTCCCGATAATCTATACACAATCGCAGTGTTCCATCCTTCTTCTTCACGAACAGCACAGGGGCTCCCCATGGTGATGAACTGGGGCGAACGAACCCTGAATCCACCAGTTCTTGCAATTGAACTCTAAACTCCGCGAGTTCTTTCGGAGCCATTCTGTACGGAGCCTTGGATACAGGCTTGGCACCTGGTACTAGATTGATCTGGAAGTCAACCTCTCTATGCGGAGGTAATCCTGGTAGCTTCTCAGGAAATACCTCAGGAAAATCCCGCACTACCCGTACATCCTTTAATTCCAACGCTGCTTCCTTCAACTCGAACCAGATCATGAAGACCTCATCCCCCTTCATATGAGCCTTTACAGCCTGAATAGAAGATAATATCATACGTGGCGCGAAGCCAATACCTTGGAAGATGACGTCAGAGTCTCCATGCCTCAAATAGATCCGTTTCTCCGCGCAGTCGATCCTCGCGAAGTGCCAGTCCAGCCATGCCATGCCCAAAATGATGTCAAACTCCGGCATTCTCAGAACCGTGGCCGGCGTATCAAAGGCCTTCCCATCAATAAATAACTCCAACTCGCACTTGGCGGTTGCGATCATCTCTGAGCCGTCCGGAAGGCGTACACGTCGGGCTATGCCAGTGAAGTACTGTACATCCCCCATGTCTTTTATGAAATCCTCGGACACAAAGGAGTGTGAGGCACCGGTATCGAACAGCGCATAGGCTGTCTTCCCGCCAATAATCACGGTGCCTAAGTACCAATAACCAAAACTTATTGCTAGTGGCTAGTAAGTTCTAATCAATTCAAGCTAGATCATGCAAATATGTAAATTAATTAAATCATACCTGCAATCACATCTTGTGGGTTCCTTTCCTGCGCCATGTCAAGCGCGTACACCTGATCCCGGACCGGTCCGGGGTTTCCTCTTGGCGGTCCTCGTCCTCGACCGCGCATATATCCCCGCCCTCGTGGAGCGGCTGGAGGGAGAGCAGGAGGGAGAGCAGGAGGGAGAGCAGGAGGGGCGTTCCCATATAGTTGCGGGCAAAAACGCCGGATGTGGCCCGGCTGGTTGCATTCGAAGCACACCAGACCACGACGCCCTTCAAGTTGTTGAAATCGCTGATGCTGTGGGGGTGGAGGCAACGCAGGCGGCTGCGGAACTGGATGCTCCACCCTATAGTTTCAGTGGACACGCCCTCCACCTCTTTGATAACCTCTTCCTCCTCTGAAGTCCCGTCTCCTTCTATTACTTGGGCCGGCTTCCATCACGTCCTCCGCAGGCCTCTTACTACAACCCAGGTGGTCCGCCTCCAATCTTTTCGCCATATCAATGATCTCTGCCAAGCTACCATCCGCTATAAACAAAAGGGACTGCCTTAGGGGATCTCGCAGCCCTTTATAGAAGCGCTTGGCATAACCTCTGTCATCCAACTCATAAGAGTCTGCGAACCTTGCGAGATGCTGGAATTCCCGCTGGTATTCTGTAACCGACTTTGATCCTTACTTTAGTAGAAGGAACCTCTGCTCAAGCTCATCTCGGGCCGATGTAGGGATAAAGTGCTCCAAGAAAACACCCGAGAATTCACTCCAACTTATCTCTGTGTAGATCCGACCTTGGAAGGTAGAGCCAATGAGGGACTTCCACCACCTCTTCGCATGTAAGTCCAAGACGGACACTGCCAATGTCACTGCCATGTTGGCCGGGCAACGGATACCAGCCAGCAACTCTTCTATCGTGTCTAGCCATTCCTCTGTACGTACGGCTGACTCCGTCCCAAGGTAGACGGGAGGGGAGAGAGCCCGGAAGGTGCTCAGCCAGTTGGAGCTCGGGGCTTGTTGTTGCACCAGAGCCTGCTGTGCCTTAAAAGCATCAAGAATGGCGGTAAGCGTTTGCCCCAACTCAGACTGTTGGAACTGAGTGGGTATGGGAGGGGTAGGAGTACCCCCCATCGGCTCAACATGCAGTGGAACCTACACATACATGACAAATTTGTGGTCAGGTTGGCTAAACTTAAGGTCAAAGTTGGACAAACTTAATGTGAATTACATATGGGCACACCACTGCTTCCGCTAAGTCAGTTTGTCCCCAAACTGACTAACCAAACGGGGGTGGCACCATTGTTGAATGACTTCTGAGTTGAGGATCGTGGCAAACTGATACCATTTGTAAGACCCCTCCTCCCCGGATCCCAAAACACGGCACGAAGGGGGAGTCTTATGCCCGGAACAGCCGCCTTGCGGTAGCATTAGCACACGGGCTAACCTGTACCACAAGACGCCTATTCCGCCGGCTACAACAATATCAATATATCATGCCAACCCAACCAAATAAATAAACAGAAGAAGTCAAAATCCACACTAAGTATATAGAGTCCAAAACATCAATAATGAGAAGCTAAAACATGCTTCTACAAAATATCAGAGTACAGCTAATCATTGCCCAAACGGGCTACATCAGAGTAATAAAAATACTAACATCAGTAACAGACGGTATCGAAGGCACCGTCACATCAGGCCCTGTCGTCCTGGCCTGGCTGTCCTGCTGCGTAGTCTGCGGCTGCTCTACCTGCGGCGTGACCTCCTAAAAAGGAAGACGTAGCAACCGTTAGTCGAAACGACTAAGTAGTTTCACATCCGCTCCCCCGGCGACTCCTCGGCATCGGGCGGAGAAAGAGAAACAAGGGTACAATATTTATAAGTGTATGACAGGTACAAACAGGTGGCAGTAGAGTAAGAGAAACAGTATCACTATCAGCATTTATATAAGAGCTACAAGTAAACTAGCAAGTATAAGTAAGAGCAGGAAAGTAACTTAACTTATAAGAATGCCCATACAAACTTATAAGTTAAGGATCGGGTTACAAAAAAGTAACTCATCGTATAAGAGTGCCCATACAAACTTATACAATGAGGATCTTGTTGTGCAATGTTATGAAATGCTATGAATGCTATGCAATGACTCACCCATGCACACCCATGCAATTGCTATGTCGACACAGACTATAGTTTCCACTTTTCGAGCAGGTAGCTAACCTCTCAGGCATCAGCCGCCGTGGCCAGGCGGTGACAGTAGAACGGGCACTTCTACTACTAGGCGGGTATCACACTACTTCACCTAGGCCTCCGTACGCCTCAACGCTAAGAACACAACAGCGGAGCCCATGCGTACTATGGCCCAGCGGGGTCTTGGGTAGATGTGCACCAAGAACACAGCCCGAACTGGCCTTGCGTGACCCGGAAGGGGCCTCGGAAGAAAGCACGAGGACACAGCCCAACCGTTCACATGGTCGGAGGGGCCTCGGGACGTGAACACCGAGGACACAGCCCAAACCGACCAAGTCTAACTGCCAACTCCCGTCGGTGTGACGACTGGCGAGCCCGTAGACCTGCCACACTATCCTTAACCCGGGATTACGACACCGTGTGTCGACTCACACCACATGCAAATACCACAACAACATAACGTGGAAGGGTCCTCGGAAGCAAACACGAGGGCACAGCCCAACCATCCATCCACACCTCATCTCAACACAACCAAAACAAGTGGCGGTCAACACCGCACTTACAAACTCACACAACACTACCCATAGGAAGACGACACTCTAAGTATTGGACTACCAAATTCAATCCACTATTCAACATTCACATGGCCATGAGTTATCCTTCTATATGTCATATCAGGTGATTTCAACACAATATATCAAGATGCACATGTATAAAAATCTACTAACTTCTAACCAGTCAAATTATTCAAGTATACTATCTTACAATTCTATCACATGAAATCCGATTAATAATCTTCATCATTTATGCAACTGAATTAATTATTCATAAGAGTTTATCCAAGCCTCAAGGTTACCTGTAATATTAGTTTTACCGAATCCAAATCCAAATATTATAAACCCAGATTTTTAAGTGCAGGAATAGTCTGGACAGCAACTTCGACCGGAGATTCCCGAGGCTACAGGAATCCGGTGAAGTCGTGTAACCCCTCGATGGAAAGGTATTTCCATAGACTACATCTTTCATATTCAGAGCTCAACCCAGATTTGACATTATCCTATTTGAAATCGGACTTGAAGTCCGCTGCGTACAGAACACAGTTTCTGCATACGAGGTTTATCGAACACCATTTTCGTTTAGGCTTTCCTGTGGCTACAGACTTCGCCAGAAGTCGTGCAACCATTCGTTGGAAAGATATTTTCAAGGGCTTCAACTTTCGTGTTAAGCCGAAAGCCCAGATCTGGCCATAGCATACATAAAAATAGCTACGAAGTTCGCTGCGCGCAGAATACAGATTCTGCACGTTTCTTAAGGCGGAATGAACGGCATCGGTTCATCTTCCTCCTCAAGGCGATCTTCCAAAATCATTCCAGAAATGTCCTCCTCCCTTATTCAACCTCAAAGGCCAAAACTCCTCACGAAACCATTCACCCATCGTCGTATTGAAGAAAAGGGGAAGGGTTGAAGAGATCTAAAGTCTAGGATTCAAATCCTAGCATGGCCGAACCTAGAAATCTTCTCCTCTCCATCAAGACTCTCTTGAGCCGATGTCTCTCCTAGGAAAATAACTATAGATCTAGCACCAAGAGAGAGGGTAGGAAACTCACATTGGCTCCAGCGGTACCACCATTTCTAGCCATGGATCTCGTAGTTCTCCTTGGCGGCATCTTCTCTTTCACGGCGATGGCGGATCTCCTTTGGTAAAACTTGCTTCTGCAGTTTTCCCTCTCACAGGAGTTCTCACAGGAATTAGGGGATGAAAAGAGCATGAAAACGGCTAGGGTTTTCTGTCCCCTATATATAAAATGTGACACGGGTAGGGACACGGCCGTGTTCGTACCCGTGTCCTGCTTCCGTGAAACGGCCGTGGCGGTTTCCATGTCGGTTCAATATTTGACACGGGTAGGGACACGCCCGTGTCCCGACCCGTGTCCCTATGATACGGCCGTGTGCTTGGCCGTGTCCTTGGCCGTGTACTTCTCGGGTTGCGTCTCGACACTTCTCGTCGAGCTCAACTCGACGTACACGGGTAGGGACACGGCCGTGTCACTACCCGTGTCACTTGGTGTCGACACAGCTCGACAATCTCGACACGGGTCGTCGAGCTCAACTCGACGCACACAGGTAGGCACACGGCCGTGTCCCTACCCGTGTCCCTTGGTGTCGACACAGCTCGACGATCTCGACACGGGTCGTCGAGCTCAACTCGACGCACACGGGTAGGCACACGGCCGTGTCCCTACCCGTGTCCCTTGGTGTCGACACAGCTCGACGATCTCGACACAGCTCGTCGAGCTCAACTCGACGCACACGGGTAGGCACACGGCCGTGTCCCTACCCGTGTCACTTCCTTTTTACACTGATTCTCCACTTCTCCACAAGTGCAGTCCAATTCCCTGCACTCTTAGGACTCAAGTCAACCCTCCTGACTCAAAACACACACACTAGGGGCCTAGAGCGATTCGGGACGTTACACTGTCTGTAGGGCTTTCTTATAGTTCTGGCTTCTTCTCTTGAAGACCTGGAACTTCCTCTTCTTGGCTCTAACAGCCTCTTCATCCTCTGAAGCAGATGTGCTAGCAATATCCACTCTGTCCTTAGGACTAGGATGTGAATCCTTCTCAGTCCTTTGTGTCCCTTCAGCATCTCTTGGCTCCTCAGTCTCCTTCCTTGTAGTTTCTTCTACATTCTCCATATGCTCCCCCTCAACATTGACCTTCTCCCCTTCAGCAGCAGCTTTCTCTATCTCAAAATCTGTTTGTAGAAGATCAGGGAACAGCTCTTCTAAGGTAAATTCCTGTTGGGAATGGGCTGGAGAATCTCTTATCTCATCAACTACTTTATCAGCAATAGATGTGTCCTCCATGACAACATCTAGTGGTTGAGATTCTATCTATGTTTGCTGATGAATATCAGGTAATGAATCAGTCAAAACTTCATCCTCTATAGGGAAAGCTAATTGATTAATGTCAGTTATTACCTCTAGTATGGTTTGAGTAGTTTGTTCACTTTCTAGTGGAGTTGGCTCATCCACAAGAAAAGGCTCCCCCTGGATTGGATCTAGGTGAATTGGGCTTGCTGAGGGTATCTCCCCCTACATTTCTACATCTTCTTGTCTTGCTGGAGACTGTCCAGCATGTCCTGTCTCTTCATCATCAGGAGTGAAGACTACTTGCTCTTCAGAGCTGCTAGAGGATTCTTGAGCCACAGTGGCTGTCTTCTTCTTCTTCTTCTGAGGGGTGACCTCTTCTGGAGTAGGCATTTCTTTAGTCAATACTCTATCCCACCTAGAGAAAATTCTCATATCCATTTTCCTCATGTGGTTAATCTTTGAACCTGCAGCTTGGTTCATTACCTCAGGTATACTACCAGCTAGGTATAGACTCAGTATTCTACCCAGATTGGACTTCTTCATACTTTCTTTTATCTTCTCAAACACAACTGTAGACCAATCAGTATCTAGTTTGAAGATAATCCTTGTCATCAGATTGAACATGTAAGCTGAAATCCTGTCATGTCCTCCAGGCTTGCTCAGGATGACCTTCCCAACTATTTCAGATAGAAATTTTCCTTGAATGTTCATTTCTTTTCTGTTGAAAACAGATCCAATCTTCAGGTTGGAATCCAGTCCACACCATCTCAATGCCTCTCTAGTCTTAGAAGCAGAGACATCTTCTTCCTCCTTTGTTCTTGCTAGTTGAAGTACCTTCCTGAGGCTTTTCTGTGTGATCTTAACCTTGGTTCCATGAACTCTGGATTTAATCTTGAGTCCAGAGTCATCAAGTGATGCTGCACTCAAAAATTCCAGGACCTCCTTCTTCCAGATCTTGATTGGTTCTGAAACAAGATATTCCAATCCAGTCTCGGCAATTAGGGTTACCACACCTTTGATTTCAGGTTCCACGTCATCAAAGGCATGTCGCACGAGTTCATATCCTTCATTAACATTCTCTTCTAGCTTGGGCGCCATTAGGGTTTGGAGAAATTTGAATTTAGAGAAGAGAGATGTCGACACACAAGTTTGGTCTCGAAACTTTGGTGAGCGTGTCGACAAACAATGGCGAGAACCTATTTATACCTTTCTAGAATCGAAGGTGAAAAGGCGCGTCAAAATACTTAAATTGTGTCGACACTGTTGAAAAGTGTCGACACTCACTTATAATGTCTCGACAACTATGTGTCGACACAAGTATAGTCGTCAGAATATATGTGTCAACACTTGTTTATGTGTCGACACCACTTAGCTCGACACTTAGTCGAGACTTTACTAGACTAATTCTGTGTAAATCCTAAGTGTCGACAGCACCTTGGATGTGTCGACACCTACACTGCATGTGTCGACACTAATTCTCTGAAGTGTCGACACAGACTTTCTAGATGTGTCGACACCATTTCTCTGAAATGGCGACACCACTTCTATGTGTCGACACAGACAACTCTATGTGTCGACACCTTTTTACTTAGCCAATTTTTGTAAACTATTCTAAGTTTATAATCCCTAATTCAATTTTGAATTTATTGAATTTGGTTTCATCTAAGGGCTTAGTATACATATCAGCTAGCTGATTATCTGTATTAATATACTCTAGTGAAATATCTCCTTTTTCCACATGTTCTCTTAGAAAATGGTATTTTATTTCTATGTGCTTAATCCTACTATGGGAGACAGGATTATTTACAATAGAAATAGCACTAGTAGAATCACAAAATAACGGTGTTCTACTTACTTGAATATCATAGTCTTCTAGCTGATGTTGAATCCATAGAAGTTGAGCACAGCAACTTCCTACAGCAACATACTCTAATTCTGCTGTGGAGATAGCCACACTTGTTTGTTTCTTACTACTCCATGATATCAGCCTTCCACCTAGGAATTGACAGGTACCTGTGGTACTCTTTCTATCTTCCTTGTAGCCTGCAAAATCTGCATCTGAATAACCTGTCAGTTCAAACTCTCCATTCCTAGGCTACCAAAGGCCTAGATAAGGAGTGCCCATAAGATATCTCAAAATTCTTTTGACTGCTGTCAAATGAGATTCTTTAGGGCAAGCTTGGTACCTAGCACAGACACATGTAGCATACATAATATCTGGTCTACTTGCAGTCAAATATAGTAAGGAGCTAACTATCCCTCTATACAAAGTTTCATCTATAGGTTTCCCTGCATCATCTTTGCTTAGAGACATTGTTGACCCCATAGGAGTTTTCATGGTAGTGGATGATTCCATACCATACTTACTTATCAATTCTAGGGTGAACTTAGACTGGCATATGGATAAACCATCCTCAGTTTGTCTAACTTGGAGACCCAAGAAGAACTTAAGTTCCCCCATACTGCTCATTTCAAATTGTCCTTGCATTAGTTTTGCAAACTTCCTGCAAAGACTACTTTCTGTAGACCCAAATATGATGTCATCTACATATATTTGGACTAAGATAATCTTGCCTCTGGATTCCCTAAGGAAAGAGTCTTGTCTATTTTCCCCCTTGTGAATTTATTCTCAATGAGGAAACTAGACAGGGTTTCATACCAAGCCCTAGGGGCTTGTTTTAACCCATATAAAGCCTTCCTAAGTCTATAAACATAATTAGGTTTAGTAGAATCAACAAAATCTGATGGCTGTTCTACATAGACTGTTTCCTTCAGATTTCCATTCAGAAAAGCTGACTTAACATCCATTTGGTATACCTTGAATCCTTGGAATGTTGCATAGGCAAGGAACATCCTTATTGCTTCCAGTCTGGCTACTAGAGCAAAGGTTTGATCAAAATCAATACCTTCTTCCTGCCTATATCCTTTAGCAACAAGTCTAGATTTGTTCTTTATAATTACTCCATTTTCATCCAACTTGTTCCTAAAGATCCACTTAGTCCATATAATGTTGTGGTCTTTTGTTTTAGGAACAAGCTCCCAGACTTTATATCTTTTGAACTGTTTCAGCTCCTCTTGCATTGCCTCAATCCAATGAGGGTCTAGGATAGCTTCTTCAAATTTCTTTGGCTCTACTTGGGATAGAAAGCTAGAGTAGAGAACTAAACTTAGATTTTTGCTCCTTATTTGTACCCCTTGACTGAGATCTCCAATAATTTGATTGGCTGGATGATCTTTTAAATGCCTATTTGCTGGAGGCAGCCTGTTTTCTGGTTGTACACCTTCAGCTTCTTCATTCAGCAGCTCCTCTTGATCTTCTTCAGCAACAGGAGTATCTTGTACTCCCCCTGGACAGCAGCCACCTTCTTCTACTTGCTGACTTGCAGTAGGACTTTCTACAATAGTAAGCTTGTCCATCTTCTCAGTCACACCTGTGGAACTGCAAACACATCTAGACAATTCATTGTTAATGAGTCTAGCTTCATCAAACACTACATGTACTGACTCTTCTACAACTTGATGTCACAACCCGCATTTTCACAGCAAATCAAGTTTATCAGAGTAAGGGAAAATGCGCGTCATGATGCCACGTCAGCAGGGGATAACTGCGGGCGCTCAGGCAGACACCAACTGACAATGAAGAAAGGTTCCTTTTTAAGTTGTTTTAAGGAAAACTCAGTCACGAGTAGAAGTTAGTCGTATCCCTCGGCTTAGTGGCTCATCTAGTCCACGAACCAAAATATAAGATACGCTGCGGAAAAATACTTGATTAGATTAACTCAAACATCCTACATGAGAATAAACGTCCCCAAAGGACAACTCATGCCATGCAGAACTTTAAATTTATTATAGTAGGAAAGATAGCTTTTACGGTCACTAAAAGTAACGGGTTAGAGTTTCAAATCATGTAATGTATGAAGTAATAGTAGTAGATTTTATAGTTGAAAATACCTAACATGCATTCCTAGCATAAATCCTCCCAGAGAGCAAGCAAAGCTCATCCACTTTTAAATAAATGAGCAGCTAGCAAGTATCAACAACTAACAATCAGTGGGCGCCAACAAGCTGACACGAACCCACGTACAAAAGTATGTCTGAACTAGTAAAAACAAAACCAACAACAAACTACCTCGCTATAATGAGGCAACAACCACGACCAATACTGCCGCCAGAAATCCAACACCGGCACTGCTAACTGCTACAGCTCTGAACCTGAGGCATTTCAAAAAAACAGAATACCTCAGCAAGAAGGTACAAGTAGTGGCAGGAAAAGTAATAAGCCAAAATAAACAAAGGTCAACAGGGGTACCAACCCAAGACCAAAAGCAATGAAGTAATGTACAAAAGAAAACAGGGCATCAATAGGAAAAGAACTCCTTCGTGATTTTTCACGTCCACAAGGGTGCACCAGATGCACATGGCTATAAGGTGACTACAAAAATATCTCTTCAGAGAGAAAGTACAAAACCTTCATTAGGCACCTGTGGTTGACTCTACCCCGAAAACACGGCGAAGTGGTCACTCTTGGACACACCACCGAAAAACACAGGCGTATTGGTCACTCTTTGACACACCACTCAAAACAAACGGATATATTATCCATCTAACTGCGAGGGAGTCTCATGCTCTCCACCATACACTGCAGGCATCCAAAAATCAGGTAGACTTCCACAGGGCACTAATGAAGGTAATAAATACCGCGGAGGTGGAATCGTCCACTAACTCTCGCATTCAAGAAACCCAAAAAAAACCATAACACAAATATCTCGGGATTCGGCTCGACAAACTCTACTTGACATTAGAGAACTCAAGACGCGGTTGATTAACCCTTAGGAACGATTTACAACCCTAATTAAACTCTAAAACGTTTGATAACAAGAGCTAAGGTACTTAAACCATCGCTAAAACACTTCAAGAACGATTAAACATAAATAGACAAGATCGAGTTTAGCACGGCAAAACATCATAACGACATGTGATTAACAGAGCGGTTAATAATAGCAATAATTTGGAAGAATAATTGTAGAAAATGTTAGGGGACGTGAAAAACATAGCCGTTACCATCGAATCGGACAAGGATAAACGAGGAGAAACCACCACTTGCCTTGGTTTTACCGGAAAAGTCCACCGAATCACTCCACGTCGTAGATCGGGGCAAAAGGATGCAGGAAAGGTTGAGATCTAGACAAAAATGGTGGAAAAGGGGTTAGGGCCGAAAAACCCTAACGAAAAAAACTCAAGGAATGGGGAAGAAATTACCACGATAGCGTAGCTCTCGGCGAGAGCTTTCCGGATCTAAGTTCGGTTGAAGATTTCGAGCACCGGAGAACCGTCGGCGGCCACCGGAAGATTCACGAAAAAGGAACTCTCTCTCTCGCTCGCTGCTCTGGTTCGGGAGAAAAAATAACGGAGAAGATGAATTTTGGTTCTAAAACCTAAGTCCAAATATATATATATATATATATATGTTTATAAAAAGTTTTGTCAAAAACGGTTTATTTCGAGCAGTTTTGCGGGAACCCAAAATAGAGATCTAGGATGACTTCAAATCAAAAGGTTGTCAACATGAAAGTTGTAGATCTCGTCGAGACGAACAAATTTCATGGTGATCATTGTTTGATACGATGCCATTGTGACCCTCAAACCGGCCTCTGAACTCAAACAGAAAACAGCCTACTCGAGTGGCAGCATACCTACTCGAGTAGCAGCATACCTACTCGAGTAACAGCATACCTACTCGAGTAGTAACATACCTACTCGAGTAATAACATACCTACTCAAGTAGTAACACAATATACTCGAGTAGGGGCTCATTACTCGTGTAAAAACATGACTTACTCGAGTAGAAGCAACATATACTCGAGTAGCAGCCCAACACTCGAGGTATTGCAGAAAAAACGGAATTAGGGGTTTAAAAAGACCTCAAATCGAAACGTGATCAACATGAAAGTTGTAGATCTCGTCGAGATGAACAAATTTCATGTTGACCATGTTTTGATACGACTCCGTTTTGAGCCCCAAATAGGCGCCCGAGTAAAACATCTAAAACGGGCTAATCGAGTAGAACCATAGCTTCTCGAGACGACTCAGCACGGAAGCCCAAACGAGCGCCGAAGTAAACGAAACTCACGCCGTAGGCAAACACTGACGCTACGAACTCAACGGCGAAGTCAAAACCAGAATCCGACGAGCCATTCCCGAGATATTAATCTTCGAAGTATACGGCGAACATAAACAACCCAAAACTTCAATCGCGCGCCGAGACTCCAAAAATGCTCGGATTGCGATGAAACTTGACGAGCAAGTCCAAAATTACTTAACTTAAATTCCAAATGCAAAATCTTCTCATTACAATAAGAATTCGGTCTACTCGACTGCACGGACGCGAAATTGCCTTATCGACATTGCGCCGTCAAATCGACGTTAAAAGTAACGCCACGACGTCATAAATCTAACGTTCCCAAACAAATAAATCATCGAAAAATCGGGGGCGTTACACTTGAGTAGTCAAGTTGTATACCCTATAAGCCTTACTGTTGTTGTTGTACCCAACAAAGATCCCCTCTTGGGATTTGGCAGCAAACTTGGTTAAATAAGACTTACCATTGTTAAGTATATAACATTTACAACCAAAGATCCTGAAATAGGATAGATTTGGTTTCCTGCCCTTCACAATCTCATAGGGGGTCTTATTGTGGCTCTTGGTGATAGTAGCCCTATTGATTACATGATATGCAGTATTAATTGCCTCAGCCCAGAAATATTCTAGGAGAGATGTGTCACTCAACAGGGTTCTACCAGCCTCTATCAAGGTTATATTTTTCCTCTCAGCAATACCATTTTGCTGAGGTATTCTTGGTGAGAAAAATTCCTGAAATATCCCAAACTCTTCACATAGCTTTGTCATACTATCAGACTGGAATTCAGTATCATGGTCACTTCTTATTTTGACCACTGTAATGTCTAACTCATTCTGAATTTGTTTGACAAAACTATAAAAGATACTAGGAGTTTCAGATTTTTGCCTTAGGAAGAATACCCAGGAATACCTTGAGTAGTCATCAACTACCACAAATGTATAGACCTTCCTACCTAGGATGTGAAGTGGCATAGGACCAAAAAGATCCATATGCAAGAGGTATAGGCACCTCACAGCATATTTAATCTCAATGCTATTAAAGGTGGATCTGGTCTGCTTGCCCTTTTGACAAGCTGAGCATATCTCATCCTTTATACATTTAACCTGAGGACCATTCCTCACTAACTCTTTGCTAAAGAGTTGGCCAATTGTCCTGTAGTTAAGATGAGCCAGCCTCTTGTGCCATTTAACACAATGTGAGACTCTTTCATCAGCTACAAGACAAATAGGAGAAGCTATGTTCTCACACATAATGTCTAGACAATAGACATTTCTCTTCCTATATCCAGTCAAAATGATCTTTTGATCACTAGACCTACTGATATGACAATGATCTTTGACAAATGAGATGTCATATACTAAATCACTCAGCTGACTTATGCTAATGAGGTTATGTTTCAAACCCTTTACATGAGCCACTTGAGTAATTGTAATAAGGTTGCTAGAAATATTACCAAAGCCTTTGATGATTCCTTTTTCTAAACCACCAAAGGTAACCTTAGGACCATCCTTGATTGGTGTATAGTCCTTCAGCAATCCCCTAGTTCCAGTCATGTGCCTGGAACATCCACTGTCTAAGTACCATATTGGGACATGGCCACTTGGACTTACCTGCAAAACAGATTACTTAACCTTAGAACCCAAATAATTCTTGGGTCCTTGGTGCAAGTTAGTCTGATTCTTAACAAAACTATCTGTAGCTTTTCTAGTAGGCAGTTTGCTACTCACCTTGGCACTTGAATTATGCCAACAATCTATGGCAAAGTGGTCTACCTTGCCACAACACCAGCACTCAAATCTGTTGTACCTTTGTTTAGGTACAACCCTGGCTGTTTTATCTACAGCAGGCTTCTTGTTGAGTACTGGTGCTTTGCCCTTAGACTTGGACTTTACTGTCTAGGCAGGTTTTGTAAACCCTAATCCAGTTTTACCCCTATGAGGTACAAACTCATCTATCAAAGGTAGAACAGATTTTGGTTTAAAAAACCTTGTTACAATATCTCTCTCCTTCTGAAGACTAATCTCCAGATTTCTAATTTGATCATTTTGAAATGTAATATTCCCCATCTGAATAACTGTAATATTCTTCAGTCTGGCTATTTTATTTAATTTCTGATCTAATAACTTGTCAAAATCTGTTGCAACCACTTTAAGACTAGCAATCTCTTTAGCCTGAGTCTTGGCCAAGAGTTTGCTTTTCTTCAAAGCCTGCAACAATACTCTATATTCATCAATCAACTGATGAATGTCTCCTTCAGATTCAGATCCACTCACATCACTTGATGCTGATGTATCTGATTCTGATCCAGCACTAGAAATTGAACTTGAAGAACAATTTTGTACCTGACTAGGTCCAGGCTGATCCTGGATTTTGTCTCCTTCTGATAAGGTCATCAGTCCCTTGCACTGAATGTCCTCATGCTCATAAATTGAGTTCATTAGTTGCATGAACTCATTTTCTTCTTCTTCAGCAAACAAGCCAATATAGGCTTTAGCTTCTGAATCTGTTTCTGAAGATGACATATCTGTCATACTTTTATCCTTCTTGGTAACAAAGGACCTTTCCTTTTTTGCCCTTGAACTGTGTCTTCTTCTTGTCAGTAGACTCTTTCCTCTTTTCTGGACAATCAGCTATTACATGTTCTTGTCTATTGCAGCAATAGCAAACTATTTTTGAGGATGTAGTGTTACTAGACTTGTACTTTCTTCTGTCATTCCTTGATGACTTCCTTTTCTGGTAGTAGTCATTTTTGGGCTGTGAAGTGGATGGCTTGGACCTCCACTGCTTCTTCTTTAGAAACTTCTGAAAATGCCTAGTAAATGCAGCAAAGTCTTCATCACTTTCACTGCTTTCTATCTTCTGGCTATCTGAAGTATCTGATACTATCTCAGCAACTATTTGTGGTGGAGATGGAGACTTGCTTCTATATTTCTTAGTGGCTTCAGTCTTGAAGGCCACAGCTCTTTCTTTGTGCTCCACCCTAATAGTCTTTTCTTCCTCCTTCCTTACCATTAACTGCATCTCATAAGATAACAGTTTTCCAAATAATGTTGGAGGAGGTATATCAGCTAGTTTGGCCATTTCCCTTATGGCACAAATCTTAGTATCCTAGTCCTTTGTCAGGGATCTCAAGAACTTATCATTCAATTCATAATTGCTGAACTCTCTTCCATAGGACATCAATTCATTGACAATCATATAGAATTTCTTGTAGCATTCAGTTATGCTATCAGACCTACCTTGTATGAAGCTTTCATACTCTTAGTTTAACAAAGACTTCCTGTCTTGTCTTACCTCTTTTGATCCTTCCATATAGACTATTAGTGTGTCCCACATTTCTTTTGATGTTTTACAATGAATCAAATTCTGAAATGTGGCATCATCAATTGCACTTACAATAATATTCTGGGCCCTCTTGTGCATAGTGGACAGAATTATTTCAACCTTGGTCATTTCTGAATAGTCTTTGGGTGTTCTCTGATTGGCATCTAGAACAGATACTTTCATTGGCACATATGGCCCTTTTTAACTGTAATGTAAATTCTTGGGTCTGAGGCTTCCATAAAAAGTCTAACCCTTTCTTTCCAAATGCCAAAGATTTCCTTTCTGCAGATTGGCAACTTCATGGATCCTAACTCTTTGTGATTCTCAGTTGAACCCATTTTCTTGATTATTGATTATGCTGATTCTGCCTACAGGATCTTTTACTCAGACTGTTATGACTTTTTTGAGTAACCTCTCTCTGATACCACTTGAAAGAACTAGTTCCTAAACACCTAGAGGGGGGTGAATAGGTGCACTTAATCTTTTTTAACTTTTATGGCAGAAACACAAAATTATATGCAATTCTTCACAACAATTCAGCACATACAACATAGCAATCACAGAATAAAGCACACACAGAGAACACACAGCTTTTATAGTGGTTCCCCAAGTTTTGGATACATCCACTTTCCCCCTTCGCCTATCTAGTAGTGTACTAGATTCGGCCTAACTTCTCCACTAATTCTCAGATCCACAGATCTTACAGCTCAGAACCCCAAATAGGTTCCTACAACTCAGAGTGATCCCACTCCTACAACTCAGGCACAAAAGCCCTACCACTCAGTCTTCACCAAGACCTACACTCAGCCTTCAACAAGGCCTACACTCAGAGAAATGTATCTCCTACACTCAGGCACACAAGCCCTACCACTCAGCCTTTATAAATATAGGCTTACAACTCAGATCCCTAAGGATCCTATAGAAAATAAAAAATGCAAGGATTAATAACCACAACTCTGAATGAGAAAGTTGAGTTGACTGGCTTCTTGATGAGTTCTTGAAAGAACTTTGCTGAGATCAACCTCCCTTGGTTTTCTTCAAAGCTTCTTGAATTAGAACACAGTAGGGTTGAATCTCTATGCAGATGATCTTTAATCAACTGCTGACTTGTGAATCAGATCTCAATCTGAAACTTTCTTTATCAGCCTGGTTCAATAGTTATCTTCTTAGAAGGAGCTTTCTCTCTCCAACTTCTCAGATCTTCACTTGAAGTTCTTCTTCTGGTTTGTTGTTTCTCACTTCATTGATTGCTATGTTCTTCAATATGATTCCATTGTCTTCTGTTGAAGGAATAAGCCTTTATATAGGCTTTCTTCATGGTGATCGGCTGATCCGGTTTCTAACAACTTCTGATAGCTCTGACAGTAGCAGTTGACCTGTTGAAATGGCAGCTGTCAAGTCATCCAGTCACTTCTTGAAAACTCTATCACTGTCTGAAAGTGTCGAGACAGATAGTCTTTAAGTGTCGACACAAATAGACCAAGTGTCGACACAAGTAGACTAAGTGTCGACACTAGCCTTCATGGTGTCGACACAACTCCTTGTGTTGTAGAAATTGCTTCTCGATACTGCTTCTTCAGAATGTGTCGACACTGATCCTGTGTGTCGACACAAGTCCTTCTTCTTTAATAATTAGTTGATTTCAGCTAAGTGTCGACACATCTTCTTGTGTTGAAACTTGCTAAGTGTCGATACATCTTCTTTGTGTCGACACATGTCTTCTGTGTTGAAACTTTTGCTGAGTGTCGACACATCTCCTTTGTGTCGACACATTCTTCATGTGTTGAGACTTTTGCTGAGTGTCGACACATCTCCTTTGTGTCGACATATTCTTCATGTGTTGAGACTTTTGCTGAGGGTCGACACAGCCTCCTAGTGTCGACACTTGTACTTGAACTTTGTTGATGTTTTGCTGAGTGTCGACACAGCCTCCTAGTGTCGACACTTTTGATGTCGACAAAGTTCCTCTGGGTGTCGACACTGCTTCTAAGTTTCGACACAAGTACTTTAGACATTTCTTCATTGTGTGTCGACACTGCCTGTATGTGTCGACACTTTCCTTCTGGTGTCGACATTGCATCCCTGGTGTCGACACAATTACTCTAAGTGTTGACACGGCTTCTCTGGGTGTCGACACAAACCTTCTTAAGTGTCGACACTTTTCTTCTGGGTGTCGACACATGGACTTAGAAATGTTTCCTGCAAACCTGCAGTTACTTAACCTGCACAAAGAAACTCAAAGCACATCAAATACACCTTGATGTATATCATTGAGTAGGGTGAGGCTTCTTCAAATCAGGTACATATATTCCAATGTACCCAACAATGTCGACACTAGAAGATTTGAGTCGACATCAAGATCAATCAGTCGACACCAACTTATGTCGACACAGTATTTCAGCAGATGCAGAATATTTGGCTAAGTCCACAATCTTTCTTCACTCGACGAATTTGGATCTCAGATCAACGAATGAAGATTGTCTGGTCGACGAACTCAAGCTCAGCTCGACGAACTCAAGCTCAGCTCAACGAACTCAAAACTTAACTGGACGAATTGTGTTCTTCGTTCGACGATTCCAGACTAAGTCTTCTCCAGTTTCCCGTCCCGTTTCTTGGCGATGATTCCGGAGTTATAATGTCAGATCTTCTCGGAATGTTACCGTTAGAACGCGCATTGACTATGGACTATTACATGCCATTTTTCCATGGGACAGTTGGGGAAATCATTGATTGCCGCTTCCTTCCCAGGCCGACTACATTTACTGCTTAAGATTTCAAATTTCCAGTGTGTTCTTCAGTCAGTAGAAGTCAGAAAAGAAATGATCAAGTACTACTACATAGTCATACAGACATACAGTGATACACACAGATAATCAGACAGACATACCCAGATTACACAGAAGAACAATCATACTCAAATCAAAAGTTCTACTGCAATTAGCCCAGGCCAGAGAACATCTTGAAGAAGAAGAAGAAGAATATTCAAATACAATCAAGAGTCTTCTTCCTTCAACTCTACAGGACAACTTCAAAGGACAACAAATTAATCAATCTGTCAAAGAAGTTCCTGAAGCATCTCTGGTCCAGGCACTCTAGGTCTTTGAAGACCTATGACCCTGAAGCAGTGCTCTAGTTTTCCTGATACATTCAAAATCTTAGGGGAAGCAACTCTGCTAACATCAATCCACAGTCTTCTCAGTTGCTATTGAGAAAGAGAAGACACCATCACCTCTTTTCCAACTCTTGTACAGGGTTTTAATTCCCTTCAAAATTATTCTGGTTGCAAGTCTCCTTCCAAAAGACTTGAGGTTTTGGTTTTTGAGCACCTGAATAAAAGCTCATTGGTGTCAGGCACCTGATCAAAAACCTGAGTGGATTCCTACCAGGGTGGTAGAAGAGTGGATGTACCCAGGTTGGGGAACCACTATAAAATTTTTGTATCGTTTGGTTGCCCTTTATTTTTATTTTGGCTGTGATCTATGATTGTTTAGGTTGCTGTGCTTAGTTTATTTTATTTGCTGACTTGTTCACCTAGGAATACAACAAAAAGTTGTAAAGAATTTTTTTGAGAGCACAATACTCTATTCACCCCCCCCCCCCTCTAGAGTATTTCAGATGTAACCTGCACTTTAAAAATAGTTTGAGTTAATTTGACACAGAGAAATTTCTTTGTGTCTACTACTAGAGCTGAGTTATCTCAGCTCTAACTATCTTCACAGTAGCAAGAATAAGGTCCTTAGTGAATAGCTACCTCTGCTGGAAGTAACTCAGAAATTATTTTCTGAACTTGCTGGAGAAGACTGAAGTCTTGACAGATCTTTAGCTCTTCAAACAGCTAACCTAAACCTGCAGTAAATTGAAAGCTTTGCTTCTTCTCTTTATCAGAAATAAGTCTAAACTTGCTGTAGCAGAAGAAAATGTTATAGCTATCTGGAATGAACTTCTGGTTCAACTGGAATGACTTTAAGCTTTTAGCTCGGCAGGAATGGCGAGGAAGATGAAGTCCAATCGCAAGAAAAGTGAAACCCTAAAAGTTCAGTTCTTCCTTGAGAAGCTCTCCCTTTTATCTTCCTCTGATTAACGGCTCCAAGAAGATGTGGGGACCACCTGCAGATGACAGCTGCAACTTGCTTTAACGGAAGAAGACATATAGTATCCCTCCGACGTTATTTGTCATGTTCTGTAGCTTTCCCGCAATTTATTTGAACTTTGTTGACTTTTGTTAACTTTGGCTGACGTCATCAATTATGGACTTAGCCAATTTCTCAAATTCACTCCAGGAGTTGAGTGCGTTGAGTGAACAAGCTTCACTCAATGCCAGAACCCTTAGTCAACTTTCTGGACCATTCTGCATCATAGGTGAAAGAATTGGTTTCAAGATAACCTAAACAACTAGAGGGGGGTGAATAGGTTCAATTTCTTTTTACTCTAAGGCAGAATATTAATTCAGTTAATCAAATAGAATCAAACAGTTCTACAGCTACCACATCACAGAAATCATAATATCACACACAATCACAGATGGCACACAGATTTATAGTGGTTCCCCAAATGATAGGTACATCCACTTTCCCCCTTCGCCTATCTAGCAGTGTGCTAGATTCGGCCTAACTTCTTCCTTCCTTCTCAGATCTACAGATCTTACAGCTCAGAACCCAGTCAAGGTTCCTACAACTCAGAGTGAGTCCACACTCCTACAACTCAGGCAATTAAGCCCTACCTCAGCCTTCACCCAGGCCTACAACTCAGAGAATTAAATCTCCTACCTCGGGCACACAGCCCTACCTTAGCCTTCCCAAGGCCTACAACTCAGAGATGTAAATCTCCTACCTCAGGCACTCAGCCCTACCTCAGCCTTTATAAATTAGGATTACAACTCAGATCAATAATGATCTCACAAAAAAATGATAAAAAATAAGTTTTATCTTTCACCCAAGTTGAGAGAGAATGGGTAGAAAGATTTCTTGATCAGTTCTTGAAAAATCTGATTACACAGAAATCAACCTATCTTTGGCTTTCTTCAAAGCATCTTGAATCTGAACACAGTAAGGTTGAATTTCTTGAAGTTGATCTTCAATCAACTTCCTTCTTAAAATCCAGAAATTAATCTGAATTCTTCTTTGCATATTAGTTCCGGATCTGCTCTTAAGAGACTAGTTGATGATAGTCTCTTTCTTCACTTGAATTTTTGGAGCTCTCTCTCTCTACAAATTCTTCTGAAGATATTTTGAAATTCTTCACTTAGATCCACTTGAAATCTCTGACTGGATTTTCTTGTGTATGTTGGATCTTCTGTTGTAATTGTGTTTCGTGTACTTCTTTTTTTTCAGTTGATAGAATCCGTCTTTATATAGACTTCATCCAAGGTTACCGGTTGATCCGGTTGCTAACCAACTTCTGACAGATCTGACAGTTGCAGTAGACTTGTTCGTTATGGCAGCTGTCAAGTCTCCAGTCACTTCTTAAAACTTTGTCTCTATCAGCAAAGTGTCGAGTCTGAACTTCACATATGTCGACACAAGTAGACTAAGTGTCGACACAATCCTTGGTGGTGTCGACATAGCTCTCATGGTGTCGATACTGCTTCTCGAGATAGCTTCTGTAAGAATGTGTCGACACAAGTCTTGTGTGTCGACACTATCACTTCTTGTCTTGACCCAATTAACTTAGAATAAATTCTGGTGTGTGTGTCGACACAAGTCCTGTGTGTCGACACAGTTGATGTCGATTGAACTTTCTATGTGTCAACATAAGTCCTGTGTGTCGACACAGTTGATGTCGACTGAACTTTTTGTGTGTCGACACAAGTCCTGTGTGTCGACATAATTGATGTCGACTGAACTTTTTGTGTGTCGACACAAGTCCTGTGTGTCGACATACCTTTTCCAAGTGTCGACACAATTGACTCCAAGTGTCGACACAGCTTTTCTCAAGTGTCGACACAAGTCTTCACAAGTGTCGACACAGCTTCTTCTGGTGTCGACTCATGGACTTAGAAACTTTTCCTGCATATTCTTAACCTGCACATATAAACTCAAAACAACATCAAATACACCTTGATGAATATCATTGAGCTAAGTTAGGCTTCTCCAAATCTGGTACACATTTTCCAATGTACCCAATAATCTCCCCCTATTTGGAGAAGTCATAACCCTTAGTCAATGATATACATCATTTATAATAAACACACATTATGATGTATATAAACATTACATGGCAGGGTAACATATAAACAAAACATGTATAATATGTCATCACAGAATGATGCAAACACAGTGAGCATGAATCATTGTTTTGTTTAAACTATCAAAAGTTTATCAACAATTAGTTTACATAGATTTTTTTTTAACAACTAAAGATTACAATGTTGTAAAATCTAGTTAATCTATTCTAAGACTGATCAGGCTCCTTGATGATTATGCCTTGTCCTGGTTTGACCTGAGCCTGCACAGTAGGTTCAGCATCATCAGCAGGTTTCTTTCCTTTCAGATCTTTCTTTTTCTATTCTTCAGCTCGTATCTTTTGCCTATCAAAATAAGGAAAAGGCTTTGGGAAGTACTTGCTAGGCTCCAGAGCATTAGCAGGTAACTTCCCATCTTTTGCTTTCCTTCTGTATTGAAGAATGGCTTCCTGCCTAGCTTCATACTTGTTCCATTCTTGCTCAGTGTACCATTTACCCCTTTCATGGGTCTTGTCCTTCATAGCTTTCCAGGAAGTCAATATAATGTTCCTGGAAGTAGGACTTCATTGCTCAAAATCAGGCTTCAACTCTGCATGTTCTCTAAACCCTTTTTTGGAGAGTTGAGCTTCTTGCTCTTTATGCAAAGCTGTCTCTGACATTTTTACTTTCTCAATGATAACATTCTTTGTAGCCTCTGGAGGGTTGTACATCTAATGAACCGGGTGTTGAATTTCCTCAAAGTTAGAAGGGGGATATATGATTTGAGCTACTTTCTGCTGTCCCCCTTCAATTCCTGCAGCTTGAATTCCTGACTCAGCTGTATTATCATCATCACATAGGGGTGGATATCCCAGAGTTGCTCTAACAGTATTTGTTATCCATTTGGCATGCTCTGAGCTAGCATTGACTATCAACCTCTCCCCCTTTATGACTTCTCTTTCAATATGATCCCTGAGATCATTCTTTTGGAACCTGATTTGATTAGCCAGATAATTTGTTCCCTCTGTATAATAGGCTTTAAACTTTTGAAGCTGAGCAGATATAAGCTTCTGAGAGGCTTGAAGTGCAGATTGGAAAGTGGCTAAATCCTCTTGAAGTTTCTTATCAAACTCTGATTTTTCTTTAGCCCTTGCCTCAGTCAGTGTAGTTGTAGTATTATTTAATTCTATAACAATCACATTATGTGATTCAGTAAGATTATCATTCATCCTTAGTTGATTTTCTAGGACATAACCTTGCTTGACCACTATATCATCAATTTGTGTCCTTGCCTCTTTTTGCTGTTTTGCCAGAAAAACTACAGCATTACCTCCTTTATGGAAGCAATCTGTCATCTCCTTTTTATTCTGGTTTACCTCAAATCTAATTGATTTTATATCTTGAGCCAAGGAGAATTGCAAATCTTTATGAGTTTCATCCATATATTTCTCCATGGTTATTCTTTGTTCATCTAATTTTACTTGCAAAGATACTAGTAACGAGCTATAATCATGTGTAGGAACTGGTTGTGGAGCAGTTTGCAATGCACTTTTATAGCTTTGGCTTCTTCTTCTGAAAACCATCAGCTTTCTCTTCTTTGCTTGAGATTCTGCTTCATCTTCAGAAGCTGAGGTACTTGTTATATCAACTCTTTCCTGAGGACTAGGAGGCAGTTCCTTTTTAGTCCTAGTTTCCTCCCCCTCAATTTCAGCTTGCTCCCCCTCAGTCCTGACTTGCTCCCCCTCAGTTATTGATTGCTCTATATCAGGGAACAACTCTTCAAGAGTAAACTCTTGTTGAGTTTGGACTGGAGGCACCACTAACTCTAGAGCATCAGTAGCTATAGATGTATCCTCCATGATAACATCATGTGCTTGATTGTTGAGTTGAGTGGGCTGGTCAACATCAATCAAGGGCACAGTTAGTGTATCATATTCATTATTGAAAATTGTTTGATTAACTTCCTGGATTACCTCAAGAATAGTTTGATTAGCCATTTCACTTTCTAAGTGTGTTGGCTCTTCCTCAAGATGAGGCTCGCCCTGCATCTAAGCATCATGTCTAATGTCTTGAGCAGGTGATTTATCAATATTCTCTGGCCTCTCTTCATCAGCCATGTCTTTTATCAGCACTCTATCCCATCTAGAGATTATCCTTATATCCATTCTCCTCATGTGATTGATCTTGGATCCAGCAGCCTGTTGCATCACTTCTGGAATTGCTCCAGCCAAGTATAAACTTAATATCCTTCCCAGATTAGGTTTCTTGATGCTTTCTCTAATCTTTTCATATATGACTGCAGACCAATTAGTGTTGATTTTGTAGATGATCCTGGCCATGAGGCAGAACATGTAGGCTGAGACCCTATCATGTCCACCTGGTTTGCATAAGATGACTTTGCCAACTACTTCAGAAAGGAATTTTCCTTGTACATTCATTCCTTTTCTATTCATGGATGATCCGATTTTCATGGTGGGATCTAATCCACACCACTAGAGTGCTTCCCTGGTCTTGGAAGAGGTAACTTCTTCGTCTTCTTGAGTTTTTGGTAGATGAAGAGTTTTTTGTATGCTCTTCATGGTGAGTTTGATTTTATTACCCTGGACTGAAGACCTAATTTTTAGTCCAGTTGAATCCTGAGTGGCAGCTCCATAGAACTCAAGGATTTCCTTTTTCCATATCTTTGTAGGTTCTGAAGCCAAATACTCCAAGCCATTTTCTACAATTAGAGCTATCATAGCTTTAATCGCTGGTTCAGCATCGTCAAAGGCATTCTATACCAGTTCATATCCCTCGTTCACGTTTTCGTCAAGTTTCGGCGCCATTGGGATGGTGAGAAATCTTGAATGGAGAAGAGAGAGTTTGTCGACACAAGAATCTAGTCTCAAAAATCTAGAGAGCGTGTCGACAGGGTTTGTTCTTGACCTATTTATATGTGTCTAAACATAGAAGGTCAAAAGGCGTGTCAAAATTTACTTAGTGTGTCGACACTATTGAGATGGTGTCGACACAGACTTCTAATGTCTCGACAGAAGTGTTGACTCCTATGTGTCGACACCAATTGATGATGTGTTGACACACACATACTTATTAGTTCAACAGAAATTCTGTGTCGACTCTAATTCTAAATGTCGACACAACTTCTGGATGTGTCGACACAACTCCTGTGAAGTGTCGACACCAATTTTCTAGATGTGTCGACAAAACTTCTCTGTGTCGACATAGACCACTTTTTGTGTTGACACAAAATTATTTAGACAAATTTGTCAATCTATTCTATGTTCAACATACCTAATTCAACTTTAAAATTATTGAATTTAGTTTCATTCAATGGCTTAGTGAACATATCAGCAATTTGAAAACTTGTATTGACAAATTCTAAACATATATCCTCTTTTTCTACATGATCCTTAAGAAAATGATATTTTATTTCTATATGTTTTGTTCTACTATGAGAAACAGGATTATTAGCAATATAAATAGCACTTCTAGAATCACAGAATAATGGGGTTCTACTTACCTGGATACCATAATCTTTAAGCTGATGCTGTATCCACAACAGTTGTGCACAGCAGCTCCCTGCAGCTACATACTCAGACTCAGCTGTGGAGATTTCCACACTAGTTTGCTTCTTACAGGTCCATGACACCAATCTTCCTCCTAGAAATTGACAGGTGTCAATTGTGCTTTTCCTATCTTCTTTGCATCCTGCAAAGTCTGCATCTGAATATCCAGTCAGTAGAAAATATCTATTCTTAGGGTACCAAAGGCCTAGTTTATGTGTGCCCTTAAGATATCTCAAAATTCTCTTAACAGCAGTATAATGAGATTCTTTTGGGCAGGATTGGTACCTAGCACAGACACATGTAGCATACATGATGTCAGGTCTACTAGTAGTCAGGTAAAGGAGTGAGCCAACTATCCCTCTATACAAAGACTCATCTACAGGTTTTCCTGCATCATCCTTGCTTATAGGCATACTTGTCCCCATTGGAGTTCTCATGTTAGTGGATGACTTCATACCATACTTCTTAATTAACTCCTGGGTGAACTTAGACTGGGATATGGATAGGCCATCATCAGTCTGTCTTACTTGGAGTCCCAAGAAGAACTTAAGTTCTCCCATGCTGCTCATTTCAAACTTCCCTTGCATAAGTTTAGCAAACTTCCTACAAAGGTTGTTTTCAGTAGAACCAAATATTATGTCATCAACATATATCTGGACTAGGATTATCTTCCCTTTGGATTCCCTAAGGAATAGATTTTTGTCTATTTTCCTCCTTGAGAATTTGTTCTCAATGAAGAAAGTAGACAAGGTTTCATACCAAGCCCTTGGGGCTTGTTTCAAACCATATAGGGCTTTCCTAAGCCTATAAACATAATTAGGATAGAGTGGATCAATAAAACCTGATGGTTGTTCTACATAAACTTCCTCCTTTAAGTCTCCATTCAGGAAGGGTGACTTAACATCCATTTGGAACACTTTGAAACCATGATAGGCTGCATAGGCTAGGAATAGCCGTATTGCTTCCAACCTTGCCACAGGGGCAAATGTTTGATCAAAGTTTATGCCCTCTTCCTGCCTGTAACCTTTGACAATAAGCCTTGCCTTGTTCTTAATTATGATCCCACTCTCATCTAGCTTGTTCTTGTAGATCCACTTAATCCTTATGATATTGTGGTCTTTTGGTTTAGGAACTAACTTCCAGACCTTGCATCTCCTGAATTGATTTAACTCCTCCTACATAGCATCAATCCAGTATGGGTCTTGTATAGCTTCTTCAAATCTTTTAGGTTCCTATTGAGACAAGAAGCTTGAGCATAGTACAGTGTTCAAGCTCCTACTTCTAGTTTGAACCCCTTGTCTAGGATCACCAATAATCTGGTGTACAGGATGATCCTTTAAATGTCTAACTGCTGGAGGAAGTCTGTCTACACTTTGACTTTCTCCATTTTCTTCATTCTGCTGTACTTCATGGTCTTCATCAGCATCTTGTGAATCTTGTACTCCCCTTGGACAGCAACCATCATTTTCCTCTTCCTGCCTTGTAGTTTGATCTTCTTTGATAGTCAGCATGTCCAATCTTCTCTTTTATACCTGTCGAGCTACAAGAACTACTAGGCAACTCACTGTTAATAAGTCTTGATTCATCAAATATAACATGAACAGACTCTTCTACAACTTTTGTAATCAAGTTATTGACTCTATATGCCTTACTATTGTTGTTGTACCCAACAAATATCTCATCTTGGGATTTGGCAGCAAACTTTTTCAGGTAAGACTTGTCATTGTTAAGCACATAGCACTTGCAACCAAAGATCCTAAAATAGGATAAGTTTGGTTTTCTGCCTTTCATAACCTCATAGGGTGTCTTTTTGTGGTTCTTAGTGATGGAATCCCTATTGAGCACATGGCATGCAGTGTCTACTGCCTCAGCCCATAAATATTCTGGGAGAGAAGTGTCACTCAATAGAGTTCTACCAGGCTCAATAAGAGTCCTATTCTTTCTTTCAGCAATTCCATTTTGCTGAGGAGTTCTAGGTGAGAAGAATTCCTGATGAATCCCAAATTCTTCACACAACTTTGTCATATTTTCAGATTGAAATTCAGTTCCATGGTCACTTCTGATTTTGACCACTGAATTGTTCAGTTCATTCTGAATTTGCTTAACAAAGTTGCAGAAAATAGTTGGGGTTTCAGATTTCTATCTCAGAAAGAAAACCCATGAAAATCTAGAATAGTCATCTACAACCACAAATGTGTAGACGTTCCTACCTAGACTCTGAACTGGCATTGGACCAAATAAATCCATATGCAAGAGGTATAAACACCTCACTGAGTCTTTGGTTTCTAGGCTATGAAAGGAGGATCTGGTCTGCTTGCCTTTTTGACAAGCTGAGCATATTCCATCCTTAATGCACTTAACTTGAGGATCATTCCTCACTAACTCTTTATTAAAGAGTTGACCAATAGTCTTGTAGTTTAGATGAGCTAGCCTCTTGTGTCATTTGACACAATGAGAGGCTTTCTCATCAGCTACCAGACAAATAGGAGAATCTTTATTCTCACTCACAAAGTTTAGGCAATACACATTTCCTTTCCTATAACCAGTCAACATGATATTCTGATCACTTGACCTTTTAATATGACAACCATTCTTAATGAATGAAATGTCATATCCAAGATTACTCAATTGACTTATGCTTATCAAGTTATGTTTCAAACCCTTTGATGACTCCTTTTTCAGAACCACCAAAGATTACTTTAGGTCCATTCAATATGGGTGAGTAGTCCTTCAGCAATCCTCTTGTTCTAGTCATATATCTGGAACATCCATTGTCCAAGTACCATAAAGGGGCATGGCCACTTAGACTTATCTGCAACAAATAATTACTTAACCTTAGAACCCCAATTGTTATTGGGTCCTTGGTTCAGGTTAGACTGAAATTTAGCATAATTTGTAGCAGCCCTTCTTCCAGGCAAGCTGGCATTCATCCTGACACTAGTGTTATGCCAACAGTCAATGTCAAAGTGTCCCACCTTGCCACAACACCAGCACTCATATCTATTATACCTCTTTTTAGGTACAGTTTTAGCAGCTTTGCTATCGGCTGTTCTTAATACTGTAGATACAGTGTTTCTTTGCTTGAGTGCTGGATACTACTTGTCATTCAGAATATCAGGCTTACCATGAACATATATGATATCATGATCATTACTATTGGTAGGTTGTTGCACTGTTCTGAGAGAAATAGGGGGATTAAAGACAAGTGGCTTAACTAGAGCTTTCCTTTTTCTTTTGGAATTAGATGCCCTAGTATTTCCCTTAAAACCCAATCCTGTCTTACCCTTTTGAGACACAAAGTCAGCAATTAAGGGTAGGACATATTTTGGCTTAGAGAAACTAGCCACAAGATCCTTTTCCTTCTGAAGTCTGACTTCCAGACTTTTGATTTGATCACTCTTGAATGTGATTGTTCCCATCTGAATAACAGTTATGTTTTTCAGCTTGGAAATCTTATTCATCTTCTGATCCAGCAGCTTTTCTGAATCAGATGCAGCCAACTTAAGAGCTGCAATTTCCTTAGCCTGAACTTTAGTCAGGTTTTTGCATCTCTTAAATGCATACAGCAAATCATCATATTCATCTATAAGTTGATGAATATCTCCTTCAGATTCAGATCCATCCATATCTCTTGATGCAGATGCTTCTGATTCTGTGCCAGTGTAATAATCAGAGTCTTCAGATAAGATTTTCACCTTATTGGGACCAGGCTGATCCTGGCAGTGATCTTCATCAGTCAGGGCCATCAGCCCTTTACACTGATGATCTTCAGTTCCATTTATTGAGTCCAGCAATTACAAGAACTCAATCTCTTATTCTATTGCAAACAGACCAATATAAGCCTCAGCAACAGATTCAGAATCTGAAGATGATGGATCTGTCCAGCTTTTTTCTTTCTTTTGCTACAAAGGAATTCTCCTTCTTGTTCTTATACTGAGACTTCTTCTTATCTATAGATTCCTTTCTTTTGTCTGGACAATCAGCTACTACATGTCCAGGCCTGTTGCAGCAATAGTGTAACAGTCCAAAGTTCGGAAGCGGGCGAGTCAGTTGACACGGGCGTGTCGCAGGGCGTGTCGAGGTTGTGTCGACGATCGGCCTTTGTCTCGACGATTTTTCTCTCGACGATGCGTCGAGAGGGGGGCACACGGCCCAGGACACGGGCGTGTCCACGGCCGTGTCGTATGCTCGACGATTTTGTCTCGACGATCGTCGAGTGTCGAGAAGTGAATGTTGAGTGTTGAACACGGCCTGTGACACGGGCGTGTCACAGGGCGAATCAAATCAGGCGACGAACTCAGCCCGCCGAAGGTTTCGACAGGGCGTGTCTTTGTGTCGTGTCTGGGCACACGGCCTGGGACACGGGCGTGTCACGGGCCGTGTGAAGTCTCGGGATGATTTGGGATTTTTTTCACCCAGGTACACGGCCACAGACACGGCCCATGACACGGGCGTGTCCCATGGGCGTGTCACTGGTTTGGATAAGTCGGTTGACCACCGCTTGAGGCACACGGCCTGGCACATGGCCGTGTCAGAGGCCGTGTCGGGTCAAAATCAGTGATTTTGGCAGAATCGTGGCCGTCCATTCCTTCAGCTGGAATCCAAGGGCTGAAGCTTCTTCCTCTTTTTCTTAAAGGCCGAAAACTGAGAAGTAATTCTCATTTTGATTTGGCCTTCATCTTTCTTCAAGAGAGAGAAAGAGAGAGAGAAAGGAGGAGGAAGAAGGAAAGGGGGCTGCTGCTGGTGGTGCTGCTGGTTACCGACGAGAAATCTGAAGCCATCGTTGCGGAGGAAACGCTCTTGCGAGTCTTGCAAGCTAGCTTGGAGGTCATGGCACCGAAGCGGTCGTCAAGGGTAACGACTTTTCTTCCTAGCCATGTGAAGGCTTCCTTTTTGGCATATTTTGTGATTTCCCCCACCAAGAGGTGGCTGGTTTTGGAAATCTTTGGGTGGATGCTTGAAATCCCCTTTGTTAGCATATAGATCCGGAAATGGAGTCCGGAACAGGCATGCTGTGTGAAGCCCATCTGGACAGGTTAGTCTGGATTGGTGATGTTGCATATGAACCGGAGAAGACTCCGTGATAAACGTGTAGTGTAAGGAGTCTACGGGTTATGCCTGCGAAAAGGAGTAGCAGGAAGTACTGGGGTGGTAGCCCAGGAAAATAGCCATGTGATGGTTTTGGGTCCAACCTGTGATTGAGGCACAGGAAGTACTGGTGGAACCAGGAAAGGCCCTTTTGGTGATGCTTGATGTCGTAGGGTGTCCACCTGTGAAGCGAGTAACAGAACGTACTGGCATGAGAGCTAGGAAATACCCCTGACATTTGTGCTTGTGCGGTGTCCACCTGTGGAGAGAGTCACAGGAAGTACTGGTGTGCCCAGGAAAGACCCGCTGTTGCTGTGAGATAAATGGGTATAGAGAAATACCCAGGCTTGAATGCCAAGAACAGGATTGGTGAGACCGACCCGCGCCTTTGATATAGCCATGAGTACGCTGTACTCGGAGAAGGCAAGGCGATTTGAGCAACGGGGGGTGGAGGATCTGACCTGCGCTATGTCCGTCCGACGTGAGACCAAAAAGTGCGGCCTGTTGGAGCGCATAGCAAGAGTCTTCGGCCTGCGCGCCATGACACAATGGGGGGCTACGGGCCAACCCGGTGTAGGAAGACTAACTCCGGCTGCACGCCATGGAGGAAATGCTCAAGAGAGTTACCGTTGGGTTGTAACCCTGATACGGTGGTGGGCAAGAGGTTGCCAGAACACCAAGAATGTGCCCTGAGTGCACGGACCGTTGGGCCGGGTGGCGAACGGTTGTGATGGCTGGTGTGCGTGAAAGCACATTTTGATGATATAGCTTGCCATACTTGTGATCTAATATGCCTGTAGGGAAGAATACCGCTGCCCCGAGAGAAGGGGTAGGGTCGTTATAATTTGGTCAGCTGAACGCTGACCGTTGCCTTTGTTTGCCACCGTTGGGTGGATTGTCCTTGTACAGGTGCTGGAGAGCCGAGCGGGACGCATAGAGGTTGATGTTCCTGCTGGTGTTGCTGCGATTGCTGCTAGCCCTCGAAGGCTAAATGTGTACTTTTGTGTGTTTTCTTTTCTTGTGGCCGGCCTGCGCGCCAATTGTTTAGGCCACTGTGTGAAAGCCATGTAAGGTCATAAGGCCAACTCTTTTGACTTGTTGTAAGACATTCCTATATGCTATAAAATGTGGAGTTTTATGTTTGGACATTCATGAGGAGTTCCAGTTGTAGTCTAGGCTTCCGCTAGAATGCTTTGTGTTAGGTGCGATGCGCGACTCTGGTATCATCTTGTACCTTCACCGACTGTTTTGTGATATATCCTGTGGGGCCCCGGCCGGACCTTCTAGAATATATCATATGAACGGATGGGGTTGTTACATTTTTGGTATCGGTCGTCTTGGTCGTTCCCTCTCGAAGTCGTGGCCGACTTCTTTTGTGGGGTGGCGAGCACGTGTTTGTGCACACCAAAGTCTACGAATGAACTCCTGAATGTCCATGATAGGAATGCATATTTTTGTGTTTGAGGAACCTGTGTGTTCTGATTTTGTGTTGATTGCTTGGGTACGACCGCTAATGTGTGTGTCTTATCCACCTTTAGGTGACACGAAGTGGAGCTGGGCCGTCTGAGTCCCAGCGTTCTGATGAAAGTACGGCACCAGCCGCGGTGCCTACACCTCCACCGTCTGCGGAACATGTGTGTTTAGTTGCGGAGGCCTTAGTCACCATGATCCAAGGCCAGCCCCTTAGGCAGGAGCAAGCGGCTATGAGGCCAGAACAGGTGGCGGCGAGGCCTGAACCTGTCGTGGTTATGGCCCCTCGAGCGGCTGAGAAGCAGCTAACGCGATTTATGAGTTTCCATCCGCCTACGTTCTCGGGAGCGGGAACCCCGACGCAGGCTGAGGATTGGCTATCGCGCGTCAAGCGAGTGATGACGGCGATAGGAACGGCGGAGCATCAGAAAGTTACCTTAGCCACCTTCTTGCTGGAAGGAGAAGCTCGATTATGGTGGGATGAGATGGAGTTGCATCATTTGGCGGGTCGTCCGTTAACCCAAGTGTCGATGGAAGAATTCTCTCGGCTCTTCCTCGCGAAGCACCTTCCTGCGGCTCAGCGGATAGCCATGGAAAATGAATTCCAACGGTTAACACAAGGTGATGGCAGTGTTGACGCATACTTGCATGAATTTACTCGCTTAGGGCGGTATGCGGGTTCTATTTTTGCTGATGAGCAGAGGAAGACTAATCGGTTCTATGAAGGCCTGAGGGACGAGCTGAGGTTCCTTGTGTCCAGTTCTGTGAACCAAGGTTTCCAAGCGCTGGTTAACACCGCGACCGCGTTGGAAAAGGATATGAAGAGGGTGCAAGGGAAGAGAGCTTTGGCTGTAACGCAACCGGAGTGGAAGGCTCCCCGATCAGGAAAACCATTTTATAAGAAGAGATGGGGTAAGAAGTCCAAGCCTAGTGGACAAGCTCCTTCATCAGTTGCAACGGGAGCAACATCAGGGGCGACCTCTAAGCCAGACACTCGTATCTGCTTTAATTGTGGCCGGATGGGGCATATTGCGCGAGATTGTCGGATGTCGCCAAAGAGTGAAAAGAAGGCGGGTGCATCTTATGCGGAGAAAGGAAAGGCGGTGGTGGATTCCTCTGCCTCGCAGGTGCAACCCCGGGTCTACAATCTTGGCCTGCAAGAGGCCATCAAGCAGAGTGACGTGGTCACAGGTATGAGTTTAGTTTTGCATATGCTATTGTTTGTATGCTTTGCTTAGTACCCCATGTTTGCGGTTTGTGTGTGTGACATGTTTGTCATAGGCTTTGTGATGATTCGGGACACGCTGGCGCGAGCACTGTTTGATACAGGTGCATCGCATTCTTTTCTGTCTAGTGAGTTTCTTACGCGGCTTGGGATACCCAGTCGTACAAAGGCAGATAGCGTCAGAGTGGTGTTGCCGAATGGTTGTTGGATGCTTGCGGATCAAGCTTGCGATGTGGCGGTTCAGTTCGGAAGTCGGGATTTTTGTTTAACCGCATTTGTTTTGCCAATATCGGAATTCGATGTGATTTTTGGGATGGATTGGCTTGCGGAGCAGCATGCTATGATTGATTGCCAGTCCAAAGAAATCACGTTGGGCCAGAATACCGAACAGAAGACCAAGTTTGAGGGTATGCGAGGAGTGAGCGGGACGTTGATGTCTGCACTCCAGGTCGTCAAAGCTGTTCGGAAGGGTGCGGAGTGTTACTTTGCACTAATTCAGGCTGTGGAGCCTAAGGCCACTTTGTGCGAGGTTCCGATTGTGGCAGAATTTACAGATGTGTTTCCCACGGATCTCCCTGGGCTACCACCCCAGCGGGAGATTGACTTCACAATTGAGTTGGTGCCAGGTGCGAAACCCGTGGCCCGCTCGCCATATCGCGTTGCGCCTAAAGAGATGGCTGAGTTGAAGGTTCAACTACAAGAAATGCTAGAGCAAATGTCACATTGGAGCGCGCCTGTGCTTTTTGTAAAGAAGAAAGATGGTGGGTTACGGTTGTGTATCGATTACCGTGAATTGAATAAGCTGACCGAGAAGAATAAGTATCCTATACCCCGGATTGATGAATTATTTGATCAGCTGGTGGGATATACCGTCTATTCGAAGTTGGACCTGAAGTCTGGTTATTACCAGTTAAGAATTCGGGAAGGTGACATTCCCAAAACTGCATTTGGAACGCGTTATGGGCACTATGAGTTCACAGTCATGCCCTTTGGATTGTGTAATGCGCCCTCGGTGTTTATGGATCTGATGCACCGTATTTTTCGTGAGTACCTGGATCTGTTTGTGATAGTGTTTATTGATGATATCCTGGTGTACTCAAAGTCCAAAGCCGAGCATGAGAGTCACTTGCGGTTGGTGTTGAACACGTTGAGGCAAAATCAGCTATATGCCAAGTTCTCGAAGTGCGAGTTTTGGCTATCGTCAGTGGCATTTTTAGGCCATTTGGTGAGTGGAGCGGGCATTGCAGTGGATCCAGCGAAGATAAGAGTCATACAAGAGTGGCCAATGTTGTCTTCAGTAGCCGAGGTCAGGAGTTTCCTTGGACTTGCGGGCTACTATAGACAATTTGTGGAGAACTTCTCACGGATCGCTTTGCCGCTAACCACACTGACGCGAAAAGATCAGAAGTTCGTTTGGACGCCAGAGTGCGCACGAGCTTTTGAAGAGCTGAAGGTTCGGTTGACCACGGCGCCGGTATTGTCTTCGCCATGTGGAACCGATGGCTTTGTGATTTATAGTGATGCCTCAGGGAGCGGCTTAGGCTGCGTTCTTCTGCAGAGCGGAAAGGTGATTGCTTATGGCTCACGCCAACTAAAGGTGCACGAGCGAAACTATCCCGTCCATGATTTAGAATTAGCGGCGGTGATTTTTGCACTCAAGTTGTGGCGACACTACCTTTATGGAGTGAAGGTGGAGATCTATACCGATCATAAGAGCCTAAAGTATCTTTTGAAACAAAAAGACTTGAACATGCGACAACGAAGGTGGTTGGAGTTCCTTGGGGACTACACTTTTGAGATTCACTATACGCCCGGGAAGGGGAATGTTGCCGCGGATGCCTTGAGTCGGCGAGTTCCGGCTAGAGCAAATTGGTTACAAAGGCATGATGAACGTCTTATCCAGGAGTTGGAGGCATTGGAGATCGATTGTGTTGACAAGAATTCCACTGCCATTGCATGTTTGAACTGGACTGAGGTGCAATGTGACCTTGCAGACCGAGTTCGACGGGCAACGGAGTTGGATGAAGATCTCTTGCGCTATGTGAATGAAGGGCCAGAAGGCAAATTCACCTGGAATGACGGTCTTTTGCGAAAAGAGGGTCGTTTGTGCGTCCCGAATGTGGGGAAATTGAGGGAAGAACTGCTATATGAAGTGCATTATACAAAATATTCCATTCACCCCGGGAGCACAAAGATGTTCAACGATATGAAGAAGCTTTACTGGTGGCCAGGGCTCAAGAAAGATGTTGTCATTTATGTTTCTAAATGCCGAACATGTGCGATGGTGAAGGCGGAATGCCAAAAGCCGGGTGGATATTTGAAGTCACTGCCGATCCCAGTGTGGAAATTTGATGATATTTCCATGGATTTTGTGCATGGGTTGCCAAGATCGCAGCAAGGAAATGATTCCATTTGGGTGATTGTTGACCGGCTAACGAAAGTAGCACATTTTCTCCCGAACAGGCGGGATGATTCAGTTGAAAGTTTGGCAAAGTTATATGTTGACCAGATTGTGCGACTTCACGGTGTTCCTCGGAGCATCGTAAGTGATCGAGATGGGCGATTCACGTCAAATGATTGGAGGCTAGTTCACCGACTGTTGGGTACGAAGTTGACTTTCAGTACAGCCTTTCATCCCCAAACGGATGGCCAAACTGATCGTACCAACAGAACAATGGAGGACATGCTCCGAATGTGCGCCCTTGACTTCGAAAAGAGATGGGAAGATCACCTCTATATGGTCGAGTTTTCATATAATAACAGCTACCAAGCAAGCATTAGGATGGCACCATATGAAGCTCTATATGGAAGGAAGTGTCGTACTCCCTTGGCTTGGGTAGAAGCGGGCGAAGCTCGGGTTGTTAGACCAAATGAGGTTGAGGAAGCAAACTCAATCATACGGACTATTCGAGAAAGATTGCTTATTGCTCAAGATCGACAAGCGAAGTACTACAACGCCAAGCACCGGAACGTAGAATTTGTGGTTGGCGATTGGGTCTACTTGAAGATCAAGCCATTCAAAGGTGTCTCCAGGATTCGACGATTGAAAAAGTTGAGTCCCAGATATTTGGGTCCGTTTGAAGTGGTTGAGCGAGTTGGCGAAGCGGCTTATCGGCTAGCTCTGTCGGCGGACTTGGGTGGGTTACATGATGTCTTTCACATCTCGGTGCTTCGGAAGGCCGTGAAAGATCCAACTCAAGTGATCGCGGATGATCGTGTGCCGGTGGAGTATGGGCTAACAACGAAAGTTAGACCCATTCAGATCGAAGATCGAGCCGAAAAACAGTTGCGAAACAAGACGGTCGGTATGGTAAAAGTCCGGTGGGACAACTGCGGCCGTGAAGAACTGACATAGGAGCGTGAGCAGACCATGCGAGAAGAGTTCCCTGAGCTGTTTTTGTAACCTGTAGCAAGAATATTGTAACATAAACTTTTATATATGTTGTCACATTTTTCTTGTTGTTTTCTATTGCCTTTCCTATGTCTGAATTTCGAGGATGAAATTTCTTGTAGGAGGGGAGGATTGTAACAGTCCAAAGTTCGGAAGCGGGCGTGTCAGTTGACACGGCCTGCGACACGGGCGTGTCGCAGGGGGTGTCGAGGTTGTGTCGACGATCGGCCTTTGTCTCGACGATTTCTCTCGACGATGCGTCGAGAGGGGGGAACACGGCCCAGGACATGGGCGTGTCCAAGGCCGTGTCGTATGCTCGACGATTTTGTCTCGACGATCGTCGAGTGTCGAGAAGTGAATGTTGAGTGTTGAACACTGCCTGTGACACGGGCGTGTCACAGGGCGTGTCAAATCAGGCGACGAACTCAGCCCGCCGAAGGTTTCGACAGGGCGTGTCTTTGTGCCGTGTCTGGGCACACGGCCTGGGACACGGGCGTGTCACAGGCCGTGTGAAGTCTCGGGATGATTTGGGATTTTTTTCACCCAGGTACACGGCCACAGACACGGGCGTGTCTGAAGGCGTGTTGGTGACACGTCCTATGACACGGGCGTGTCCCATGGGCGTGTCACTGGTTTGGATAAGTCGGTTGACCACTGCTTGAGGCACACGGCCTGGCACACGGCCGTGTCAGAGGCCGTGTCGGGTCAAAATCAGTGATTTTGGCAGAATCGTGGCCGTCCATTCCTTCAGCTGGAATCCAAGGGCTGAAGCTTCTTCCTCTTTTTCTTAAAGGCCGAAAACTGAGAAGTAATTCTCATTTTGATTTGGCCTTCATCTTTCTTCAAGAGAGAGAAAGAGAGAGAGAAAGGAGGAGGAAGAAGGAAAGGGGGCTGCTGCTGGTGGTGCTGCTGGTTACCGACGAGAAATCTGAAGTCGTCGTTGCGGAGGAAACGCTCTTGCGAGTCTTGCAAGCTAGCTTGGAGGTCATGGCACCGAAGCGGTCGTCAAGGGTAACGACTTTTCTTCCTAGCCATGTGAAGGCTTCCTTTTTGGCATATTTTGTGATTTCCCCCACCAAGAGGTGGCTGGTTTTGGAAATCTTTGGGTGGATGCTTGAAATCCCCTTTGTTAGCATATAGATCCGGAAATGGAGTACGGAATAGGCATGATGTGTGAAGCCCATCTGGACAGGTTAGTCTGGATTGGTGATGTTGCATACGAACCGGAGAAGACTCCGTGATAAACGTGTAGTGTAAGGAATCTACGGGTTATGCCTGCGAAAAGGAGTAGCAGGAAGTACTGGGGTGGTAGCCCAGGAAAATAGCCATGTGATGGTTTTGGGTCCAACCTGTGATTGAGGCACAGGAAGTACTGGTGGAACCAGGAAAGGCCCTTTTGGTGATGCTTGATGTCATAGGGTGTCCACCTGTGAAGCGAGTAACAGGAAGTACTGGCATGAGAGCTAGGAAAGACCCCTGACATTTGTGCTTGTGCGGTGTCCACCTGTGGAGAGAGTCACAGGAAGTACTGGTGTGCCCAGGAAAGACCCGCTGTTGCTGTGAGATAAATGGGTATAGAGAAATACCCAGGCTTGAATTCCAAGAACAGGATTGGTGAGACCGACCCGCGCCTTTGATATAGCTATGAGTACGCTGTACTCGGATAAGGCAAGGCGATTTGAGCAACGGGGGGTGGAGGATCCGACCTGCGCTATGTCCGTCCAACGTGAGACCAAAAAGTGCGGTCTGTTGGAGCGCATAACAAGAGTCTTCGGCCTGCGCGCCATGACACAATGGGGGGCTACGGGCCATCCCGGTGTAGGAAGACTAACTCCGGCTGCACGCCATGGAGGAAATGCTCAAGAGAGTTACCGTTGGGTTGTAACCCTGATACGGTGGTGGGCAAGAGGTTGCCAGAACACCAAGAATGTGCCCTGAGTGCACGGACCGTTGGGCCGGGTGGCGAACGGTTGTGATGGCTTGTGTGCGTGAAAGCACATTTTGATGATATAGCTTGCCATACTTGTGATCTAATATGCCTGCAGGGAGGAATACCGCTGCCCCGAGAGAAGGGGTAGGGTCGTTATAATTTGGTCAGCTGAACGCTGACCGTTGCCTTTGTTTGCCACCGTTGGGTGGATTGTCCTTGTACAGGTGCTGGAGAGCCGAGCGGGACGCATAGAGGTTGATGTTCCTGCTGGTGTTGCTGCGATTGCTGCTAGCCCTCGAAGGCTAAATGTGTACTTTTGTGTGTTTTCTTTTCTTGTGGCCGGCCTGCGCGCCAATTATTTAGGCCACTGTGTGAAAGCCATGTAAGGCCATAAGGCCAACTCTTTTGACTTGTTGTAAGACATTCCTATATGCTATAAAATGTGGAGTTTTATGTTTGGACATTCATGAGGAGTTCCAGTTGTAGTCTAGGCTTCCGCTAGAATGCTTTGTGTTAGGTGCGATGCGCGACTCTGGTATCATCCTGTACCTTCACCGACTGTTTTGTGATATATCCTATGGGGCCCCGGCCGGACCTTCTAGAATATATCATATGAACGGATGGGGTTGTTACAAATAGCACATAATCTTTGTAGTTGTTGATTTGCTAGGTTTTGACCTACTCTTGTCCTTTTTAGATGACTTTCTTTTCTGATAATATTCATCCTTGAACTGAGAGGAGGATGGCTTAGTTCTCCACTGCTTCTTCTTCAAAAATCTCTGAAACTGCCTTGTGAAGACAGCAAAGTCCTCATCAGAATGATTGCTGTCTGAGGTGTGACTATCAGAACTTTCAGAGATCACTTCTGCAGCTTTCTTAGGAGGAGATGGAGACATCCTCCTATCCTTTCTTGTGGCTTCTGCCTTGAAGGCCACTGACTTTTCTCTATGGTCAACTTTAGTACTTTTCTCTTCCTCCTTTCTGTCCATGAGTTACATTTTATAAGAAAGCAATTTGCCAAATAGTGTTGGAGGAGAGATTTCTGCCAGTCTGGCCACTTCCCTGATGGCATAGATCTTGGTGTCCCAATCCTTAGTCAAAGATCTAAGGAATTTATCATTCAACTCATATGTACTAAAGACCCTTCCATATGACATTAGTTCATTCACAATTCTGAAGTACTTCTTATAACATTCAGTGATGTTGTCTGATTTGCTTTGTCTGAAGCTCTCATATTCCTAATTAAGCATTGACTTTCTATCTTGCCTAACTTCTTCTGATCCCTCCATGTAGACTATCAATGTGTCACACATCTTCTTGGAGGTTTTACAGTGAATCAAATTTTGGAATGTTGAGTCATCTATGGCACTCACTATAATATTCTGAGCTCTCTTGTCCATAGTAGCCAAGATAATCTCATCCTTAGTCATTTCTGAAAAGTCTTTTGGTGTCCTCTGATTAGCATCAAGAACTGAGACTTTCATTGGAATATAAGGACCTTCCTTAACAGTTATATATATTCTTGGATCAGATGCTACCATAAACAATCTGACCATTTCTTTCCATATTCCAAAGATTTCTTTCCTGCATATGGGCAACTTCATGGAACCAAGTTCCTTATGATTTATCCTGAACCCATCTTTTCTAATTTATTCTGCCTCACAGATCTTACTCAGACTGTTAAGTCTATCTTTGAGTAACCTGGCTCTGATACTACTTGAAAGAATTGGTTTCAAGATAACCTAAACACCTAGAGGGGGTGAATAGGTTCAATTCCTTTTTACTCTAAGGCTGAATATTAATTCAGTTAATCAAATAGAATCAAACAGTTCTACAGCTACCACATCATAGAAATCACAATATCACACACAGTCACAGATGACACACAGATTTATAGTGGTTCCCCAAATGATGGGTACATCCACTTTCCCCCTTCGCCTATCTAGCAGTGTGCTAGATTCGGCCTAACTTCTTCCTTCCTTCTCAGATCCACAGATTTTACAGCTCAGAACCCAGTCAAGGTTCCAACAACTCAGAGTGAGTCCACACTCCTACAAATCAGGCAATTAAGCCCTACCTCAGCCTTCACCTAGGCCTACAACTCAGAGAATTAAATCTCCTACCTCAGGCACACAGCCCTACCTCAGCCTTCCCAAGGCCTACAACTCAGAGATGTAAATCTCCTACCTCAGGCACTCAGCCCTACCTCAGCCTTTATAAATTAGGCTTATAACTCAGATCAATAATGATCTTACAGAAAAATGATAAAAAATAAGTTTTATCTTTCACCCAAGTTGAGAGAGAATGGGTAGAAAGATTTCTTGATCAGTTCTTGAAAAATCTGATTACACAGAAATCAGCCTCTCTTTGGCTTTCTTCAAAGCATCTTGAATCTGAACACAGTAAGGTTGAATTTCTTGAAGTTGATCTTCAATCAGCTTCCTTCTTAAAATCCAAAAATTAATCTGAATTCTTCTTTGCAGATTAGTTCAGGATCTGCTCTTAAGAGACTAGTTGATGATAGTCTCTTTCTTCACTTGAATTGTTGGAGCTCTCTCTCTCTACAAATTCTTCTGAAGATATTTTGAAATTCTTCACTTAGATTCACTTGAAATATCTGACTGGATTTTCTTGTGTATGTTGGATCTTCTGTTGTAATTGTGTTTCGTGTATTTCTTCTTTTTTTCAGTTGATAGAATCCATCTTTATATAGACTTCATCCAAGGTTACCGGCTGATCTGGTTGCTAACCAACTTCTGACAGATCTGACAGTTGCAGTAGACTTGTTGGTTGTGGCAGCTGTCAAGTCTCCAGTCACTTCTTAAAACTTTGTCTCTGTCAGCAAAGTGTCGAGTCTGAACTTCACATGTATCGACACAAGTAGACTAAGTGTCGACACAATCCTTGGTGGTGTCGACACAACTCTCATGGTGTCGATACTGCTTCTCGACATAGATTCTGTAAGAATGTGTCGACACAAGTCCTGTGTGTCGACACTGTCACTTCTTGTCTTGACACAATTAACTTAGAAGAAATTCTGGTGTGTGTGTGTGTGTGTCGACACAAGTCCTGTGTGTCGACACAGTTGATGTCGACTGAACTTTCTGTGTGTCGACACAAGTCCTGTGTGTCGACACAGTTGATGTCGACTGAACTTTCTGTGTGTCGACACAAGTCCTGTGTGTCGACACAATTGATGTCGACTGAACATTTTGTGTGTCGACACAAATACTGTGTGTCGACATACCTTTTCCAAGTGTCGTCACAATTGACTCCAGGTGTCGACACAGCTTTTCTCAAGTGTCGACACAAGTCTTCACAAGTGTCGACACAGCTTCTTCTGGTGTCGACTCATGGACTTAGAAACGTTTCCTGCATATTCTTAACCTGCACATATAAACACAAAACAACATCAAATACACCTTGATGAATATCATTGAGCTAAGTTAGGCTTCTCCAAATCTGGTACACATTTTCCAATGCACCCAACAATAGGCATTGAGAGCGTTGAGTGATCCTTCCTCACTCAGTGCCTCTGAACTTAGATATTTCTTCACCAGTCTGAAGGCGTTGAGTAAGCTGGCCTCACTCAACATTTTTTGCCTTTGTCTGTCTTCTTTATTAGGTGTTGAGTGAACTAGCTTCACTAAATGTTTCTGGACTTGGTCGTTTTCTATCATCTTCTTAGGCTTTGACTGTAGCTGCAAGACTCAACACTTTTGTTGTCTGGCATTGAGAGCGTTGAGTGATCCTTCCTCACTCAACGCCTTTGAACTTGGCTGCCTTCTGTCATCTTGGGCTTTATCATAACACGATGTCTTCTTCTTTGGCATCGAGTGAGCTCTGTTCACTCGACGCTTCTAGACTTTGTCAAATATTCAGTCTGCCAATACTTAGGTGTTGGCAGATTCAGCTATACTCAAGGATGGCATTGAGTGAACTGTCATCACTCAACGCCTGTGGACTTGGCCGCAGAATTACTTTGCAGACTGCATGACTTTGACTGTCCATAACTAACTCAGCACTTTATGACATCTGGCATTGAGTGAATTGGCTTCACTCAACACCCGTGGACTTAGGCGATTTTCAGCCTCTACACAAACATTCCATGTCATCACAGATTTCGCTCTTTCCACATCTTTACTTTATGACCACCTGTTGATGCAGGGTATGTCCTAGAGATTCGTCACGGAGGCCTCGATAATGCTTACGACACGATATACACTCTCTATTCCATACGCTAACGAAAACGCAGCCACAACAATTATTTTATTATCGCTCGCGCTAACAATATGGATCAACGTTCCGCAAATAGATCGAATGTTGGCTATAGGCCAAATTCTTTCCGGCTACATGGGATAATCTTGATCCCGAACGAGCTTTTGGGTTGTACCAAAATAGATCCACCAAGAACAAAATGATTCGAAAGATGGTAGGATCTATCCCAACAAAAAGAAAGCGAGGATCGCCAATCCTCTTACGAATCTTTCGGAAATCCAAGCGAAAAAATACCGATCTATTATTTGATTAACCGCGAAGAAAAACAAATCGGAAAATAACGCAGAAATTCGTCCACCACAAGAACTATCTAGAGAAAGAAATCTCTTGGTAGAAATTTTCGTTACCCCTCTCGGATTTGTAGATCCGTGATGCGTGGATCCACCAAGTTTGATCGCTCCTCCGTTGAAAGTCCACGGGAAGCGCGCTACGGATGATGAACGTGCTAATCTCCTTCACTTCACACCGTGGAGGAAACCCCTATCTTCTTCCTTGCAAACAACCTCTCATGCATGGGCCAAAGTATCCTTGGAGAGAGAGGATCTCGGGTGGCCGTGAGCAAGAGGGAGAGGAGAGTAGCCGAGAACTAGAGAGAAGGGGCGGCCGAGAGCAAGAGGGAGAGAGGAGATGGCCTTGAGGCCGGCGGTTTGGAGGAAGGAAGAAAGAGGGGGGGCGGCGGCTAAGAGAAGAAGAGAGGGAAATTTTAGGGTTGACAAATTCCAAATTTTGATTTCAATTAATTCTACCATCAAATGAAAAGTTCAAGGCCTTATATAGGCTTACATCTCAAAGCAAATAACAAGTGGCTAAAGGCACACCACATAAAGAAAATGCAGAAATTAAATAATGTTTTTTTTAAAAGAGCCATCATGAAAAGGCTATTAGCACACCAAAGCTAAAATATCAAATATGAGTCTTGTTGCGAGGGCGAAGCTTGTAACCATGACCACTACGACGTCGCACGTCCTTTGCCAGCACATCTTCAACATAGCCATTCCCAAGTTGGTCGTCCTGGTGGCCGTCGTCATCACCGTCGCCATCACCATCGCCATCAATCCTCCGCCGCTCAAAAGGACTCATCTCCGATGAGCGGGCTGAAATATAACGGCGTACGAGGTCCGCGTCAAGAAGATCCACCTGTGCAGCAGAGAGCTAAGAGTCGTCCGAAGCCGGATGACCACGCCAACGAACCAAAAACCTGTGAATGTCGCCGTCGGGAGTGGGAAACACATCATCCTGCAAAATCCTGTCAGGCAAGAAATCCGTCCGGGGAAACCTCGGAAAAACGTTAGATGAAGCAGAAAAACAAGTTTCATCATCAATAGACGGCATACCTCCCGTAGATTTCGAAGGAGAAAGCGATCCAGAATTGAGCTCACCCCCCACCCCATTAGATTGTATAGTGGAATTATTAAACGGAGAGACAGACAGTTCAGGTGGTGGAGCAACAAAAAGCGTTAAATCTGAAATGTTAAACACAGGGGAGATTCCCCAATCAACGGGTAATTCTAACAAATAAGTATTTTCGCCTAATTTCTTCAAAATTCTAAAAGGACCGGCTTTCTTGTTCGCTAATTTTTTTATGGTGCCCGAAGGCATCCGTTCAGGGATAAGACGGACCATAACCAAATCGCCAATGTTCAAGGAGACTGCTCGCCTATGTACGTTAGCATTCGATTGATAGATAGAATATTGCTTAGCTAACGTCTTGACAATATGCTCATGGAGAGTGTGAACGTGTGAAGCGAAGTCCTGTGCAAATTGACTTGACTTAAAAGAAGGCGGTAACGGAACCAAGTCAAGAGGCACTGGCGCCTTATAACCATGCACTATCTCATTCGGAGACAACCCAGTGGACCTATTCTTAGAATTATTATACGCTAGTTAAGCATGCGGAAGGATTAGGTCCCATGAACCGTGTGGGGTGAACTCATGTGCAACATGACTTGAGTTAACAGTAGAAAATAACGGGACTAAGTCTGGTGGCATGGGTGCTTTAAATTCATTAACGATTTCCGTGGAGTCCAACGCCATAGTTTTAAATTTAGATTTAAATTTTGATTTAAAAATTTCACAAAGAAATGCCTGTGGAAAACGCTCATCACCAACTATAGAGTTGGATGCTCCCGGAGTTGAAAGGTAGTGCGGGAGACACAACTCAACATACCCAACTACGTTCACTAACGTGTGCATGCACGGATCATCAAAAGGCGGAGGATAAATGCAAGCGACCGGGCTTGGCAAATAATTGTGTCTGGGGGACACCACATCAAAACATACCATCTCCATGGAATCACTAGCAGTCCAAAAAGAAGCCTTACCCAACGCCAAGCGGTCAGATGAACGGTCCATCCTAGGAACAATATAATCAGATCTATGAAAAGTAGTGGAAAGACCGAACGCGACAACTAACAAATCGCTCACACACATCTGTTTGGGTAAGTCGAATGGGGAAGCTGGATAAATAAACATCTCCAAATATCTCGGGCTAGAAATGACAAGCTCGTTCCCTAACAAGTCATCTAATCGAGTCAAGTGAATCGGAGGAGGAGTCGACATGGGCGATTCCGGAGGAGGAACTAAATCATACTCACCATCAAAACATGGATTTAACGTCCAAGAAAAATCCTTCGGGTGCAAGCCATCAAAATCAAAGGAAAAATCAAACAGTAGATTCATCCTTACCGAAAACTCAGCCGGATCGTCATCATCTAACTCACTATCAGATAAACATTCATCACGGGGTGACTCTTCCAAATCAGCCGACATGTCTTCCAACCCACTAGATAATTCGTCCAAATCAGAATCAGTATTGGTCTCAAAAGTAGGAAAGATCGTACTCGACAAAATTCCTAATCCATTTTGGGCTTCTGGCGAAGGAGCTAACATCAAAGAAATGTTTATCGGGTCCTCAGTGCTACCGTCATCCACAAATAGCCTTCCCATACAGGGTAACTCTTCCAAAACGTCACATCCTTCGCTAACCAAATCTTCCCACGAAGTAGGTACATTGTCTAAATCATGATGGAGGGTTGGGCAAATCGAATCCCGGGAAGAATCTAAATTACTATGACCCTCAAGCAACGATGATAATATCAATGAACTATCTCGCGGATGTGCACCACTAAGATTATCCAAAGATAAACATCCATCCCAAGGTGACTCTTCCAACACCGTTGAACCATCGACAAAACCGGGATCAATCATTATAATATTGTGATCCTCACTCGCACTGATCCGACTGGATTGACCTACCGGGGAAGCTAAAGAAATGGGCACCTCAATATGTTCTGGGCTAGAAGTAACTAGCTCGTGTTCAAGCAGGTCATCACCTAAATCAGTAATAGGTAAGCTCTCAACATAGGGTGACTCAGCCGGAATGTCTTCTGACTCAGGGTCATCAGAAGACTCCATAACTGTCAAGGGAGACGCCTCAGAAACATCGTCGAAAGGAAGAGGAGACGATTCCTCAGAGGAGAAATCCTCGTCCAGGTCACTAGGGTAACCAAACTCCTCGTCATCACTAAGCTCATCAATTAAGTCGGTCTCACCCACAGTGGCGTGCTCAGTCTTAGACACTACCACAGACTCATCAGGAGAGTCAACGACTAGATCAGGCAGCTCAGGAGAAGACTCAAAAAGAACTACGGGCGTATTCGGAATAGGACGCACAATAGAGCCAAGATCAGATACGCCACTAGACTCAAAGGTAATAATCTTCTGACGTGAGTGAATCTTTCTCCTAGGAGGTCGGCGCTTCTCAATCTCCAAAGCCGTACTAAAGGTGAGGTCTAGGTCGGTGTGACAATAATGTAGTAAGCTGTACTCACTCACAGGCTCGGTGTTGGTAGTACGGAGATAGGCGGGATCAAATTGATCTGAAAGGAGGCTACGCATCGCCTGCCAATTATGTTGATAACCACCAACATGACGCTCTTCGTTCAGCCAAAATAACTGGGCCTGACCTATTAACCGTTCTCGGGCAAAGTGAATCTTTTGGGGGTCATCCCATCCATAACACTTAAAATGAAGTTCTATACCCTTAAGTCAATCCCTAAAAATTTTAGGACACCCTAAACCGTCATAAGTAGGACAAGTGTGGCATTGCCTAGGGGAAACTTAGTCATGGCTTTATCATACCAAAAGTCCAACCGGGAAACGTGAACGTCATAGTCCATAATTTTGGATTTTTGAAATTGGAAATTTGAATTTTGAATTTTAAACTTTGAAATTTGAAATTGGAAATTTGAAATTTTGAATTTTGAAATTTAAAATTTAAATTTTGAAGTTTGAAATTTGAAATTTGAAATTTAAAATTTAAATTTTGAAATTTGAATTTTGAATTTTGAAATTTTGAAATTTGAAATGTGAAATTTAAATTTTAAATTTTGAAATTTGAAATTTGAAATTTGAAATTTTGAATTTTGAAATTTGAAATTTTGAAATTTGAAATTTGAAATTCGAAATTTAAATTTTGAATTTTGAAATTTGAAATTTGAAATTTGAAATTTTGAAATTTGAAGTTTGAAATTCGAAATTTGAAATCTGAAATTTAAAATTTGAAATTTTATTTGTTTTAATTTGAAGATGGGGAGGAGTGCCAATTAGGAAATTGACGAAAACCTCCCTCTGATACCAAATTGATGCAGGGTATGTCCTAGAGATTCGTCACGGAGGCCTCGATAACGCTTACGGCACGATCTACGCTCTCTATTCCACACGCTAACGAAAACGCAGCCACAACAATTATTTTATTTATCGCTCGCGCTAACAATACGGATCAACGTTCCGCAAATAGATCGAATGTTGGCTATAGGCCAAATTCTTTCCGGCTACATGGGATAATCTTGATCCCGAACGAGCTTTTGGGTTGTACCAAAATAGATCCACCAAGAACAAAATGATTCGAAAGATGGTAGGATCTATCCCAACAAAAAGAAAGCAAGGATCGCCAATCCTCTTACGAATCTTTCGGAAATCCAAACGAAAAAATACTGATCAATTATTTGATTAACCGCGAAGAAAAACAAATCGGAAAATAACGCAGAAATTCGTCCACCACAAGAACTATCTAGAGAAAGAAATCTCTTGGTAGAAATTTTTGTTACCCCTCTTGGATTTGTAGATCCGTGATGCGTGGATCCACCAAGTTTGATCGCTCCTCCGTTGAAAGTCCACGGGAAGCGCGCTACGGATGATGAACGTGCTAATCTCCTTCACTTCACGCCGTGGAGGAAACCCCTATCTTCTTCCTTGCAAACAACCTCTCATGCATGGGCCAAAGTATCCTTGGAGAGAGAGGATCTCGGGTGGCCGTGAGCAAGAGGGAGAGGAGAGTAGCCGAGAACTAGAGAGAAGGGGCGGCCGAGAGCAAGAGGGAGAGAGGAGATGGCCTTGAGGCCGGCGGTTTGGAGGAAGGAAGAAAGAGGGGGGGCGGCGGCTAAGAGAAGAAGAGAGGGAAATTTTAGGGTTGGCAAATTCCAAATTTTGATTTCAATTAATTCTACCATCAAATGAAAAGTTCAAGGCCTTATATAGGCTTACATCTCAAAGCAAATAACAAGTGGCTAAAGGCACACCACATAAAGAAAATGCAGAAATTAAATAATGTTTTTTTTAAAAGAGCCATCATGAAAAGGCTATTAGCACACCAAAGCTAAAATATCAAATATGAGTCTTGTTGCGAGGGCGAAGCTTGTAACCATGACCACTACGACGTCGCACGTCCTTTGCCAGCACATCTTCAACATATCCATTCTCAAGTTGGCCGTCCTGGGGGCCGTCGTCATCACCGTCGCCATCACCATCGCCATCACCTGTCACATCACTTGGAATACCTGTCCTATCAACATTTCAAAGACTAAATTGCATGCATGAACTTGAACATACATCAAATACAACATAGTGTATATCATTGACATGTTTGACTTCTTCAAATCTGGGACATTGTAGGCAATGGACCCAACATAAGTTATTCAACTTTGCAACTAGGTTGAGATGAAGAAGATGAAGCTCTGTTCTTCCAAAAAGTCTATTCTACAAAAATTAATTTCTTCTTCCTTGGTCTCTTGCTTTTTAATCCCACTATTCAATGGCTCTTTGGATAGTGAGACCACTAGGAGTTGGTAGCAGCAACATGTATTTTGTACTAAATGATGTACAACAGGCAAGCGACACCATTTGTCGTCTACTGTTCAGTTCACGTAACATTTTGAATTTTTGCTGACGTCATCATGACACAGTATCTGTGGACTTAACCAAATTCACAATTCTGCATAGACATTGAGTGAATCCTTGTCACTCATCGCCACAACACTTAGGTAGATTTCTACATCTTCAGACATTGAGTGATCAGTCATCACTCAACGAATATAGACATCTGCAGTCTGACTAAATAGGCATTGAGCGAGCCTTTATCACTCAATGCATTTGGACTTAGTCGATTATCTCTGTATAAATCCATTGAGTGAGTTGTCTTCACTCAATGCTTTTTGCCTTTGCCTGTTTTATTGAAGAGGCGTTGAGTGAACTTCCTTCACTCAACACTTCTGTCCTTAGACAAATTTTCTGCTGAATAGGCGTTGAGTGAGTTAACTTCACTCAACGCTCTTGTCCTTAGACAGAATTCTGTATCAACCAATACTGCAGCTCTGACTGAACTATGTTCTATCGATGCTTTCTCTACATGACGTTGAGTGAACTGTCCTCACTTAATGCTTTTGGATTTAACCAGATTTCTTAGCAGATTCTCTGCGGCTTTGACTGCTTGAGCTTTACTCAACGCTTCTGGCTCTAGGCATTCAGTGAACTGCCTTCACTCAATGCTTCTGGTCTTAACCAGATTTCTATCTTGGCAATGCGGAGACTTTGATTGTTTAGTCTTTACTCAACGCTTAAGCCCATCTGGCATTGAGTGTGTTGGGTTTTATTATACATCACAACAGTTGTGCGCAGTGGAAAAATTAAGAACAAGAAAACCCAAAAGAGTTCGGATCTAACGATGAACATAAATCAAGAAGAAAGTGTTGTAAAATAAAATTACCTTTGCGGGATTGAGTCGATTCTCAACCTAGATGCTCCAGATGATCCGTCGATCACTTAGCGGCTAGATTCCTTAGTTCAGAATAGTGTTTGTACCTCTACAGTTTATTCACATGAACGGTAGAACTTGTAGAGTCTTGTAAAACAAGATCGAGGTCGGGATAGGGCACTTTGCGTCTTCACGGACTACTAGGTCCGTTATAGAAGAGGCGATGGCGACACTCACCAAAATCAGGCTAAGCGATGGCGTCGGGATCGACGAAGGCGGAACAGCTTCCGTCGGCTTTTTAGGTTTCAGTTTTTTCGCACAATGCGACTCGTGTTCTTAGACATAATGATCAGTCAAGTCGATATTGAGAAACCCTAAAATTCTTCTATCTATACCCAAAGGAATAAACAGAATATCCTATCGCTATTCGCAGACCCTAGACTTAGAATACAGCGTTTCGACCAGACAACCCTTGTCTCGACGAATCGTCGAGTATCCATAACATATTCGATGAATCGTCGAGTATACATAACATACTCGACGAATCGTCGAGTATCCATAAGATACACGACGAAGGCATTGAGTGAACTCAATGCACTCAACGCTCTCAGCGCCAGATTAGTCGAATCAACCTTTGGCTCGACGAAGGCATTGAGTGAACTCAACGCACTCAATGCCTGAGAACTAGACTCGTCGAATCAACACCTTGACTCAAAAAATTGTTGATTGAACTCAATGCTTAAGTGTCATACTCATCGAATCAACACTTTGACTCGATGAATAGTTAAGTAAACTCAACACAGTCAATGTCATCATTCGATGAGTGAACACTTAACTCGATGAAAGTGTTGAGTGGTCTCAATGCACTCGACGCTTTTAAAGCCTGACTGAGCTAAGTCATTTTCGCTCATCATATGAATATAGCCAAACTAATCCAATCTCCTAATTTCTCCAAATATTCTTATGTGCGACTCTGATAAGCTCATACTGGGTTGGCAGTGAAACTACATGCTTGATCACTTATAGATCACAATGGTAACACCAACAGTCTCTCACTTGATCTTAAAGTATCAAACAAAAGCTTCACAAACAATAAGAGGCATCTAGAAATGCATCATTGCTCCCCAAGCAATAAGAGTTTAGAACTCAAAAGCCATCATGACTAATGCCAGTGTCGTCATGTCCCTTCGTCCCTTACATCCGGATAGAACTAGAGGTATAGACCGTGTCACCCTCATAATTATTCAATCCCAATTTCCTGATCTAGAAAGGACTTCTAGAAATTGGTGAGCCCAATATCATATATTGACTCAACCAAGCATTGTCATGCATTTTTTTGTCTCATTTCATCAAGGGGGCCCATGGATACAACTCCTGTCATATAGGAGGATAAATATCATCTCTACTCACACGTAAACACCCAAATGATTCGTAACATACCCAATAACCAACTTTCTCCAGACTGGACTTTTTATAGCATCAAAGCATGCTCTTCCTCACTCAATGAATGTTGTGACTTCAAGTCAAAGGACCACAAATACCATTGCCACTTTGAGCCGTACTTGTGACACTTTCATATAACAATCCACAAAATAATCTCATAGTGGGTCTATCTAGTATAACTTGTTCACTAACAAGTACCCATGTGATGACTTAATATCACAATATCATGACCTGTGAGAATCGGTCATCAGTCAACGCACATGTTAGTCTTAATGTATCATCATTGCCCTTAGCTTCTAATATAATACGCCGACTAGGGACTATTTAAGAATGAAACTTCTAATAATATAGGCTCTCACATTCAAGTCACTATTTGACTCCTATGAAAGCAAACATTCTAAGGGCATTTATTACTTTAAATTAATCTATCATAATAGAAATGAATTCACATAACAAAAAAACTTGCCAAAATATATAAATGAAATATATATTGTACTCTATTAATCAAATGAATTATTATAGCCAACGAAATATAATTCACAAGACTCTAACTAGAGCTGATCATTAAGGTATCATATACTCATAGATCTAACATGACCATCATGCTTACTCTATATAAGAGGCTTTGTTAGTAGATCCGTAATATTCTCCTCAGTCGGCACTCTGCATATGTTCACATCTCCTCAATTGACAATCTCACGAATTAGATGGAACCGCCGAAGTATGTGCTTGGAGCGCTGATGAGATCTAGGTTATGAAGCAAGTGCAATTGCACCGTTGTTCTCACGATAGAGAATTACGGGACAAATAATGCTAGAAACTACATCTAACTCGCCGATGAATTTCCTAATACATACAGCCTCCTTCGTTGCATTTGCTGGAATGATATACTCGGCCTCAGTTATAGAATTGGCAACTGTCACCTTCTTGGAACTCTTCCAGCTAACAGCTCCTCCATTTAGGCAAAATATGAACCCTGACTGAGACTTTGAGTCGTCCCTAACAGTTTCGAAGCTAGCATCTGTGTAACCTCTTACAACGAGCACTTTGTAACATCACTTAAACAACTAGAACCCTAGGATTTTGTTTTGTCATGACTAGGTCATGACAAAACAAACAAAAAGTGAACAAGAGCCAAGGTAAAAATCATCTTGGTCTGTCTATAGCTCATCCTCAACATTAGACCTAAGGTTGGACTTTAGGGCTACACCTTGATCCATGACCCTACCACAACACCCCCAACACCTTAGGAAGTCCATAGGGCACTAAGGACCCACTGTAGGCAGTCAAAGAGGTTAAGTTGACCTAAGTCAACCCTAACTCTAAATGGGTCAAACTAGCCTACTTAGGGTCAATTGACATTCCCCTAGCCAAGTGAACCCCACCCATACCCTCCTAACCCTAAAGTGAGGTCAATGTGACACCAGGACTCATTAGGGTCAACCCTAGTGGCTAAGTTGACCCAAGTCAACTCTAGCCCCAAAGTGGTCAAAGTGACCTTACTAAGGGTCATGTGACCTCCAAGGTGCCAAGTCAACCCTACCCACCCCTACCTAGACCTTAGGGGAGGTCAATAGGTCACCAAGGACCCATTGATGGTGGCACAAAAGGTCAATTTGACCAAAGTCAACCCTAAGCCAAGGTCAAGTCAACTTGACCCAAATGGGCTAACCCAAGCTCAAGCCCTCTTTCCACTTGGGCTAACCTTGTTTCCATGAGAATTATGGGTTAGTGGGCTGCCAATGGGCTGGAGTGGTCAGCTTGGTCAACCTAGATGACTAAGAGAGAGAAAACCTCAACCTCACTTTAATGGAGGAGAGAGAAAATGGTGAAAGAGGGTCATTCATGGCCAAGGAGACCAAGGGGCCATACCTCATTGGCTGATTCAACTCCAAATTCAATCAGGGAGGTCAGGGGGCCACTTTTGTGGTTGTTCATGGCCGGAATAGTGCTGCCAAGTCTTGGCCGAATTCAAGCTCCAAGGCCATTAATGGCTTTGAAGCTTGAACCACTTAACTCCCCCCATTAAGGGCGGGAATAAGTTTCTCTAGGGGAGAGGAAGAGTTCCCAACCTTTTCCTGACCTGTTCATGCCCAGATTCATCCCCCACACCATGGTCAAGAGCCACCTTAAGAGGCCATTAATGGCCACCACCAGCTGACCCCTCCCCTCCATCTTTTTATTGTCTTAAAAGCTTCCCTAGGCTCCAGGCTTTCAGTTCCACATCTTGCTCGAAGGAGACAATCAACTTCATTGTGCTGTTGCAGAGCGTCAGCGATACCTCCTCCACCAATGGCTTCCCGGCGATCGACGCGTCTCCAGGCCGCAAGCAAGGTCCTCCCCTCCTTCTCTCTCCATGGGTAGATCATAGGATTCATTTAGAAAGGGAATCAGGCTCAGTTGAGCACGATCAAAGTTGGAAATTTCCTGGTTTTCCACATTTTTCACCTTGTCGGGATCGCCAGAAAAGGGCTCTCCGGCGGATGTGCCGCCGCCTGGCGATAGCCACCACCTCAACGGAGGTGGTGGTGGAGGTGGCCGGCCATGGAGGTGGCCGGATGACCGGTGGTGGCGGTTGGAAATTGCTCCAGATGGGTTGAATCGTTGTCGTTGGCTGGAGGTTGAAGACAACTGGCCGCCTCCCGATCTGCGCTAAGATTCGCGCTGGCAATGATTTAAACTATAGGTTATAATTATTCTGATTATTTCAATTTTATCACACTTTTACTATTTAATATTTTAAATTATTAAAAATACTTAGAGGCCCTGTATGAGAAAATGGTCAACACATGATTTTTTTCCCTATGGGTCTACTTTAATTCAAAATTCATTTGAACCAATTTGGGTGCATGGTTTGACCAGGGCACTCATTTTGGTGGGATCTATACCTAGGGTTAGACATAAATTAAAAAAGGTGCTCACACTTCATCTCTTGTCCAAATAACTTGAAAATTGGATAGGGAGTCACCCTAGTCTATACCGAGGTCCTGCCAAAAAATGAGAATTTTTGGGGATAATATTTCTATAGTTTTTGAAATTATTTAATATTCTTAGGGTAAATTAATTAGGTGCCCTAATCGCCTCCAAACCCTCCCAAATCTTGGTGAGTGGACCTTGAGGTCTTCAGGGGGCTGTGTATAAATTTTCATCTCAGTTAGAGTTGATTTTGCTGGGAAATGAACAAACCCTAGTCTAGCCCTAATGAGGGTTATTTAAGTCAAAAGTGCACTTTGAGTTTTAGGTGGCCAAATCACCTCAATAGAGGTTGAAATTTGGGCCCCTGATTTGGCATGACTTTTAACACCCTCCCATGGAAGATGGGGTGGATTGGAATAGATTTGACCTGGGACCTAAGACCAAACCCTAAGGATGAGCTTTTGTGTCTTGTGAGGGGAATGGGGTCAAAAGACCTTGTATGGACTTGAAATTTAGTAGAGAGGGTACCAGGGTAGCTAAACCCTCTGGTAAAAATCTTAGGGGATTTGGAAATGGGTAGGCCCCACAAAACCCTAACCCTAGTTTACGGCACAAAATTTGTAGTGATTGAATAGGTTAATAGAACTCATTGAACAGTGATTAAACTTAGACAATGTAGTCATAGGGTTAGGATGAACCTCTGGAGATTTAATTGGAAATTTTGAATCAATAATCTTGGTACTTCCTTTGTAATGCAAGAGTAAGCCCTACTTAATCATTTGGTTATTATGACCTCACTGTCCATTAGAATATCATAAAAATCAGGCAGAAGGAGTTTTAGAACATTATGCTCATGTATAAATTTTATTAGAATTTTTGAATACATATTTACAGTACCTACTTCACAAGCTTATTAATTTGGAAACTGGTTCAATATTTTATTCAGAGCTCATCATTTGTTGAAAAATTATAAAACTTAGTCAGTAATGATTCTAGGTCAATATGCTCTGGTGGAGATTTGTTACAATTTTTAAATGAATAATTTCTGTACTTAGTGCATAAAATTGCCAATATAAACATTTGATCAAAATTAGTTTTAGAGCCTTTTATTAACTTATAAATTATGAAACTTGGCCTGGAGTATTTACTTTTCCTTACAATCATCCTTGAATTTTATAAGAATTTTTGGAAGTATTTTTGCTGTGCTTGTTTCTTAAAATGATTTATTGTAGGTTATATTCAAAATTAGGGTTGGGGGTCTACACTTGCAAAGAAAATTGGAAGACCTGGGATTCTAGGTTAGATGGTCATCTTGTAATTATCATAAATTTTAAGGAGCATTTGCATGTCTGAAATTGACACTTCATGTTCAAACTTGAGTTTTTTGATTACTAGAGAAATTAATTAAATTATCAGATAAATTAGGAAAATTATGAATTTTAGATTTAGGCCAAACATGTCATGATAGACCCCTAATAAATATTATAGGATTATTGGATGATTATTTTGAGTACCTCCCATTGTACGCATCATATAGCTTAGGATGGTCTGCAATTAGTAAGAACTGCAGAAGTCGAGGTATGGTGTCAGATGAACTTAGGGAGTTGAGATTTTAGTCTGATAAGGAAAATGAGACTATCAACGGAAGTCATGATGAGGAGTGGGGAGTTTGGCTAGTGTTAACAGGTACCCAGGGTCGACGAAACATCGTCTTCCCCATACGAGAGAAAGTGTCAAATACTCTAGGGTTAGATCCAGTACAACAAGTAAGGGTTTGGGAAATTTGATAGCAACCAACAATAGTAAGTGCCTTGCGAAAGGGATCTTTGGGCGTAATCCCATCATAGTTCCTAGTGCCCTTGAGAGCCCTTCACGGGAAATACCTTGGGCAGTCCTGGGCTAACCTAAACAGTAGGAATAAAATATTACAAGAGCAACTAGTATAACTAGGGTTGCACATTCACACACCCCGGTAGATCGAGAGGTTGATTAGGTTGTTTAGATTGCCATCCGGATGGTTCGTTCGGAAGGTAGATGCACGGACGAATAGTCCGGGGAGCCAGTGGCTCAAAAGGTTTTGGATACAAAATAAGGTGGTGGGTTTTCGGTATCGGACGGTCGTTCACACCGATGTCGATACGTTGACTCGGCGGTGTGGGACACTTAGCTAAAGGAAGTCTGGTGGTTATGGCCAACATTAGTATGCGGATACTCTAGGTTGTGTTCTTCTAGAGGCGTACGGGAGGGCTAGGCCTATTAGTGTGGATACCCGCCTAGGAGTGGGGTTCCTGACCCACTGTCTCTGTTTGCCACTACATATGATACATGTGATGGTGGACTTTGTTTTATCGAAACTATGTTATGTTTATTTCTCTTTGGTGATCGAAAAGGCCGGCAGAATCAACGTTTTATGGTGGCAGCTTTCCCGAGTATCGGGGCCACCGCAAAATGGCGGTTCTGGGCATAAGACCCCAGGGTTTTTAAAAGAAAAAAAGGGGGGTCTTACAAGTGGTATCAGAGCAAACCTCGATTGAAAGATAAGTAGTCCACAAAAACCTTAGGCCACCCCCGCACGAGCTTAGTTTGCGGACAAACTAGCAGCGAAAGCAGTGGTGTGCCCATAAGGGAAATCACATGTATAAGTCCATTTTTCTCCTCCTCTTATTCCATTAGTACGTTATCTAACTGTTGGAATTTTCCTTGTAACCTGCGACGAACCATACTCCACAGCAGGGGACACCTTGGGCTCCGAATATAGTTCCACCTCTGTCGGCTCCAGTTCCATTTCAGCAGACGGAGATGGGGCAAACATTGACGGCCATCCTGGAGGCCGTTGTTGAGATTATATTAGCCAGCAGGACACGTGTGTGTGGGACCGTATGTTTGGGCTTTCCCCATCGCGTTCCAGGTCTGGGTGTTGACCCCAGTGGGCCCCCCTTGTGTGGCGGAATATCCCCGCGGTCCTGTGGTTGGGGTTAGTCCCACATCGCCTGCAGCGGGCGATCCTTTGTGTTCATGTACCCCCGTCCCCCCTTACCATCACCTCGGGGTTTTGGGAAGATGTGCGGTGACGGGTGGTTTCCACATGGTATCAGAGGGAGGTTGTCCTGCTGCGGGGGTGTGTTGAGATTATATTAGCCAGCAGGACACGTGTGTGTAGGACCGTATGTTTGGGCTTTCCCCATCGCGTTCCAGGTCTGGGTGTTGACCCCGGTGGGCCCCCCTTGTGTGGCGGAATATCCCCACGGTCCTGTGGTTGGGGTTAGTCCCACATCGCCTGCAGCGGGCGATCCTTTGTGTTCATGTACCCCCGTCCCCCCTTACCATCACCTCGGGGTTTTGGGAAGATGTGCGGTGACGGGTGGTTTCTACATGGTATCAGAGGGAGGTTGTCCTGCTGCGGGGGTGTGTTGAGATTATATTAGCCAGCAGGACACGTGTGTGTGGGACCGTATGTTTGGGCTTTCCCCATCGCGTTCCAGGTCTGGGTGTTGACCCCGGTGGGCCCCCCTTGTGTGGCGGAATATCCACGCGGTCCTGTGGTTGGGGTTAGTCCCACATCGCCTGCAGCGGGCGATCCTTTGTGTTCATGTACCCCCGTCCCCCCTTACCATCACCTCGGGGTTTTGGGAAGATGTGCGGTGACGGGTGGTTTCCACAGCCGTCAAAGCTCAACAGGCCCCAGCTCCACAGCCAAATCCCGGGGCCAACTGAATGAGTTCCTTCCGGGCACTATCCCCTCCATCTTACCAGGGGACGGAGTCGGCAGTTTGCATGGAGGAATGGTTGGATACCATCTATGAGATGCTTGCGGGGATACGATGCCCCACTGAGGAGGCAGTTGCTTTGGCAGTCTCCTGCTTGGAGTCGCACGGGAAGAGGTGGTGGAAGTCACAGTTGGACACCACCTTTGCGGATATGGATTGTGCAGATATCTCTTAGGGAGAGTTCAGAGCGGCACTTCTGGGACATTTTGTACCTTAGTCGGCGAGGGACGAGCTGGAGGATAGATTCCTGTAGTTGAAGTAGGGCAATAGGGCAGTGCTGGAGTATTACCAGGAGTTTACACACCTAGCCCATTATGCGGATTCTTATCAGTTGGACGACACTGGCTACGCTAGGAGGTTCTATAAGGGGCTGCACGATGACATGAGACAGGCCCTCCTCTTCGTCTCCGAGGGAAGCTTGGGCAGGATTCTGGAAATGGCTAAGAAAAGGGAGGCAGATCAGCTTACGGTCAAGTGCCAGAAGAGGCCGGCTGACGATGCAATGATTGGAGGATGTGGAGACCGTCCTCGAGGTCAGGTCATAGGGGAAAGAAGGAAGGGGGATCAACCCCGTCAGGAGATTGGACCGGAGCAGAGGAATCAGGGGGAATTTTTCCCCCAGCCCTTACAAATGTTGGAGATACCGAGGATAGCAGAGCATGCATCAGTGTGCTTCCATTGTAATTAGCCGGGGCATTTCAATAGAAATTGTACCATGAGGCGAGCACCCCCACCAGCACTTCAGGGTGCCCCACCTCCTCGGCAGTTTCGGGGCCGAGGACACGACCGAGGACGGGGATATCAGGGTAGAGGCCACAGGCCAGAGAGGGAGAAGGTGTACGTACCAGATCTGGTACAACCCCAGAACACGGAGTAGGGTATAGCAGGTATGCCAGTACATTCAATTTCCTTCTTTCCTAAGAACTAGTTCTCATAGACACAAACTAGCTAGAAATTAAGAAAAGAAAAACTACAACTAGAACACTATGACACTTAATTACCTCAAGCGTGGTTTTCATCGGCGGCAAGCCCGCTCACACACTCTTCGACACCGGGGCTTCACACTCGTTTGTGTCAAAGGTCTTCATGAAAGGACTAGTAGGCGTGGAGCAATTCACAGGAAGGATGGTGAGGGTGCGTCTACCCGATGGATCAGAGATCATGACCTCTTCTCATTGCAAAATGGAGGCGGAGATCGACGGGAAGGCGTTTGAGGCACCAGCGACAATCCTGAGGATGTCGGACTATGATCTCATACTGGGCATGACGTGGTTATACTAGAACCATGTCCAGATTGACTGCTTGGCAAAGAGGATCATCGTGAGGCACAGGGACTCCTATACTGTTATCGAAGGTATTACACCAGCCCACCTAGTGTTATTATCGTCTGTACAGGTCATCAAGGCCCTCCTACAAGGAGACAAAGATTATTAGGTTCTCTTCGAGATGGTCGTGGCCAAGGATTCTATATCAGATATTCCAGTGGTGCGGGACTTTGCCGATGTATTTCCAGAAAAGCTACCAGGGCTACCCCCGCACCGGGAGAAAGACTTCCAAATTCAGCTCGTGCCGAGGTCTAAGCCAGTATCCAGGGCTCCCTATTGAATGGATCCGAAGGAGTTGGTGGAATTTCGAAGCGAGCTTCAAGAGTTAGTGGAAGCCAGTTTAGTCCGGCCTAGCTCTTCACCGTGGGGAGCTCCAATGTTATTCGTCAAAAAGAAGGACGGGAAACTTCGGTTGTGTATCCTTTACCGAGCCCTTAACAGGTTGACAGTCTGGAATACGTACCCCTTGCCAAGGATAGACGAGCTATTTGATCAGCTGGAGGGAGCTCATTAGTTCTCGAAGCTGGACCTGAGATCGGGGTACTATCAGCTACGCATTCAAGAGGAGGACATCCCGAAGACGGCCTTCAGCAGTAGATATTGATTGTACGAGTTTACCGTGATGCCCTTCGGGCTCATGAATGTGTTGGAGTTACCATTATGATCTGGAAGTGATCAAACATGTAATCTCACTGCCAATGCGATATGAGCCTGCAGAGTCGCACATAAGAGATGTGGAGAAGTTGGATGATTGACTGTGTTGGTAAAGGTTACCAATCACCGACCTGAATGGGGTTGTGGGCAAAGTGTTGCCTTAAAGGAGAGTCGGGTTGGGCAAAGTGTTGCCTTGGTGGATTGGTGCTCGGATTCTCGCCGATCGACGAGAATCGTCGAGTAGTGTACTCTGATTCTCGCCGATCGACGAGAATTGTCGACCCTGTTCGACGTGTATCGTCGGTGATTCTCGACGATCGACGAGAATCGTCAACCTACGATTCGGCGTGAATCATCGGGCATTCTCGCCGATTGATTCTCGCCGAATCTGCTGGTGATTCTCGCCGACCGATTCTCGCTGACTGGTTCTCGCCGATCCTAGCCGATACTCGCCGATCCTTAGTGATTCTCGACGATCGATTCTCACCGATCGGCTGGTGATTCTCGCCGATTCTGGAACCCTTATTCTTGGGTGGTCTGCGGATAGCGATATTCCTAGGTTTATTTATACCTTTGGTATAAATAGAATACTTAGGGTTTTTCGGGATAGATCTCTCCTTGGCTGATAGAAACCCGCGACGGAAGAGTTCCGTCCCACGATCGTTCTGCCGATCCCGAATCCCGCCGCCGACGGAAGTGTTCTGCCGCCGCCGTGTTCGCTCCGTCGACCTCCTTCTCTCCGGCGATCGTCGCTGGTGTTGCTCTTCCTGGCGCGGACCTAGCAGTTCGTGGAGAAGCAAGGTGCGGTCTTCATCCTTCCCGATTTTCCGTGCGATGGAAAGATCGGTGTTCTCCCGCTCGTGTGGACTTCTGCAGAAACGTGGACACTATTCCACGTACAACTCGCCACCAGCAGGAATACAAAGTTTGGAGCATCTCCGTTGAGTTGTGACTCAACGCCACCGAGGTAATTTTTGCCTAGTAGTTTGTTAACTTTTTGATTCAACTATCATGGCCCGATCCCATTTCTTTTGGGTTTTCTTGATGTTTTACTTTTCCGCTGCGTGCACAAGCGTTGTGCCATCCTCATAGAGAAACCCAACAGTGGTATCAGAGCTAGTTTCGGCCATGATTGTTGAATTGGAAGTTTTGTTATTCCAGTGCGTGTAAACCTAGGGATTTAGAAGCGTTCTAAATGTCTAGATTTAGTCTTGGTACCTTGCCAAGAACTTCAGGAATTTCGTGGAAATTTCTAATTGTTATAAATTGTAGTCTCCTTAGCAGTAACCATCCCTCGAGTTTGTTTTGGATTTTGAATCCAACATAGAGAGATGAGCTTGTCTACTGCTTTAAGTTGAGTTGTATTTGCCTTTGTCCAATGCATGTAAATCTGAGGATTTGGAAGTTTCTGGATGTTCAGATTTAGCCCTTCCTTCTATCAAATGTTGATGGTGTAAGGTTGTGCACATAAGGGATGCATGTGGTTTAGAATTGTTTTTCTTTGGATGTGCACATTGATCAAATGTTGATCATGGTTAATTGTTAACCTATAATCAAAATCCCTTCATCAAATATTAAGTGTTCGGATGCCTTCCGATGGATGACACTCTTCCTGCCTCGATCGATGAAGTGTGGGCTTGCCAAAGCAAGGTGCATTAATCTATCTTGGTAAGGGTGCGAGCGGATAATTGTGATATCCCACTGTCGACATCGGGTCCATCTTAACTAGGTGACCTCAAAGGTTGAGTGCCTAGAGGCATAGGGTTGGCATGCACCATATGATGGATGCGAGTAAGGAGTTATTCACCAACCATACAAGAATTGCATGAGGATGGAATTGGAAAGCGTTGCCTACCTAAATAACTGCATCGTGAGAGGAAAGCCAAAGTTGACTCATTGTGTTGGTGAAATACGGATCTTGTCCACTAAGAGAGTAGCTCGCATGAACTCTCTGAATTGTTAGTGAGGGCTATCATTTCGAATAAAATAGTGGGAGTATTTTAATTAAAGTCCAAATTAAAATGAATTGTATTTGAAATTTTGGTACTGATTTTATTCTGCATAAATTCTTGTAGAATTCCATGCCAAGTATTTCACACTCCACTTTGTCTCTGAGAGCCATCCTTGCGAAGGATAAGCTCAGTGGGAATAATTACATGGACTGGTATAGGAACCTGAGAATTGTTCTCAGACAAGAGCGAAAGCTCTATGTCTTGGAAGAAGAAGCCCCCGAGGTGCCGACCGGGAACTCTTCTCGTGCTGAGAAAGATACTTATAAGAAGTATACTGATGATGCTTTAGATGTCGAATGCCTTATGCTTGCCACTATGAACTCTGAGCTTCAGAAGTAACATGAGAGCATGGGGTGCAAGGAGATTGACGAGCATCTCAAGAAAATGTTTCAAGGGCAGGCTCGTCAAGAGAGGTTCGACATCACAAAAGCGTTGTTTCAGTGCAAGATGGGAGTTCGAGACTCAGTAGGGACTCACATACTCAAGATGATTGGGTATATAGAGAACCTTGAAAGGCTGGGTTTTCCTCTTGGTCAAGAGTTGGTCACAGATCTGATCCTGCAATCGTTGTCAGACAGTTATGAGCAGTTCGTCTTGAACTACAACATGAATGAAATAGACAAGACACTGCCCGAACTCCTAGGCATGTTGAGAACTGCCGAAATCAATATGAAGAAGGCCAATCCTGCCAGCCCCATACTGATGGTGCATAAGGGCAAGGGCAAGGCCAAGGGCTCTAAGAAGACGAAGGTGGGACCTAAGTCATATCTTGAGCCCAAGTCTTTTGCACTGATGAAAAAGAAAAGCACGGTGAAGGAAGGGAAATGCCACCACTGTGGCAAGGCTGGTCATTGGCGGAGGAACTGTCCTTCGTACATTGAGGGTCTGTAGAAATTGAAGGGAGGTATGACTTCCGCTTCTAATGTTTACGTTATAGAGATAAACTTTTTTGCTCCTTCATCTTGGGTATTAGATACCGGATGTGGTTCTCACATTTGTACAAATGTGCAGGAACTGGGAAGGAGAAGATTGCTGAGTAAAGGGGAGGTGGACCTCCGCGTCGGCAATGGAGCAAGAGTTGCTGCTGTAGCCGTAGGGGTTTACCGTCTTTCTTTGCCCCGTGGGCTTGTAATAGAACTAGATAATTGTTATTTTGTTCCGGCCATAACTAGAAACATTATATCTATTTCATGTTTGGACATGATTGGATTTTCTTTTATAATTAAGAACAACTGTTGTTCTATATTTAAGAATGATGTTTGTTATGCTGTAGCCCAATTGTTTAATGGTCTTTATGTTTTGAACTTGGACCATCTGATCTGTAATGTAGAAAATAATAAAAGACTAAGAACAAATGACTCGAACCCTACTTTTCTTTGGCATTGTCGTTTGGGCCATATCAACGAGAAGCGCATATCCAAGCTCCATAGAGATGGACTTTTGGACTCATTTGATTATGAATCATTTGAGCGATGCGAATCTTGTTTGTTAGGCAAGATGACTAAAGCTCCTTTCACTGGTTATACTGAGAGGGCTGAGGATCTCTTGGGTGTTGTATATAGTGATGTATGCGGACCCATGAGTTCCATGGCTAGAGGTGGGTATTTCTACTTTGTTACATTTACTGATGATTTCAGTAGATATGGATATGTGTATCTTATGAAGTGCAAATCCGAGACCTTTGAAAAGTTCAAAGAGTTCAAGAATGAAGTAGAAAACCCGTTGGGTAAAAGGGTTAAAGCACTCCGATCTGATCGAGGTGGAGAATACCTGAGTCATGAGTTCTGTGATCATCTGAAAGAGTGTGGTATTGTATCACAGCTCACTCCACCTAGAACGCCACAATATAATGGTGTGTCTGAGAGGAGAAATCGTACTCTGTTAGACATGGTACGTTCGATGATGAGTCATGCAGACTTGCCTGTTTCCTTTTGGGGTTTTGCTTTAGAGACTGCTGCAATGACATTGAATCGCGCTCCAACGAAAACGGTTCTGAAGACACCATATGAGATATGGACTGGGAAGTGTCCTAGTATGTCGTTCATTAAAATTTGGGGCTGTGAGGCATACGTGAGACGTCAAATGCCTGACAAGCTGGAACCCAAATCGGATAAATGTTATCTGGTGGGATATCCTAAGGAAACGAAAGGGTATTACTTTTACCTACCGTCTGAGGGCAAAGTGTTTGTCGCAAGGACTGGTGTCTTCTTGGAGAAAAAGTTCTTATCAAGAAAGACTGAAAAGGTAGAGCTTGAAGAAGTTCAAGAACCACATGTAGTGAATGAACCGGAATTGGATTCTGAGACAGGACTACAAGATGTTGTAGCTAGAGAACCTGCTCAGGGAACACAAGTCCTACGTAGATCTGGTAGACCGAGGTTTGAGCCTGAGAGATATGGATTTCTCGTGTCTAAAATAGGTAATGTGTTGCTTATGGATCATGATGATGAACCAGCAACCTACCAAGAGGCTATGAATGGACCATACTCCGACAAATGGCTTGAGGCTATGAAATCCGAAATGGACTCCATGCATGCAAACCAAGTTTGGAACTTGGTGGAACCACCTGAAGGGGTACGACCCATAGGGTACAAGTGGGTCTTCAAGAAGAAGACCGACATGGATGGGAATGTACAGACATTCAAAGGGCGACTGGTGGCTAAGGGTTTCAAGCAAATTCATGGTATTGACTATGATGAGACCTTTTCCCCTGTTGCCAAGGTAAAGTCCATAAGGATATTGCTTGTTATTGTTGCGTATTATGACTACGAGATCTGGCAGATGGATGTCAAAACGGCTTTCCTTAATGGAAACCTCCTTGAGGAAGTGTATATGACACAACCCGAGGGTTTTGTATCCCTAGATGAAGCCACTAAAATATGCAAGCTGAATAAGTCCATTTATGGACTGAAACAGGCCTCTCGAAGTTGGAATCTTCGTTTTGATGAGAAAATCAAAGAGTTTGGTTTCATCAAGAATGAAGATGAGCCTTGTGTTTACAAGCGAATCAGTGGGAGCATTGTTGTCTTCCTGATATTGTATGTAGATGACATACTGTTGATTGGGAATGACATTCCTACCCTGAAAGTTGTTAAGAACAACCTAGGGAACTGCTTTTCAATGAAGGATTTGGGTGAAGCGACTTATATACTCGGTATTAAGATCTATAGAGATAGATCGAAGAAGTTGCTGGGTTTGACCCAGAGTACGTACATCGAAAAGGTGTTGAAGCGGTTCAACATGCTTGAGTCCAAGAAAGGATTTTTGCTCATGTCTCATGGTGTGAATCTCTCTAAGGACCAGTGTCCAAAGTCTTGTGAAGATAAGGACCGCATGAAGTTGATTCCATATGCTTCGGCAATTGGATCAATCATGTACGCGATGTTATGTACTCGACCCGACGTCTCCTTTGCTTTGAGCATGACTAGCAGGTATCAGTCAGACCCCGGTGAGTGTCACTGGATTGCAGTCAAGAATATCCTGAAGTACTTGAGAAGGACTAAGGATGCGTTCTTGGTGTATGGTGGAGAGGAAGAGCTCGTTGTAAGTGGTTACACAGATGCTAGCTTCCAAACTGATAGAGATGACTCCAAGTCTCAGTCAGGTTTTGTGTTTTGCCTGAATGGAGGAGCTGTGAGCTGGAAGAGTTCCAAGCAAGAGATAGTTGCTGATTCTACAACAGAGGCCGAGTATATCGCAGCAGCTAATGCGGCGAAGGAGGCTGTATGGATTAGGAAATTCATCGGCGAGCTTGATGTAGTTCCTAGCATTGTTGGTCCCGTAGTTCTCTACTGTGATAACAATGGTGCAATTGCACAATCTAAGGAACCTAGATCCCATCAGCGCTCCAAGCACATACTTCGGCGGTTTCATCTTATTCGTGAGATTGTCGAACGAGGGGATGTAAACATTTGCAGAGTGCCGACTGAGGAGAATATTGTGGATCCACTGACAAAGCCTCTCGCGCAGAGAAAGCATGATGGTCATACTAGATCGATGGGTATACGATACCTAAATGATCAACTCTAGTGAGAATCTTGTGGATTGCATGTAAACCTGTATTTTGTTGGCTATTTGTTCATATGATGAACATTGTACCTTGTTTTTCTCTTACAATTAATGGCAAATTCTTTTATTATGAATTTTTCTATGTGATAGTTAAATGTTAACATAATAGATACCCTTAGAATGTTCGCTTCCATGGGACATCAAGTACGTGACTTGAATGTGAGAGCCTATGATTTATTTGAAGCTTCATTCTTAAAAGATCCCTGGTCGAGTATCATCATAGAAGCTAAGGGTGATGATGGTACATGAAGACTAGCACGTGCGTTGACTGATGACCGGTTCTCACAGGTCATGATATTATGATATCAAGTCATCACGTGGGTACTTGTTAGTGAACAAGTTGTACTGGACAGACCCAACCTGAGACTACTCTGTGGATTGTCATCCAATCGTGTCACGAGTAGGTCTCAATTGACAATGGTGTTGTGGTCCTTTGACCTGAAGTCACAGCATTCATCAAGTGAGGAAGAGCGTGCTTTGATGCCATCTAAAGTCTTCCTTGAGAAAGGTTGATGATAAGGGTGGTTGTTGGGCATGTTACGAATCATTTGGGTGTTTGTGTGTGAGCAGATATGGGATTTGTCCTTCTGTATGACAGGAGTTACATCCATGGGCCCCTTGATGGAACTGGACTGAGAAATGCATGGTCATGCTTGGTTGAGTCAATATGTGATATTGGACTCACCATTCTCTGGAAGTCCGTCCTGGATCAAGAAACTTGGATTGAGCTATTACGAGGGTGACACGGTCCATGCCTCTAGTTCTTTCTAGATGTAAGGGACAAAGGGACAAAGACAACGCGGATACATTGGTCATAAAGGCTTATGAGTTATAAAATCTTATTGCTTGGGGAGCAATGATGCATTGCTAGATGCCGCTCATTGTTTGTGAGGTTTTTGATTTGATACTTTCGAGATCAAGTGGGAGCCTGTTGGAGTTATCATTATGATCTGGAAGTGATCAAACATGTAATCTCACTGCCAACGCGATATGAGCCTGCAGGGTCGCACATAAGAGATGTGGAGAAGTTGGATGATTGACTGTGTTGGTAAAGGTTACCAATCACCAACCTGAATGGGGTTGTGGGAAAAGTGTTGCCTTAAAGGAGAGTCGGGTTGGGCAAAGTGTTGCTTTGGTGGATTGGTGCTCGGATTCTCGCCGATCGACGAGAATCGTCGAGTAGTGTACTCTGATTCTCGCCGATCGATGAGAATCGTCGACCCTATTCGACGTGTATCGTCGGTGATTCTCAACGATCGACGAGAATCGTCAACCTACGATTCGACGTGAATCATCGGGCATTCTCGCCGATTGATTCTCGCCGAATCTGCTGGTGATTCTCACCGACCGATTCTCGCTGACTGGTTCTCGCCGATCCTAGCCGATACTCGCCGATCCTTAGTGATTCTCGACGATCGATTCTCACCGATCGGCTGGTGATTCTCGCCGATTCTGGAACCCTTATTCTTGGGTGGTCTGCAGATAGCGATATTCCTAGGTTTATTTATACCTTTGGTATAAATAGAATACTTAGTGTTTTTCGGGATAGATCTCTCCTTGGCTGATAGAAACCCGCGACGGAAGAGTTCCGTCCCACGATCGTTCCGCCGATCCCGAATCCCGCTGCCGACGGAAGTGTTCCGCCGCCACCGTGTTTGCTCCGTCGACCTCCTTCTCTTCGGCGATCGTCGCTGGTGTTGCTCTTCCTGGCGCGGACCTAGCAGTCCGTGGAGAAGCAAGGTGCGGTCTTCATCCTTCCCGATTTTCCGTGCGACGGAAAGATCGGTGTTCTCCCGCTCGTGTGGACTTCTGCAGAAATGTGGACACTATTCCACGTACAACTCGCCACCAGCAGGAATACAAAGTTTGGAGCATCTCCGTTGAGTTGTGACTCAATGCCACCGAGGTAATTTTTGCCTAGTTGTTTGTTAACTTCTTGATTCAACTATCATGGCCCGATCCCATTTCTTTTGGGTTTTCTTGATGTTTTACTTTTCCGCTACGTGCACAAGCGTTGTGCCATCCTCATAGAGAAACCCAACAGAATGCACCCTCCGCGTTCATGGCCTTGATGAACCGGGTGTTCGAAGAATATCTGGATGTCTTCGTCATTGTATTCAATGATGACATCCTAATTTATTCGAGGACTGAGGAGGAGCACGCGAGGCACCTGGCATTGACTTTGGAGAAGCTACGAGAGCATAAGATGTACGCTAAGTTCAGCAAGTGCCAATTATGGCTAAAGGAGGTGGCATTTTTGGGCCATGTCATCAGCGGAGCAGGTTTGGTAGTAGATCCAGCGAACGTACAGGCAGTGCGAGATTGGCCACCACTGAAGATGGCCACGGATGTGCGGAGTTTCTTAGGACTTGCCGGTTATTACTGGAAGTTCGTGGAGGGGTTCTCTTAGATTGCCCTCCCTCTTACGTCTCTGACGAAGAAAGAGTCTCCTTTTATTTGGACACCACAGTGCGAGTCTGCCTTTCTGGAGCCGAAGGATCGGCTTACCTCAGCCCCCATTCTTGCCCTTCCATCAGGGAAGGAAGGATTCTAGGTGTATACAGTTGCTTCTTATCAGGGAATGGGTACCGTTCTGATGCAGAACGGGCACGTGATAGCCTACACCTCCCGTCAGCTGAAGAAACATGAGCAGAATTACCTGGTGCACGACTTGGAAATGGGGGCAGTTATATTTGCTCTAAAGATCTGGTGACACTACCTCTATGGGGTCCACTGTAATATATTCTCAGACCACAAGAACTTGAAGTATGTAGACACACAGAAGGAGCTGAACATTATTGAGAGGCTTGCCAACTCGTAAAGGCAGAGTGTAAGAATCCGGCCGGTTTACTACAGCCACTTTCGGTGCCGGATTGGAAATTTGAGGATATAGTCATGGATTTCATACATGGGCTACCCCGGTCTTGTGTGGGGAATGACTCGATCTGGGTGATAGTGGACAGACTAACGAAGGTGGCCAGATTTGTTCCAGTGGCGAAGGACTCATCGGTCAGTGTGTTAGTACGGAGATTCATCGAGCAGTTTGTGTGCTATCATGGAGTACCCAGGACTATCGTTTCAGATCGGGATGGGTGGTTTATGTCCAGGGAGTGGAGGACAGTTCAGGCCCGTCTGGGTTCTCGGTTGACATTCAACACAGCTTTTCATCCTCATACCGATGGACAGACTGAGCGCACCAACCGTACTTTGGAAGATCTTCTGCGCCTATGTATCTTGGACCGCGACGAGCCTTGGAAGAGATTACTGCCATTGATCGAGTTTTCCTATAATAACAGTCATCAGTCCAGTATAGGCATGGCCCCTTACGAGGCATTGTATGGACGGAGGTGCAGGACCCCAATATCATGGATTCAGGATGAAGATCCTCAGGCACTCGACTTGGAGTTTGTGGAGGATATTGATGCTCAGGTTAGGTTGATCCGGGACATGATGCTGGAAGCCCAGAGCAAGCAGGCCAAATATGACGATGCGAGGCATCGTCGGGTGGAGTTTCAGGTGGGAGACTGGGTCTTCTTGAAGATACGACCGATGCATGGGATCTCGCGGGTTCGCGGGCGGAAGAAGCTCAGTCCGAGATATATGGGGCCCTACAGGATCCTGGAGCGAATTGGCCCCTTGGCTTATAGATTGGAGCTACTGTTGGGTACATTGGTCAAATGTACCTGATTTGAAGAAGCCTCACCTAACTCAATGATATGCATCATAGTGTATTTGATGTTTGTTTGAGTTACTTGTGCAGGTTAGGAATACACTGGACTGAAGCTAAAAATTCTAAGTCCATGTGTCGACACCCAGAGGGGAAGTGTCGACACTTGAGAAAGCTTGTGTCGACACCCAGACAAGCAGTGTCGACACTTGGAGTCATTGTGTCGACACCTGGGAAGAAGAGTCGACACCAGTCAGAAAGTGTCGACACTTGGAGCTGTGTCGACACTCAGTGTAGAAGAATGCAGAAAAGCTGTGTCGACACTTAGCAGAAGTGTCGACACCTAGAAGAGCTGAGTCAACACCACAAAGTGTCGACACTTGAAGTAAGTGTCGACACTCAGCAAAAGTCTGCAGAATCTAAGTACAAGTGTCGACACTCAACACAATGTGTCGACACTCAATCAGCAGAGTCAACACATGAAGAATGTGTCGACACTCAGCACAATGTGTCGACACACACTCAAAGGAGTCAACACTTGAAGGAAGTGTCGACACTCAGCACAATGTGTCGACACATAACCAGAAGAGTCAACACTTGAAGGAAGTGTCGACACCCAGCACAATGTGTCGACACTTAGTTGAAGACTCTATACTTGAAGAAAGTGTCGACACAAGGAGCTGTGTCGACACTTAGCAAAGAACAGAAAAGTTACAAAATATTTTAAGTACAAGTGTCGACACTAAAGGAATGTGTCGACACTCAGCTGAAGAAACAAGATTGAAGACTTGTGTCGACACCAAGAAGCAGTGTCGACACTTGACAGTTTCTACACATGAGGATGTGTCGACACAAATGAGATGTGTCGATACTTAGAAGAATACAGTTAAAGAATGAAGTACAAGTACTTGTGTCGACACTCAATTTCAGTGTCGACACATGCAGAAGAAACTGTGTCGAGACATACAAGGAATTGTGTCGACACCTTGTAGACTTGTGTCGACACTTACACAACATGTGTCGACACTTGGCCTATAAGTGTCGACACTTAAGAACAGAAAGTCTCGACACTATCTGACAGTTAGAGGAATTTCAAGAAGTGACTGGTTGACAAGACAGCTGCCGATCCAGCCGGTCTACATCAACTGTCAGTGATATCAGAAGTCTGTTATGAACCGGACCAGCCGGTTACCATGAAGGAAGCCTATAAATAGGCACCCATAGTTTACAGATAAAGATTGATCAAGTGATTAAGGATTGTTGAGATAATATAGAAGTGGTTGAAAAAGTTTTTACAGAGAGAGTTCAGATCTTTGTAAAAGTGGTATATTGAGTATCAACACAAGAAGATCTTGGTGTGCATCAGCAGATCTAAGAAGTTGGAGAGAGAGAGAGCTCCAACCAAGTATTCAGTCTTTGGAACTAAGGCTGAGAAGAAGAATTCAGAGTCATCTGGATTTCAAGAAGCAGAGGTCAAGGAACAACTGCAGAAGATTCAGACTTATTCAGTTCTAATCAAGAAGCTTTGAAGGAAGCTAAGTCAGTTTGGATCTAACTGAGTTCTTTCAAGAACTCTTCAAGAATCTCTCAACTCCTCTCCTATTTTCTGAGTTGTAGAGTTAACTATTGTACTTTCTATTTTAACTTGTAGGATCCATTGGATCTGAGAGAATTGTAAGCCTATTTTATAAAGGCTGAGGGTAGGGCTTGGTTGCCTGAGTGTAGGAGTTGAAGAACTCTGAGTGTAGGCCTTAATTGGCTGAGTGTAGGCCTGGGTGGCTGAGTGTAGGCCTTTTGGCTGAGTGTAAGGCTTTGGGCCTGAGGTAGGAACCTAGTTTGGTTCTGAGTTAGTGGAGAAGTTTGGCCGAATCTAGTACACTGCTAGATAGGCGAAGGGGGAAAGTGGATGTACCCAAAGATTGGGGAACCACTATAAATTAGTGTGTGTGCTGTGCTGTGCTGTGGATTACTTGTTTGATTTCTGTAATTGCTGTTAGCTGTAATAATTGTTGTGCTGCCAACAAAGTTTCAAAAAAAGGTTTAGGTCACCTATTCACCCCCCCCCCCCTCTAGGTGTTTAGGTACCATATCTTTCAAGTGGTATCAAAGCGAGGTTCCTCAAAAAGGACTAACTGTCTGAGGAGATCCAGTTTGGCAGATTCAGTATAAGTCAGGAAACAGTTTCAAGAAAATCAAGAAACATGGGGTCTTCAGAGAATCACAAGGAATTGGGTTCAATGAAACTGCCCATTTGCAGAAAGGAGATTTTTGGAATCTGGAAAGAAAGGGTAAGGCTGTTCATGGAGGCCTCTGACCCTAGGATCTACATCACAGTCAAGGAAGGGCCTTATGTGCCCATGAAGATTTCAGTCTTGGATGCTACACAGAGAACTCCAAAGGATTTTTCTGAGATGACCAAGGATGAGATTGTCCTAGCTACAATGGACAAAAGGGCACAGAACATCATAGTTAGTGCAATTGATGATGCCACCTTCCAGAACCTTATTCACTGTAAAACAGCAAAAGAAATGTGGGATACCCTCATTGTCTACATGGAAGGTTCTGAAGAAGTAAGACAAGATAGGAAATCCTTGCTTAATCAAGAATATGAGAGCTTTAGGCAAGGAAGAGGAGATAGCATCACTGAATGCTACAAAAAGTTCTACAGAATTGTTAATGAACTCATGTCCTATGGAAGGGAGTTCACAAACTATGAATTGAATGATAAGTTCTTGAGGTCCCTAACCAAAGATTGGGACACTAAGATCTGTGCCATCAGAGAAATGGCAAAGTTGGGAGAAATTCCTCCTCCCACACTATTTGGCAAGTTGTTATCTTATGAGATGCAATTGTCAGTAAGAAAAGAGGAGGAAAAGTCAACAAGGACTGAACACAGGGAAAGGACTGTTGCCTTTAAGTCAGAAGTACCTAGAAAGAACAGGACTAAGTCATCAACTCCTCCTCCAGAGGTAGTTGAATCAGATTCTGATGAGTCTGTTAGCACTAAATCTACAAGCAGTGAAAGTGATGAAGACTTTGCTGCATTTACCAGACATTTTCAGAAATTCCTGAAGAAGAAACAGTGGAAGTCCAGACCTTCTTTTTCCAAAGGGAAAGAAGTTCAGTATCAGGAGAAGAAGCCTTCAAAGAAGGACAAGCAAAGGACAAAGACTAGCAAGGCAACTTGGTCTAAGATTGTGTGTTACTGCTGCAACAGACAGGGTCATGTAATTGCAGATTGTCCTGAAAGAAGGAAAGAATCCAGTGACAAAAAGAAGACTCACTTCAAAGGAAAGAAGGAGAAGTCCTTTGTTGCAAAGAATGAGAAGACTCTTTCAGACATTTCTTCTTCAGACACTGAGACAGATGCTGAAGCCTATATAGGGCTATTTGCTGAAGAAGAAGAAGAGTTTATGCAGATCATGGAATCAATCTATGAACAAGAAGAGGTTCAGTGCCAAGGACTAATGGCATTGACTGAAAGTACCAAACTCCTGGAGCAGTCAGGACCTAGTCAGGTACAAAGTCTAACCTTAAGTTCAGATTCCAGTTCTAGTTCAGAGTCAGAATCATCTTCATCAAGTGATGGAAGTGATTCTGAATCTGAGGGAGATATTCATCAGCTCTTAGATGAATACCAAGTACTGTTGCAAGCCTATAAGAAAAGCAAGATCCTAGCCAAAAGTCAGGCAAAGGAGATTGCTGATCTCAAGGCAGCTGCAATAGATTTTGAGAAGGAGTATGATCAAAAACTGAATGAAGTAGCCAGGCTGAAACACATTACTGTGATTCAGATGGGTACTATTACATTTAAAAATGATCAAATTAAGTTGCTGGAGATCAATCTCCAGAAGGAGAAAGAGCTAGTTGCTAGGTTTTCAAAACCTAAATCAGTGCTACCCTTGATTGATGAATTTGTTCATCATAAAGGAAAGGCTGGATTGGGTTTTGTTAAGCCTGTGAGGACTGTTCAGGATCAGTCCAAGTCCAAGGGCAAAGCCCCAACATTCAACAAGGCTGCTGTGGTCAAGACAGCAAAGGTTGTACCTAAGCAAAGGTACAACAAGTTTGAATGCTGGTGTTGTGGCAAGGTTGGCCACTTTGCCTTGGATTGTTGGCACAATGCCAGTGCCAAGTTGAGTAGCAAGTTACCTATTGGAAAGCCAGCAGGTAGCTATGTCAAATTGCAAACTAACAATCACCAAGGACCCAAGTTTACTTTGGGTTCTAAGGTTCATTAATTTGTTTTGCAGGTGAATCCAAGTGACCATACCCCTACATGGTACTTGGATAGTGGTTGTTCCAGACACATGACTGGAACTAGGGGACTACTGAAGGACTACATCCCAATCAAAAATGGTCCAAAGGTGACCTTTGGTGGTTCTGAAAAAGGAATCATCAAAGGGTTTGGTAACATTTCTTCTAACCTTGTTACCATTACTCAAGTGGCTTATGTTAAAGGTTTGAAACACAACCTCATTAGTATAAGTCAATTAAGTGATGTGGGTATGACATCTCATTTGTTAAAAATGGTTGTCATATCAAGAGGTCAAGTGATCAAGAGATCATTTTGACTGGATATAGAAAGAGAAATGTCTACTGCTTAGACATTATGGTTGAGAACAATTGTTCTCCAGTCTGTCTTGTAGCTGATGAGACAGTCTCTCAATGTGTCAAATGGCACAAGAGGCTTGCTCATCTTAATTACAAGACTATTGGCAAACTCTTTAGTAAAGAGTTAGTGAGGAATGGTCCTCAAGTTAAGTGTGTCAAAGATGGCATTTGCTCAGCTTGTCAAAAGGGCAAGCAGACTAAATCCACCTTTAGAAGCTTAGACAACAAAGATGCTGTGAGGTGTTTATACCTCTTGCATATGGATCTATTTGGTCCAATGCCAGTTCACAGCTTAGGTAGGAAGGTCTACACCTTTGTAGTTGTTGATGACTACTCAAGGTTTTCCTGGGTGTTCTTCTTAAAGCAGAAATCTGAAACACCTAGTGTCTTCTATAGTTTTGTTAAGCAAATTCAGAATGAATTGAACTGTACAGTGGTCAAAATTAGAAGTGACCATGGTACTGAGTTTCAGTCTGAAAGCATGACAAAGCTGTGTGAAGACTATGGGATATTTCAAGAATTCTCTTCACCTAGAACACCTCAGCAAAATGGCATTGCTGAAAGGAAAAATAGGACCTTGATAGAGGCTGGTAGAACCCTATTAAGTGATTCATCACTGCCAGAATATTTCTGGGCTGAAGCAGTTAACACTGCATGCCATGTGATAAATAGGGCTACCATCACTAAAAGGTTAAACAAGACCCCCTATGAAGTAGTGAAAGGCAGGAAACCAAATCTGTCCTATTTTAGGATCTTTGGTTGTAAATGCTTCATACTTAACAATGGGAAGTCTTACTTAACTAAGTTTGCTGCCAAGTCCCAAGAGGGAGTGTTTGTTGGGTACAGCAATAATAGTAAGGCTTATAGAGTCTACAACTTGACCACACAAGTTGTAGAGGAGTCTGTGCATGTAGTTTTTGATGAAACACAACTAATTAACAATGAGTTGTCTAGTAGTGTGTGCAGCCCTACAGGTCTTACTAAGAAGATGGACAAGCTAACCATAGAAGATGTACCTGCTGCAAGACAGCAAGTAGAAGAAGATGGCTTATGTCCAGGGGAGAACTACATGTACAAGGAGCTGTTGAAGTACAAGGAACTCAGCTTGATGAAGATGCTGAAGAAGTTCAACCAGAAGTAAGGATGCCTCCAGCCAACAGGCATCTAAGAGATCATCCAGTAGAGCTGATCATTGGAGATCCAAGACAAGGTGTTCAGACAAGGAGCAGAAATCAGAATGCTGTAGTATATTCAAGTTTTCTGTCTCAAATAGAACCAAAGAAATTTGAAGAAGCTATACAAGATCCACAGTGGACTGAAGCAATGCAGGAGGAGCTTAATCAGTTCAAAAGATGCAAGGTGTGGGATCTGGTTCCTAAGCCTAAAGATCACAATGTGATAGGAACAAAGTGGATCTACAGGAACAAGTTAGATGAACAAGGTATCATCATTAAGAATAAGGCAAGACTGGTTGCAAAAGGATATAGGCAAGAAGAAGGTATTGATTTTGATCAAACCTTTGCTCCAGTAGCCAGACTGGAAGCCATAAGGATGTTCTTGGCCTATGCAACCTACCAAGGATTCAAAGTATACCAAATGGATGTGAAGTCAGCATTCCTTAATGGTAATTTAAAAGAAGAAGTATATGTGGAGCAGCCTTCAGGTTTTGTTGATCCTACTCTTCCACATTATGTCTATAGACTTAGGAAAGCATTGTATGGGTTAAAGCAAGCTCCTAGAGCTTGGTATGAAACCCTATCTAGTTTCCTCATTGAGAACAAGTTCACAAGGGGGAAAATAGATAAGACTCTATTCCTTAGGGAATCTAGAGGCAAAGTAATACTTGTCCAAATATATGTAGATGACATTATATTTGGGTCTACTGAAAGTAGCCTTTGCAAAAAGTTTGCAAAGCTTATGCAGAGTCAATTTGAAATGAGTAGTATGGGAGAACTGAAGTTTTTCTTGGGTCTCCAAGTTAAACAGACTGAAAGTGGCTTGTCCATATGTCAGTCAAAGTTCACCCTGGAACTCATAAGGAAATATGGTATGGATTCATCCAGTACCATGAAGACTCCTATGGGGTCAAGTATGTCTCTAAGCAAGGATGATGCAGGGAAACCTGTAGATGAAACCTTGTATAGAGGGATAGTTGGCTCTCTACTATACTTGACTGCAAGTAGGCCTGACATTATGTATGCTACATGTGTTTGTGCCAGGTATCAAGCCTGCCCCAAAGAATCTCACTTGACTGCAGTCAAGAGAATCTTGAGATATCTAAAGGGCACACCCTATCTAGGCCTCTGGTACCCTAGGAATGGAGATTTTGATCTAACAGGCTATTCAGATGCAGACTTTGCAGGATGCAAAGAAGATAGAAAGAGCACAACTGGATCCTGTCAGTTCCTAGGTGGAAGACTCATTTCATGGAGTAGTAAGAAGCAAACCAGTGTGGCCATCTCCACAGCTGAGTCAGAATATGTAGCTGCAGGAAGTTGCTGTGCTCAACTTCTGTGGATTCAACATCAGCTAGAAGACTATGGATGTCAGGTAAGTAGAACTCCACTTTATTGTGATTCTACTAGTGCTATTTCAATAGCTAACAACCCTGTATCACATAGTAGAACTAAACATATTGAGATTAAATATCACTTTCTTAGGGAGCATGTAGAAAGAAATGATATTGCACTTGAATATGTTAGAACTGATAATCAGATAGCTGATATGTTCACTAAGCCCTTAGATGAAGCTAAGTTTAATAGGTTCAAAATTGAACTAGGTATGATAAACTTAGATTAAGTATACAGAACAAAAATTGGCTAAGTAAAAAGGTGTCGACACATAGACAAGTCTATGTCGACACAGAATAGTAAGTGTCGACACTTCAGGAAAATGGTGTCGACACATCTAGGAAGTTAGTGTCGACACTTCAGAATGTTAGTGTCGACACATGTCGAGTAGGTGTCGACACATCCAATAAAGTGTCGACACTTAAGTTTTACTCAGAATTTTTTTTCTAAGTAAAGTCTCGACTACATGTCGAGTATAGTGGTGTCGACACTTCACCAAGTGTCGACACATAAAATCTGTTGACTAAACTTGTGTCGACACATGTGTGTCGAGACATTATAAGTCAGTGTCGACACTTATTGACAGTGTCGACACATCTTTAGAAATTCATCCCGCCTGTTCGTCGTCAAACAAGAAAGGTATAAATAGGGTTCTGTTTGTGTTTGTCGACACGCTTTCAGAGTTTCGAGACTAAAACTCCTGTGTCGACATTTCTCTTCTCTAAAGACTAATTCTCAAAACCCTAATGGCTCCCAAGCTGGAAGAGAATGTAAACGAAGGCTATGAGCTCGTGCGAGGCGCATTCGACGACGGAGATCGTGAAATCAAATCCGTGATAACCCTAGTCAGCAATTCAGGTTTGGAGTTCTTGGTTTCAGAACCAACCAAGATATGGAAGAAAGAAGTGCTTGAATTTCTTACTGGAGCGTCTGTAGATGACTCAGGCTACAGAATTAAGTCAAGGGTGCATGGCACCAAGGTCAAAGTATCACCCAAAAGTCTGAGAAAGGTACTTCAGCTACCTAAAGTTCAGGAAGAAGAGGAAGTCACAACATCAAAGACCAAAGAAGCTTTGGACTGGTGCGGTCTTGATCCTACGATGAAAATAGGATCAGTTTTCAACAGGAAGGGGATGAATAATCAAGGCAAATTCCTGTCTGAAGTTGTAGGCAAGGTTATTCTAAGCAAACCAGGAGGGCATGACAGGGTGTCAGCCTCTATGTTCAGTATCATGACCAGAATCATCTTCAACCTTAAGACAGACTGGTCTATGATTGTATTTGATAAAGTGAAGGAAAGTCTGAAGAAGCCCAATCTGGGCAGGATAATAAGTCTCTACCTGGCTGGATCAATTCCAGAGGTAATGAGCTCTGCTGCAGGTAGTAAAATCAACCACATGAGAAGGATGGACATGAGAATCTTCTCCAGGTGGGAAAGGGTGCTGTCCAAGGAATTGACCACCCCAGAAAAGCAAGCTTCTAAGAAAGACTCTCCTCCCAGGAAGAAGAGGAAGACTGCTGCTGTGCCTCAAGAGTCCTCCAGCAGCTCAGGCAGTGAAGAACATGTGGTTTTCACTCCTGATAGTCCAATGGATAAGGCTGCAGAAAAGTCACCTGCTCCTTAGGAGCCAGCTGACATCCAGGGGAGCTTCCAGGTGTAGCAGAACCATCTACACTGGAGAGTGAGCAAGCCACCCTCCTCATTCAAGAGGTACTTGTTGACCTTAATACTTTGAATTTTTCTATAATAAATTCTGATTTGTCTGATGACCATCAGCAAAATCAGCCAGCAACTCAAGAACCAGATGTTGTTCTCCAAGACACATCTGTTGTAGCTGATGAAACCAGTACATCTCCTGCACATTCTCCAGCAGAATACACAATGGAAGATCTATTTCTGAATTTAGATCAGGATGATTTTGATATGGAAAAGAATGCTGCTGATGCAGTGAAGGATGCTGCTGCTGAGGGGGAGAATTTGGATATTCAAGAAGAGCCTATAAGGCTAGATACTGAGAAGGCACAAGATGTGCACATTGAAACACCATCCAGCCCTAAGGATAGGGTGGATATAGCCAGTACATCAGAATCTGAAGATGATGAAGCTGAGCAAGCTAAGAAAAAGCAATTTTTTGTTTTCAAAAGAAGAAGCCAGAGCTACAAGAAGGCTCTCCAAACTGTTGCTCAACACTCACTGGTCCACCAAGCTCCATCAACTGATTACAGTAGCCTAATGGTGGCAATGCAAGTAAAGCTGGATGAGCAAAGAAGGGCCATAGAGAAATATATTGATGAGGGCCAAAAATCTCTACAATTTGATCTAGCTCAAGATATCAAATCAATAAGGTTTGAAATGAACATGAATAAGAAGGAAATGAATGAATGCTTCCACAAGGGTGGAAATGCAGTAGTCTTCCTGGCTAAACATCAAGAAACAATCAAAGAGAAAGTAGAAGATATAGCACTAAAGCAAGGCTATGTGCTGGAGAATCAACTCAGGATGAATGATAATTTGACTGCATCTCACAATGCCATAGTCACTGAACTCAAGAAACAGTTTGATGAACCATCAACCTCCTCTGCTGCTGCCAAGGCTGACTTTGATAAAATATTTCAAGCAGAACTTGCTGCTGTAAAGAATGCCATTACAGACTCACAAAAGGTCATTTCTGAACAGCTAACCAAGCTAAGACCTTTCTTTAAAGAGGGCATAAGGTATTTGGACAGTCAAATCCGGTTCCAAAAAGATGATGTGCGTGATCATGTGGCACAAGAAGTCATAAAGGGGGAGAGGGTGTTAGTCAAAGCCAGTTCTGACCATGCCAAATGGATATCCAATTCCATCAGGGCTACACTGGGCTATCCTCCCCTCTGTGATGATGACAATGTAGCTGAATCTGGTATTCAAGGAACATATCTTGGAGGTGAGCAACAGGCAGTGGCTGATGTAATCTATCCACCTCCAGATTTTGAAATGGTTCATGCTGATGTAAGCACAATGTATAGTCCAACTGCTGGCAAGCCCAATGTTATTCTGGAAAAGGTTGTTCAACCTATCACAGCTGCTATGCAAGAGGCTTTGGACAAAGAAGAAGAGACTAGGCTATCAAAGAAGAAGTTCAGGGAACTTGCTGAACAAAAACCAGATTTTGAACAGTGGAGCCCTACTTCTAGGAACATCATTCTCACTGCATGGAAAGCGGCCAAGGACAATGCCCATGAGAGGAACAAGTGGTTCTCAGAGGCAGAATGGAGGAAACATGAAAGTAGGCAGGAAGCCATTGTCCAACATAGAAGGAAGGCTAAGTTAGGAAAGCTACCTCCTACAGCTGTGGAGCCTAGCAAGTACTTTCCTAAGCCCTATCATTATTTTGAAAGACAAAAGATCAAGGCTGAAGAACAGAAGAAGAAGGACTCCAAAGGGAAGAAGACTGTTGAAGCTGAGCCTGCTGCTGCTGCTGCTGTAAAAGCTAAAGTACAAGCTGGAAAAGGCATAGTCATTAAGGAACCAGAGCAGAATTAGATTAAGATTAAACTGAAGAATGTTGTAATCTGTTACATCAAACATTTTGTGTAAATCATTGAAAATGTATTAAATGTATGAACAATTTTTGTTAAACAAATTTCATGATTGTTCTGATGAATGTGTCTAATTCTTGTTTGTTCTGTAATGCTGAATGAGTATACATGTGTGCTTTATTACATGTTAAAGTTTAACTCTGTTGTCATATATCTGTTTTACTTCATTTTATAATTTTTAATTATGAGTGATGTATATCATTGACTAAGGGTTATGACTTCTCCAAATAGGGGGAGATTGTTGGGTACATTGGTCAAATGTACCTGATTTGAAGAAGCCTCACCTAACCCAATGATATGCATCATAGTGTATTTGATGTTTGTTTGAGTTACCTGTGCAGGTTAGGAATACACTGGACTGAAGCTAAAAATTCTAAGTCCATGTGTCGACACCCAGAGGGGAAGTGTCGACACTTGAGAAAGCTTGTGTCGACACCCAGACAAGCAGTGTCGACACTTGGAGTCATTGTGTCGACACCTGGGAAGAAGAGTCGACACCAGTCAGAAAGTGTCGACACTTGGAGCTGTGTCGACACTCAGTGTAGAAGAATGCAGAAAAGCTGTGTCGACACTTAGCAGAAGTGTCGACACCTAGAAGAGCTGAGTCAACACCACAAAGTGTCGACACTTGAAGTAAGTGTCGACACTCAGCAAAAGTCTGCAGAATCTAAGTACAAGTGTCGACACTCAACACAATGTGTCGACACTCAATCAGCAGAGTCAACACATGAAGAATGTGTCGACACTCAGCACAATGTGTCGACACACACTCAAAGGAGTCAACACTTGAAGGAAGTGTCGACACTCAGCACAATGTGTCGACACATAACCAGAAGAGTCAACACTTGAAGGAAGTGTCGACACCCAGCACAATGTGTCGACACTTAGTTGAAGACTCTACACTTGAAGAAAGTGTCGACACAAGGAGCTGTGTCGACACTTAGCAAAGAACAGAAAAGTTACAAAATATTCTAAGTACAAGTGTCGACACTAAAGGAATGTGTCGACACTCAGCTGAAGAAACAAGATTGAAGACTTGTGTCGACACCAAGAAGCAGTGTCGACACTTGACAGTTTCTACACATGAGGATGTGTCGACACAAATGAGATGTGTCGACACTTAGAAGAATACAGTTAAAGAATGAAGTACAAGTACTTGTGTCGACACTCAATTTCAGTGTCGACACATGCAGAAGAAACTGTGTCGAGACATACAAGGAATTGTGTCGACACCTTGTAGACTTGTGTCGACACTTACACAACATGTGTCGACACTTGGCCTATAAGTGTCGACACTTAAGAACAGAAAGTCTCGACACTATCTGACAGTTAGAGGAATTTCAAGAAGTGACTGGTTGACAAGACAGCTGCCGATCCAGCCGGTCTACATCAACTGTCAGTGATATCAGAAGTCTGTTATGAACCGGACCAGCCGGTTACCATGAAGGAAGCCTATAAATAGGCACCCATAGTTTACAGATAAAGATTGATCAAGTGATTAAGGATTGTTGAGATAATATAGAAGTGGTTGAAAAAGTTTTTACAGAGAGAGTTCAGATCTTTGTAAAAGTGGTATATTGAGTATCAACACAAGAAGATCTTGGTGTGCATCAGCAGATCTAAGAAGTTGGAGAGAGAGAGAGCTCCAACCAAGTATTCAGTCTTTGGAACTAAGGCTGAGAAGAAGAATTCAGAGTCATCTGGATTTCAAGAAGCAGAGGTCAAGGAACAACTGCAGAAGATTCAGACTTATTCAGTTCTAATCAAGAAGCTTTGAAGGAAGCTAAGTCAGTTTGGATCTAACTGAGTTCTTTCAAGAACTCTTCAAGAATCTCTCAACTCCTCTCCTATTTTCTGAGTTGTAGAGTTAACTATTGTACTTTCTATTTTAACTTGTAGGATCCATTGGATCTGAGAGAATTGTATGCCTATTTTATAAAGGCTGAGGGTAGGGCTTGGTTGCTTGAGTGTAGGAGTTGAAGAACTCTGAGTGTAGGCCTTAATTGGCTGAGTGTAGGCCTGGGTGGCTGAGTGTAGGCCTTTTGGCTGAGTGTAAGGCTTTGGGCCAGAGGTAGGAACCTAGTTTGGTTCTGAGTTAGTGGAGAAGTTTGGCCGAATCTAGTACACTGCTAGATAGGAGAAGGGGGAAAGTGGATGTACCCAAAGATTGGGGAACCACTATAAATTAGTGTGTGTGCTGTGCTGTGCTGTGGATTACTTGTTTGATTTCTGTAATTGCTGTTAGCTGTAATAATTGTTGTGCTGCCAACAAAGTTTCAAAAAAAGGTTTAGGTCACCTATTCACCCCCCCCCCCCCTCTAGGTGTTTAGGTACCATATCTTTCAGCTACCGTCAGAGTTAGCGGGATTGCATGACGTCTTCCACGTCTCCTCACTACGGAGGGCTGTACTACGCCCTGAGCAGCTGATTTCCATAGCTGATGGTCTGGTGGTCACAGATCGATCAGTCAGCTTGGAGCCGATCAGGATCGATGACACGGCAGTGCGGGTCTTGTGACGCAAGAAGGTTCCGCTAGTCAAGGTTCTGTGGAGAAACCATGGGCAGGAGGAGCATACATGGGAGACACAGGACTTGATGCAGCAAAAGTACCCGGAGCTCTTCGAGTCAGGTATACCTCAAACCTTAGGGATGTTACAAGTTTTATTTATTTCAGTAGAAACCCCCGTAGGCTTAACCTTAATTTCAGGGCCAAAATTTTATATATATATTGGGATTTGTAACATCCCTTAAATAATTAGACCCCTAGGATTTTGTTTTGTCATGACTAGGTCATGACAAAACAACCAAAAGCTCAAGGACCATGTGAACAAGGGCCAAGGTAAAAATCACCTTGGTCTGCCAATAGCTCATCCTCAACATTAGACCTAAGGTTAGACTTTAGGGCTACACCTTGATCCATGACCCTACCACAACACCCCTAACACCTTGGGAATGTCATAGGGCCACTAAGGACCCACTGTAGGCAGTCAAAGAGGTTAAGTTGACCTAAGTCAACCCTAACCCTAAATGGGTCAAACTAGCCTACTTAGGGTCAATTGACATTCCCCTAGCCAAGTGAACCCCACCCATGCCCTCCTAACCCTAAAGTGAGGTCAATGGGACACCATGGACTCATTGGGGTCAACCCTAGTGTCTAAGTTGACCCAAGTCAACTCTAGCCCCAAAGTGGTCAAAGTGGCCTTACTAAGGGTCATGTGACCTCCAAGATTCATTCCATACAACGGAGGAAGGGTTAGAGGAGTAAACCACTAGAGGGTGAAGGTCCACCGCAGGTCGTGGCCGGAATAGCGAGTTGTCAATCCGCTTCCGCGCTCAGTCCGAGGAGGCTTCCAGTACCAACGTGCTCTCACCTCGAAGGCCTTTGAGTCCGTTCTCTAGGTTGTCTTCTTCTCCAACTCCGGTGGAAAGCTTGGAGTTGAGGTCATCATTGGCCGGGAGCTTCGCCGGAGGATTTGGAAAGTTTCGGAATCACCGGCTACAGACTCCCAATGAAGGTGGAGGTCGATGGAGCAGGTGGAGAGGTAGAACGGCACTTCCCGTGCACTCTCCAATCGTAAAAATGACCCGTCGTGTCCTAAATCGCAGAGCAGGCCCTTAAATATGGAGGCAGAATAAGCAGAGCGCACGATCAGTGGCGCACGACCAGTGGTCGTGCACACTGTCGGTCGACGATCGTGCGCAATTTCTAATTAAACCTGCAACTTGGATAGAAACATCAGCAGATATGCGCACGATCAGTGGCGCACGACCGGTGGTCATGCGCACTGAATCCACTGATCGTGCGATTGGCTAAGACAAAACTGGGGAAAAGGAGAATGTAATGCGCACAATCAGTGGCGCACGACCAGTGGTGGTGCGCAGTGAGTCCAGTGATCGTGCGCAGTGTTCTTATATCGTCGGGGTCTCACGAGCGGTTTCGAAGCATGCACACGACCCCTGCACCAGCAATAGAGTCAGATAGGCCGCCAAAAGTGCACACCACATTCTCAAGACACAGCGAAAGAACAAGTAAAACAAACGGAAATGCAGAAATATCTAAAGCACGCAGAAAACGGGCCTAAAGTACACTTAATCATGAAATAGGGAAGTAAGCAAATATAAGCAGTTATAGCTCTCAAGTGCAGTGCTAAGACGATAAAACTGGCACAGATGAGTCCAAAGATCAGTGTAATACTTGGACTCATCACACCCCCAGACTTAACCATTTGTGCATCCCGCGCAAATCATTACTCCGTGGACGGTAAAACAGCTAGCTGGCTTAGAAACTTCAAAATAAAGTAGGACGAGAAATCAAATACATCATGCGCATAGAAAATAGAATAGAAAAACTTTTTTATTATACTACGGAGTTTAAATTATTCGACAGAGGTAAATAAATATTGTGTCTACTTAATATTAGAATTCTGGAGAATCATTCGGTCATGTGTACGGAGAAAGTAGACAGGCCACTAAGGTGAGCACTGCCCAAGACCGGGGCTCGTGATCACCTCCAAAGAAATCCATCAATGTCGGGAACCATAAGCTTTCCCTTTCACACTCTCTCCACGATGCTAAGTAGACTCAAGTGGGAATCAGCATGACTTATAGGTTTGAATGGGGCTAAGGCTGAGGTGGGGTAGTCAATGATAAACAAGGAGGCTACACGCAACCAAAGCGAGCGAATAAGAACAAAACCCAAACAACCACGAAGAAATGCATGTGTGACACACCCCCAGACTTGGCTTGAAAATCGGGTATGCACACGGCCTATCCCGACCAAAAACTAATACACAAGATGGGGATTGTAATTCTCCTTGTAATAATTTTAAAGTTTCTTTTTTTCTTTTTTTTATTCATCGTTTTATTTTTTTTCATTTTTCTTCTTTTTCATTCAGCAATCCCCAAATCTAAAAAATAGCAAAGCATAAATTCATCTCCACATCACATGAATCCTAAATATCACAACATATCAAATTTTTGAAATCGATCAGGCTCAAGGTTTTGGTTGCGACAGAAGGGTTGGCTTTTAGGCTTTGGTGAATATAGGTGGAGCTGAAACAAAAGGAGGGTAGGCGCAAATTTGGCTTGCAAGGGTCAACTGCTAGGACTAGGTACAAAAAGGCTCAAACTAGCCAAAATGATGGCCTACCTCACGCTCACACTTGACTAACCGGGCACCAATGCTTCGAGAGTAGCATGGGGAAAGTTCTCAGTCCCCGAGAAAGACGATCCTTCCCCCCGACTCGAGCAATCCAAGTCTAGTGACAGCTACACTCATCTCTACACTACCGTTCGATTACTCCAGATTCTACAATTTTAAGTAGCACAAATAAAATTTACTTCTGCAGAATAAATTTAAGTCTACGAGCATGAAGAAGAAGTAATCCTATACTATTTCTATGCAAATCATGAGTACTCGATTAGGAGCACTGCGTGAGTTTCGAACTACTATATCCCAAAATCCTAAGTCAACACCACATTTTAGAGTTTACACAAAAGTAAAACATTTGTCCTGAGCCGCGCGCATGGTTAAGTGCGCACTCATGTGGGTGAGTCAGTGTGTGTAATTAGTGATCATGAAATAAATAAAGGCAGACTAGTATGCAATAAACTGTGTTGTGTAGTGATCACAGGCAACTCCACCCCCAGACTAGAATATGACAATACGAAAAAGTGAAACATGTAAATAAAAAGAAAGGGATAGGGGAAGAAGTACCCATGCTCAAAATTGAGCATACCGGTCGTGCGACGAGATATCCAAGTGCGGCCAAGTTGTCGCATCTCAAAAATTCTTGCACCTGTGATTTAAATATGGATACAAAACAAAAGATGGAAACATATATATATATATATAAAAAGAGCTCAAAACACAACACCGGACCAAATGCTCCAAAATGGGTTGTCTCCCGAAAGCCCTTTTGTTTACAGTCCTTAAGGTGGACCAAATACCTATATTAGCAGTTATAATAAAGAGTTCTTTGCAGTTGAAAAGAAAGAAATAAAATAGAGTAAACTAGAGTTCCATACGCAACGAGAAAATGAAAAGAGGACGGTAAGTGGAATGATGGTCTTGCAATCAGCTATAAGCGGATTTGTGGTAAGTCTCTCCGGTGGGGTGCGAGGGGACGGCAGATTGTATTTTTGCGTTGGGGGAAGGGGGTTTCCCCTTACTTCGATTGCGCTCTTCCTCGCACCGGAAGGTAGCGTAGCGATCGTCGCGTAAACGCTTTGCCTCTTTCAGTTTCTCCACTATGGGAGACTTCCAATGGATGTAGTCTGCGGGTTTCCCTGTTTTTGTGGTTGGTGGCGTCCTGTCCGACACCATGACGGCGACCGGATCTGCCCAAGCTATAGATCGCTTAACAGAGTTATCAGCAGTGTTATATAAATAAGTGTCTAGGGATTTCTCCCGGATAAAACTCGGTTCGCCGTGCTCAAAAATAGAGTAGGCGGGAAGTAGAAAGGCAGCCGTGGCTTTGGCACACTCGATATCTTCTTTGACCAAGAGCTCTTGATTCTCATCTATCTCCTGGGAGAGTCCTTGCTTTGTCTTCTCTTTCGGATGTGCTTCTTCCAATACTGGGGGTCCTGAATCTATCTTGGTATCTGTGACACTCAAAAAATTGTTATTTTGGATGGGAGAGGGATGTATGGATGTGTTATCGTGGGCGGAATCTTCGGCCGGCCAAGTGACGCGTCCATTGGAGAAATCGAGGGATGCGCTGCTGGCCGTCAGGAATGGGACTCCTAATATAGGAATAGAGTTATTTTCCCTTGGTCCCAAAACCTGGAAGTCAGTGGTTATACTTTTTTCGTTGACCTCGATTTCGACTTCTCGAACACCTCCCTCGGTGTCAACCAAATTGCCATTCGCTAACATAAGCGACTTCCGGTTTTTAGTGTCGACTTGTAGGTGCATCTTCGCAACATCTTGTAGGGTGAGGATGTTGCTGGACGCCACAGAGTCGCATAATGCTGGGGTTTCGAAGTTGTTTATTTTATAATGGATGACGAGTTCGTTGTTTTTTCCCAAATTTTCCTCCCCAAGGCTTTCACCTTGTTCATGGGGGTTCTTTTCAGTGTTACTAGGTAAGGTGCCTTGGGTGCGCTCGGAGACCACTTGGGCCAATTGGCCTAATTGCGCCTCCAATTTGCTCATCGAGGCGGCTTGATTTGTCATGTTGGTTTGGGAAATTTCAACGAATTTCTCGAACATCTCTTCCAAAGAACTTTTTTAACGGCATGGGGCCCTTGGGAATAATTTGGTTGAGGCGGCCGCGGTTGTCTTCCGGAAGCATACGCATCGTTTTGATGCTGCCCCGGTTGCCATCTTTTGCTAGATGCATTTGGATTCCAAGAAAAGTTGGGGTGGTTTTTCACCCCTGGGTTGTATGTGTTTCCATAATGCACTCCTCTATTTGGATTTGCTACAAAATTAACTGACTCATTCAGAAAAGAATATTCGTCTGGTACCTCGACTCCTAGGCATTCGAAGTTGTGGTGGTCGGTGCTTCCGCAACCTTGGCATGAGATTTCCATCACTGGGGCGGCGGCGACCAGCTTGGGGATATCCACGGCGAATACTCCGCTTGTGCTTCGTGGGGTGTTTCGTCCAGCGGTCCAGTAAGCACTGTAGGTGGCGGTGTCTTGTAAGATTCTCAGAGCATCATCTGGAGGAAGGTTCATGATTGTTCCTCCGGAGGCAGCATCGATCATGGCTCGGTGGTGGGGTTCAATAGCGAAGTAGAAACTTTCGACGAGGTTCCGCGTTTGGAATCCATGGTTAGGGCACTTCCTTAGCAGCTCGTTGAAATGTTCCCAAACTTCGGCTAAACTTTCTTGATCGACTTGCCGGAAGTTGGCTATTGCTCTCCTCATGCCCACAATCCGATCTACCGGATGGAACTTAGCTAGGAATTTTGTTGTCAAAGCCTCCCAGGTGGTGGCTGTTCCAGGTGGGAGGGAGTGAATCCATGTCTTGGCTTTGTCCCTTATTGAAAAAGTGAAGAGGTTGAGCTTAACTGTTTTGTCCGGGATTCTAGCATAGCGGAACGTGGCGCAAATTTTGGAGAATTCCGCAAGGTGAAGATGGGCGTCTTTAGTGGCCATTCCTGAGAACTGAGCATTGTTTCGAATGATATTCAGGATAGCTGGTTTATTCTCGAACTGTTGGTTGGTGATAGCAGGTCCGAAACCGGGGTATATGCTCCCGACGGTAGGTGTAGTGTAATCCCTCATGGTGCGGACCTGGGGAGGGTTCACTTCATTTTCGTCGCCATTTCGGTCGCTAGGAGGTATCCCTCCAACTCGGTTGTCGGCATCAATATTCAGCTGGTCTCCCATTGGGGCAAAAGTGATGGTCGCGGCGCGTCTTCGCTCTAGGATAGTACGTTCGATCTCTGGGTCGTAGGCTACAAGATCTCTTGTGGCTCGAACCTGCATTCACTGCGGCAAACTACACAAGGAAACAGCAGTCAAAAACATTAACTCTTATAACAATATTTTCAGTCATCCTAAGCCGCTCTATAGTTGCATTCCCCGACAACGGCGCCATAAAATTCATGCGTGGAAATCGGCAAGCGCACCGGTCGCACAAGTCATAAAGTTTGGGAATAAATCCCTGAGTGTCGGTCTCTTGAGGAATGCAATTAGCATAGAGCGGCAACCATTCAGAAAATATCGTTATGAGAGTTATACGTAGAAAATTTTAAAAAGGGGCTTGTGAGATTGTGGTTTTGATCTAATAAACTAATTAAGGTTGTGCGGGTCGAAGGCACCGCTTCGCAAGGTGAGGTGAGTGTATCGGTCGCGATGCCGAACTTCGGTTGGGTGAGTGGACGGAAAGCTAATGGATGGAAGTGTTCTTGTGCAGAGTGCAATCGGGTGAAACAAGGGTATGGAGTGGATATGGAGTGGGCGAGGCGCATTCACAACACACAACTCAAAGCAAATGAAAACTACAACATTCACTTAGACATAGAGTAGAAAATGTAGTTCATTACAATATCTATTCATTCCATACAACGGAGGAAGGGGAAGAGGAGTAAACCACTAGAGGGTGAAGGTCCACTGCAGGTCGTGGCCGGAATAGCGAATTGTCAATCGCTTTCGGGCTCAGTCCGAGGAGGCTTTCGGTACCAACGAGCTGTCACCTCGAAGGCCTTTGAGTCCGTTCTCTAGGTCGTCTTCTTCGCCAACTCTGGTGGAAAGCTTGGAGTTGAGGTCATCAATGGATGGGAGCTTTGCCGGAGGATTTGGAAAGCTTCGGAATCACCGGCTACGGACTCCCAATGAAGGTGGAGGTGGATGGAGCAGCTGGAGGGGTAGAACGGCACTTCCCGTGCACTCTTCGATCGCAGAAATGACCTGTTGTGCCCTAAATCACGGAGCAGGCCCTTAAATACGGAGGCAGAATAAGCAGAGCGCACGATCAGTGGCGCACGACCACGCGCACGACCAGTGGTCGTACGCACTATCGGTTGACGATCGTGCATAATTTCCAATTAAACCTGCAACTTGGACAGAAACATCAGCAGATATGCGCACAATCAGTGGCACACGACCGGTGGTCGTACGCACTGAATCCACGGATCGTGCGATTGGCTAAGACAGAACTGGGGAAAAGTAGAATGTAATGCGCACGACCAGTGGTCATGCGCAGTGAGTCCAGTGATCGTGCGCAGTGTTCTTGTATCGTCGGGGTCTCCCGAGCGGTTCCGGAGCATGCACACGACCCCTGCACCAGCAAAAGAGTCAGATAGGCCGCCAAAAGTGCACACCACATTCTCAAGACACAGCGAAAGAACAAGTAAAACAAACGGAAATGCAGAAATATCTAAAGCACCCAGAAAACAGGCCTAAAGTGCACTTAATCATGAAATAGGCAAGTAAGCAAATATAAGCATTTATAGCTCTCAAGTGCAGTGCTAAGACGATAAAATTGGCCCAGATGAGTCCAAAAATCAGTGTAATACTTGGACTCATCACCTACCTAGACCTTAGGAGAGGTCAATAGGTCACCAAGGATCCATTGATGGTGGCACAAAAGGTCAATTTGACCAAAGTCAACCCTAAGCCAAGGTCAAGTCAACTTGACCCAAATGAGCTAACCCAAGCTCAAGCCCTCTTTCCACTTGGGCTAACCTTGTTTCCATGAGAATTATGGGTTAGTGGGCTGCGAATAGGCTGGAGTGGTCAGCTTGGTCAACCTAGATGACTAAGAGAGAGAAAACCTCAACCTCACTTTAATGGAGGAGAGAGAAAATGGTGAAAGAGGGCCATTCATGGCCAAGGAGGCCAAGGGGACATACCTCATTGGCTGATTCAACTCCATATTCAATCAGGGAGATCAGGGGGCCACTTTTGTGGCTGTTCATGGCCGGAATAGTGCTGCCAAGTCTTGGCTGAATTCAAGTTCCAAGGCCATTAATGGCTTTGAAGCTTGAACCACTTAACTCCCCCCCCATTAAGGGCTGGAATCAGTTTCTCTTGGGGAGAGGAAGAGTTCCCGACCTTTTCCCGACCTGTTCATGCCCAGATTCATCCCCCACACCATGGCCGAGAGCCACCTTAAGAGGTCATTAATGGCCACCACCAGCTAGACCCCTCCGCTCCCTCTTTTTATTGTCTTAAAAGCTTCCATAGGCTCTAGGCTTTCGGTTCCACATCTATCCCGAAGGAGACAATCAACTTCATTGTGCTGTTGCGGAGCACCCGCGATACCTCCTCTACTAATGGCTTCCCTGCGATCGATACGTCTCCAGGCCGCAAGCAAGGTCCTCCACTCCTTCTCTCACCATGGGTAGATCATAGGATTCATTTAGAAAGGGAATCGGGCTCAGTTGAGCCCGATCAAAGTTAGAAATGTCCTGGTTTTTCCACATTTCTCACCTTGTCGGGATCGCCGGAAAAGGGCCCTCCGACGGCTGTGCGGCCGCCTAGCAATAGCCACCACCTCAATAGAGGTGGTGGTGGCAGTGTCCGGCCAGGGAGGTGGTCGGATGGCTGGTGGTGGCGGTTGGGAATTGCTCCAGATGGGTTGAATCATAGTCGTTGGCTGGAAGTTGAAGACAACCGGCCGCCGCCCGATCTGCGCCAAGATTCGCGCTGGCAATGATTTAAACTATACGTTATAATTATTCTGATTAATTCAATTCTGTCACACTTTTACTATTTAGTGTTTTAAATTATTAAAAATACTTTGAGGCTCTGTATGAGAAAATGACAACACATGATTTGTATCCCTATGGGTCTACTTTAATTCAAAATTGGTTTGAACCCATTTTGGTGCCTGGTTTGACCAGGGCACTCATTTTGGTGGGGTTTATACCAAGGGTTAGACAAAAATTAAAATGGGTGCCCACACTTTATCTCTAGTCCAAAAAACTTAAAATTTGGATAGGGAATCACCCTAGTCTATACCTATGCCTGCCCAAAATGGGAATTTTTGGGGATAATTTTTCTATAGTTTTTGAAATTATTTAATATTCATAGAGTAAATTAATTAGGTACCCTAATGGCCTCCAAACCCTCTCAAATCTTGGTGAGTGAAACTTGAGGTCTTCAGGGGGCTGTGTATAAATTTTCATCTCAGTTAGAGTTGATTTGGTAGGGAAATGAACAAACCCTAGTCTAGCCCTAATTAGGGGTATTTAAGACAAAAGTGCACTTTGAGTTTTATGTGACCAAATCACCTCAATAGAGGTTGAAATTTGGGCCCCTAACTTGGCATGACCTTTAACACCCTCCCAAGGAAGATGGGGTGTATTGGAATAGATTTGACCTGGGACCTAAGACCAAACCCTAAGGATGGGCTTTTGTGTCTTGTGAGGGGCATAGAGTCAAAAGACCTTGTATGGACTTGAAATTTGGTAGGGAGGGTACCAGAGAAGCTAAAACCCTCTGGTAAAAATCTTAGGGGATTTGGAAATGGGTAGGCCTCACAAAACCCTAACCCTAGTTTAGGGCACAAAATTTGTAGTTATTGAGTAGGTTACTAGAACTCATTGAACAGTGATAAAACTTGGGTAGTGTAGTCTAAGGGTTAGGATGAACCTCTGGAATTTAATTGGAAATTTTGGATTAATAATCTTGGTACTTCCTTTGTAATGCAAGAGTAAGCCCTACTTAATCATTTGGTTATTGTGAACTCACTGTCCATTGGAATTGCATAAAAATCAGGCAGACAGAGTTTTAGAACATTATGCTCATGTATGAATTTTATTAGAATTTTTGAATACATATTTACAGTACCTACTTCACAAGCTCATTAATTTGGAAGCTGGTTCAATATTTTATTCAGAGCTCATCATTTGTTGACAAATTGTGAAACTTAGTCAGTAATGATTCTATGTCAATATGCTCTGGTGGAGATTTTTGTTACAATTTTTAAATGAATAATTTCTATACTTTGTGCATAAAATTTCCATTATGAACATTTGATCAAAATTAGTTTTAGAGCTCTTTATTAATTTATAAATTATGAAACTTGTCCATGAGTATTTATTTGTCCTTACAATCATCTTTGAATTTTCTCAGAATTTTTGGAAGTATTTTTACTGTGCTTGTTTCTTAAAATGATTTATTGTAGGTTATATTCAAAATTAGGGTTGGGGGTCTACACTTGCAAAGAAAATTGGTAGACCTGGGATTCCAGGTTAAATGGTCATCTTGTAATTATCATAAATTTTAAGGAGCATTTGCATGTCTGAAATTGATACTTCATGTTCAAACTTCAGTTTTTGGATTACTAGAGAAATTAATTAAATTATCAGATAAATTAGAAAAATTATAAATTTCTGTATTTAGGCCAAACATGTCATGATAGACCCCCAATAATTATTATAGGGTTATTGGATGATTATTTTGAGTACCTCCCATTGTACGCATCAGATAGCTTAGGATGGTCTGCGATTAGTAAGAACTGTAGAAGTCGAGGTATGGTGCCAGATGAACTTAGGCAGTTGAGATTTTAGTTTGATAAGGGAAATAAGACTATCAACGGAAGTCATGATGAGGAGTGGGGAGCTTGGCTAGTGTTAAGAGGTGCCCGGGGTCGACGAAACATCGTCTTCCCCGTAGGAGAGAAAGTGTCAAATACTCTAGGGTTAGATCCAATACAACAAGTAAGGGTTTGGGAAATTTGATATCAACCAACAATAGTAAGTGTCTTGCGAAAGGAAGCTTTGGACGTAATCCCATCATAGTTCCTAGTGCCCTTGAGAGCCCTTCACGGGGAATACATTGGGCAGTCCTGGGCTGACCTAAACAGTAGGAATAAAATATTACAAGAGCAACTAGTATAACTAGGGTTGCACATTCACACACCTCGGTAGATCGGGAGGTTGATTAGGTTGTTTAGATTTCCATCCGGACAGTTTGTTCGGAAGGTAGATGCACGGACGGATAGTCCGGGGAGCTAGTGGCTCAAAAGGTTTTGGATACAAAATAAGATGGTGGGTTTTCGGTATCGGACGGTCGTTCAGACCGACGTCAATACATTGACTAGGCGGTGTGGGACACTTAGCCAAAGGAATTCTGGTGGTTATGGCCAGCATTAGTATGCGGATACTCTAGGTTGTGTTCTTCTAGATGTGCACAGGAGGGCTAGGCCTGGTAGTGTGGATAACCGCCTAGGAGTGGGGGGGCCCGACCCACTATCTCCGTTTGCTACTACGGAGGTTCTTGGGAGCGAAGCTAGCTGCCCAAATAGGAGGAACTAAAGGTCTGTGCGCATAGAGTCATGTGCGTGAGTTTCACTTGCATGAATCATGGCATAGCATACTTGCATACAACCAACACCCCGAACATATAAATTGGTATGAGACTTTTTATACGATGGGAGACTTGCTGAAGACCCCTTAACTTATATGTTTGTATAGCATTCATATAAGTTAAGGTTACTTATTTGTTACTTATTTTTCTTACATATGCTGCTTATTCTACTTGCTTACCTTCCTGCATACTATTATAGAACTGCTAGTTTGTACCTTTCTTACTTAGCCGTTTACACAATATAAATAACTACTAGACTAGTTCCACTGTCACCTGCCACTTGTACTCTCCACCTTTGTAGCTTCCCTTTCCTCCTCCCCGCTCGGTGCCTAGGAGTCATGGGAGGTGGGGTAGGGGATGATAGGGCTTAGTCTTTATGACTAATGGTTTTCGGACCACAACATCACAGGGGATCCGGATGGGAGACAGGGACCAGCAGCTCAAGGACCAGCACCAGCGGAGTACGATGCACATGGAGGTGGGCCAGTCTAGTACCGAAGCACCGGTGACCAGATCCGTGAGTGATTAGCACTTTTTATAGCTTCCGTGAGGGATTGTAGTGAGGATCTGATGTACCGGGCTTAAGCCCGTTTATATTTCCACTTTTGTTACTTTTTAGTACTCTCTATTATATATGGACTCGATGTGATTTCATTTATATATGATACATGTGATGGTGGACTTAGTTTTATCAAAACTATGTTATGTTTCTTTCTCTTTGGTGATCGAAAAGGCCGGCAGAATCAGCTTTTTGTAGTGGCGGCTTTCCCGAGTGTCGGGGCCACCGCAAAACGATGGTTCTGGGCATAAGACCCCGGAGTTTTTTAAAGAAAAAAGGGGATCTTACACACTTCCTCTCTGCCAAGTACCAAGAACGTATCATTAGTCCTTCCCAAGTACTTTAGGATGTTCTTGACGGCTATCCAGTGACCATCATCGGGATCAGACTGATACCTACTAGTCATGCTCAAGGCATAAGAGACATCAGGTTGAGTACATATCATTACATTCATGATTGATCCAATTTTCGAAGCATATGGAATCAACTTCATGCGGTCCTTATCTTCACAAGATTTAGGTTACTGGTCCTTAGAGAGACTCACAACATGAGACATGGGTAAGAATCCTTTCTTGAACTCAAGCATGCTGAACCATTTCAACACTTTATCAATGTATATACTTTGGGTCAAACCAAACAACTTCTTCGATCTATCTCTATAGATCTTAATATCAGGTACATAAGTCGCTTCGTCCAAGTCTTTCATAGAAAAGCAGTTTCCTAGGTTGTTCTTAACAATTTGTAGGATTGGTTTATGATTCCCGATCAGTAGTATGTGTTGGATCCCTAGTTGGATTTAGGCTAGGTTCACTAACTCTGATGAGTGACCCACCATGTATAGTTAGGGTCATGTCTGTGTCCTAGAGTTTAGGCTAAGTTCTTAGAATCAACCACACATGGACCAGCCAACAGAAGACAGCAGAAGACTCAAAGACTTAGAAGAAAATCAAGTTCAGAAAAATGAGTTCGACGTTCATCAAATTCAGCTCGACGAAAGTCGTGCTCCGCTCGACGAACTCATAGTAAATTATCTGAGTTGAGCTCGACGATATTCGAACTCAGGTCGACGATCTCTGGTAGTTCAACTTCAAAACATTATGTCCAGAATACTTTCTCTGAACTCAGGTCGACGAAGATAGATTATCAGCTCGACGAACTTGGATCATAGAATTGGGAAGCTTTTCACAGAAAGCAGTTAGCTGATCTCAGGTCGACGAACTTGGTTCTCAGGTCGACGAACAAACTTTCTCAGGTCGACGAACATGATTTCTCAGCTCGACGATCTTTGATCTCAGGTCGAAGAAATTTGTTCTCTGGTCGACGATTTCTGTGCAGTTCCAGACTTAGAAATTTCCCTCAATTTGTGTCCATATTCCTTATTATCTAGCAGTATTTTCCTGAGTAATTAATGCATATATTCTCTGAATATAGCCGTTAGTGGCAGCATTGATTATGGTCTTCATCAAGTTAATTACTTGGTCTTTTTAATGGGACAGTTGGGGAAACTCATTAATGAAATTATTGTCCAGCCGTATTTCATTCTCCAGGCAGTCAGTATTCAATATAATGGAATTCAAAATTCAAAGGAGAAATCGACTGAAGATATATAAGAGTTTTTCTTTACAGTCTGATATATAACACAAGGAATACATATACAGAGAAGATCTACAGCAAAAACATTCTGAATCTTATTTATACAGAAAATAGTTTGTTTTCTCTTTGACCTTGCTGAAGAAGAAGAAGAACATCAACTACAAATCAAGAGTCTTCTTAAACCTTCACTCTGGGATTCTTCAAGGACATCATATTCATATCAGTCAGAAGTTCCTGGATCAACATTTTCAAGGCTGAACACTGAAGACCTACACCCTGTGCAAGACTCCTAGTGATATTGAAAGGATTTCTTGACAATAGAAAATCCACTTGTCTTCTCTGTTGAATAGAGAAAGAGCATACACCATCAATCTCTCTCCCCCCTCTGTATAAAGGGTTTATTAACTCCCTTCAAATGTTTATTTTGGTTTTTGAGCACCTGATCAAAAGCTTATTGGTGGCAGTCACCTGATCAAAACCTACTAGTGGATTCCTACTAGGGTGGTAGAAGAGTGGATGTACCCAGGTTGGGGAACCACTATAAAACTTCTTGTGTTGTCTGGTTGCCCTTTTTTCTATTGTTCTTGTTGTGGCTGTGATAGGTAGTTGTGCTGTGATATATCTGTATGTTGTGTTGGATTAGTTTAGCTTAGATTACCCCTTTTATGTTAATCTTGGTATCTCTTATTTGCATTACTCTGATATTATTTTAAACAGTAAAAAGATTTATAGGTTACTCTATTCACCCCCCCCCCCTCTAGAGTAAATCAGTTCTAACCCCTTCTTTAAATTAGTATCAGAGCAGTTTCCTTTGGTTATACAAGCTAAACCATGAACCAAAATATCCTGTGTTAGATCTGAACTTAGTTTATTTAGTTCATAGCATGGCACAGAACAAGGATTATGCAAGCATCAGACCTCCAGTCTGCAATTTAAATAAATTTTCTATATGGAAGGCAAGAATTAGGTTGTATATGAATTCAATTGATGAGGACATCTACAATTCCATTTTGACAGTTCCTACCTCACCAACTCACCAACAACATCAACCCACACCAGCATCCACTCCAGCTCCATCTCCTGAGCACAACACTCTACCTCAATCTCCACTTCCACCTCATTTAACTGCAACAAACCCTGACACATTTATCTCCTCCCACACCTTTAATCTATTGTTTTCTCCACCATCTCCACATCAGGAACCCATCTCCTCCCCCCCCCCCCCACAACAACAGTTCCCCTTTCTACAACTGTAACTCCCTCTATCCCCTTCCCTCTACTCATCCAAACTGACCTTCCATCTACTGTACCTGACTACACACACATAGATATGTCCAGTGTATTTTTTGTCTGTTTAAATTGTGATCATCATAATCCCTACTCCTCCACTGCTCCAGAATTCCTCTATCTTAACTTCTCTGACATTACTAAAGATCTGCTAGCATTCATCTCTCCCACCCTTAATAAACTTCTAGATGATGTTTTATTTCCTCTCATTGCTTCCATTAACACTCTCTCTGCCAAAATTGTTGTTTTATCCCATGTCCCTTCTTCTGGGGTACTGGCATTAGGACCCCCTGAAACCAGTCAGGGGGAGATGTTCCATGATGAAGAAGCTCCAGTGGTGACAAAAGCAGCAACAGCAGAAGCAGCAGAAGCAGCAGTAACAGCAGAAGCAGCAGCTGAAGCAGCAGAAGCAGAAACAGATGAAATAATGTCTGATGATTCTTCAGAGGAAACAGCCAGTCCTACTGATATAATAGATTTAATTGATTCAGATACAGATATGGATGTGCTAGTTATGGCTGAAATTGAAACTAATGGTGATTATATTATAAATCCCACAGTTAGTCTGCATTCTTTATTAGACTTATTCAATCTTGTCTATAGAAACAATCTGCCCAGCTCTTCTTATAAGCATTCTTTGGCTATTGTACCATATACATCACCAATAAGTCCCACAGTTGCTAAGCAAATTAAGGACAGTTTTGCAGTTACAGAGACTCAAACAGTATTCCCTTCCAAGGAAACTTCTTCTCCAAAAACCATCTCAGCTCCAACATATAAGATGGATGACAGTCCACTGCCAGATTTGGATGAAATCATCATGACAGATATAGAAGCAGAAAATTTATCAGTTGTTGAACATATTCTTGAAATAGTTTCTCCAGCTCCAGAACCTCCAGTATAGCCTCAGGCTAAAAAGCACATTTCTAAAGATCTTCTGAAAGCTCTGGATGACTTATATGATAATACTCAGGGATCCTCTTCTGATAAATATGATGATGATATTGATGATTCTGATGATAGCCCTACTGCCAAGAAGAAAGACTTAAAGAAAAGAAAGGCTCCTCTAGTTGCTGCTCCCAAACTAAATCCCACACATGACACTCCATACTACATTCTACAAAATATTACTCCATACCCTGGGATGCCAGCTTGGATGTAGCTTTCAAAGAATGAACAGAAAGCTAGGAAGAAAAGCAGGAGGTACTCTCACCCCCCTCCTCAAAGAAACAGGAGAGGTCCTCCTCCTCCTCCACCTGCTGCTGGTGCTTCGGGAAATACTCCTTATAGGTCTACCTCATATGCTCAAACCTACCACAGATATCAAGGTAGATCCTCATCATATCAAGGAAGCAGCCAGTAGAGGTACTCTTCAAGCAGTCAACAACAGCAACATCATCAGCAACAGCAACAACAAGCTCCTGAACCACAAAAAGCTGACAGTCCTAAAAGACCAGAGTCTCCACCCATTCTCTTTGTGGATCCAGAGACAGAGACAACCTCTAGAATGGCCAGATTCCAGGAACTTGTTGAACTTTTATTGATCAACAAAGCTAAAGTTTAAGGGAAAGATCCATCACAATATTCTACTATGTCTAAATACATAAAGGAAGATTTAAAAAGGTATGAGAAAGATAATAAATTCTTTAATGTAGATGCTTACATGAATCTATATCCAGAGGCTATTGTACCTAGAGCTACCTCCCTTAATATAATTGGAGTTGCTGATATGACAATGTCCAAAAGGCAAGCAGCCAATCCAAATATGGAAATCAAGTTTACACAACCTTCTGACCAAGAAAAAGAGGACAAACAAAAGGAAAAGCAAAAGAAGATGAAATGAGAATATTTTATTTTGTTTCTGTTTGTCTGAACTTTATATCTATTTACTGTCACAAAGCTACTGTGTAAATATCTGTTGCATATTTCAATTTTTCTGCCAGATATATTGTTGGGTACATTGGTCAAATGTACCTGATTTGAAGAAGCCTCACCTAACTCAATGATATACATCAGATTGTATTTGATGTTTGTTTGAGTTACTTGTGCAGGTTAGATATACACTAGACTGAAGCTGAAAATTTCTAAGTCCATGTGTCGACACCCAGAGGCAAAGTGTCGACACTTGAGAAAGCTTGTGTCGACACCCAGACATGCAGTGTCGACACTTGGAGTCATTGTGTCGACACCTGGGAAGAAGTGTCGACACCAGTCAGAAAGTGTCGACACTTGGAGCTGTGTCGACACTCAGTGTAGAAGGATGCAGAAAAGCTGTGTCGACACTTGGCAGAAGTGTCGACACCTAGAAGAGCTGAGTCTACATCAGAAAGTGTCGACACTTGGAGTTGTGTCGACACTCAGCAAAATTCTGCAGAGACTAAGTACAAGTGTCGACACTCAACACAATGTGTCGACACTCAATCAGCAGAGTCAAAATATGAAGAATGTGTCGACACTCAACACAATGTGTCGACACACACTCAAAGGAGTCAACACTTGAAGATTGTGTCGACACTCAGCACAATGTGTCGACACATAACCAGAAGACTCAACACTTGAAGAAAGTGTCGACACAAGGAGCTGTGTCGACACTTAGCAAAGAACAGAAAAGTTGTAAAATATTCTAAGTACAAGTGTCGACACTAAAGGAATGTGTCGACACTCAGCTGAAGAAACAAGATTGAAGACTTGTGTCGACACCAAGAAGCAGTGTCGACACTTGACAGTTTCAACACATGAAGATGTGTCGACACAAAGGAGATGTGTCGACACTTAGAAGAATACAGATAAAGAATGAAGTACAAGTACTTGTGTCGACACTCAATTTCAGTGTCGACACATGCAGAAGAAACTGTGTCGAGACATACAAGGAATTGTGTCGACACCTTGTAGACTTGTGTCGACACTTACACAACATGTGTCGACACTTGGTCTATAAGTGTCGACACTTAAGAACAGAAAGTCTCGACACTAACTGACAGTTAGTGAGATTTCAAGAAGTGACTGGTTGACATGACAGCTGCCAATCCAGCCGGTCTACAGCAACTGTCAAAGAAGTCAAAAGTCTGTTATAAACCGGATCAGCCGGTTACCATAAAGGAAGCCTATAAATAGGCACCCAAAGTTTACAGAAAAAAGTAGTTAAGTGGTTAAGTTGTTCACAATCATTACTTGTTGTGAGAATAATTGAAGTGGTTGATCAGATTAAATCAAGAAGTGATACATAGAGGATCAACACAAGAAGATCAGGCAGTCCAACTGCAGATCTAAGAAGTTGGAGAGAGAGAGCTCCATCCAAGAATTCAGTCTTTGGAACTAAGGCTGAGAAGAAGAATTCAGAGTCATCTGGATTTCAAGAAGCAGAAGATTCAGACTAATTCAGTTCTACTCAAGAAGCTTTGAAGAAAGCTAAGTCAGTTTGGATCAAGCTGAGTTCTTCCAAGAACTCTTCAAGAAACTCTCAACTCCTCTCATCTTTTCTGAGTTGTAGAGTTAGCAATTTTATTTCATTACATCTTGTAAGATCCATTGGATCTGAGTGATTGTAAGCCTATTTTATAAAGGCTGAGGGTAGGGCTTGTTGCCTGAGTGTAGGAGTTGAAGAACTCTGAGTGTAGGCCTTAATTGGCTGAGTGTAGGCCTGGGTGGCTGAGTGTAGGCCTTTTGGCTGAGTGTAAGGCTTTGGGCCTGAGGTAGGAACCTAGTTTGGTTCTGAGTTAGTGGAGAAGTTTGGCCGAATCTAGTACACTGCTAGATAGGCGAAGGGGGAAAGTGGATGTACCCAAAGATTGGGGAACCACTATAAAATCTTGTGTATTCTGTGCTGTGATTGTACTGTGTTGAGAATTGCTGTGTGCTGTGATAACTTATTCAGAAATCTGTATTATAAACTGTTGACTGCCAACAAAGAATTTAGAAAGGATTAGGTCACCTATTCACCCCCCCCCCCCCCCTCTAGGTGTTTAGGTACCATATCTTTCAAGTGGTATCAGAGGGAGGTTCCTCAAAATCAGGACTAACTGTCTGAGGAGATCCAGTTTGGCAGATTCAGTATAAGTCAGGAAACAGGAAACAGTTTCAAGAAAATCAAGAACATGGGTTCTTCAGAGAATCATAAGGAGTTGGGTTCAATGAAACTACCTATATGCAGAAAAGAGATCTTTGGGATCTGGAAAGAGAGGGTTAGGCTTTTTATGGAAGCCTCTGACCCTAGGATATACATCACAGTCAAAGAAGGGCCATATGTGCCCATGAAGATTTCAGTATTGGATGCAAATCAGAGGACTCCAAAGGATTTCTCTGAAATGACCAAGGATGAAATTGTCCTAGCAACCATGGACAAAAGAGCACAGAATATAATAGTTAGTGCAATTGATGATGCCACCTTCCAGAACCTTATTCACTGTAAAACTGCAAAAGAAATGTGGGACACCCTCATTGTCTATATGGAAGGTTCTGAAGAAGTAAGGCAAGATAGGAAGTCCTTGCTTAATCAAGAATATGAGAGCTTTAGGCAAGGAAGAGGAGATAGCATCACTGAATGCTACAAGAAATTTTATAGAATTGTAAATGAACTCATGTCATATGGAAGAGAGTTCACAAACTATGAGTTGAATGATAAATTCTTAAGGTCCCTCACCAAAGACTGGGACACCAAGATCTGTGCCATCAGAGAAATGGCAAAGTTGGGAGAAATTCCTCCTCCCACACTTTTTGGCAAGTTGTTATCTTATGAGATGCAATTGTCAGTGAGAAAAGAAGAAGAAAAGTCAACAAGGACTGAATACAGAGAAAAGACTGTTGCCTTTAAGTCAGATGTACCCAGAAAGAGCAGGACCAAGTCATCAACTCCTCCTCCTGAGGTAGTTGAATCAGAATCTGAAGAGTCAGAAAGTACAAAATCTACAAGCAGTGAAAGTGATGAAGACTTTGCTGCATTCACCAGACATTTTCAAAAGTTCCTTAAGAAGAAACAGTGGAGGTCTAGACCTTCATCTTCCAAAGGGAAAGAGGTTCAGTATCAGGAAAAGAAGCCTTCAAAGAAGGACAAGAAAAGGACCAAGACTAGTAAGGCAACTGGATCCAAGATAATTTGTTACTGCTGCAATAGACAGGGCCATGTTATTGCAGACTGTCCTGAAAGAAGGAAAGAATCCAGTGACAAAAAGAAAACACACTTCAAAGGAAAGAAGGAGAAGTCCTTTGTTGCAAAGAATGAGAAGACTCTTTCAGATATGTCTTCTTCAGACACTGAGACAGATGCTGAAGCCTATATTGGGCTATTTGCTGAAGAAGAAGAAGAGTTTATGCAGATCATGGAATCTATCTATGAGCAAGAAGACTGTCAAAGCCAAGGACTGATGGCTTTGACTGAAAGTACCAAAAACCTGGAGCAGCCAGGACCCAGTCAGGTACAAGGTTTAACTCAAAGTTCTGATTTCAGTTCTAGTTCAGAGTCAGATTATTCTTCATCAAGTGATGAGAATATATCTGAGTCTGAGGGAGATATTCATCAACTCCTAGATGAATATCAAGTACTATTGCAAGCCTATAAGAAAAGCAAGACCCTAGCCAAAAATTTGGCCAAGGAAATTGCTGATCTCAAGGCAGCTGCAATAGATTATGAGAAGAATTATGATCAAAAACTTAATGAGGTAGCCAGGCTGAAACACATTACTGTGATTCAGATGGGAACTATTACATTTAAAATGATCAAATTAAGAAACTGGAGATTAATCTTCAGAAGGAGAAAGAGCTAGTAGCTAGGTTTTCAAAACCTAAATCAGTGCTACCCTTGATTGATGATTTTGTTCATCATAAAGGAAAGACTGGACTGGGTTTTGTTAATCCAGCTAGGACTGTTCAGGATCAGTCCAAGTCCAAGGGCAAAGCCCCAACATTCAACAAGACTGCTGTAGTTAAGACAGCTAAGTCAGAACCTAAGCAAAGGTACAACAAATTTGAATGTTGGTGCTGTGGCAAGGTTGGCCACTTTGCTTTGGATTGTTGGCACAATGCCAGTGCCAAGTTGTGTAGCAAGTTACCTGTTGGAAAGACAGCAGGTAGCTATGTCAAATTGCAAACTAACAATCACCAAGGACCCAAGTTTACTTTGGGTTCTAAGGTTCATTAATTTGTTTTGCAGGAGAATCCAAGTGGCCATACCCCTACATGGTACTTGGATAGTGGATGTTCCAGACACATGACTGGAACTAGGGGACTACTGAAGGACTACATCCCAATCAAAAATGGTCCAAAGGTGACCTTTGGTGGTTCTGAAAAAGGAATCATCAAAGGGTTTGGTAACATTTCTTCTAACCTTGTTACCATTACTCAAGTGGCTTATGTTAAAGGTTTGAAACACAACCTCATTAGTATAAGTCAATTAAGTGATGTAGGGTATGACATCTCATTTGTTAAAAATGGTTGTCATATCAAGAGGTCAAGTGATCAAGAGATCATTTTGACAGGATATAGAAAGAGAAATGTCTATTGTTTAGACATTATGGTTGAGAACAATAGTTCTCCAGTTTGTCTTGTAGCTGATGAGACAGTCTCTCAATGTGTCAAATGGCACAAGAGGCTTGCTCATCTTAATTACAAGACTATTGGCAAACTCTTTAGTAAAGAGTTAGTGAGGAATGGTCCTCAAGTTAAGTGTGTCAAAGATGGCATTTGCTCAGCTTGTCAAAAGGGCAAGCAGACTAAATCCACCTTTAGAAGCTTGACAACAAAGATGCTGTGAGGTGTTTATACCTCTTGCATATGGATCTATTTGGTCCAATGCCAGTTCACAGCTTAGGTAGGAAGGTCTACACCTTTGTAGTTGTTGATGACTACTCAAGGTTTTCCTGGGTGTTCTTCTTAAAGCAGAAATCTGAAACACCTAGTGTCTTCTATAGTTTTGTTAAGCAAATTCAGAATGAATTGAACTGTACAGTGGTCAAAATTAGAAGTGACCATGGTACTGAGTTTCAGTCTGAAAGCATGACAAAGCTGTGTGAAGACTATGGGATATTTCAAGAATTCTCTTCACCTAGAACACCTCAGCAAAATGGCATTGCTGAAAGGAAAAATAGGACCTTGATAGAGGCTGGTAGAACCCTATTAAGTGATTCATCACTGCCAGAATATTTCTGGGCTGAAGCAGTTAACACTGCATGCCATGTGATAAATAGGGCTACCATCACTAAAAGGTTAAACAAGACCCCCTATGAAGTAGTGAAAGGCAGGAAACCAAATCTATCCTATTTTAGGATCTTTGGTTGTAAATGCTTCATACTTAACAATGGGAAGTCTTACTTAACTAAGTTTGCTGCCAAGTCCCAAGAGGGAGTGTTTGTTGGGTACAGCAATAATAGTAAGGCTTATAGAGTCTACAACTTGACTACACAAGTTGTAGAGGAGTCTGTGCATGTAGTTTTTGATGAGACACTTCTTATTAACAATGAGTTGTCTAGTAGTGTGTGCAGCCCCACAGGTCTTTCTAAGAAGATGGACAAGCTAACCATGGAAGATGTACCTGCTGCAAGACAGCAAGTAGAAGAAGATGGCTTATGTCCAGGGGGAGAACTACATGTACCAGGAGCTGAAGAAGTTCAAGGAACTCAGCATGATGAAGATGCTGAAGAAGTACAACCAGAAGTAAGGATGCCTCCAGCCAACAGGCATCTAAGAGATCATCCAGTGGAGCTGATCATTGGAGATCCAAGACAAGGTGTTCAGACAAGGAGCAGAAATCAGAATGCTGCAGTATATTCAAGTTTTCTGTCTCAAATAGAACCAAAGAAATTTGAAGAAGCAATACAAGATCCACAGTGGACTGAAGCTATGCAGGAAGAGCTAAACCAGTTCAAGAGGTGCAAGGTTTGGGACTTAGTTCCTAAGCCTAAAGATCACAATGTGATAGGAACAAAGTGGATCTACAGAAACAAGTTAGATGAACAAGGAGTCATCATTAAGAATAAGGCAAGACTGGTTGCAAAAGGATATAGGCAAGAAGAAGGTATTGATTTTGATCAAACCTTTGCTCCAGTAGCCAGACTGGAAGCCATAAGGATGTTCTTGGCCTATGCAACCTACCAAGGATTCAAAGTATACCAAATGGATGTGAAGTCAGCATTCCTTAATGGTAATTTAAAAGAAGAAGTATATGTGGAGCAGCCTTCAGGTTTTGTTGATCCTACTCTTCCACATTATGTCTATAGACTTAGGAAAGCATTGTATGGGTTAAAGCAAGCTCCTAGAGCTTGGTATGAAACCCTATCTAGTTTCCTCATTGAGAACAAGTTCACAAGGGGGAAAATAGATAAGACTCTATTCCTTAGGGAATCTAGAGGCAAAGTAATACTTGTCCAAATATATGTAGATGACATTATATTTGGGTCTACTGAAAGTAGCCTTTGCAAAAAGTTTGCAAAGCTTATGCAAAGTCAATTTGAAATGAGTAGTATGGGAGAACTGAAGTTTTTCTTGGGTCTCCAAGTTAAACAGACTGAAAGTGGCTTGTCCATATGTCAGTCAAAGTTCACCCTAGAACTCATAAGGAAATATGGTATGGATTCCTCCAGTACCATGAAGACTCCTATGGGGTCAAGTATGTCTCTAAGCAAGGATGATGCAGGGAAACCTGTGGATGAAACCTTGTATAGAGGGATAGTTGGCTCCCTACTATACTTGACTGCAAGTAGGCCTGACATTATGTATGCTACATGTGTTTGTGCCAGGTATCAAGCCTGCCCCAAAGAATCTCACTTGACTGCAGTCAAGAGAATCTTGAGATATCTAAAGGGCACACCTTATCTAGGCCTCTGGTACCCTAGGAATGGAGATTTTGATCTAACAGGCTATTCAGATGCAGACTTTGCAGGATGCAAAGAAGATAGAAAAAGCACAACTGGATCCTGTCAATTCCTAGGTGGAAGACTCATTTCATGGAGTAGTAAGAAGCAAACCAGTGTGGCCATCTCCACAGCTGAGTCAGAATATGTAGCTGCAGGAAGTTGCTGTGCTCAACTTCTGTGGATTCAACATCAGCTAGAAGACTATGGATGTCAGGTAAGTAGAACTCCACTTTATTGTGATTCTACAAGTGCTATTTCCATAGCTAATAACCCTGTATCACATAGTAGAACTAAACATATTGAGATAAAATATCACTTTCTTAGGGAGCATGTAGAAAGAAATGATATTGCACTTGAATATGTTAAAACAGATAATCAGATAGCTGATATGTTTACTAAGCCCTTAGAAGAAGCTAAGTTTAATAGGTTCAAAATTGAACTAGGTATGATAAACTTAGACTAAGTATACAGAACAAAAATTGGCTAAGTAAAAAGGTGTCGACACATAGACAAGTCTATGTCGACACAGAATAGTAAGTGTCGACACTTCAGGAAAATGGTGTCGACACATCTAGGAAGTTAGTGTCGACACTTCAGAATGTTAGTGTCGACACATGTCGAGTAGGTGTCGACACATCCAATAAAGTGTCGACACTTAAGTTTTACTCAGAATTTTTCTAAGTAAAGTCTCGACACATGTCGAGTATAGTGGTGTCGACACTTAACCAAGTGTCGACACATAAAATCTGTTGACTAAATTTGTGTCGACACATGAGTGTCGAGACATTATAAGTCAGTGTCGACACTTATTGACAGTGTCGACACATCATTAGAAATTCATCCCGCCTGTTCGTCTTCAAACAAGAAAGGTATAAATAGGGTTCTGTCTTTGATTGTCGACACGCTTTCAAAGTTTCGAGACCTAAACTCTTGTGTCGACATTTCTCTCATCTCAAGACTAATTCTCAAAACCCTAATGGCTCCCAAGCTGGAAGAGAACGTAAACGAAGGCTATGAGCTTGTGCGAGGCGCATTTGACGACAGCGACCAAGAAATCAAATCAGTGCTAACCCTAATTGCCAATTCAGGATTGGAGTTCTTGGTTTCAGAACCAACGAAAATATGGAAGAAGGAAGTCATTGAATTTCTTTCTGGCGCGTCTGTAGATGACTCAGGCTACAGGATTAAGTCAAGGGTGCATGGCACCAAGGTCAAAATTTCACCCAAGTCTTTAAGAAAGGTACTTCAGCTACCTAAAGTTCAAGGTGAAGAGGAAGTAACTGCTTCTAAGACCAGGGAAGCTCTTACTTGGTGTGGACTGGATCCAAAGATGAAGGTGGGATCAGTCTTTAACAGAAAAGGTATGAATAATCAAGGCAAGTTCTTGTCAGAAATAGTGGGCAAGGTAATACTAAGCAAGCCAGGAGGACATGACAGGGTGTCTGCCTCCATGTTTGAAGTCATGACCAGAATCATCTTCCATCTGAAAACAGACTGGTCAATGGTGGTTTATGAAAAAGTGAAGGAAAGCCTGAAGAAGCCCAATCTGGGCAGGATACTAAGTCTCTACCTGGCTGGATCAATTCCAGAGGTAATGAGCACTGCTGCAGGAACTAAGATCAATCATATGAGGAAGATGGACTCAAGAATATTCTCTAGATGGGAAAGGGTGCTGGTGTCAAAGGAATTGACCACCCCTGAGAAACAAACTTCTAAGAAAGACTCTCCTCCCAGGAAGAAGAGGAAGACTGCTGCTGTGCCTCAAGAGTCCTCCAGCAGCTCAGGCAGTGAAGAACATGTGGTCTTCACTCCTGATAGTCCAATGGATAAAGCTGCAGAAAAGTCACCTGCTCCTCAGGAGCCAGCTGACATCCAGGGGGAGCTTCCAGGTGTAGCAGAACCATCTACACTGGAGAGTGAGCAAGCCACCCTCCTCATTCAAGAGGTACTTGTTGACCTTAATACTTTGAATTTTCTATCATAAATTCTGATTTGTCTGATGATCATCAGCAAAATCAGCCAGCAACTCAAGAACCAGATGTTGTTCTCCAAGACACATCTGTTGTAGCTGATGAAACCAGAACATCTCCTGCACAGTCTCCAGCAGAATACACCATGGAAGATCTTTTTCTGAATTTAGATCAGGATGATTTTGATATGGAAAAGAATGCTGCTGATACAGAGAAGGATGCTGCTGCTGAGGGGGAGAATTTGGATATTCAAGTAAGAGCCTATAAGGCTAGATACAGAGAAAGCACAAGATGTGCACACTGAACAAACCATCCAGCCCTAAGGATAGGGTGGATATTGCCAGTACATCAGAATCTGAAGATGATGAAGCTGAGCAAGCTAAGAAAAAGAAGTTCTTTGTTTTCAAAAGAAGGAGCCAGAGCTATAAGAAGGCTCTCCAAACTGTTGCTCAACACTCACTGGTTCAACAAGCTCCATCAACTGATTATACAAGCCTAATGGTTGCAATGCAAGTAAAGATGGATGAGCAAAGGAGGGCCATAGAGAAATATATTGATGAGGGCCAAAAATCTCTACAATTTGATCTAGATCAAGATATCAAATCAATCAGGTTTGAAATGAACCTGAATAAGAAGGAAATGAATGAATGCTTCCACAAGGGTGGTAATGCTGTGGTCTATCTGGCTAAACATCAAGAAATCATCAAAGAGAAGGTAGAAGATATAGCACTCAAGCAAGGCTATGTGCTGGAGAATCAGTTGAGGATGAATGATAATTTGACTGCATCTCACAATGCAATAGTCACTGAACTCAAGAATAAGTCAGATGAACCTTCAACTTCCTCTGCTGCTGCCAAAGCTGATTTTGATAAACTCTTTCAAGCAGAGATTGCTGCTGTAAAGACTGCCATTAAAGACTCACAGAAGGTCATTTCAGAACAGCTTACAAAGCTTAGACCTTTCTTTAAAGAGGGCATAAGGTATTTGGATAGCCAAATCAGATTCCAGAAAGATGATGTGAGAGATCATGTGGCCCAAGAAGTCATAAAGGGGGAGAGAGTGTTAGTCAAGGCCAGTTCTGAGCATGCAAAATGGATATCCAATTCCATCAGGGCTACACTGGGCTATCCTCCCCTTGTGATGATGACAATGTAGCTGAATCTGGCATTCAAGGAACATATCTTGGAGGTGAGCAACAAGCAGTGGCTGATGTAATCTATCCACCTCCAGACTTTGAAATGATTCATGCAGATATAAGCACAATGTATAGTCCACCTGCTGGCAAGCCAAATGTTATTCTGGAAAAGGTTGTTCAACCTATCACAGCTGCAATGCAAGAGGCTTTGGACAAAGAAGAAGAAACTAGGCTGTCAAAGAAGAAGTTTAGGGAAATTGCTGAGCAAAAGCCAGATTTTGAACAGTGGAGCCCTACTTCTAGGAACATAATTCTTACAGCCTGGAAAGCAGCCAAGGACAATGCCCATGAAAGGAACAAGTGGTTCTCAGAGGCTGAATGGAGAAAGCATGAGAGTAGGCAGGAAGCAATTGTCCAATATAGAAGGAAGGCTAAGTTAGGAAAGCTACCTCCAACAGCTGTGGAGCCTAGCAAGTACTTTCCTAAGCCCTATCATTATTTTGAAAGACAAAAGATCAAGGCTGAAGAACAGAAGAAGAAGGACTCTAAAGGGAAGAAGACTGCTGAAGCTGAGCCTGCTGCTGCTGCTGCTGTGAAAGCTCAAGTTAAAGCTGGAAAAGGCATTGTTATTAAAGAACCTGATCAGCACTAGATTAGGAATTAACTTGATGCTTGTTGTAATCTGTTAAGTGAAAAACATTGTAATACTTCATTGAAAATGTATAAGGAACATTATTGGAACAGTATATGATAAATATAGTATGAATGTTCTGAAATATGTGTGTTTTTTAATTGTTCTGCAATGTTTAATAAGTATACATGTGTGCTTTATTACATGTTCAAGTTTACCCTGTTGTCATTTATATGTTTTACATCATTTTGTAATTTTTAATTATGAGTGGTGTATATCATTGACTAAGGGTTATGACTTCTCCAAATAGGGGGAGATTGTTGGGTACATTGGTCAAATGTACCTGATTTGAAGAAGCCTCACCTAACTCAATGATATACATCAGAATGTATTTGATGTTTGTTTGAGTTACTTGTGCAGGTTAGATATACACTGGACTGAAGCTGAAAATTTCTAAGTCCATGTGTCGACACCCAGAGGCAAAGTGTCGACACTTGAGAAAGCTTGTGTCGACACCCAGACATGCAGTGTCGACACTTGGAGTCATTGTGTCGACACCTGGGAAGAAGTGTCGACACCAGTCAGAAAGTGTCGACACTTGGAGCTGTGTCGACACTCAGTGTAGAAGGATGCAGAAAAGCTGTGTCGACACTTGGCAGAAGTGTCGACACCTAGAAGAGCTGAGTCTACATCAGAAAGTGTCGACACTTGGAGTTGTGTCGACACTCAGCAAAATTCTGCAGAGACTAAGTACAAGTGTCGACACTCAACACAATGTGTCGACACTCAATCAGCAGAGTCAAAATATGAAGAATGTGTCGACACTCAACACAATGTGTCGACACACACTCAAAGGAGTCAACACTTGAAGATTGTGTCGACACTCAGCACAATGTGTCGACACATAACCAGAAGACTCAACACTTGAAGAAAGTGTCGACACAAGGAGCTGTGTCGACACTTAGCAAAGAACAGAAAAGTTGTAAAATATTCTAAGTACAAGTGTCGACACTAAAGGAATGTGTCGACACTCAGCTGAAGAAACAAGATTGAAGACTTGTGTCGACACCAAGAAGCAGTGTCGACACTTGACAGTTTCAACACATGAAGATGTGTCGACACAAAGGAGATGTGTCGACACTTAGAAGAATACAGATAAAGAATGAAGTACAAGTACTTGTGTCGACACTCAATTTCAGTGTCGACACATGCAGAAGAAACTGTGTCGAGACATACAAGGAATTGTGTCGACACCTTGTAGACTTGTGTCGACACTTACACAACATGTGTCGACACTTGGTCTATAAGTGTCGACACTTAAGAACAGAAAGTCTCGACACTAACTGACAGTTAGTGAGATTTCAAGAAGTGACTGGTTGACATGACAGCTGCCAATCCAGCCGGTCTACAGCAACTGTCAAAGAAGTCAAAAGTCTGTTATAAACCGGATCAGCCGGTTACCATAAAGGAAGCCTATAAATAGGCACCCAAAGTTTACAGAAAAAAGTAGTTAAGTGGTTAAGTTGTTCACAATCATTACTTGTTGTGAGAATAATTGAAGTGGTTGATCAGATTAAATCAAGAAGTGATACATAGAGGATCAACACAAGAAGATCAGGCAGTCCAACTGCAGATCTAAGAAGTTGGAGAGAGAGAGCTCCATCCAAGAATTCAGTCTTTGGAACTAAGGCTGAGAAGAAGAATTCAGAGTCATCTGGATTTCAAGAAGCAGAAGATTCAGACTAATTCAGTTCTACTCAAGAAGCTTTGAAGAAAGCTAAGTCAGTTTGGATCAAGCTGAGTTCTTCCAAGAACTCTTCAAGAAACTCTCAACTCCTCTCATCTTTTCTGAGTTGTAGAGTTAGCAATTTTATTTCAATTACATCTTGTAAGATCCATTGGATCTGAGTGATTGTAAGCCTATTTTATAAAGGCTGAGGGTAGGGCTTGTTGCCTGAGTGTAGGAGTTGAAGAACTCTGAGTGTAGGCCTTAATTGGCTGAGTGTAGGCCTGGGTGGCTGAGTGTAGGCCTTTTGGCTGAGTGTAAGGCTTTGGGCCTGAGGTAGGAACCTAGTTTGGTTCTGAGTTAGTGGAGAAGTTTGGCCGAATCTAGTACACTGCTAGATAGGCGAAGGGGGAAAGTGGATGTACCCAAAGATTGGGGAACCACTATAAAATCTTGTGTATTCTGTGCTGTGATTGTACTGTGTTGAGAATTGCTGTGTGCTGTGATAACTTATTCAGAAATCTGTATTATAAACTGTTGACTGCCAACAAAGAATTTAGATCAAGGATTAGGTCACCTATTCACCCCCACCCCCCCTCTAGGTGTTTAGGTACCATATCTTTCATATATTTTTCCTGCTTTGTGAATGTCTTTATTTCATTTGTATTAGTGACCTCACCCAAATAGGGGGAGATTTTTGGATCTCTAGTTGGATTTAGGCTAGATTCACTAACTAGGATGAGTGACCCACCATGTATAGTTAGGGTCATGTTTGTGTCCTAGAGTTTAGGCTAAGTCCTTAGAATCAACCACACATGGACCAGCCAACAGAAGACAGCAGAAGACTCAAAGACTTAGAAAAAAATCAAGTTCAGAAAAATGAGTTCGATGTTTGTCGAACTCAGCTCGACGAAAGTCGTACTCTGCTCGACGAACTCAGAGTAAATTCTCTGAGTTGAGCTCGACGATATTCGAGCTCAGGTCGACGAACTCTGGCAGTTCAACTTCAACACATTATGTCCAGAATACTTTCTCTGAACTCAGGTCGACGAAGATAGATTATCAGCTCGATGAACTTGGATCACAGAACTGGGAAGTTTTTCACAGAAAGCAGTTAGCTGATCTTAGGTCGACGAACTTGGTTCTCAGGTCGACGAACAAACTTTCTCAGGTCGATAAACATGATTTCTCAGCTCGACGATCTTTGATCTCAGGTCGACGAAATCTGTTCTCTGGTCGACAATTTCTGTGCTGTTCCAGACTTAGAAATTTCCCTCAATTTGTGTCCTTATTCCATATTATCTAGTAGTATTTTCCTGAGTAATTAATGCATATATTCTCTGAATATAGACGTTAGTGGAAATATTGATTATGGTCTTCATCAGGTTAATTACTTGCTCTTTTTAATGGGATAGTTGGGGAAACTCATTAATGAAATTATTCTCCAGCTGTATTCCATTCTCCAGGCAGTCAGCATTCAATGCAATGGAATTCAAAATTCAAAGGAGAAATCGGCTGAAGATATAAGAGTTTTTCTTTACAGTCTGATATACAACACAAGGAATACAGATACAGAGAAGATCTACAGCAAAAACATTCTGAATCTTCTCTGCACAGAAAATAGTTTGTTTTCTCTTTGACCTTGCTGAAGAAGAAGAAGAACATCAACTACAAATCAAGAGTCTTCTTCAACCTTCACTGCAGGATTCTTCAAGGACAACATATTCATATCAGTCAGAAGTTCCTGTATCAACATTTTCAAGGCTGAAGACTGAAGACCTACACCATGTGCAAGACTCCAAGTGATATTGAAAGGAGTTCTTGACAACAGAAAATCCACTTGTCTTCTCTGTTGAATAGAGAAAGAGAAGACACCATCAATCTCTCTCCCCCTCTGTATAAAGGGTTTATTAACTCCCTTCAAAAGTTTATTTTAGTTTTTGAGCACCTGATCAAAAGCTCATTGGTGTCAGTCACCTGATCAAAACCTGCTAGTGGATTTCTACCAGGGTGGTAGAATAGTGGATGTACCCAGGTTGGGGAACCACTATAAAACTTCTTGTGTTGCCTGGTTTCCCTTTTTCCTATTGTTCTTATTGTGGCTGTGATAGGGTAGTTGTGCTTTGATATATTTGTATGCTGTATTAGATTAGTTAGCTTAGATTACCCCTTTTCTATTAATATTGGTATCTCTTTTTTTCATTACTCAGATATTATTTTAAACAGTAAAAAGATTTATAGGTTACTCTTTTCACCCCCTCCCCCTCTAGAGTAAATCAGTTCTAACCCTATCTTACAATATGTCATCTACATATAATATCAGAAAGACAACAATGCTCACACTAATCCTCTTGTAAACACACGGTTCATCCCCATTCTTGATAAAACTAAACTCTTTGATCTTTTCATCAAAAACAAGATTCCAACTTCAAGAAGCCTGTTTTAAACCATAAATGGATCTCTGTAGCTTGCATATTTTAGTGACTTCACCTAGAGATACAAAACCCTCGAGTTGTGTCATATACACTTCCTCAAGGAGGTTTCCATTTAGGAAAGCCATCTTGATATCCATCTACCAGATCTCGTAGTCATAATACGCAGCAATAGCAAGAGAAATTCTGATAGACTTAACCATGGCAATAGGGGAAAAAGTCTCATCATAGTCAATACCATGAATTTTCTTGAAACCTTTAGCCACTAGTCGCCCTTTGAATGTTTGTACATTCCCATCCTTGTAGGTCTTCTTCTTGAAGACCGACTTGCACCCTATGAGACGTACCCCTTCAGGTGGTTCCACCAAGGTCCAAACTTGGTTTTCATACATAAAGTCCATTTTAGATTTCATGGCTTCAAGCCACTTCTCGGAGTCCGGTCCACTCATAGCCTCTTGGTAGGTTGCAGACTCATCACTATGATCCATAAGCAACACATTACTTATTTGAGACATGAGAAATCCATATCTCTCAGGCTCAAACCTTGGTCTACCAGATCTATGTGAAACTTGTGTTTCCTGAGCAGGCTCTCTAGCTATAACAACTTGTAGTCCTGGCTTAGGTTCCAATTATGGTTCATTCATAGTTTGTGGTTCTTAAACTTCTTCAAGTTCTACCCTAGTAGTCCTTCTACTTAAGAACTCTTTCTCAAGAAATACACCAGTCCTTGTGACAAACACTTTGCCCTCATATGGTAGGTAGTAATATTACCCTTTAGTTGCCTTAGGATATCCCATAAGATAACACTTATCTGACTTGTGTTCTAGCTTGTCATGCACTTGACGTCACACGTATGCCTCACAACCCCAAACCTTAATGAATGACATACTAGGATGCTTTCCAGTTCATATCTCATATGGTGTCTTCAAACAAGATTTCGTTAGAGCGCGATTTAGTGTAAAAGCAACAGAATCAAGAGCAAAACCCCAAAAGGAAACAGGCAGATCTGCATGACTCATCATCGACCGTACCATGTCTAACAGAGCACAATTCCTCCACTCAAACACACCATTATGCAGCGGTGTTCTAAGTGGGGTGAGATGTGATACAATACCATACTCTTTCAGATGATCATGAAACTCATGACTCAGGTATTCGTCATCTCGATCAGATCGGAGTGCTTTAACCTTCTTACCCAGCTGGTTCTCTACTTTGTGCTTAAACTCTTTGAACTTTTCAAATGTTTTAGATTCGCGCCTCAAAAGATACGCGTATCTATATCTACTGAAGTCATCAGTAAATGTAACAAAGTAGAAACACCAACCTCTAGCCATGGAATTCATGGGTACATATACATTACTATGTACTATACCCAAGAAATCATCAGCCATATCATTAAAACCAGTGAAAGGGACCATAGTCATCTTGCCTAACAAACAAGATTCGCATTATTGACCCAGAAATCGGTGATCCCTCCCAAGATAGTCAGCTTGCTAATCGCGGCCTGCTCCAGATTCTCCCTGGAGGTCGTGACCAGTCTAAGGATGGGCGGACAGACTTCTTTGTCCACTCAGGCCATACGGCGGGGGCGGTCTCCCCAGTCTTACTGCCCAGGTTGCGCAGCGGCCACTTGTTCTGCAGGGACTGTGGACTGCTTTCTCAGTTTGCCCCTATAGGCTACGAGGTTAGATCACCTAACCGCAAGACGGTTCTCTCCATTCTGACAGGTGCAGATAGCTCTCCGGTACGTCCCAGTCTGCTAAGAAGATGATGAACTACCTCTAGGTCTCCCAGAAGATGACGGCATGCCTCCAGGATGCCGATAAGATGACGACCTTCCTCTATGTCGCCCAGAAGACCACGACTTACCTCCAAGTCGCCCAAAAGAGACGACCTGCCTCCAGGTCGCCCAGAAGATGACGACCTACCTCCAGGTCACCCAGAAGATGACGACATGCCTCCAGGTCACCCAAAAGATGATGACCTTCCTCCAGGTCACCCAGAAGATGACGATCTGCCTCCAGGTCGCCCAGAAGATGACGACCTGCCTCCAGGTCGCCCAGAAGATGACGACCTGCCTCCAGGTCGCCCAGAAGATGACGACCTGCCTCCAGTTCACCCAGACGATGACGACCTGCCTCCAGGTCGCCCAGAAGATGACGACCTGCCTCCAGGTCGGATAGAAGATGACGACCTACCTCCAGGTTTCCTAGAGGATGACGACCTGCCTCCTTAGCCCGCCAACAGCAGATCAGCTCCAGAATACAAGTCCCTAACTACACAGCATGGAGCAGACTCGGCGGACTCCTTGTTCTACTCGCACAACTCACCGACTCACCGGGGGTGACATTACCAAAAGCCATTACCTCCTCAGGCCTATAAATAGCCCCCCATACCTCTCATTCGGGAGGAGACAGACACGAGGGCAACCTCTGGTAAGGTCAAGCATCAGACCTTGCAGACTCCATTCTCTCAGCCCGCACGACCTCACCTGTCCTCTCTGTCGACCTCACTTCTCAGTCCGCACGACCTCCTCTGGCAACTTCTTTCCTTAGCCACCAGTTTCCCCCGATGTACCCTTTATTTGCTTTTTATGTAAAGGTACAACTCAAGCTGTAATAACTGAATATTAATCAAAGGAAAGCTCATCGTAAGAGTGGCACTTAAGCCGCGGCGGGCGAAGTCTGTTGTTGTCGCTACTAGCAGCCCCCTCTTCTCCTTAACTCACTTCTCTCGACATCAACCTGTAAACCCAACCGTCAAAGTAACCGTCTGCTTGACTGTTCCTGATCAACCTTACCAGCCATCTCCACACTCGGATCAACAACCTCCTTTCCACTCGGAAGGATCAAGCGCATAACCAACTGTTCCAAAAGCCCGGACTGTTGGAAAGGGTGCTACTTAATTTCTTAAATAAGTAGAAGAGCGCCACGGGTCAAGTGAAGGAACGCCGGACCCAATAATCCCCCCCCCCTCGGCGTCCAGCACAACCCGCCGGCTCAGAGGTGGAGTTACCACATGGCCCACATGGCTCAGAGGTGGGGTTACCACATGGCCCACACGGCTCAGAGGTGGGGTTACCACATGTCCACGGTTGTACGGCTCAGAGGTGGGGTTACCACATGTCCACGGTTGCCTGACCCGCCGGACCCACACAGGTAGAAGGGAAAAATCAGGATTTAATAGCGCTCCCCCGGTCTTGAACCCGTAACCTCGCTTTGATACCAATTGAAGGATCAAGCGCATAACCAACTGTTCCAAAAGCCCGGACTGTTGGAAAGGGTGCTTTGATACCAATTGAAGGGTGCTACTTAATTTCTTAAATAAGTAGAAGAGCGTCACGGGTCAAGTGAAGGAACGCCGGACCCAATAATCCCCCCCCCCCCCCCAGCGTCCAGCACAACCCGTCGGCTCAGAGGTGGAGTTACCATGTGGCCCACATGGCTCAGAGGTGGGGTTACCACATGGCCCACACGGCTCAGAGGTGGGGTTACCACATGTCCACGGTTGTACGGCTCAGAGGTGGGGTTACCACATGTCCACGGTTGCCTGACCCGCCGGACCCACACAAGTAGAAGGGAAAAATCAGGATTTAATAGCGCTCCCCCGGTCTTGAACTCGTGACCTGCTCTGATACCAATTGAAGGATCAAGCGCATAACCAACTGTTCCAAAAGCCCGGACTGTTGGAAAGGGTGCTACTTAATTTCTTAAATAAGTAGAAGAGCGCCACGGGTCAAGTGAAGGAACGTCGGACCCAACACTCTCCTCTATCCCCGCAATCCTTGATCAAGCGCTTGCTCCACTCTCGAGCACGCAGAAGCTTTTCCTCAACATCCACAAAAACCTCTCTGTTATCCCCACAACCTCCTTCTTCAACCATCCTTGCTTGTGAGATTGAACACACTTGTTAGCTGTTGGTGCCCGCGATAACCTTCTCCTCTCTCCATTTCCGCGCATCAACAGTTAACACGCGATCCATCAGATCTCGAACAGACGGTGAAAACCAACAATTAGCCATGTCAGATCATCAATCAGCCGAGAACTTCACTCTAAGTCCTGGTGAGGACTCACTATGGGAAGCCTTAGAGCAATCACGTCATGAAACCGCCCAACAATTTTAGTCAATCACCCACATTCTAGCTGCAATCGCGCAGCGATTAGAGATGCAATCAACAGCAGCACCTATTCCTCCAGTCAAACCAAAACCAACATTGGAGAATCATCAAGCTTATCCTTCGGCTTATCCTCCAGCCTATCCTCCTCCTTACACACCAACCTTTTCGCAAGGGCCTGCAGCCCCTTTGCGACCTCAAAATGATGAGTTTGCAGCTCGTCAAAACTTCTTACAGGAAGCTGCCTGGGGAAGCCCAGCAAGATTTCTGAACTTTCAGGGAAGTCATCCTTACTCATCAGCTCCTGCCTTTGCTCCTCTCGTAACAACTTTTCCCTTCTATCCACCTACTCCTTTTGCAGCTACAACTTATGCTCCCTTCTTTCCTTATGTTATAGGAGAGCAGGAAGAGCCATCACCACTTTCAAAGAATGTTCGTCATGAACCAACTCCAGCCAATTTCAGAGAGTCGTGGTTAACAATTTACACTAGAGAGACTGATCCAATAAAGCATCTTCAAGCTTTTGAATCAGTCGTAGCTATCAAGACTCTCTCAAATGCTACTAACTGTAAGCTCCTTGTAATAACCTTTGATGGACAAGTGAGGGATTGGTTCTATGGTCTGCGCCCTCATTCCATCACTTCCTTTGATGATCTGCGAAGGGAGTTCTTGCTCAGATTTTCTACTTCAACAAAGAGAAAGGGCGGTCTAGAAGCCCTCTTTGAGATCAGGAAACGAGAGAAAGAGACTTGGTCTCAGTTTGTAGATCGATTCCAGAAAGAGATTTTGGACATTGAGATCGTTGATCAAGAAATGTATCGGGTGGCTCTAATACACTGTCTGAGTGAAGGGCCACTCAAGTTTGAAGCTAACATCCGTGCACCAAGAACATATCAAGAGTTGATTTCCTTAGCCAACTCATACATTCGAGGTGAGAAGAGAAACCCCAGCTTGATCTCCAGGCTTATAGCAGAGAAGGATTCTTCTTCTTATAAGCAACCTCTGAGGTCTCCTTGGAACGGTTTTCCATCCCACTCAAGGAAGGGAAGAATATTTCAACGTCATCGACCCCCTTTCCCGAGTCATGATCGTGCTCAAGATCAATTGTTACTACTACCAGCCCCAGCTATGCAAACAGCTTCGATTCATCAGCAGCAAAATGATGACTTGCCAGAATCTGAACTAGATAAGGCCATACAAGAGGTAAGCCAAGTTATGAAGGGTAGGGCTAATTTCAAAAGGCCTTACCAGCCAGTTGATCAAAGATATAAAGACTCGGATCCATACTGTGAATTCCATAAAGAGTAAGGGCACTTAACTGAAAACTGTCGAGCACTTCGTCAACAGGTACAAAGGATGCTGAGGCAAGGTAAGATGCATGACCTGTTCCCCAAAGATAATCAAATTGATCCATCAAATTCAAAGGGCAAAGAGGTTGCAGACACTCCTTGTTGCTTAAAAGGAGTGAGACAAATCAACGAATACCCTTACCTCGTTATTAATGATACCATTGATGTCGTTAACGAGGGTAAGTTTGGAAGATTATTCTAAAGTGAAAATAACACAGTTCCCAAGGATCCTCACAATCATGGCCGGTTATTTCTTCTTTACTCTTTAAACATTGTCTTTCTAAAACAATTCTTAGTGTTCAATCTTTTCAATAAAGTTTACGTCAGAGATCCCATACTGACACTTTTTCCTTTTTGGAATGCTTCCTCCTCTATTTTCTCTTGCCAAAGAGATCACTGAACCACTGAGATATCGTCGAGTCTTGTTGTTTCCTTCCATATATTGTTCTCGGGCTTAAGGCCACAATGACCACATATAGTGGGGAGTGTTCGCATATGTGTAGTGGGTGCTGCTCAATCTATAAGGTGAACTTCAAGACTTCGGATCCTAGCCGGTATCTAACAAAAGCGGTTATCAAGGGAGGTCCCATGTGTTAGCTCTGTTGCGCTTCGCAAAGGATACATTATAGTTACGATGATCTTTGCTTGACAAGCAATGGCGATCAAGTGTAGCCTTGTCTCTTTGATCATCTCATGATTGTAATAGTCGAGTACTTTATGGTACTCTCAATTCGTGCTTTCGCGGGGCCCACAACTCCGCTGATATTTCCACATACAAGCAATATTAAAAACTACTTGGAGCACCTAGTCTCATTGATCAGCGATGTTGTAACCCGAGGCATGCGAGCAGTGTATCTAACGATCCTTCTCAAGATTTCCTATGCTTCCTCTTTTATGCCCATTTAAAGGATGTGCGGCTAGCCCGCTCTAAGTAGGACTATACTCGTGATGACCTTCCTCGGGCAAGCGATGCATAAGGCCCACGGGTGATCTCCTATGGCAGTATTCAGCCTTTCTTGGTCATCTCTGAGTAAAGACCTCTTTTTATCAACTGCCTCTTTCATAGGTTAACAGGTTAAATCCGACCTATTAAAAGGATTTGCAACATTCATTTTTGCTTATACTCATCTTATATAAACTCTTGCATGAAGCTCTATCTGATGATAATTTACAAGCTCTCTATTACACTTATCGGATATTAATAGCACCAATCATTGATCAAAGTATCTGGTTATCCTTGATTAACAAGCCTTGCTATTGGATTCTAATGAAGATGACTTCTTCTTATTGATCTGGACTTTATATTCAAGATATTATCACTATTGCGGTTTGATCTTTATACGGTTATCAGCAGAATCTGTCAGACATTTCTTCTGCTATCTGATCATATCTATTTATCATATTAACAGATAGCATTTGTAAGTTCCCTCCAGGTACTTGCAGCTTAACTTTTCTTTCATATCTGCTTCTAACTCTTTTCATGCAGAGTTCAGCAGATATTTACAAGTTCCCTCTAGGTACTTGTATCTTAGCTTTTATTTCATATCTGCTTCTAACTCTTTTCTTGCAGAGTTCAGCAGATACTTGTAAGTTCCCTTCAGGTACTTGCAAGTTACTTTCATATATCATATCTGTTTCTAACTCTTTTTTTATAGAGTTCAGCAGACGCTTGCAAGTTCCCTTCAGGTACTTGCAGCTTACTTTCATATATTGTATCTGCTTCTGTTGGGTACATTGAAAATATGTACCTGATTTGAAGAAGCCTCACCCCACTCAATGATATACATCAAGATGTATTTGATGTATTTTGAGTTACCTTGTGCAGGTTAAGTAATTGCAGGGAAAGCTGAAAAGTTTCGAAGTCCATGTGTCGACACCCAGAAGAAACGTGTCGACACTTAAGAAGACTTGTGTCGACACCCAGAGAAGTAGTGTCGACACTTTGAGTAATTGTGTCGACACTAGGGATGCAGAGTCGACACCAGAAGGAAAGTGTCGACACATACAGGCTGTGTCGACACTCAATGAAGAAATGTCCAGAGAAGCTGTGTCGACACTTAGAAGCAGTGTCAACACCCAGAGGAACTTTGTCGACATCAAAAGTGTAGACACTTGGAGGCTGTGTCGACACTCAGCAAAATTACAACAAAGTTCAAGGACAAGTGTCGACACTAGGAGGCTGTGTCGACACTCAGCAAACTTCAACAGAGTTTAAGTACAAGTGTCGACATAATGAAGAATGTGTCGACACACAGCAGAAGTCTCAACATATGAAGAAAGTGTCGACACTAGGAGGCTGTGTCAACACTCAGCAAATTTCAATGAAGTCTAAGTACAAGTGTCGACACAAAGGAGATGTGTCGACACTCAGCAAAAGTATCAACACAGAAGGCATGTGTCGACACCAAGAAGATGTGTCGACACTTAACAAGTTCAACACAAGAAGATGTGTCGACACAAAGGAGTTGTGTCGACACTTACAAGAAATCAACAAAGTATTGAAGAACAAGGAGTTGTGCCGACACACATTATCAGTGTCGACACATTCTGAAGAAGCAGTGTCGAGAAGTAATTTCTACAACACAAGGAGTTGTGTCGACACCATGAAGGCTAGTGTCGACACTTAGTCTACTTGTGTCGACACTTAGTCTATAAGTGTCGACACTTAAAGACTGACTGTCTCGACACTTTCAGACAGTTACAGAAAATTCAAGAAGTGAATGGATGACTTGACAGCTGCCATTCCAGCCGGTCTACTGCAACTGTCAGAGATGTCAGAAAGTTGTTAGGAACCGGATCAGCCGGTCACCATGAAGAAAGTCTATATAAAGGCTTATACCTTCAACAGATAACAAGAGTTGAAAATCAACAAATTGAAGTACAACACAACTAGAAGAAGACCTTCAAGTGAAGATCTAAGAAGTTGGGGAGAGAGATCTCCTTCCAAGTAGACAGCTGTCGAACCAGGCTGTGAAGAAAAGTTTCAGACTGAGTTCTGATTCTTAAGTTAGCAGTGATTGAAGATCAGCTGCATTGAGACTCAACCCTATTGTGTTCAAAATTCAAGAAGCTTTGAAGGAAGCCAAGGGAGGTTGATCTCAACCAAGTTCTTCCAAGAACCCATCAAGAAACTTGTCAACTCTTCTCTCTTATTCTGAGTTGTAGGTATATACATTGTATTTTAATTTCTTGTAGGATCCTTAGGGATCTGAGTTGTAAGCCTGAAATTATAAAGGCTGAGTGGTAGGGCCTATGTGCCTGAGTGTAGGAGATTGATTTCTCTGAGTGTAGGCCTTGTTGAGGGCTGAGTGTAGGCCTTGTTGAAGGCTGAGTGTAGGTCTTGGTGAAGACTGAGTGGTAGGGCCTTGAGCATGAGTTGTAGGAACCTGGTTGGGGTTCTGAGTGTAAGATCTGAGGATCTGAGGAATAGTGGAGGAGTTTGGCCGAATCTAGTACACTACTAGATAGGCGAAGGGGGAAAGTGGATGTACCCAGACCTTGGGGAACCACTATAAAACTGTGTGTACTCTGTGTGTGTATGATTTTGTGGTTGCTGTTTTATGTTCTGTGAAATCTGTGATTAAATCTGCCTAAAGGTTTATAAAGATTAAAGTCACCTATTCACCCCCCCCCCCCCCCTCTAGGTGATTAGGTACAATTTCCTTCAAGTGGTATCAGAGGGAGGTTACTCAAAAAGGACATAACTGTCTGAGTAAAAGATCTTGTTGGCAGATTTAGTATAATCAAGTGCAGAATCAAGAAAATCAAGAAAATGGGTTCAATAGAGAATCACAAAGAACTTGGATCCATGAAGTTGCCAATTTGTAGAAAGGAGATTTTTGGCATCTGGAAAGAAAGGGTTAGACTATTTACGGAAGCCTCTAGCCCTAGAGTCTATATCGCAGTCAAAGAAGGGTCATATATGTCTATGAAAGTATCAGTCCTGCATGCAAATCAGAGAACTCCTAAGGACTTTTCAGAGATGACTAAAGATGAGATTATTCTGTCCACTATGGAGAAGAGGGCCCAGAATATTATTGTGAGTGCAATAGATGATGTCACATTCCAGAACTTGATTCACTGTAAAACATCAAAGGAAATGTGAGACACACTGATAGTGTACATGGAGGGCTCTGAAGAAGTTAGACAGGACAAAAAGTCTTTACTAAATCAGGAGTATGAAAGTTTCAGACAAGACAGGACTGATAGTATAACAGAATGCTACAAGAAATTCTATAGGATTGTCAATGAGTTGATGTCTTATGGAAGAGAATTCAGCAACTATGAGCTGAATGATAAGTTCTTGAGATCCCTAACTAAAGACTGGGATACTAAGATTTGTGTCATAAGGGAAATGGCCAAGTTAGCAGATATTCCTCCTCCAACATTGTTTGGAAAGCTGTTATCCTATGAAATACATCTAATGGTTAGGAAGGAGGAAGAGAAGATTACAAGAATTGAGCATAAAGAAAGAGCTGTGGCTTTCAAGATAGAAGCCACTAGGAAATATAAAAGTAAGTCTCCATCTCCACCTCCAAAAGTTGCTGAGACTAAGACAGATGAGTCTGAAAGCAAGAATTCTAAAAGCAGTGAGAGTGATGAGGACTTTGCAGCTTTCACAAGACATTTTTAGAAGTTCCTAAAGAAGAAATAGTGGAGGTCTAAGCCATCCACTTCACAGAAGTCATCAAAGAATGACAGGAGAAAGCCCAAGTCAAGTAGAACTACATCTTCAAAGATAGTTTGTTATTGTTGTAACAGACAAGGACATGTTGTTGCTGACTGTCCAGAGAAAAGGAAAGAGTCAACTGATAAGAAGAAGACTCAGATCAAGGGCAAAAAGGAAAGGTCCTTTGTTGCAAAGAAGGACAAAAGTCTGTCAGATATGTCTTCTTCAGAAACTGATTCAGAAGCTGAAGCTTACATTGGACTATTTGCTGAAGAAGAGGAAGAAGAGTTCATACAGTTAATGAACTCTATATATGAGCAAGAGGACAATCAGTGCCAGGGACTGATGGCCTTGTCAGAAGGAGACAAAATCAAGGATCAGCCTGGACCAAGTCAGGTACAAAATTGTTCTGTTAGTTCAATTTCTAGTACTGAGTCAGATTCAGATACATCATCATCAAGTGATGAGAGTGGATCTGAATTTGAAGGAGATATTCATCAGTTGATTGATGAATATAGAGTAGTCTTGCAAGCTTTGAAGAAAAGCAAATCCTTGACCAAGAGTCTGGCTAAGGAGATTGCTAATCTCAAAGTGGCTGCAACAGATTTTGATAAGTTGATTGATCAAAAACTAAATGAAATAGCCAGGCTGAAGAACATAACTGTTATTCAGATGGGGACTATAACATTTAAAAATGATCAAATCAGAAATCTGGAGATTAGTCTTCAGAAAGAGAGAGATATAGTTGCAAGGTTTTCTAAACCAAAGTCTGTTCTACCTTTGATAGATGAATTTGTACATCAAAAGGGTAAAACTGGATTAGGGTTTACAAAACCTGCTAGGACTGTAAAGTCCAAGTCTAAGGGCAAAGCACCAGTTCTTAACAAGGCTGCAGTAGATACTACAGCCAGGGTTGTACCTAAGCAAAGGTACAACAGATTTGAGTGCTGGTGTTGTGGCAAGATAGGCCACTTTGCCATGGACTGTTGGCACAATTCAAGTGCCAAGGTGAGTAGTAATCTGCCTGCTAGAAAAGCTACAGGTAGTTTTGTTAAGAGGCAAACTAACCAGCACCAAGGACCCAAGAATTCTTTGGGTTCTAAGGTTAACTAATCTGTTTTGCAGGTGAGTCCAAGTGGTCATGCCCCAATATAGTACTTGGACAGTGGATGTTCCAGGCACATGACTGGAACTAGGGGATTGCTAAAGGACTACACACCAATCAAGGATGGTCCTAAAGTCACCTTTGGTGGTTCTGAAAAAGGAATCATCAAAGGTTTTGGTAACATTTCTAGCAACCTTATAACAATTACTCAAGTGCCTTATGTTAAAGGTTTGAAACACAACCTCATTAGTATAAGTCAGCTGAGTGATTTAGGATATGACATCTCATTTGTCAAAGATGGTTGTCATATCAGGAGATCAAATGATCAAGAGATCATTCTGACTGGTTATAGGAAGAGAAATGTCTATTGTCTAGACATTATGTGTGAGAACAATGTTTCTCCTGTGTGTCTTGTAGCTAATGAGAAAGTCTCTCATTATGTCAAATGGCACAAGAGGCTAGCCCATATTAACTACAAGACAATTGGCCAACTCTATAGCAAAGAGTTAGTGAGGAATGGTCCTCAGGTTAAGTGTATTAAAGATGGGATATGCTCAGCTTGTCAAAAGGGCAAGCAGACTAGATCCACCTTTAATAGCATTGAAAACAAAGATGTTGTGAGGTGCTTATACCTCTTGCATATGGATCTATTTGGTCCTATGCCAGTTCACAGCCTTGGTAGGAAGGTCTATACATTTGTAGTTATAGATGACTACTCAAGGTTTTCCTGGGTGTTCTTCCTTAGACAAAAATCTGAAACTCCTAGTATCTTTTATAGTTTTGTCAAACAAATTCAGAATGAGTTAGACAGTACAGTGGTCAAAATAAGAAGTGACCATGGTACTGAATTCCAGTCTGACAGTATGACAAAGCTATGTGAAGAATTTGGGATATTTCAGGAATTTTCTTCACCAAGAACACCTCAGCAAAATGGCATTGCTGAGAGGAAAAATAGAACCTTGATAGAGGCTGGTAGAACCCTATTAAGTGACACATCTCTCCCAGAATATTTCTGGGATGAGGCAGTAAACACTACATGCCATGTAATTAATAGGGCTACTATCACCAAAAGTCACAATAAGACCCCATATGAGATTGTGAACGGCAGAAAACCAAATCTATCCTATTTCAGGATCTTTGGTTGTAAATGTTATATACTTAACAATGGTAAGTCTTACTTAACCAAGTTTGCTGCCAAATCCCAAGAGGGGATCTTTGTTGGGTACAGCAACAACAGTAAGGCTTATAGGGTCTACAACTTGATTACTCAAGTTGTAGAAGAGTCAGTACATGTAGTATTTGATGAAGCTAGACTCATTAACAATGAATTGTCTAGAAGTATTTGCAGCTCCACAGGTGTGACTGAGAAGATGGACAAGCTTACTATTGAAGAAGGTTCTACTGCAAGACAGCAAGTGGATGATAGTGGTTGTTGTCCAGGGGGAGTACTAGATACACCTGATGCAGAAGAAGACCAAGGAGTGCAGCAAGTTGAAGAAGCTGAAGGAGTACAACCTGAAGACAGGCTACCTCCAGCAAATAGACATTTGAAAGATCATCCAGCCAATCAAATCATTGGAGATCTCAGACAAGGGGTACAAACAAGGAGCAGAAATCTAAGTTCAGTACTCTACTCCAGTTTTCTATCCCAGGTAGAGCCGAAGAAGTTTGAAGAAGCTATCCTAGACCCTCATTGGATTGAGGTTATGCAAGAGGAACTGAATCAGTTCAAGAGATGCAAAGTCTGGGAGCTTGTTCCTAAACCAAAAGACCACAACATAATTGGGACTAAGTGGATCTTTAGGAACAAGATTGATGAACATGGAGTTATTGTGAAGAACAAAGCAAGACTGGTTGCTAAGGGATATAGGCAGGAAGAAGGTATTGACTTTGATCAAACCTTTGCTCCAGTAGCCAGACTGGAGGCAATAAGGATGTTCTTGGCCTATGCAACCTATCAAGGGTTTAAAGTATACCAAATGGTTGTTAAGTCAGCCTTTTTGAATGACAATCTAAAAGAAGAAGTCTATGTGGAACAGCCATCAGGTTTTGTTGATTCAACTAAACCTAATTATGTCTATAGACTTAGGAAGGCTTTGTATGGGTTAAAACAAGCCCCTAGGGCTTGGTATGAAACCCTGTCTAGTTTCCTCATTGAGAATAAATTCACAAGGGGGCAAATAGACAAGACTATATTCCTTAGGGAATCCAGAGGCAAGATCATACTAGTCCAAATATATGTAGATGACATCATATTTGGGTCTACTGAAAGTAGTCTTTGCAAAAACTTTGCAAAACTAATGCAAGGACAATTTGAAATGAGCAGTATGGGGGAACTTAAGTTCTTCCAGACTGAGAATGGTTTATCCATATGTCAGTCTAAGTTCACTCTAGAGTTGATAAGGAAGTATGGTATGGAATCATCCAGTACCATGAAAACTCCTATGGGGTCAAGTATGTCTCTTAGCAAAGATGATGCAGGGAAACCTGTAGATGAGACTTTGTATAGAGGGACAGTTGGTTCCCTATTGTATTTGACTGCTAGTAGACCAGATATCATGTATGCTACATGTGTCTGTGCTAGGTACCAAGCTTGCCCTAAAGAATCTCACTTGACAGCAGTCAAAAGAATTCTGAGATATCTTAAGGGCACTCCTTATCTAGGCCTTTGGTACCCTAGGAATGGAGACTTTGAACTGACAGGTTATTCAGATGCAGATTTTGCAGGCTGCAGGGAAGATAGGAAAAGTACAACTGGTACCTATCAATTCCTAGGTGGAAGACTAATATCATGGAGTAGCAAGAAGCAAACAAGTGTGGCTATCTCCACAGCAGAATCAGAGTATGTTGCTGCAGGACCATTTTCTAAGAGAACATGTAGAAAAGGAAGATATTTTCCTAAAGTATGTTAATACAGATAATCAGCTAGCTGACATGTATACTAAGCCCTTAGATGAAACCAAATTCAATAGGTTCAAAATTGAATTAGGTATGATAAACTTAGAATAAGTTTTCAAAATTGGCTAAGTAAAATGGTGTCGACACACCGAGTTGTCTGTGTCGACACAAAAAAGTGGGGTCGACATTTCAGAGAAATGGTGTCGACACATCTAGACAGTCTGTGTCGACACTTAAGAGAATTAGTGTCGACACATAAATAGTAGGTGTCGACACATCCAAGGTGGTGTCGACACATCCAAGGTGGTGTCGACACTTAGGATTTACTCAACATTAGTCTGGTAAAGTCTCGACTAAGTGTCGAGCTAAGCGGTGTCGACACATAAACAAGTGTCGACACATATATTATGTCGACTATACTTGTGTCGACACATAGTTGTCGAGACATTATAAGTTTGTGTCGACACTTTTCAACAGTGTCGACACAATTTAAGTATTTTGACGCGCCCTTTCATCTTCGATTCTAGAAAGGTATAAATAGGTTTTCGCCATTGTCTGTCGACACGCTCACCAAAGTTTCGAGACCAAACTTGTGTGTCGACATCTCTCTTCTCTAATTCAAATTTCTTCAAACACTAATGGCGCTCAAGCTAGAAGAGAATATGAATGAAGGATATGAACTCGTGCGCCATGCATTTGATGACGCGGAACCCGATATCAAAGGCGTGATAACCCTAATAGTTGAGACTGGGTTAGAATTTCTTGTTTCAGAACCAAGCAAGATCTGGAAGAAGGAGGTCCTGGAGTTTCTGAATGCAGCATCACTAGATGAATCAGGACTTAAGATTAAGTCAAGAGTTCATGGGGCCAAGGTGAAGGTCTCTCCTAAGAGTCTGAGAAAGGTACTACAACTGCCAAGAACTAAGGAAGAAGAAGATGTTTCTGCTACTAAGACTAGAGAAGCATTAACATGGTATGGTTTGGACTCAAATCTGAAAATAGGATCTGTTTTCAATAGGAAGGGAATGAACATGCAAGGCAAATTCTTATCTGAAATTGTTGGCAAGGTTATCTTGAGCAAGCCTGGAGGGCATGATAGAATATCAGCTCATATGTTTAGTCTAATGACAAGAATTATCTTCAAACTAGACACTTATTGGTCTGCAGTTGTGTTTGAGAAGATAAAAGAGAGTATGAAAAAGCCCAATTTGGGTAGGATTCTAAGTCTTTACCTGGCTGGTAGTATACCAGAGGTCATCAGTCAAGCAGCTGGAACTAAGATTAACCACATGAGGAGAATGGATTTAAGAATCTTCTCTAGGTGGGATAGAGTCTTGACCAAGGAAATGCCAACTCCTGAGAAGGAAACACCCCTGAAGAAGAAGAAAAAGACAGCCCCTGTGGCTCAAGAATCATCAAGCAGCTCTGAAGAGCAGGTAGTGTTCACTCCTGATGAAGAAGACACTGGAAATGCTGGCCAGTCACCTGCTAGACAAGAAGATGCACCAAGGCAGGGGGAGCTACCACAAGCTAGCCTAATTAACCTGGATTCCATCCAGGGGGAGCCTCTACTGGTGGATGAGCCAACTCTACTAGAGAGTGAACAAGCTACCCATACAATACTTGAGGTAATAACTGAAATCAACCAATTAGATTTCTCTATTGAAAATAAAGATATGACTGACAGATTGTCTGATGTTAATCAGCAACCTCAGATTCCTAGTCAACCCCAAGATGTTGTTATGGAGGACGCATCTATTGTTGATCAAGTTGTTGATGAGATAAGAGTTTCTCCAGCTCATACTCAACAGGAATTTACCGTAGAAGAGCTATTCCCAGATCTTCTACAAACAGATTTTGAGAAAGAGAAAGCTGCTGCTAAGGGGGAGAAGGCCCATGTTGAGGGGGAGCATGTGGTTTTTGTTGAGGAAACGCAAGGAAGGAACCTGAAGTGCCAAAAGATGCTGAGCAGGTTCCTAGGACTGACAAGGATTTACCTTCAAGCTCTAAGGACAAGGTTGATATTGCAAGCACATCTGCTTCTGAAGATGAAGAGGCTGCAAGAGCCAAGAAGAGAAAATTTCAAGTTTTCAAGAGGAGGAGTCAGACATATAAGAAAGCTTTACAAACAATAGCACCACAGCCTGCACCACAGCCTACCCCATCTACATATTTCAGTTCTCTGATGGTTGTATTACAGATAAAGATGGATGAGCAAAGACAGGCTTTGCAATCTTATATGGATGAAGGGCATAAGTCATTACAATTTGATCTGGCCCAAGACATCAAGTCAATCAGATTTGAAGTAAATCTGAACAAGAAAGAAATGACTGACTGCTTTCATAAGGGAGGAAATGCAGTAGTCTATCTGGCCACACATCAAGAGAAACTGAAGACAAAACTTGAAGAACTTGAAGTGAAGCAAGGGTATGTTCTGGAGAATCAGATAAGGATGAATGATAATTTGACAGCTTCCCACAATGCCATTGTAACTGAACTAAAGAATATAGCAACTGCCCAGAATGCAGCCCTGACCACTGCCAAAGAAGAATTTGACAAAGCATTGCAAGAGAGTCTAACTGCTGTTACTACGGCACTTCAGGATTCCCAGAAGTTAATAACTGAAAAGCTCCAAAGGTTGAAACCTTTCTACAAAGATGGAGTAAATTACCTCAATGCACAAATCAGATTTCAGAAAGATGATCTTAGAGATCACATTGAAAGAGAAGTCATAAAGGGGGAGAGGGTGTTAGTCAAAGCCAGCTCTGATCATGCAAAGTGGATTTCAAATTCCATCAGAGCCACCCTTGGATATCCTCCATTATGTAATGATGACAATGTGGCAGAGTCTGGCATTAATTCTGCATATCTTGGAGGGGAGCCAGCTGAAGTAGCTCAAGTAATATACCCTCCACCAGACTTTAATATGATACATCAAGATATACAGTCAATGTATAGTCCTCCTGAAGGAACTCAGAAGGTCATCATAGAGAAAGTAGTTCAGCCAGTGCCAGAGGCAATTCTGAAAGAACAAGAAGCTTTGCTGAAGGAACAAGAGACTCAATTGTCTAAGAAGAGATTCAGAGAGCAAGCTGAACTTAGGCCTGATTTTGAACAGTGGAGCCCCACTTCCAGGAATATTATCTTGACTGCATGGAAGGCTGCCAAAGACAATATCCAGGATAGAAACAAGTGGTATTCTGAACTGGAGTGGAGGATGCATGAGACAAGGCAAGAGGTCATTGTGCAGTATAGAAGAAAGGCTAAGATGGGAAAGCTACCTCCTAATGCACAGGAGCCTAGCAAGTACTTTCCTAAGCCTTATCATTACTTTGAAAGGCAGAAGATCAAGGCTGAAGAGCAGAAAAAGAAGGATCTTAAAGGAAAGATGCCTGCTGCTGCTGAAGATGCTGAAGCCCCAGTCCAAGCAAAGATACAATCAGGAAAGGGCATTGTGATCAAGGAGCCTGAGCAGCAATAGGATAGAATTTTTCTTTAGTTTATAGTTGTAATCATTTGATTTTAAACTCTGTAAATTTTTGAATAATGAATATGTTGAAGTTGTTATAACAATGTGATATATGTTAAATCTATTACATTAATGTTCTGAGAAATTTGAGTATGCATGTTTTGTTTATACATGTTTATGTACTTACCCTGTTATATAATCCTGTTTTACATCATACAGTGAATTTGTTATGTATGGTGTATATCATTGACTAAGGGTTATGACTTCTCCAAATAGGGGGAGATTGTTGGGTACATTGAAAATATGTACCTGATTTGATGAAGCCTCACCCCACTCAATGATATACATCAAGATGTATTTGATGTATTTTGAGTTACCTTGTGCAGGTTAAGTAATTGCAGGGAAAGCTGAAAAGTTTCTAAGTCCATGTGTCGACACCCTGAAGAAACGTGTCGACACTTAAGAAGACTTGTGTCGACACCTAGAGAAGCAGTGTCGACACTTGGAGTAATTGTGTCGATACCAGGGATGCAGAGTCGACACCAGAAGGAAAGTGTCGACACATACATGCTGTGTCGACACTCAATGAAGAAATGTCCAGAGAAGCTGTGTCGACACTTAGAAGCAGTGTCGACACCCAGAGGAACTTTGTCGACATCAAAAGTGTCGACACTTGGAGGCTGTGTCGACACTCAGCAAAATTACAACAAAGTTCAAGGACAAGTGTCGACACTAGGAGGCTGTGTCGACACTCAGCAAACTTCAACATAGTTTAAGTACAAGTGTCGACATAATGAAGAATGTGTCGACACACAGTAGAAGTCTCAACACATGAAGAAAGTGTCGACACTAGGAGGCTGTGTCGACACTCAGCAAATTTTAATGAAGTCTAAGTACAAGTGTCGATACAAAGGAGATGTGTCGACACTCAGCAAAAGTATCAACACAGAAGGCATGTGTCGACACCAATAAGATGTGTCGACACTTAACAAGTTCAACACAAGAAGATGTGTCGACACAAAGGAGTTGTGTCGACACTTACAAGAAATCAACAAAGTACTGAAGAACAAGGAGTTGTGTCGACACACATTATCAGTGTCGACACATTCTGAAGAAGCAATGTCGAGAAGTAATTTCTACAATACAAGGAGTTGTGTCGACACCATGAAGGCTAGTGTCGACACTTAGTCTACTTGTGTCGAGACTTAGTCTATAAGTGTCGACACTTAAAGACTGACTGTCTCGACACTTTCAGACAGTTATAGAAAATTCAAGAAGTGACTGGATGACTTGACAGCTGCCATTCCAGCCGGTCTACTGCAACTGTCAGAGATGTCAGAAAGTTGTTAGGAACCGGATCAGTCGGTCACCATGAAGAAAGTCTATATAAAGGCTTATACCTTCAACAGATAACAAGAGTTGAAAATCAACAAATTTAAGTACAACACAAGTAGAAGAAGACCTTCAAGTGATGATCTAAGAAGTTGGAGAGAGAGAGCTCCTTCCAAGTAGACAGTTGTTGAACCAGGCTGTGAAGAAAAGTTTCATACTGAGTTCTGATTCTTAAGTTAGCAGTGATTGAAGATCAGCTGCATTGAGACTCAACCCTAGTGTGTTCAAAATTCAAGAAGCTTTGAAGGAAGCCAAGGGAGGTTGATCTCAACAAAGTTCTTCCAAGAACTCATCAAGAAACCTGTCAACTCTTCTCTCTTATTCTGAGTTGTAGGTATATACATTGTATTTTAATTTCTTGTAGGATCCTTAGGGATCTGAGTTGTAAGCCTGAAATTATAAAGGCTGAGTGGTAGGGCCTATGTGTTTGGGTGTAGGAGATTGATTTCTCTGAGTGTAGGCCTTGTTGAGGGCTGAGTGTAGGCCTTGTTGAAGGCTGAGTGTAGGTATTGGTGAAGACTGAGTGGTAGGGCCTTGAGCCTGAGTTGTAGGAACCTGGTTGGGGTTCTGAGTGTAAGATCTGAGGATCTGAGGAATAGTGGAGGAGTTTGGCCGAATCTAGTACACTACTAGATAGGCGAAGGGGGAAAGTGGATGTACCCAGACCTTGGGGAACAACTATAAAACTGTGTGTACTCTGTGTGTGTATGATTCTGTGGTTGTTGTTTTATGTTCTGTGAAATCTGTGATTAAATCTGCCTAAAAGTTTATAAAGATTAAAGTAACCTATTCACCCCCCCCCCCCCCTCTAGGTGATTAGGTACAATTTCCTTCAGCTTCTAACTTTTTTCTTGCAGAGATCAGCAGATGCTTGCAAGTTCTCTTCAGGTACTTGCAGCTTACTTTCATATATCATATCCACTAATAACCCTTTTCTTGCATAAATCAGCAGATGCATGCAAGTTCCCTTCAAGTACTTGTAGCTTACTTTCATATATACCATCAAATCTGAGTATAACTTCTCTTTTGTAGAAACTAGCAGATGCTTGCAAGTCCCCTTTAGGTGCTTGCAACTTATTTTTCTTTCACGCCGACTACTTACTCTTTCTTTTGCAGAGGATAACAGGTGTTTGCAAGACTCCATCGGGTACTTGCAAGTTATTACTCTTCTGTCTCTTTCCTCTCATCTTTGTTTTGCAGAGCTCAGTGGAAGGCATTCACGTCTTCTTTATTTTGCGAAGGCAATTCAGGTACACACAAGAAGTACCTTCCTTTCTTTGCTTACATTAACTTTGCCTTTACAGGAAAAAGATAAGCATTAACAAATTCATTCTAAGGAGAGACATCGGGTCCTATCTCTCCTTACATCTTATTTTCTAAGGGGTGGATCATGATTTTCGGGGGTCTCCTACTTTTTCGAAGTTCCCTTCGGAACTTAAAAAGTGCGGGGATTATGTTAACCCAGAAATCGATGATCCCTCCCAAGATTGTCAGCTTGCTAGTCGCGGCCTGCTCCAGATTCTCCCTGGAGGTCGCGACCAGTCTAAGGATGGGAGGACAGACTTCTCTATCCTCTCAGGCCATGCGGCAGGGGAGGTCTCCCCAGTCAGACTGCCCAGGTTGTGCAGCGGCCACTTGTTCTACAGGGGCTGCAGACAGCTTTCTCAGTCTGCCCCTGCAGGCCGCGAGGTTAGATCAGCTAACTGTAGGATGGTTCTCTCCATTTCGACAGGTGCGGACAGCTCTCTGGTATGTCTCGGTCTGCCAAGAAGATGATGACCTGCCTTTAGGTCGCCCAGACAATGACGACCTGCCTCCAGGTCACCTAGAAGATGACGACCTGCCTCCAGATCACCCAGAACATGACAACCTGCCTCCAGGTCACCCAGAAGATGATGACCTGCCTCCAGGTCGCCCAGAAGATGATGACCTACCACCAGGATGCCAAGAAGATGACGACCTACCTCCAGGTCGCCCAGAAGATGATGACCTGCCTCCAAGTCGCCCAGAAGATGACGACATACCTCTAGGTTGCCCCGAAGATGACGGCCTGCCTCCAGGTCTCCTAGAAGATGACGGCCTGCCTCCAGGTCCCTAGAAGAAAATTACCTGCCTCCAAGTCGCCCAGAAGATGACGACCTGCCTCCAGGTAGCACAAAAGATGACGACCTACCTCCAGGTCGCTTAAAGGATGACGACCTGCCTCCTCATCCCGCCAACATCAGATCAGCTCCAGAAGACAAGTCCCTAACCGCACAGCATGGCGTAGACTCGACAGACTCTTTGTTCTACTCGCATAACTCACCGACTCACCGGGGGTGACGTTACCAAAAGTCGTTACCTCCTCGGGCCTATAAATAGCCTCGCATACCTCTCATTCGGGAGGAGACATACATGAGGGCAACCTCCAGCAAGGTCAAGCATCAGACCTTGCGGACTCCATTCTTTCAGTCAGTGCGACCTCACCTGTCCTCTCTGCCGACCTCACTTCTCAGTCTGCGCGACCTCCTCTGGTAACTTCTTTCCTTAGCCACCAACTTCCCCTTATGTACCCTTTATTTGCTTTCTATGTAAAGGTGCAACTCAAGTTGTAATAACTGAATATTAATCAAAGGAAAGCCTGTCGTAAGAGTGGCATTTAAGCCGCGGTGAGCGAAGTCTATTGTTGTTGTTGTTGCAAGCGGCCTCCTCTTCTTCTCAACTCACTTCTCTCAGCATCAACCTGCAAACCCAACCATCAAAGCTGTAACATCTCATTTCCAACTAGACCCCTAAGAGTGGTTTTGGTCATGAATAGGTCATGACAAAACCCTAAGAAGCCCAAGGTACCAAGTGAACAAGGGTCAAGATGAAAATCACCTTGGTTTGCCTATGACTCATCCTCAATATTTAAACCTAAGGTCTGACCTTATAGCTACCCCTTGATCCTAGGACCCTACCATAATACACCAAACACCTTGGGAAGTCCATAGGGTCATTAAGGACCCACTGTGGGCAGTCAAAGTGGTTAAGTTGACCTAAGTCAACCCTAACCCTAAATGGGTCAAACTAGCCTACTTAGGGTCAATTGACCTTCCCCTAGCCAAGTGGATATCACCCATGCACTCCTAACCCTAAAGTGAGGTCAATGGGTCACCAAGGACCCATTGGGGGCAACTCAAGAGTCTATGTTGACCAAAGTCAACTCTAGCCCCTAATTTGGTCAAAGTACCCTTCCTAAGGGTAGGTGACCTCCAAAGTTCAAGGTAACCCTACATAACTCTTCCTAGACCTTAGGGGAAGCCATGGGGTCACCAAGGACCCCTTGGGGTCAACCCAAATGGTCATGTTGGCCTAAGTCAACTCTAACATTAATTAGGGCAAAGTACTCATCCTAATGGCAGGTGGCCTCCAAAGTGCCAAGTCAACCCTACACATCCCTACCTAGACCCTAGGGGAGCCCAATAGGTCACTAAAGACCCAATGATGGTAACAAAAAAGTTCAAAAAGACCAAGGTCAACCCAAGCTTATTTTGGGTCAACCTAGCCCAAATAGGCTAACCCAAGCTCAAGCCTCCTCATGTGGTTTCTTTAGGGAATAATGAGCATGGGTGGGCTGCAAATAGTTCTTCAAACTTACCAAGTCAATTTGGTGACTAGTAGAGAGGGTGAGCTCCATTCCCATGATAATGGAGGAGAGAGAAATGAGGAAGAAGAGGGAAGGAAGAGGTTCGGCCAAGGGGAGGCCAAAGGCCACCTTTAATGGCTGAATTCAACTCCCCCACGGAAGGGGAGAAGTTTCCAGCCATTTCCCTGGCCTTCAAGACCTGGTTCAGCTGCCCTCCTCCATGGCCGAGCCTAGCCATTAATGGCTTTGAAGGATATTGATGATGCAGCCCCTCCACTCCCCATCTGAGGCTTTTAACACCATCAGTGGGTTGAGAGGAGCCTTCCTCAATCCTAACCTGAAGAAATCGAGCCTCCCTACTGTGCAGTTGCAGAAACCGAGTGCCGCCACTTTCAGGAATGGCTTCCCGGCGATCTTCCCGACTTCAGGCCGCTGGCAAGGTTCTCCTCCTCTCCTTGTCTCATGGATAGATCATAGCAGCGTTTATGTTCCAGGTTCGGGCTCAATTGAGCCCGAACTAATTTCTGGTTTTCCTGGTTTTCGGCCCAAAATTTTCTTGCTAAAACTGCCGGATTCCGCCACTCCGGCGGCTGTGCCGCCGCTTGCCGACAGCCACCACCTCAACGGAGGTGGTGGTGGCGGTGGCCGGCCGGGGAAGGAGTCGGATCGTCGGCGGCAACGCTTGGAAGCGGCTCTAGGCTCAGGCTATCTCAGCCATTGGCTGGAGTAGACGATGGCCCCGGGGCGTTGGATCTGCGCCAAGATTCGTGCGCCGGTTTTGATTAAATCATTATAATTTCATTTTATTTCTCTTTTTTTGTCACACTATTTACAGTAAATGTTTTTAATTTTTAAAAATACCTAGGCTCCTCTACTGAAAACGTCACCAACATGAAATTTGTATCCCTAGGTGTGTACTTTATTTCAAAATTGATTTAGGCCAATTTGGGCCCCTGGTTGGACTAGGGAATCCATTTTGGTGGGACCTATACCTAGGGCTATCCTAAGATTAAAATGGGTACCCACTCTTCATCCCTTGTCCAAATGAGCTGAAATTTGGGCAGAGGGTCACCCTTATCTAGGCCTAGGGTCTGTCCAAAAATGGGAATTTTTGGAAATACTTTGCCTATAGTTTTCTCTATTATTTAATAATACTATGGTAGATTAATTAGGTGGTCAAATGACTTCCAAACCCTCCCTAATTTTGGTGAGTGGTCCCTGGCCTTATGTTATGTATCTGTGTATATTTTCACCTTATTTGGAGGTGTTTTGGATGGGGAATGACCTAACCCTAACTTGCCTTAATGAGGGGTTTTTGAAGCAAAAAAAGTGCATCTTGAGGATGAGTGGTCAAATCACCTCATCAGAGGCTGGGATTTTGGCCACTGACTTGACATGACCTTTAACACCATCATGGGGATTATGGGGTGGCCTAGGGCAGTTTTGGCCTAGAGTCCAAATTCAAACCCTAAAAAGGGGCTTTTGGGTGTTATGAAGGGCATGGGGTCAAATGCCCTTGTATGGGCTTGCAACTTGGTAGAATTTATGCTAGGGTATCCCAACTCCACTGGCCTGAATCTTAGAGGATTAGGAGATGGATAGACCTCTCAAATCCCTAACCCTAGTTTAGTACATAACAACTCCTTGTGTATAATAGGTCACAAAACAGACAAAAAAGTATGAAACTTAGGTAGCATGAATTCTAGGTTAAATAGGATCTCTGGTGAATTTATTGGAATTTTATAGGTTGTATTACTAGTACCCCCTTATTATAAATGATGTGGCCCTAAATGGTATTTTATATATTTTGAATCTCTCAGTATATTGTAAACTCATGAAATTTAGGCAGGAGAAGTTTTATGTCAATATAAGTATTCCTGAATTTTGTCATAAATTTTGGTTGAAGAATCTTAGTACCTCCTTCACAAATTTAAAAAAGGCATATTTATGGTCAATAAATTATATAGAGCAATTTACTTGTTGGAAAATTGTGAAATTCGGTCTCTGATAGTTTTAGATCAGTAACTACTTGGAGGAATTAAATCATGATTTTTTGATGATTATTTGTAGTATTTCCTTTACAAATTCATAATTTTGGGAATTTGGTATTTAATTTATTCAGAGCTTATTTCTTGCTGGAAAAAACTTGTGAGACCCTGAATTTTATGTTAATTAGTAATAGTGATTTTATCATAAATTTCTAGCGCAATTACTTGTCAAAAGGGGGTACTTCATGATCAAACGTGGAATTCTAGATTACTAGAATAAATATATAAATTAACAAATAAAATAGGAAAATTATGAATTTCTGGGTTTAGGCTAAAACTGTCATTATAGCCTTTCAATAATTATTTTAGGGGTACTGGGTGATTATTTTGTGTACCTCCCATTATACACTTCATGTAGCTTAGCTTGTTCTGCATATAGTAAAAACTGCAGAACCTACGTTGGATGTATAATTTAGGCACATGAGTTGGAATTAGTGGTTGGCTGGTTTGGATAGGTTAAAATAAGTTCACCATTGGAAGATAGGATGAGTAGGATGTTGGGTTGGCTAGTATTAGGTGGTGCTCGGGATCGACGAAAGATCGTCTTTTCCCGTGGGAAGGAAGTGTCAAAATCATTAGGGATGGATCCAACAACAAGTAAGGGTGTGGAAAATATGATAGCAACCAATAATAGTATGTGTCTTGCGAAAGGGAGCTTTGGGCGTAATCCCATCGTAGTTCCTAGTGCCTTCGAGAGCCCTTCACGGGGAATACCTTGGGCAGTCCTGAGCTAACCTAAACAGTAAGAATAAAACATTTCAAGAGCAACTAGTATAATTAGGGTTACACATTCACACACCCCGGTAGCTCGGGAGGTTGATTAGTTTAATTTGATTGCCATCTTGACGGTTCGTTCGGAAGGTAGATGCACGGACGGATAGTCCAGGGAGCCAGTGGCTCAAAAGGTTTTGGATACAAATAAGGTGGTGGGTCTTCGGTATCGGACGGTCGTTCACACCGACATCGATATGTTGACTCGGCGGTGTGGGACAATTAGTCAAAGAAAGTCTGGTGGATATGGCCAGCATTAGTACGCGGATACTCTAGGTTGTGTTCTTCTAGGGGCGTACGGGAGGGCTAGGCCTGGTAGTGTGGATACCCGCCTAGGAGTGGGTGGGTCGACCCACTATCTCCGTTTGCCACTACGGAGGTTCCTGGGAGTGAAGCTAGCTGCCCAAATAGGGGGAACTAAAGGTTTGTACGCATAGAGTCGTGTATGCGTGGGTTGCACTTGCATGAATCATGGCATAACATACTTGCATACAACTGACACCCCAACGTATAAATTGGTATAGAACTTTTTATACGGTGGGAGCCTTGCAGAAGACCCCTTAACTTATATGTTTGTATGGGCAATCATATAAGTTAAGGTTACTTATTTCTTATTTTGACTTCCTTACATATGCTGCTTATTTTACTTGTTTACTTTACTGCTTACTATTGTAGAACTGCTAGTTTGTACTTTTCTTCCTTAGCTATTTATACAAAATAAATAACTGCTAGACTAGTTCCACTGTCACCTGCTTGGCTTACTCTCCACCTTTGTAGCTTCCCTTTCCTCCTTCCTGCTCGGTGCCTAGGAGCCATGGGGGGGTAGGGGGATGATAGGGCTTAGTCTTTATGACTAATGGTTTTTGGACCACAACATTACAGGGGCTCCGGATGGGAGACAGGGACCAGCAGCTCAGGGACCAGCACCAGCAGAGTACGATGCGCTTGGAGGTGGTCTAGTCTAGTACCGGGGCACCAGCGACCAACTCCGTGAGTGATAGTCTTTATATAGCTTCCGCGAGAGATTGTAGCGAGGATCTGTTGTACTGGGCTTAAGCCCGTTTATATTTCCTTGTACTGTTACTTTTCAGTACTCTCTATTATATATGGACTAGTTGTGATTTCTCTTATTACTTATGACATTTGTGGACTCAGCTATTTCATTTTGAATACTGCTCTCTTTGTGTAGATCGAAAAGGCCGGCAGAATCGGCGTTTTGTAGTGGAGGCCTTCCCGAGAGTCGGGGCCACCGCAAAATGGCAGTTCTGGGCATAAAACCCCGGGGTTTAAAAAGAAAAAAAATGGGGGGGTCTTGCAAGTGGTGTCATAGGAAACCTCGATCGAAAGAGAAGTAGTCCATAAAAAACCTTAGGCCACCTCCGCGCGAGTTTAGTTTGCGGACAAACTAGCAGCGGAAGCAGTGATGGGCCCATAAGGGAAATCATATGTAGAAGTCCATTTTTCTCCTTCCATTCATTTCCATTTGTACGCTAGCTAACAATTGGAATTCTTCTTTGTAGCCTGCGGCAAACCCTGACCCCAGCAGGGAGCACCTCCGACTGCGAAGATCCCATCTTATAATTCTCTAGTCAAAGAGTTAGACTCAACCCACTAGGAGACATGACTAATCACGATAACATATAGTATGCCCTAGTCTGAAATAGACCTCGGGTATGAACTTGGTTAAGATAAGGAGATACCTAAAGAGAATAAAGGAGGAGTATAACACAAGAATGGCTACCTAAGCCATAAACTCAGGTGGCTCTACGGTCCCTATCAAGGATTACTCAAACCGGAAGGACTGCTTTAAGGAGAATTGAGACCAAAAATCCATTAACATAATGGTAGAAGACACATAGTCTCAACCCTCGTACTAGTAACAAGAAAACGAGACAACCACCATGACAAGCACCGAGGGTCGGATAGGAATTCAAGTTAGGAAGAGACTCGGTTGGGATTGGGAACTTTTTGGCCCAGATGAGGTTGTCGTAAATATGACTTGGAGGGTTTAAAGTATGGAGTATATCAACAGGTTTCAGGTTGGAACCCCAAGTCGAAGACTGATGCCCTAGGGATTGTGCACACAGCTAGGATGGATATAACATGGTAATATCAAAGATACTTAGTCCAAGGTAGGTAGGGGCTTATCTTTTGTTTATTGGGGGCTTATCTTTTGTTTATTGGGGGCTTATCTTTTGTTTATTGGACAAATTAGTTATTTACTTAGGTTTCCCTTAGACCTCTTCTAGAAAACTTTGTGTTGTGAATATAGTGAAATGGACGTAAACTTTATTCGGTGCTACTCGGGCATATTCGTAGGGATAAGAATCTGATTGTGAAGTGGAGATTTTATAGAGTCGTTGGCTACTCATACAAATGAGAAATTTAATCACCGGAAGTTTGGTGTATCTCGGAACGTGTATCTCCGTGGAGTGAAGAAGGGCATCATGGATTTTGTGATGCACGGTGAGGTCTGTCGCTCGATGAAGGTTAAGTGCAAGAATTTTTGGGGAACTATTACAGTCACTGCTCGAGTTAGAGTGGAAGTTCGAGGATATAATTAGGGATTTTTATACACAGGATTCCTCATCCACACTCCGGGCATAATTATAATTGGAACATCAATGATAGACTGACTGAGATAGCTGGGGTCACCCCGACTCGGAAGAAAACTCCCATGGGTGTTTCAAGAAAACTCCCATGTCTGTTATCATGGTGTGCTCAAGATGATCATGTCAAACAAGGATGGATAGTGTACGTCCAAGGAGAGAACATTAGTCCAGGATTATCTGGGCTCTCGGCCGACATTCAACACAGCTCTCCACCCTCATACGTAGGTTCAAGATTCCACTGTCATGGATCTAGGATGAAGATCCTCGGGCACTCGACTCGGAGTTTGTGGAGGATACTGATGCTCATGTTAGGTTGATCCAAGACAGGATGCTCGAAGCCCAGAGCAGGCAGGCCAAATATTACGATGCGAGGCATCGTTAGGTGGAGTTCCAGGTGGGAGATCGGATCTTGTTGAAAATACGTCTGGTGCATGAAGTCTCGCCAGTATGCGGGCGGAAGAAGCTCAGTCCAAGGAATATGGGGCGTTACAGGATCCTGGAGCAGATCGGCCCATTGGCTTATAGACTAGAGCTACTGCCGGAGTTAGCGGGGTTGCACAACGTCTTCCACGTATCCTCCCTTAGGAAGTCTCTACTATGGCCGGAACGGCATGTTCTTGGTATAGATGGCTCGACAGCTTTTGATCAATTGGCCCGCTATGAGCCGGTCAGGATAGATGATATAGTGGTGCGGGTCTTGCGGCGCAAGGTCCCGCTGGTCAAGATCCTGTAGAGGAACCATGGGCAGGAGGAGTATACCTGGAAGCCACCGGGTCTGATGCAGTAGAGGTATCCGGATCTCTCCGGGTAATGTACACTTTCAACTCCCTATGGGATGCTACATTCTGTTACTCTCAGTAGAAACCCCGCAGGCCTAACCTGAATTTCGGGGACGAAATTTTTATTTTGTTTATTGGGATTTGTAACATCCCATTTCCAACTAGACCCCTAAGAGTGGTTTTGGTCATGACTATGTCATGACAAAGCCCTAGGAAGCCCAAGGGACCAAGTGAACAAGGGTCAAGGTGAAAATCACCTTGGTTTGCCTATAACTCATCCTCAACATTTAAACCTAAGGCCTGACCTTAGGTTTACCCCTTGATCCCAGGACCCTACCACAACACCCCAAACACCTTGGGAAGTCCATAGGGTCACAAAGGACCCACTGTGGGCAGTCAAAGTGGTTAAGTTGACCTAAGTCAACCCTAACCCTAATTCATCAAACTAGCCTACTTAGGGTCAATTGACCTTCCCCTATCCAAGTGGATCTCACTCATGCACTCCTAACCCTAAAGTGAGGTCAATGGGTCACCAAGGACCCATTGGGGGCAACTCAAGAGTCTATGTTGACCAAAGTCAACTCGAGCCCCTAATTTGGTCAAAGTACCCTTCCTAAGGGTAGGTAACCTCCAAAGTGCAAGGTAATCCTACATAACTCTTCCTAGACCTTAGGAGAAGCCATGAGGTCACCAAGTACCCCTTGGGGTCAACCCAAATGGTCATGTTGACCTAAGTCAACTCTAACCTTAATTTGGGCAAAGTACCCTTCCTAAGGGCAGGTGGCCTCCAAAGTGCCAAGTCAACCCTACACATCCCTACTTAGACCCTAGGGGAGCCCAATAGGTCACTAAAGACCTAATGATGGTAACATAAAAGGTCAAAAAGACCAAGGTCAACCCAAGCTTATTTTGGGTCAACCTAGCCCAAATAGGCTAACTCAAGCTCAAGCCTCCTCATGTGGTTTCTTTAGGGAATAATGTGCATGGGTGGGCTGCAAATAGTTCTTCAGACTGACCAAGTCAATTTGGTGACTATGAGAGAGGGTGAGCTCCATTTCCATGAAAATGGAGGACAGAGAAATGAGGAATAAGAGGGAAGGAATAGGTTCGGCCAAGAAGAGGCCAAAGGCCACCTTTAATGGCTGAATTCAACTCCCCCAGGGAAGGGGAGAAGTTTCCAGTTGTTTCCCTGGCCTTCAAGACCTGGTTCAGCCCCCCTCCTCCATGACTGAGCCTAGCCATTAATGGCTTTGAAGGATATTGATGATGCAGCCCCTCCACTCCCCATCTGAGGCTTTTAACACTATCAGTGGGTTGAGTGGAGCCTTCCCCAATCCTTACTTGAAGAAATTGAGCCTCCCCACTGTGCAGTCGTAGAAACCGAGCGCTGCCACTTTCAGGAATGGCTTCCCGGCGATCTTCCGAACTTCAGGCCGCTGGCAAGGTCCTCCTCCTCTCCTTGTCTCATGGATAGATCATAGCAGCGTTTAGGTTCCAGGTTCGGGCTCAATTGAGCCCGAACCAATTCTTGGTTTTCCTGGTTTTTGGCCCAGAATTTTCTTGCTAAAACCGCTGATTCCGCCTCTCCGGCAGCTGTGCCGCCGCCTGCCGACAGCCACCACCTCAACAGAGGTGGTGGTGGCGGTGGCCGGCCGGGGAAGGGGTCGGATCGCCGGCGGCAATGCTTGGAAGTGGCTCCAAGCTCGGGCTATCTCAGGCATTGGCTGGAGGTAGACGATGACCCTGGGGCGTTGGATCTGCGCCAAGATTCGTGCGCCGGTTTTGATTAAATCATTATAATTTCATTTTATTTCTCTTTTTTTTGTCACACTATTTACAGTAAATGTTTTTAATTTTTAAAAATACCTAGGCTCCTCTACTGAAAAAGTCACCAACATGATATTTCTAGCCCTAGGTGTCTACTGTATTTTAAAATTGATTTGGACCAATTTGGGCCTTTGGTTGGACTTGGGCATCCATTTTGGTGGGACATATACCAAGGGCTATCCTGAGATTAAAATGTGTGCCCACTTTCATCCCTTGTCCAAATGAGCTGAAATTTTGGCAGGGGGTCACCCTTATCTAGGCCTAGGGTTTGTCAATAAATTGGAATTTTTGGAAATACTTTGCCTATAGTTTTCTCTATTATTTAATATTAATAGGGTAAATTAATTAGGTGGTCAAATGACTTCCAAACCCTCCCTAATTTTGGTGAGTGTTCCCGAGACTCATGCTATGTATCTGTGTCAATGTTCACCTCATTTGGAGGAGTTTTGGATGGGGAATGACCTAACACTAACTTGCCTTAATGAGGGGTTTTTAAGTAAAAAAAGTGCACCTTAAGGATGAGTGGTAAAATCACCTCATCAGAGGCTGAGATTTTGGCCACTGACTTGACATGACCTTTAACACCCTCATGGGGATTATGGCGTGGCCTAGGGTAGTTTTGGCCTAGGGTCCAAATTCAAACCCTAAAAAGGGGCTTTTGGGTGTTGTGAAGGGAATGGGGTCAAATGCCCTTTTATGGGCTTGCAACTTGGTAGAATTGATGCTAGGGCATCCCAACTCCACTGGCCTAAATCTTAGAGGATTAGGAGATGGATAGACCTCTCAAATCCCTAACCCTAGTTTAGGGCATAACCACTCCTTGTGTAGAATAGGTCACCAAAACTCACAAAAATGGTATGAAACTTAGGTAGCATGAATTCTAGGTTAAATAGGATCTCTGGTGAATTTATTGGAATTTTATAGGTTGTATTACTAGTACCCCTTATTATACTTGATGTGTCCCTAAATGGTATTTTATTTATTTTGAATCTCTTAGTACATTGTAAACTCATGAAATTTAGGCAGGAGAAGTTTTATGTCAATATAAGTATTCTTGACTTTTGTCATAAATTTTGGTTGAAGAATCTTAGTACCTCCTTCACAAATTTAAAAAGGCATATTTATGGTCAATAGCTTATAGAGCAATTTACTTGTTGGAAAATTGTGAAATTCGGTCTCTGATAGTTTTAGGTCAGTTACTACTTGGAGGAATTAAATCATGATTTTTTGATGATTATTTGTAGTATTCCCTTTACAAATTCATAATTTTGGGAATTTGGTATTTAATTTATTCAGAGCTTATTTCTTGCTAGAAAACAATTGTGAGACTCTGAATTTTATGTTAATTAGTAATAGTGATTTTATCATAAATTTGTAGTGCAATTACTTGTCAAAAAGGGGTACTTCATGATCAAACGCGGAATTCTGGATTACTAGAATAAATATATAAATTAACAGATAAAATAGGAAAATTATGAATTTCTGGGTTTAGGCTAAAAATGTCATTATAGCCTTCCAATAATTATTTTAGGGGTACTGTGTGATTATTTTGTGTACCTCCCATTATACACTTCATGTAGCTTAGGTTGGTCTGCATATAATAAAAACTGCAGAACCTACGTTGGATGTATAATTTAGGCACATGAGTTGGGATTAGTGGTTGGCTGGTTTGGATAGGTTAAAAGAAGTTAACCATTGGAAGATAGGATGAGTAGGATGTTGGGTTGGCCAGTGTTAGGTGGTGTTCGGGATCGACGAAAGATCGTCTTTTCCCGTGGGAAGGAAGTGTCAAAATCATTAGGGATAGATCCAACAACAAGTAAGGGTGTGGAAATCTGATAGCAACCAATAATTGTAAGTGCCTTGCGAAAGGGAGCTTTGGGCGTAATCCCATCGTAGTTCCTAGTGCCTTCGAGAGCCCTTCATGGGGAAATCCTTGGGCAGTCCTGGGCTAACCTGAACAGTAAGAATAAAACATTTCAAGAGCACTAGTATAATTAGGGTTACACATTCACACACCCCGGTAGCTCGGGAGGTTGATTAGTTTAATTTAATTGCCATCTGGATGGTTCGTTTGGAAGGTAGATGCACGGACGGATAGTCTGGGGAGCAGTGGCTCAAAAGGTTTTGGATACAAATAAGGTGGTGGGTCTTCGGTACCGGACGGTCGTTCACACCGACGTCGATACGTTGACTCCGCGGTGTGTGACACTTAGCCAACGAAAGTCTGGTGGATATGGCCAGCATTAGTACGTGGATACTCTAGGTTGTGTTCTTCTAGGGGCGTACGGGAGGGCTAGGCCTGGTAGTGTGGATACCCGCCTAGGAGTGGGGGGCCTGACCCACTGTCTCTGTTTGCCACTACGGAGGTTCCTGGGAGTGAAGCTAGCTGCCCAAATAGGGGGAACTAAAAGTCTGTGCGCATAGAGTCGTGTGCGTGGGTTGCACTTGCATGAATCATGACATAGCATACTTGCATACAACCGACACCCCAACGTATAAATTGGTATGGGACTTTTTATACGGTGGGAGCCTTGCAGAAGACCCCTTAACTTATATGTTTGTATGGGCATTCATATAAGTTAAGGTTACTTATTTCTTATTTTGACTTCCTTATATATGCAGCTTATTCTACTTGTTTACTTTACTGCTTACTATTGTAGAACTGCTAGTTTGTACTTTTCTTCCTTAGCTATTTATACAAAATAAATAACTGCTAGACTACTTCCACTGTCACCTGCTTGGCTTACTCTCCACCTTTGTAGCCTCCCTTTCCTCCTTCCCGCTCGGTGTCTAGGAGCCATGGGGGGAGGGGTAGGGGGATGATAGGGCTTAGTCTTTATGACTAATGGTTTTCAGACCACAACATTACAGGGTCTCCGGATGGGAGATAGGGACCAGCAGCTCGGGGACCAGCATCAGCGGAGTACGGTGCGCTTGGAGGTGGGCCAGTCTAGTACCGGGGCACCAGCGACCAGCTCCGTGAGTGATAGTCTTTATATAGCTTCCGCGAGAGATTGTAGCGAGGATCTGTTGTACCGGGCTTAAGCCCGTTTATATTTCCTTGTACTGTTACTTTTCAGTACTCTCTATTATATATGGACTTGTTGTTATTTCTCTTATTACTTATAACATTTGTGGACTCAGTTATTTCATTTCTGAATACTGCTCTCTTTGTGTTGATCGAAAAGGCCGGCAGAATCGGCGTTTTGTAGTGGCGGCCTTCCCGAGAGTCGGGGCCACCGCAAAATGGCAGTACTGGGCTTAAGACCCCGGGGTTTAAAAAGAAAAAAGGGGGGTCTTACAAAAGCAACCGACTGCTCTACAGTTCCTGATCAACCTTCCTGGCCATCTCCGCACTCGGATCAACAACCTCCTTTCCTCTCCTCTATCGCTGTAACCCATGATCAAGCGCTTGTTCCACTCCCGAGCACTAAGAAGCTTTTCCTCAACATCCACAAAAACCTCTCTGTTATCCCTGCAACCTCCTTCTTCAATCATCCTTGCTTGTGAGATCGAACACACTCGTTAGCTGCTGGTGCCCGTGACTACGTTCTCCTCTCTCCGTTTCTGCGCATCAACACGTATCTCTGTTGAGTTCGATATTTATAGGGTTTTTCGGACTCATCTGGGCTTGTTTTCTCACTCGTGCACCGTATTTCAGACCGGAATTCGGTTATATTTGCTTTGTTTGGTCATGGACCATTTTGTGTACTTTTTTAGCCCAAGGGTGTGCAATTGCGCATTTTGTTGTTGGGGATAAGCACATGGTGCTCCCCATGGCTCTTTCTGTTTGATTTTGCTGCATTTTGGTGCTGGGAGCTTGTGCTCCAGCTTGGTTTCATTGTTGTGCAGGTAGTGCGTTTTCCCCAAGACAGGAATTTTGATTTGTTTAAAACGCACGGTCGTGCGTTTCTTTCACGCACGGTTTGTGTCAGATCGTGCGTTTTGTTGAGCAAGAGAATCATCGAGCTAAGCTCGACGAATTTCATCGAGCTGAGCCTGACGATCTTCACACATGGTTAACGCACGGTTTCTTCAGAACCGTGCACGAAGGAAACGCACGGTCTTCCTGTAGCTTTCTTCTTTATGCGTTTGTTTGTTCCATTCTGTGGATAATCGTGCGCTTTATTCACGCACTGGCAGAAGCGCCCGTGCGTGTGTAAAATGCACAGTTCCCCTGTGTTGTCCTGATTTCCTACTTTCTGTTGCTACCCGTGCGATTTCCTTCAGGCACGGGCAGAAACATCCTTGCGCGAGTAAAACGCACGGGTCAACGCTTCTCCTTCCGCAGGCTTGTTCTGAAAGTTAATATCGCACGGTTTGCATACGGTTGTGTGCCAAACCGTGCATGCCTATTTTTCTTACCTGCTTCTATTTAAAGCACAAATTTCTTCTTCCTGAGGGGAGTTTCGGAGGAGTTCTGATCCAGTCCGTCCCAGCCGCCTTTTCTGCTCCTTTGAGCGGGAAAACTCCACCTCCAGCTGATATTTTCTCTCTCCTCCTTGGAGAGTAGATCCAGCCACCTTTCTTCCTCCAAAAGCTTGCGATAGCTCCATCTCCGGCCATCATTTCCTTCTCCAAACTCCAAGCTCCGTTTCAAGCTCATAAGGTGTTGCATCCGTGGAGTTCTCCGGTAAAATTTAACCCAGCGACTATTCACGAATAAGACAGGTTATTGGAAGGAGGTGACAGCCCTTCTGGACCCCGGACGTCATCTGTAGACCGAGCTCGGACAAGGCCCGACAACCCTTGACTCCGGCAGCGAATATTGGAAAGCCTTCGTGCGTTTGGTTGTATTTCTCCCCCTCCTCTTGTAGTTACTTTGTGCTGAACTTGTGGTTGTTTGATTGCGGCTTAAGAACAATGTTTATTTTAAGTATTTCAGCATGTCTATGTGTTGTTATATCTTTGATCTTGATTGTGTTGCTGAGCTTCAGTTTTTCATATTCTTGTTGAGATAGTGTTGTTCTAGTGATTGCTAGAAGCGTGCGTGGCGAAGAGGTTATTGCGACCCTCCTTGGCTCATCCATCTTTCATATTACTCTCTTGAGTAATCCACCAAAGAGACGTGGTGACGGCGACCAGCAATAGGCTTATTAGTGTTAAACTTAAGAAACTCCAAACCAAAACACCCATTTGTTTACGTTGTAACACCTCCTATCTGTCGCATAGCATATAGCAGTAGGTCCGGCCGGGGCCCAACGTCATATATCACAGACAGACCGGGTGGTTACTCAGTGGAAACCATCCAACCCATCCAACGACCTATACAGAGCATTCTAGCGGAAGCAGTTTATAAAAGTTGCAATTAAGAACCCAGCACAAAGAGCACGAATGTCCACTAATACACCAAATAAGAATGTAGTACATACACAAGTACTGACCTTAAGGCCTTACAAAATTGTTTACTTAATATTACATGTTTTACAAACCACGGCACGCAGGCCAGTCATACATGAGTGAAAGCAAGTAAATACTTCAATTAGGCCTTCAAGGGCCGGCTTCGCAATTTAGGCTTTAGCCCTCTATTGACCGCTTGGTCCAGCAGTACCTGTAAGCAACAAAACCACCGCACGGTGGCAAACAAAGCAACGGTCAGCTATGCTGACCAAATTATAACGATCCCGCCCCCAACTCGGGGCGGCGATGCTCCTTCCCTACATTTTGTTAGCATAAACAGGCATTATAGTAATGTCACAACATCACAGGCATAGGCTCGCACGGCCACACACCACGTGCACTCAGGGCACATTCTCGGTGAACCGGCCAATGTCACGTTAATTTAAGCCATAGACATTCCGGACTCACCACCGCCACTTTGACGGCCAAACATATGAGCAATTTGTCTTCCCGCCATGGGTCACGACAATTTAAGCCATAGACCGCCGAAGACCCTCATCTATGGCAACGGCTCTAACCGAACGACATAGAAATGGGTATGGTTCCATCTAATCCGTGCTCACATCGCAACGACAATTTAAGCCATATGCGCAGGTCAAACTTTTCCCGAGTCCCATTTCCGTCACACAATTCACATAACTCGGTTATGTTCAAGTTGGCTCTCAGGCCTCCAAGTTGGCAAGATCACGCATCCGCCCAATTTTCCGGGTGCACCTTTGGGTTAATCCCCAAGGCTCCATGTTGCAATCTACCACGTAGAAAAACCCGAAAAACAAACAATCGCACGGAGTCTTCTCCGGCATTTATGAAATGCAACATCACTGATCCATACCAACATGTCTGGGTAGGCTTCACACATCATGCCTATGTCCGTTCTCGCTTACGGACTCTACACAATGGGGACTATTCATGTCTACCCGAAGGAACGCCTCCAACTCACCGCAAACTTGCGAGAGCGGGCTTCCCTTTTGCAAAAGAAGTAGAGCTTCACATGCTCAAGTAGAGAATCATTACCCTAGCGTTCTTCCTTGGCGCCATGGAAAAGTAAGCGGATGAAAATCACCGCACTCTCTTTGCCTCCATAGATCAGAAGTCGGCTCGCGATTTGGAGCTTCGAAGCTCCTCCAATGGCCGGATCTAGCTTCTTCTTCCTCCTTTGCTCTCACCTCTCTCTTGACTTAGAAAGAGAACCACTCAAGTAAGAATGAGGGTTTCAAAGGTCCAATCCCGGGTATATCTCATCAGGAACAACCCCCAGTCGTTGGATCCCAAATTAAAGAAACGAACGGCCTTGATTCGGGCCTGAAATGTACAATCTGGACCGAACACGGCCTGGCACACGTCCGTGTCCAGGGTCGTGTCCCTCATTCACTATTAAAATCGACGTGCCTGGAACAACACACGGGCATCCGACACGCCCGTGTTCGACCTGACATGCCCATGTTCCAACTGACACGGCCGTGTGGTCGGTTGTGTGTAACAGCCCGATTTTTCTCAGCAGGCAATTTTTTTGGGTGACACGGCCTGGGACACGGGCGTGTCCCAGGGCGTGTCCTACGTGTGTCGAGTGTCGAGAGGATCAGTCGAGGTTTTTCGCTCGATGATGTGTTGAGAGAAGGCACACGGCCAAGGACACGGGCGTATCCCAGGCCGTGTCGTGTGCTCGACAAATATTGCTCGACGATCGTCGAGTGTCGAGATATGGTCGTCGAGTGTCGAGAAGTGGGTGAACACGGCCTATGACACGGGCGTGTCACAGGGCATGTCCCTTCGGTCGACGAACTCAGCCCGACGAATTTTGCACCAGGGCGTGTCTTAGTGTCGTGTATGTTCACACGGCCTGGGACACGGGCGTGTCACAGGCCGTGTGAGTCTCGGGCAATTTTGGGATTATTTTCGCCGATGAACACGGCCACTGACACGGGCGTGTCTGAAGGCGTGTTGGGTGACACGGCCCGTGACACGGGCGTGTCCCATGGGTGTATCACTGGTTTGGATAAGTCGGTTGACCACCGTTTGAGGCCCACGGCCTGGGACACGGGCGTGTCACGGGCCGTGTCAGGCAAAAATCAGCTTTTCTGGCAAAATTGTGGCCATCCATTCCTTCAGCTGGGATCCAATGGCTGAACTGCCTCCCTATTTCCTTAAGGCCGTGAATGAGAAGAGAAATCTCATTTCTCATATTTGGCTTCTCTTTCTTCATTACTAGTGAGAGAAAGGGAGAGGAAGAAGGAGGAAGAGGAAAGGGGGCTGATCACCGGTGGTGCTGCGGTTTACCGACAAGAGATCCGAAGCCGGCGTTGTGGAGGAAAAGCTCTTGTGATTCATTCAAGCTAGCTTGGAGCTCATGGCACCAAAGAGGGCTTCAAGGATAACGACTTTTCTTCCTAGCCATGTGAAGGCTTCCTTTTGGCATATGTTTGTGATTCCCCCACCAAGAGGTGGCTGATTTTGGGAGTCTTTTGGGTGATTTATGAAATCCCCTTTGTTGGCATATAGATCCGGAATTGGAGTACGGAATAGGCATGCTGTGTGAAGCCCATCTGGATAGGTTGGTCTGGATTGGTGATGTTGCATATGAACCAGAGAAGACTCCGTGATAAACGCGTGGTTTAGGAGTCGACGAGTTGGACCTGTGAACGGAAGTAGCAGGAAGTACTAGAGTGGTAGTCCAGGAAAATAACCGTGTTATGTTTTTGGGTCATACTTGTGGATGAGGCACAGGAAGTACTGGTGTGACCAGGAAAGACCCTTTGTGATGCTTGATGTCGTAGGGTGTCCACCTGTGAAGAGAGTAACAGGAAGTACTGGCGTGCCCAGGAAAGACCCCTGACATTTGTGATATTTGCGGTGTCCACCTGTGAAGCGAGTAACAGGAAGTACTGGTATGCCCAGGAAAGACCCGCTATGTTTTGAATGGGTGTAAAGAAATACCCAGGCTGAATTCCAAGAACAGGATTGGTGAGACCGACCCGCGCCTTTGATTAAGCCATGAGTACGCTGTACTCGGAGAAGGCAAGGCGATTTGAGCAACGGGGGGTGGAGGATCCGACCTGCGCTATGTCCGTCCGACGTGAGACCAAAAGGTGCGGTCTGTTGGAGCGCATAGCAAGAGTCTTAGGCATGCGCGCCATGACACAATGGGGGCTACGGGCCATCTCGGTGTAGTAAGACTACAACTCCGGCTGCACGCCATGGAGTAAATGCTCAAGAGAATTACCGTTGGGTTGTGACCCGGATACGGTGGTGGGCAAGTGCTTTGCTAGAACACCAAGAATGTGCCCTGAGTGCACGGACCATTGGGCTGGGTGGCGAACGGTTGTGATGGTATGTGTGCGTAAAAGCACATTTTATGAGATATATTGCCATGCTTGTGATCTGATATGCCTGCAGGGAAGATTACCGCTTCCCCGAGAAAAGGGGTAGGGTTGTTATAATTAGGTCAGCTGAACGCTGACCGTTGCTTCTGTTTGCCACCATTGGGTGGATTGTCCATGTATAGGTGCTGGAGAGCCAAGAGGGACGCATAAAGGTTGATGTCCCTGCTCCTGTTGCTGCTGCTGCTGCTAGCCCTCGAAGGCTTATAATGCTTGTTATGTTTTCTTGTATTGTGGACGGCCTGCGCGCCAATGTTGGGGCCACTGTTTGAAAGCCTTGTAAGGCCATAAGGCCATCTTGTATTCTCTTGTAAGACATTCCTATGTACGATATATACAACGTGGAGTTGTGTTATTTGTTGGACATTCAAGGGAGGAGATCAAGTTGTAGTATAGGCTTCCGCTAGAATGCTTTGTGATAGGTGCGATGCGCTACTCTGATATCATCTCGTACCTTCACCGCCTGTTTTGTGATATATACTGTGGGGCCCCGGCCGGACCTTCTAGAATATACCATATGAACTGATGGGGTTCTTACATTTTTGGTATCAGAGCCAGGTTGTTTTGGTCTTTCCCTCTCGAAGTCGTGGTCGACTTCTTTTGTGGGGTGGCGAGCACGTGTTTGTGCAAACCAAAGTCTACGAATGAACTCCTGAATGTCCATGATAGGAATGCAAAGTTGTGTGTTTGAGGAACCTGCGTGTTCTTATTTTGTGTTGTTTGCTTGGGTACGACCGCTAATGTGTGTGTCTTGTCCACCTTTAGGTGACACGGAGTGGAGCAGGGCCGTCTGAGTCCCAGCGTTCTGATGAAAGTACGGCACCAGCCGCGGTGCCTACACCTCCACCGTCTGCGGAACATGTGTGTTTAGTTGCGGAGGCTTTATTTACCATGATCCAAGGACAGCCATTGAGGCAGGAGCAACCGGCTGTGAGGCCAGAACAGGTGGCGGCAAGTCCTGAACCTGTAGTGGATGTGGCTCCTCGAGCGGCTGAGAAGCAGCTAACGCGGTTTATGAGTTTCCATCCGCCTATGTTCTCGGGAGAGGGAACTCCGACACAGGCGGAGGATTGGTTATCGCGCGTCAAGCGAGTCATGACGGCGATTGGAATGGCGGAGCATCAAAAAGTCACCTTAGCTACCTTCTTGCTTAAAGGAGAAGCTAGATTGTGGTGGGATGAGATGGAGTTGCATCACTTGGCGGGTCGTCCTTTAACCCAAGTATCGATTGAAGAATTCTCCCGACTATTCCTAGCGAACCTTCCTGCGGCTCAGCGGATAGCCATGGAAAATGAATTCCAAAGGCTGACTCAAGGTGATGGCAGTGTTGATGCATACCTGCATGAATTTACTCGCTTGGGGTGGTATGCGGGTTCTATATTTGCGGATGAGCAGAGGAAGACCAATCGGTTCTATGAAGGACTGAGGGTCGAGCTGAGGTTCATGGTTTCTAGTTCTGTGAACCAAGGCTTCCAGGCGTTGGTTGACACTGCGAGCGCGCTGGAAAAGGATATGAAGAGGGTGCAGGGGAAGAGAGCTTTGGCTGTGACGCAACCGGAGTGGAAGGCGCACCGATCTGGGAAACCATTTTATAAGAAGAGATGGGGCAAGGAGTCTAAGACAAGTGGACAAGCTCCTTCATCAGTTGCAACGGGAGCAACGTCGGGGGCTACCTCAAAGCCAGACACTCGTATCTGCTATAATTGTGGTCGGATGGGGCATATTGCGCGTGATTGTCGGATGCCGCCAAAGAGTGAAAAGAAGGCGGGAGCATCTTATGCGGAAAAAGGAAAGGCGGTGGTGGATTCCTCTGCCTCGCAGGCGCAACCCCGGGTCTACAATCTTAGCCTGCAGGAGGCCATCAAGCAGAGTGACGTCGTCATAGGTATGAGTTTAGTTTTGTATATGTTATTGCTTGTATGCTTTGCTTAGTCCATACGTGTTTGTGGTTTGTGTTTGTGACATGATTGTCACAGGATTTGTGATGATTCGGGACACGCTGGCGCGAGCACTGTTTGATACGGGTGCGTCGCATTCTTTTCTGTCTAGCAAGTTTATAGCGCAGCTTGAGATACCTAGTCGTGCAAAGACAGATAGGGTCAGAGTGGTGTTGCCGAATGGCTGTTGGATGCTTGCGGATCAAGCTTGTGATGTGGCGGTCCAGATAGGAAGTCGGGATTTCAGTTTAACTGCATCTGTTTTGCCAATATCAGAATTCGACGTGATTTTTGGGATGGATTGGCTTACGGAGCAGCATGCCATGATTGATTGTCAGTCCAAAGAGATCACGTTGGGCCAGAATACCGAACAGGAGACAAAGTTCGCGGGTATGCGAGGAGTAGGCAGGACGTTGATGTCTGTACTCCAGGTAGTCACGGCTGTTCGGAAGGGTGCGGAGTGTTACTTCACACTGATTCAGGTTGTTGAGCCTAAGGCCAGTGTGTGCGAGGTTCCGATTGTGGCGGAATTTACAGATGTGTTTCCCTCGGATCTCCCTCGGCTACCACCCCAGCGGGAGATTGACTTCACGATTGAGTTGGTGCCAGGTGCAAAACCTGTGGCCCACTTGCCATATTGCGTCGCGCCAAAAGAGATGGCGGAGTTGAAGGTCCAATTACAAGAATTGTTGGTGCAAGGCTATATACGCCCAAGCATGTCACCTTGGAGCGTGCCTGTGCTTTTTGTAAAGAAGAAAGACGGTGGGTTGCGATTGTGTATTGATTACCGTGAACTGAATAAGCTGACCGAGAAGAATAAGTATCTGATACCCCAGATTGATGAGTTATTTGATCAGCTAGTGGGCTCGACCGTCTATTCGAAGTTGGACCTGAAGTCTGGTTATTACCAGTTGAGAATTCGGGAAGGTTACATTCCCAAAACCGCATTTGGAACGTGTTATGGGCACTATGAGTTCACAGTCATGTCATTTGGACTGTGCAATGCGCCCTCGGTGTTTATGGATTTGATGCACCGCATATTCCGAGAGTACCTGGATCTGTTTGTGATAGTGCTCATTGATGACATCCTGGTGTACTCGAAGTCAAAAGCTGAGCATGAGACTCGCTTGCGGTTGGTGTTGAATACGTTGAGGCAAAATCAGCTCTATGTCAAGTTCTCGAAGTGTGAGTTTTGGCTATCGTCGGTGGTTTTTCTGGGCCATGTGGTGAGTGGAGCGGGCATTGCAGTGGATCCAGCGAAGATAAGGGTCATAGAGGAGTGGCCAATGTTGTCTTTCGTGGACGAGGTCAAGAGTTTCCTTAGACTTGCGGGCTACTATAGAAGATTTGTGGAAAACTTCTCGCGGATTGCTTTGTCCGCTAACCACATTGACGCGAAAAGATCAGAAGTTCATTTGGACGCCAGAGTGCGCACGAGCTTTTAAAGAGCTGAAGGTTCGGTTGACCACGACGCCGGTGTTGTCTTCGCCAAGTGGGACCGATGGATTTGTTATCTATAGTGATGCCTCAGGGAGCGGCTTAGGCTGCGTTCTTCTGCAGAATGGAAATGTTATTGCTTACGGCTCACGCCAGCTGAAAGTGCACGAGCGAAATTATCCCGTCCATGACTTGGAACTAGCGGCGGTGATTTTTGTACTCAAGTTGTGGCGACATTACCTTTATGGAGTGAAGGTGGAGATCTATACAGATCATAAGAGCCTAAAGTACCTATTGGAGCAGAAAGATTTGAATATGCGACAACGAAGGTGGTTGGAGTTCCTTGGGGACTACACTTTTGAGATTCACTACACTCCCGGGAAGGGGAATGTTGTCGCGGATGCCTTGAGTCGGAGGGTTCCGGCTAGAGCGAATTGGTTACAATGGCATGATGAACGTCTTATCCAGGAGCTGGAGGCGTTGTAGATTTATTGTGTTGACAAGAATTCCACTGCCACTGCATGTTTGAACTGGACCGAGGTGCAATGTGACCTTGCGGACCGAGTTCGACGGGCAACGGAGTTGGATGAAGATCTCTTACGCTATGTGAATGAAGGGACAGAGGGCAAATTCACCTGGAATGACGGTCTTTTGCGAAAAGAGGGCAGGTTGTGCGTCCCAAATGTGGGGAAATTGAGGGAAGAACTGATGTATGAAGCACATTATACAAAGTATTCCATTCACCCCGGGAGCACGAAGATGTTCAACGATATGAAGAAGCTATTCTGGTGGCCAGGGCTCAAGAGAGATGTTGCCCTCTATTTATCCAAATGCCAAACATGTGCAATGGTGAAGGCGGAATGCCAAAAGCCGGGCGGTTATTTGAAGTCATTGCCGATCCTAGAATGGAAATTTGATGATATTTCCATGGATTTTGTGCACGGGTTGCCGAGATCGCAGCGAGGTAATGATTCCATTTGGGTGATTGTTGACCGGCTCACTAAAGTGGCACATTTTCTCCCGAACAGGCGAGATGATTAAGTTGAAAGTTTGGCAAAGTTATATGTTGACCTGATTGTACGACTTCACGGTGTTCCTCGGAGCATCGTAAGTGATCGAGATGGGCGATTCACGTCAAATGATTGGAGGCTAGTTCACCGACTGTTGGGCACGAAGTTGACTTTCACTACGGCCTTTCATCCCCAAACGGATGGCCAAACTAAACATACCAACAGAACAATGGAGGACATGCTCCGTATGTGCGCCCTCGACTTCGGAAAGAGATGAGAAGATCATCTCTATATGGTGGAGTTTGCATATAATAACAGCTACCAGGCGAGCATTGGAATGGAACCATATGAAGCTCTATATGGAAAGAAATGTCGTACTCCCTTGGCTTGGATTGAAGCGGGCGAAGCTCGAGTTTTTAAACCAAATGAGGTTGATGAAGCAAACTCATCGACAAGCTAAGTACTACAACGCCAAACACCGAAACGTGGAATTTGCGGTTGGCGATTGGGTCTACTTGAAAATCAAACCATTCAAAGGTGTCTCCAGGATTCGACGTTTGAAAAAGTTGAGTCCAAGATTTTTGGGTCCATTTGAAGTGGTTGAGCGAGTTGGCGAAGCAGCTTATCAGCTCACTCTATTGGCAGACTTGGGTGGATTACATGATGTCTTTCACATCTCGGTGCTTCGAAAGGCCATTAAAGATCCAGCTCAAGTGATCGCGGATGATCGTGTGCCGGTGGAGTATGGGCTAACAACGAGAGTTAGACCCATTCAGATCGAGGATCGAGCCGAGAAACAATTGCAGAACAAGACAGTCGGCATGGTTAAAGTCCGGTGGGACAACTGCGGCCGTGAAGAACTTACATGGGAGCGAGAGCAAACCATGCGAGAAGAGTTCCCTGAGTTGTTTCTGTAATCCGTGGAGAGAATTGTGTTGTAACATAAAACTTTGAATGTTATAACGTTTTGGTTGTTGGTTACTTGTTGCCTTCCTGTGTCTGAATTTCGAGGACGAAATTTCTTGTAGGAGGGGAGGATTGTAACAGCCCGATTTTTCTCAGCAGGCAATTTTTTTGGGTGACACGGCCTGGGACACGGGCGTGTCCCCGGGCGTGTCTTGCGTCTGTCGAGTGTCGAGAGGATCAGTCGACGTTTTTCGCTCGACGATGTGTCGAGAGAAGGCACACGGCCAAGGAACACGGGCATGTCCCAGGCCGTGTCGTGTGCTCGACGAATATTGCTCGACGATCGTCGAGTGTCGAGATGTGGTCGTCGAGTGTCGAGAAGTGGGTGAACACGGCCTGTGACACGGGCGTATCACTGGGCGTGTCCCTTCAGGTCGACGAACTCAGCCCGATGAATTTTGCGCCAGGGCATGTCTTAGTTCCGTGTATGGGCACACGGCCTGGGACACGGGCGTGTCACAGGCCGTGTGAGTCTCGGGCAATTTTGGGATTATTTTCGCCGATGAACACGGCCACCGACACGGACGTGTCTGAAGGCATGTTGAGTGACACGACCCATGACACGGGCATGTCCCATGGGCGTGTAACTGGTTTGGATAAGTCGGTTGACCACCGTTTGAGGTACACGGCCTGGGACACGGGCGTGTCACAGGCTGTGTCAGGCAAAAATCAGCTTTTCTGGCAAAATTGTGGCCGTCCATTCCTTCAGCTGGGATCCAATGGCTGAACTGCCTCCCTATTTCCTTAAGGCCGTGAATGAGAAGAGAAATCTCATTTCTCATATTTGGCTTCTCTTTCTTCATTACTAGTGAGAGAAAGGGAGAGGAAGAAGGAGGAGGAGGAAAGGGGGTTGATCACCGGTGGTGCTGCGGTTTACTGACAAGAGATCTGAAGCAGGCGTTGCGGAGGAAAAGCTCTTGTGATTCGTTCAAGCTAGCTTGGAGCTCATGGCACCAAAGAGGGCTTCAAGGGTAACGACTTTTCTTCCTAGCCATGTGAAGGCTTCCTTTTGGCATATGTTTGTGATTCCCCCACCAAGAGGTGGCTGATTTTGGGAGTCTTTTGGGTGATTTATGAAATCCCCTTTGTTGGCATATAGATCCGGAATTGGAGTACGGAATAGACATGCTGTGTGAAGCCCATCTGGACAGGTTGGTCTGGATTGGTGATGTTGCATATGAACCGGAGAAGACTCCGTGATAAACGCGTGGTTTAGGAGTCGACGGGTTGGACCCGTGAACGGAAGTAGCAGGAAGTACTGGAGTGGTAGTCTAGGAAAATATCCGTGTTATGTTTTTGGGCCATACTTGTGGATGAGGCACAGGAAGTACTGGTGTGACCAGGAAAGGCCCTTTGTGATACTTGATGTCGTAGGGTGTCCACCTGTGAAGAGAGTAACAGAAAGTACTGGCGTGCCAGGGAAAGATCCCTGACATTTGTGATATTTGCGGTGTCCACCTGTGAAGCGAGTAACAGGAAGTACTGGTATGCCCAGGAAAGACCCGCTATGTTGTGAATGGGTGTAAAGAAATACCCAGGCTAAATTCCAAGAACAGGATTGGTGAGACCAACACGCGCCTTTGATTAAGCCATGAGTACGCTGTACTCGGAGAAGGCAAGGCGATTTGAGCAACGGGGGGTGGAGGATCCGACCTGCGCTATGTCCGTCCGACGTGAGACCAAAAGGTGCAGTCTGTTGGAGCGCATAGCAAGAGTCTTAGGCCTGCGCGCCATGATACAGCGGGGGGCTACGGGCCATCCCGGTGTAGTAAGACTTGAACTCCGGCTGCACGCCATGGAGTAAATGCTCAAGAGAATTACTGTTGGGTTGTGACCCTGATACGGTGGTGGGCAAGTGCTTTGCCAGAACACCAAGAATGTGCCTGAGTACACGGACCGTTGGGCCGGGTGGCGAACGGTTGTGATGGTATGTGTGCGTGAAAGCACATTTTATGAGATATATTGCCATGCTTGTGATCTGATATGCCTGCAGGGAAGATTACCGCTGCCCCGAGAAAAGGGGTAGGGTCGTTATAATTGGGTCAGTTGAACGCTGACCGTTGCTTCTGTTTGCCACTGTTGGGTGGATTGTCCCTGTACATGTGCTGGAGAGCCAAGCGGGACGCATAAAGGTTGATGTCCCTGCTTCTGTTGTTGCTGCTGCTGCTAGCCCTCGAAGGCTTATAATGCTTGTTATGTTTTTTTGTATTATGGCCGGCCTGCGCGCCAATGTTGGGGTCACTGTTTGAAAGCCTTGTAAGGCCATAAGGCCATCTTGTGTTCTCTTGTAAGACATTCCTATATACGATATATACAACGTGGAGTTGTATTATTTGTTGGACATTCAAGGGAGGAGTTCAAGTTGTAGTATAGGCTTCCGCTAGAATGCTTTGTGATAGGTGCGATGTGCTACTCTGATATCATCCCGTACCTTCACCGCCTGTTTTGTGATATACACTGTGGGGCCCTGGCCGGACCTTCTAGAATATACCATATGAACGGATGGGGTTGTTACACCGTGTGCCTCCATCAACATAGCCCGAAAACAACCCGAGACTCACACGGGTTCTTGGACATGCCCGTGTCCTAACCCGTGTCCACTCGAACACGCCTGGACTCCAGGCCGTGTTCACGGTCTCGACACTTCATCGAGCGAAGTTTGTCGACTGCCTGACACGGCCTTGGACACGCCCGTGTCCGAGGCCGTGTGCCTTGTCTCGACACATCGTCGAGCGAAATTCGTCGACTCCCCGGGCCGATCGTCGACACGGGCTCGACACGCCCTGAGACACGCCCGTGTCTCAGGCCGTGTTCTCTGCTCGACGATCGTCGACTCCAAAATTGTCGACCTCTCGACCAAATCGTCGACTCCAGCCTTACACGCCCTGGGACACGCCCGTGTCCCAGGCCGTGTGCCCCCTGCCAGAATCCAATTTTGGCCCAAAACGCCTCCCGTCGCTCTTTTGAGTTTCGGGGCGTTACAACTCTCCCCCTCTTAAAAGAATTTCGTCCACGAAATTATATAAAGGAAAGACAAGTACCAAAATTAAATTATACCTGAGTGGAACAATTCCGGATATTCATCAAGCATAGTCTCCTCTCGCTCCCAAGAGAGCTCATCACGACCGCAATTGTCCCATCGGACCTTGACCATCCTGATCACTTTATTGCGTAGCCGCTTGACCTCCGAGTCCTCAATCCGCACGGGCTTGACCTTTGTCGTCAACCCACTATCAATCGGCACTTGATCGACCACGATCACTTGCATAGGCTCTTGCACCGCCTTCCGAAGCACCGAAATATGGAATACATCATACAAACCACTTAGCTCCACTGAGAGCTTCAACCGATAGGCTGCTTCACCAACCCGCTCCAAAACCTCAAACGGCCCAAGGTACCTCGGGCTTAGCTTTTTCAATCGCCGCACCCGCGAGACACCCTTGAACGGCTTGATCTTTAAGTACACATAGTTGCCCACAGCGAACTCCACGTTCCTGTGCTTGGCATTATAGTACTTCGCTTGCCGGTCCTGAGCGATAAGCAACCTCTCCTGAATGGTACGCACCAACGAAGTAGCATCCTCCACTTCTAATCGCTTATACAACTTTGACTCACCCGTTTCTAGCCAAGACAACGACGTGCGACATTTTCTACCATATAGGGCCTCGAAGGGCGTCATTTGAATACTCGCTTGGTAGCTATTGTTGTATGCAAACTCCACCAAATAAAGATGGTCTTCCCATTGCTTTCCAAAGTCCAAGACACACATGTGGAGCATGTCTTCCATAGTTCTATTGACCCTCTCGGTCTGCCCATCTGTTTGCGGATGGAAGGTTGTGCTGAATTTTAGCTTTGTTCCCAACATTTGCTGCACAAGCCTCCAATCATTGGACGTGAACCGCCCATCTCGGTCACTCACGATGCTGCGGGGCACACCGTAAAGCCGTACAACGTTATCTACATACAGTTTTGCCAACTTCTCCACCGGATCATCCTTCCTATGCGGAATGAAATGCGACACCTTCGTTAGCCGATCTACGACCACCCAAATGGCGTCGTTCCCCTTTTGCGACCTTGGCAAACCGTGCACAAAGTCCATAGAGATGTCGTCGAATTTCCACTCCGGAATAGGCAAGGACTTAAGAAATCCTCCCGGCTTTTGGCACTCCGCCTTCATCAAGGCACAGGTTTGGCACTTCACCACGTAGAGCGCCACATCCTTCTTCAAACCTGGCCACCAAAACAGTTTCTTGACATCGCGGTACATCTTCGTACTCCCCGGGTGAATCGAGTACTTGGTATGGTGTGCCTCGTACAACAATTCCACTCGCAAATTGCCCACACTTGGGACGCACAGACGACCGTTTTTCCAAAGCAATCCGTCCTCCACAACGAATTGGGAATCTGACCCATCCAGAGCATCTACCATGAACTGCTTCATATGGACATCCAAATCCAAAGCCTGCCGAATCTGATTAGCCAGGTCATATTGGACTTCAGTCCAATTCACGAGTGCTTCGGCACTTGACTGCTTATCTACACAAACAATCTCCAACGCCTCTAACTCCCGAACCAACAGCTCGTCATGGATCGACAGCCAATTGGCTTGAGCTGGGGCCCGGCGACTCAACGCGTCCGCAACCGCATTACCTTTACCAGGCACGTGGTGGATCTTGAACGTATAGTCCCTCAGGAACTCCATCCATCTACGCTGCCGCATAGTCAGATCTTTCTGATCAATCAAATACTTCACGCTCTTATGACCGGTGTAGATATCCATCTTCACACCGTACAAATAATGTCTCCACAGCTTCAAGGCAAAAATTACGGCCACTAACACCAAGTCATGGACCGGATAATTCCTCTCGTGCACCTTCAGCTGTCTCGAGCCATAAGCTATCACATTTTCGTGTTGTAGTAGCACGCAACCCAAACCGCTGCCCGAAGCATCACTATAAATCTCATAGCCTTCGGTCCCACATGGCGAACTAAGCACAGGCGCCGTGGTCAACCGATATTTCAACTCCTCAAATGCTCGCGCGCACTCTGGCGTCCAAACGAACTTCTGCTCCTTCCTCGTCAAAGTGGTGAGAGGTAACGTTATCCGCGAGAAGTTCTCTATGAAGCGCCTATAATAGCCGGCAAGCCCCAGAAAGCTCTGGACTTCCGCTACCGTAGCAAGCTCAGGCCACTCCCGTATCGCAACAATCTTCGCCGGATCCACTGCAATACCTTCTCCACACACTATAGGACCGAGGAACGCCGCTGAGGATAACCAAAACTCGTACTTTGAGAAATTGGCATACAATTGATTCCACCTTAGCGTCTCCAAAACCAAATGAAGATGCTTGCAGTGATCTTCCTCACTTTGCGAGTGCACCAAAATATCGTCGATGAAGACGATCCCAAAATGGTCCAAGTACTCCCTGAAGGTCCTGTTCATCAGATCCATGAACACTGACGGCGCATTAGTCAGCCCAAACGACGTGACCGTAAACTCGTAATGCTCGTATCTTGTACTGAACGCTGTCTTCGGGATATCACTCTCCCTTATTTGTCGCTGATAGTACCCGGACTTGAGATCCAACTTTGAGTACACCGTCGACCCGACCAACTGATCAAAAAGATCATCGATCCAGGGGATCGGGTACTTGTTCTTTTTCGTCAACTTATTGAGCTCCTGATAATCAATACATAGCCCCAAGCTTCCGTCCTTCCTAACAAAGAGGACCGACGCGCTCCAAGGCAAAGAACTTGGGCGTACATACCCTTGCTCCAACAACTCTTGCAGTTGAACCTTCAGTTCCGCCATTTCTTTAGGCGCAAGCCGATATGGAGAGCGTGACACAGGCTTTGCACCTGGTACGAGCTCTATCGTAAAATCCATCTCCCGTTGAGGCGGGGCTCCAGGGAGATCTCTAGGGAACACATCAGGGTATTCTGATACCACTGAAATACTATCCAACGCGGGCTTCGGCTTTGCAACCTCCACTAGTGTAAAGAACAGCTCTGCACCAGCACGAACTGCCTTCACCACCTGAAGAGCAGACACCAACGTCTTGCTCGACCTCTTCGAGCCTGTAAAGGTCGTCTCACGACTTGCTCCCAGCTTGACTTCCTTGCTACCGCAATCTATATAGGCTTGTTTCTCCGAGAGCCAGTCCATGCCAAATATTACGTCGAACTCCTCCAGCGGCGGAAGTGACGTTATCAAATGGAACTCCTGACTCCCCATCCAAACCTAAGCGCAACAAATTCTACCCGCGCACATGAGCTCCATTGGACCATAACGCATCCAATTTGTCTCTTATCAGCGAAGGAGGTACTCCGACGCGCAATATAATTCCTAAATAAAGGAATGCAAAGCTCCCTAAACGAACGGTGCTCTCGCCAGAAAACTAAAATCAGAACAAAGCTTAGCACAAGTAGTTCTAAGCTAACATGCACAAGGGCAATAAGTATTTAAGGCAAAACTATCTTTAAACCATACCTGTCCTCACGACGGCGTGCTTCCTCCAGGTCTTTAGGCACTCACGGGCAAAATGCCCTGCTCCCCATAGTTGAAACATGCGCTCGGGGTTTGGCCTGTAGTTGCCCCCGAAGCACCGAAAGGAGGGACTAGACCCAAAGTCCTAGCCTTCTTATACCATTTTTGATATACAGACTTTGAGGTGTTCGGCACTTTGAATGTCGTCTCCTTTGCACTAAAATCCTCGACTGCTCCTGACATAGCTTTCTTGGCCTTCTGAGCACCTTTCCAATAGTCTCGGGCAAAGTGCCCTTTCTTTCCACAAGTGTGACAAGTGTAAGTAGCTTTGCTAGTCGATGTCATAGCCCCTTTCTCCAACATTCTGCCGGATGCAGCTCTTATGGGGCTTGCATAGTTCGATACCATGGTCGCTGGCATCGGGAGAGTCTTCCTCAAATCTGCCTCCAAAGACCTAGCTGATTCCACCAAAGCTCGGAATCCCAACAACTTTGGTCCTAGCAGTAGAACTCGTAACTCGGCGCACAGACCATTATAAAATCTATCGACTGTAGCTTGCTCATTATCCAACTCGAAGCATGGATAGCGTATGAAATGCTTGCAAATATTCATCAACTGTGTGCGCTCCCTACACTAAATGCATATTCATCTGCTGCCCCGATGGTCTACCAAAAGTCATCTGCTTCATCACACCACTTGGCGTTGAAGCCACAACAGGGGCGCAGGGTTGTACATTTCTTCCATGTTGTGCACCCGTCACAGCGAACACCACTTAGACAATCCTTCTAACGGTTTCATATGAAGGAGGGGTCTCAAACACCTCACCGGGTGCACTATGTTCCCCAGAAACCGGACCTTCTGGCGGCCCAGCACCGCTTCTGGTCACCTATAGTGGTACAAAACACCGTTAAGCGACCAAATAAAATTACAAACAGCAATTATAGGAACACGCAGGTTCCCCAAACACGTGTATTTTCATTCCTAAGTGGACATTCATGGGTTCTTTTGGTGTTATAACGATGACGCACACACATGTGCTCACCACTCCTTCAAAAGAATTCGGCCACAAATTCAGTTTAAGTCTGACCGAAACCAGTAGTGTGATACCAAGTTGTAACACCCCCCTATCTGTCACATAGCATATATCAGTAGGTCCGGCCGGGGCCCGACGCCATATACCACAGACAGACCGGGTGGTTACTCAGTGGAAACCATCCAACCCATCCAACGACCAACACAGAGTATTCTAGCGGAAGCAGTTTATAAAAGTTGCAATTAAGAACCCAGCACAAAGAACACGAATGTCCACTAATACACCAAATGGGAATGTAGTACATACACAAGTACTGGCCTTAAGGCCTTACAAAATTGTTTACTTAATATTACATGTTTTACAAACCACGACACGCAGGCCGGTCATACATGAGTGAAAGCAAGTAAATACTTCAATTAGGCCTTCAAGGGTCGGCTTCGCAATTTGGGCTTTAGCCCGCTATTGACGTCTTGGTCCAGCAGCACCTGCGAGCAACAAAACCACCGCACGGTGGCAAACAAAGCAACGGTCAGCTATGCTGACCAAATTATAATGATCCCGCCACCAACTCGGGGCGGCGATGCTCCTTCTCTGCATTTTGTTGGCATAAACAGGCATTATAGTAATGTCACAACATCACAGGCGTAGGCTCGCATGGCCACACACCCCGTGCACTCAGGGCACATTCTCGGTTAACCGGCCAATGTCACGTCAATTAAAGCCATAGACATTCCGGACTCACCACCGCCACTTTGACGGCCAAACATATGAGCAATTTGTCTTCCCGGCATGGGTCACGACAATTTAAGCCATAGACCGCCGAAGACCCTCATCTATGCCAACGGCTCTAACCGAACAACATAGAAATGGGTACGGTTCCATCTAACCCGTGCTCACATCGCAACGACAATTTAAGCCATATGCGCAGGTCAAACTTCTCCCGAGTCTCATTTCCGTCACGCAATTCACATAACTCGGTTATGTTCAAGTTTGCTCTCAGGCCTCCAAGTTGGCAAGATCACGCATCCACCCAGTTTTTCGGGTGCACCTTTGGGTTAATCCCCAAGGCTCCCTGTTGCAATATACCACGTAGAAAAACCCGAAAAACAAACAATCACACGGAGTCTTCTCCGGCATTTATGCAATGAAACATCACTGATCCAGACCAACATGTCCGGGTAGGCTTCACACATCATGCCTATGTCCGTTCTCGCTTACGGACTCTACACAACGGGGACTATTCATGTCTACCCGAAGGAACGCCTCCAACTCACCGCAATCTCGCGAGAGCGGGCTTCCCTTTTGCAAAAGAAGTAGAGCTTCACATGCTCAAGTAGAGAATCGTTACCCTAGCGTTCTTCCTTGGCGCCATGGAAACGTAAGCGGATGAAAAGCACCGCACTCTCTTTGCCTCCGTAGATCCGAAGTCGGCTCGCGATTTGGAGCTTCGAAGCTCCTCCAATGGCTGGATCTAGCTTCTTCTTCCTCCTTTGCTCTCACCTCTCTCTTGACTTAGAAAGAGAACCACTCAAGTAAGAATGAGGGTTTCAAAGGTCCAATCCTGGGTATATCTCATCAGGAACAACCCCCAGCCGTTGGATCCCAAATTAAAGAAACGAACGGCCTTGATTCGGGCCTGAAATGTACAATCTGGACCGAACACGGCCTGGCACACGCCCGTGTCCAGGGCCGTGTCCCTCATTCGCAGTCAAAATCGACTTGCCTGGAACAACACACGGGCATCCGACACGCCCGTGTTCGACCTGACACGCCCGTGTTCCAACAGACACGGCCGTGTGGTCGGCTGTGTTCCTCCATCGACACAGCCCGAAAACAACCCGAGACTCACACGGGTTCTTGGACACGCCTGTGTCCTAACCCGTGTCCACTCGAACACGCCTGGGCTCTAGGCCGTGTTCAGGGTCTCGACACTTCGTCGAGCGAAGTTCGTCGACTGCCTGACACGGCCTTGGACACACCCGTATCCGAGGTCCGTGTGCCTTGTCTCGACACATCGTCGAGCGAAATTCGTCGACTCCCCGGGCCGATCGTCGATACGGGCTCGACACGACCTGAGACATGCCCGTGTCTCAGGTCGTGTTCTCTGCTCGACGATCGTCGACTCCAAAATCATCGACCTCTCGACCAAATCGTCGACTCCAGCCTGACACGCCCTGGGACACGCCCGTGTCCCAGGCCGTGTGCCCCCTGCCAGAATCCAATTTTGGCCCAAAACGCCTCCCGTCGCTCTTTTGAGTTTCGGGGTGTTACATATGTTAACACTTGCAAGCACTTTTTCAATAGTGAAATCACACTCCCTACTTGCACTGCTCGAGAGATCGATATCTGGGGATTCAACTCCTCAACTTTATTACTTGACTACGATCGATACACTTGCCGGCGCAATAGGTTTTTGGCACCGTTGTCATGGAGTGCAACCGTTGCGTGTATTTTCCTTTTAAAAAAGTTTGTAAGTGTTTTTTTTGGTATTTTTGAAAGGATTTTTTTTGTGTTGTATGACAGATCCCAACTCCAGTGATAGGGTTGAAGATCTTGTGTGTGAGCTTGAAACTGCACGTGCGAGGCGAGCTCGCCTGCATGCTGCTGCTGCTGAAGAAAGGATGGAAGATTTAGGCCAAGGTGGAAATGGCCAAGGTGAATGGGTTGTTGAGGGCCAAGAGGTGGTCCAACCGCACATTAGGACAATGCGTGATTTCACAACCCCTACTGCGGGAAGTGTTTACCCGGCTTCGGACCGGCCATCGTAAACAACAACTTCGAGATTAATCTCGCCATTCTGAATATGATCTGAAATAATACTCAGTTCTCGGGGTTGTCGAGTGAGGATCCGCAGCTCCATCTGGCGGAGTTCTCGGAGATTTGCTGCACATTCTGCTATGCCTGTATTTCTGATGACGTAGTAAAGCTGAGGTTGTTCCTATTTTTTCTAACCTGCATCGTCGATGCCCCCAGCATGGCTGTGAGCCATGGAATTTAGTTGAAATGTTCTACTTTGCTATTGAGCCTAATTTCAGGGCTATGATCGGCGCAGCATCTAGAGGCACAATAATGAACCTATCTCCTGACGAGGCGTTAAGGCTACTTCGCGACACTGCCTCCCATAGCACATACTGGACTGCTAGAAGAAATTCCCCTAGAGGGGAGAGGAATCTGCTTGAAGTAAATGATGTGGTGCAACAAGATGAGGCAAGCCAGCATACTTTGGATGGAAGGACGATGTTGACAAGATCGGCCCCTCCTCCGGCTCGGATTATGGACATATCGTGTCAGGGTTGTGGTAACCCCGACCATCATGCTTATGAATGCACTGCTGGGGAGACCTTTGTTGAGCCGTCAGGTATAAATTTTGATGAGAATGTAAATTTTATAAATAGTCAAAATTGCACTGCTCCTTATAATAATGCGTATAACCCCAACGCGAGAAATCATCCTAATTTCTCGTGGAATCAAAATGCTTCCGGTCAAAGGTGGCAGGGTGGCCAGCATCAATCTGATGCTCAAGCCCCTAGTAGCCTGTCGTGACCTCCTCATACGGGTTATAATCCGAACGTTCAAGGGACTCGTAAGAGTGGGATTGAGGAAATGATGAAGAAGTTTGTGGATATGCCCCAATCTAATATGGCCACTCAAACCGCTTCCATGAGGAACTTGGAAACACAACTGGGGCAACTGGCCCAAGTGTTCTCCGAGCGTACTCACGGCACCCTCCCAAGTGATACGGAGAAGAATCCCCGTGAGCAAGGGAAGAGTGTTGGGGATGCGGAGGAGTGCGATAAACGTGAAATGGCTGTTAAATGTGAGATTAATGCAGTGGATGAAAGAATTGGTTTTAAGATATCCTAAACACCTAGAGGGGGGGTGAATAGGTTCAATTCTTTTTTATTAAGGCAGATAATATATATCACTAGTAGATAACCTATGCAATAACTATCACAGCACAGACTAAGAGAAACACAGCCAATCACAGCATACACACAGATTTATAGTGGTTCCCCAAGATATGGGTACATCCACTTTCCCCCTTCGCCTATCTAACAGTATACTAGATTCGGCCTAACTCCCTTCTTTCTTCTCAGATCCTCAGATCTTACAACTCAGAACCCAGAATGGTTCCTACAGCTCACACTTCACCAAGTGCTACAACTCAGATTCTTCCAGAGAATCCTACCTCAGAGTGAGTCCACACTCCTACAACTCAGGCAATCCAGCCCTACCTCAGCCTCTTTCACTAGGCCTACAGCTCAGAGAAATCAATCCCCTACCTCAGGCACTCAGCCTTACCTCAGCCTTTATAAACTTAGGCTTATAGCTCAGAGAAATCAATCTCTTACACTCAGATCTATAAAAGATCTTACAGAAAAATTGATTATAAAAGAGATAAATCCTTCTCTCGGGTAGAGAGAGAAAGGGGTGAAGGCTTCTTGATCAGTTCTTGATTGATCTGACAGCTTAAGATTCAACCTGTCTTAGCTTCTTCAAATATTCTTGAATCTGAACAAAGTAAGGTTGATCTTCTTGTGAAGTTGGAGATGATCCTCAATCCAGCTTCCTCTTCTTTCAGATGTAGCTCTGAATTCTTATTGCAGACTTGTTCAGGATCTGCCCTCACTGTAACAGAGACTTGTTGATTTCAGGATGAGAAAACAGCTCACCTTTCTTTGATACAACATGTCTTTATATAGATCCTTCTGAGGTTACCGGATGATCTGGTTTATAATGGCCTTCTGACTGCTCTGACAGATGCAACAGCTTTATTAGTTATTACAGCTGTCAAGTCTTCAAGTCTTGACACCTGATACCTCATTGTACTCTATCTCAGCAGAACAGCGTCGAGACAATACTTCAAATGTGCCAACACAAATAGACCATGTGTCGACACAATTCTTGATGATGTCGACACAGCTCACACAATGTCGACACAGCCCTTCTTTATCTACTCGACACAGCTTCTGTGGAATGTGCCGACACAAGTCCTGTGTGTCAACACAATAGCTTCTAGTCTCGACATAGTTGGTGTAGATAGAATTCTGGTATGTGTCGACACAATCTGGCTTTTAGTGTCGACACATCTCCTTCTCAAGTGTCAACACTTGTACTTAGAAATTTTCCTGCATTTCCTTAACCTGCACATTAAAACTCAACAACCCATCAAATACATAATGATGTATATTATTGAGTTAAGTGAGGCTTCTCCAAATCAGGTACACAGTTTTCAATGTACCCAACAATCTCCCCCTATTTGGAGAAGTCATAACCCTTAGTCAATGATATATATCACTTATAATAAAACAAAGATTATGATGTATAAAAGCATTACTCAGACAGGGTAACTCATAAATAGAAACAACATATAAGATCATCACAAAATATGATAAAATACAGTGAACTAGAATCAGTTTTTTTAATTACAAGGATTTTAGAACAAAAGATTACATAGTTCTAAACCTAACCAATCTATCCTAGGATTGATCAGGCTTTTTGATGATAATTCCTTTGTCAGACTGAATCCTAGCTTGTACATTAGCTTCTGTGTCATGAGCCGGCTTCTTTCCTTTCAGATCTTTCTTTTTGAGCTCTTCAGCCTTGACCTTTTGCCTTTCAAAGTAATGATAAGGCTTTGGAAAATATTTGCTAGGCTCCACAGATTTAGCAGGTATTTTCCCAGCTTTGAGGTCTTTTCTGAACTGGTATATGGCATCTTGCCGCTTCTGATATTTGATCTATTCATGTTCAGAACACCAATTGCCTCTATCATGCATATTATCTTTAACAGCTTGCCAAGCAGTGAGAATAATATTCCTGGAGGTGGGACTCCATTGTTCAAATCAGGCTTTAATTCTGCCTGCTCACTGAACCTTTTCTTAGATAGTTGAGCTTCTTTATGAGCAGTAGACTTCAGTTCACTTCAGTCCTTTTCAATAATAACATTCTGTACCTCCTTTGGAGGACTATACATTTATTATACTGCATACTGAGTTGCAGCAAAATCTGAAGGTGGATAAATAATTTGGGCTACTTCATGCTGAACCCCTTCAATATAAGCAGGTTGAATTCCTGATTCAGCAGTGTTGTCATCAACACAAAGGGGTGGATAACCAAGAGATGCTCTGATAGCATTAGTTATCCATTTAGCATGATCTGAGCCTGCTTGGACTAATACTCTCTCCCCCTTTATGACTACTCGTTCGACGTGGTCTCTTAGATCATCCTTTTGAAATCGTATCTGATCAGCTAGATAATTTGTTCCTTCTTTGTAGAAGGATTTGAACTTCTGTAGCTGATTAGCAATTGCCTTTTGAGAGGCCTGAATAGTAGTGTGTACATTAGCTAAATCTGCTTTGATTTGTTTATCAAACTCAGACTTTACTTTAACCATGTGTTCAGTGACATCAGTTGCTTGATTCTTGAGTTCTGTTACAATAATATTATGGGATTCTGTGAGATTGTCATTCATTCTGATTTGATTTTCCAGGATATATCCTTTTTTTACTGCAATGTCTTCTATCTGAGTCTTGGCCTCATGTTGTTGTTTGGCCAAGTAGACGACAACATGACCCCCCCCCCCCCTTTGGAAGCATTTGGTCATTTCTGTTTTGTGCAGATTGACTTCAAACCTGATGGATTTTATATTTTGGGCCAAGGTAGATTGCAGATCTTTATGACTCTCATCCACATATGTTTCAAGAGTAACTCTTTGCTCATCCAATTTCAATTGCAGTGACACTAAAAGTGAACTGAAGTCTACTGCAGGAGCTTGTATTTGTGGGGGCAGTTTGCAAGGTTTTCTTATAGCCTGAGCTCCTCTTCCTGAGCTCCACAAGTTTCCTTTTCTTAGCCCTGGAGACTTCTTCATCTTCAGAGGAATCAGATGAAGTAGCTAGATCTACTGTGTCTTTTGGACTAGAGGCAACTATTGGCAGCTCCTTCTCAGTTCTGGGCTTCTCCCCATCAGTTCTTACTCCTTGTAAATCAGTAAATAATTCCTCTAATGTTACCTCTTGTTGCATTTGAACTGGTGGAATAACTTTCTTTTTCTCCAGAAGATGGAGCTCCTGTAAATTCAAGAGTTTCTTCCATGATAATTTCATGTTAAGGGACATTGTTTTGATTATTTTGATCAACATCATTCATATGCACATCTGGTGCTTCATTCTCAGTGCCTATAGCAGCTTGGTTTATATCTTGTATTACCTTAAGTATAGATTGAGTGGCTGCTTCACTATCCAATGCAGTTGTTTGGACATTTGGCTCTTGCTCATTAGCTCCCCCCCCCCCCGAAGGTGATGGCACTTGTTGACCTGGAGCTTGAAAAAGCTCTTTAGCTCCGCCTTGAAGAGGCTCTTCCTGGACCTGATCTACTGGGATGTTGCTTGCAGGAATCTGCTCCCCCTGCACCTAACCATCAGTTACAGTTTCTAGAGTAAGTGATTTTCTAGTCCTTTCTGGTCCTTCATCATCTGAGCTGAAGATAACTTCCTCCTCTGAATCACTAGAAGATTCAGCTTCCTTGGTTAGAGTTTTCTTTTTGTGAACCTTTTTCATGATTTTCTGAGGTGCAGAAACATCCTTGGTCAACACCCTATCCCATCTGGACAGTATTCTTAAGTCTATTCTCCTCATGTGATTAATTTTAGAACCTATAGTCTGGTTCATCACCTCTGGAATATTCAAAGCCAGATACAAGCTTAGTATTCTGCCCAGATTAGGTTTCTTGATACTTTCTTTGATCTTTTCAAAGACAACAGCAGACCAGTTAGTTTTCATCTTGAATATAACTCTGATCATGAGATTGAACATATAGGCTGAAATCCTATCATGTCCTTCTGATTTGCACATAATAACCTTGCTTATAATCTCAGACAGGAATTTGTCCTGGGAATTCATTCTGTTCCTGTTCATTGAAGACCCAATCTTGGTAGTGGGCGCCAGCCCACACCATTGGAGAGCATCTTTTATCATGGAAGATGCTATGTCATCTTCTTCCTTAATCCTGGGAAGCTGAAGTGTCTTACTTAAACTCTTCTGTATGAGTTTTACCTTAGTTCCTTGGACAGATGATTTAATTTTCATGCCCTTCGAATCCATTGATGCCGACGAGTAGAATTCAAGAACCTGCTTCTTCCATATTTTGGTAGGTTCTGAGACTAAGTACTCCAATCTATTATCGGTGATTAGGGTAATCACGGCTTGGATTTCTTGCGTGGCAGTCTCAAACGCATTGCGAACCAGTTCATATCCCTCGTTGATGTTCTCTTCCATTTTTGGCGTCATTAGGGTTAGGAAAGAAGGAAAAGAAGGAATATGAAGGTCTTGTCGACACAAATGGTTTGGTGTCGAGAATGCTGAGAGCGTAGTCGACAAGGTCTTGTTTCTACCTATTTATACATCTCTAAACAAAGAAGGCCAAAAGGCGGGCGGAAATTTTCTTATTGTGTCAACACAGTTGGGATGGTGTCGACACCGACTACTAAAGTCTCAACAGAGAATTTAAAGGTATTACAATACTATGTTTTGACATCAATTGTGATGTGTCGACATAGACAACCTTAAGTGTCTACACTAATATCTGCGTGTCGACACAGATGATTGTATGTGTCAAAACCAATATCTAAGTGTCAGGAGAGCTATGTGTCGACACCAAATTCTGAGTGTCGACACAATCTTCTTGATGTGTCGACAGAATTTTCCTTATGTGTCGACACCAACTACTAAGTGTCGACACAAATTTCTCTATGTGTCGACTCAGAATTACTTAGCCATATTTACCATTCTATTCCAAGTTTAGCATGTCTAATTCAATTTTAAAGTAATTGAATTTTGTTTCATCTAGTGGTTTGGTGAACATGTCAGTAATTTGATAATTAGTGTTGACAAATTCTAAACTTATGTCTTCTATTTCAACATGATCTCTAATGAAATGAAACTTGATTTCTATGTGCTTTTTTATGCTATGTGAAACAAGATTTCTAGCAATAGATATGGCACTTGTAGAATCACAATATAATGGAGTTCTACTTACCATGATGTCATAGTCTTCAAGTTGATGTTGTATCCATAACAGCTGAGCACAACAACTGCCTGCAGCTACATATTCTGACTCAGTAGTGGATATAGCCACGCTTATTTGCTTTTTGCTGCTTCATGACACCAATCTTCCACCTAGGAACTGACATGTGCCAGTAGTGCTTTTCCTATCTTCTTTGCATCCTGCAAAGTCTGCATCTGAATAACCTATTAGTAGAAAATCTCTATTCTTAGGGTACCAAAGGCCAAGATTTGGTGTTCCCTTAAGATATCTCAAAATTCTTTTGACAGTAGTATAATGAGATTCTTTAGGGCAAGCTTGATACCTAGCACACACACATGTAGCATACATGATGTATGGTCTACTAGCAGTTAAGTAAAGAAGGGAGCCAATTATCTCTCTATACAAAGATTCATCTACAGGTTTTCCTGCATCGTCTTTGTCTATAGGCATACTTGACCCCATTGGAGTTCTCATGGTGGAGGATGACTCCATGTCAAATTTCTTAATTAACTCCTTGGTGAACTTAGACTGGGATATGGACAAGCCATCATCAGTCTATCTAGCTTGGAGTCCCAAGAAGAATTTCAGCTCACCTATGTTGCTCATCTCAAACTTCCCTTGCATAAGTTTAGCAAACTTTCTACAAAGGTTGTTTTCAGTTGATCCAAAGATAATATCATCAACATATATCTGGACTAGGATGGTCTTGCCTTTTGATTCCCTTAGGAATAGAGTTTTGTCTATTTTCCACCTTGAGAATTTATTCTCAATGAGGAAGGTAGACAGTGTTTCATACTAAGTGTAACACCCTCATCTATCACATGACATATAACAGAAGGTCTAGCTGGAACCCGACGCCATATACCACAGACAGTTGGAAGGGTTACATAAGAATATCCAAACTATCTAATTAAGACTACTCGTCCTACACAGAGCATTCTAGCGGAAGCTTTTTAAAATAGTTGAAAGAACCTAAAACTTAAATCCATATTCATGAATGTCCACATCCACTCAACAGGAATGAAAACCAAATACACTGAAAGGTACATGGCCTTATGGCCTTACAATAGTTCACTTATCAAATAGTGTCCTTACATACATCGGCTCGCAGGCCGGCCACACATGACAAAATAAAAACAACTATTCTTTATGGCCTTCAAGGGCCAGCACGGCAACATGGGCTCCAGCCTGCTATTTTACACTCGGCTCCGCAGCACCTGCAAGCAACATTCCACCGCACGGTGGCAAACAATGCAACAGTCAGCAAAAGCCGACCAAATTATAACGACTCCGTCCCTTTCTCGGGAAGGTGGTGCTCCTTCCCTGCATATCATTAGCCCAGCTAAACAATTATATAAAAACATACTTCGCCACAAGTGTAGGCTCGCACGGCCAAACACCTCATGCACTCAGGGCACATTAACGGTGAATCCTGACACTTCAGCATCTTCACCACCACCACCAAGATGGCAACCACATGACCATTTATCCTTTCTGACACTATCTAAGGCTCCCGACTATGCCAACGGCCAGTCCCCTTTTTGGGTCTCTCGCACTGAACCACATAGCCCAGGTCCGATTCCACTTGCCCGTTGCTCACAACTACATAGTTCACCTTAAGACTTACGCACGGGCCAAGCTTCTCTCGGATCCTGCCATTTCCAAACAATCATATAACCCAGTTATGTTCAAGGCCAGTTCTCAGACCGCCAAGTTAATAGAATAACGATTCCACTCAGTTTTTCGGGTGCGCCTTGGAGCTAACCTCCAAGGATCCCTGCTGCAATCTACAGTGTAGAAACCCGAAAACCCAAAGCACGGAGTATTCTCCGGCTAATCATAATAAATGCAATATCACCGATCCAGACCAACATGTCCGGGTATGCTTCACACGCAATGCCTATGCCCGTACTTCGATTACGGACTCTATATGCAACACAAGGGGGACTATTCACATCAACCCCAAGGAACACCACGCACTCACCGCACACTCGCGGGAACGGGATTCCCTATGCAGAAAGGAAGAGCTTCACATGCTCAAGTTGAGAATCGTTACCCTTGTAGTCCGCTTTGGCGCCATGGAAAAACTACTCGGATAGAAGTCTTCGCAATGATCTTTCCTCCACGGATCCGCTCTCAGATCTCAAAACGGTGCTCTGATGCTCCGTCGGCGGCTGGAATCCTCCTTCTTCTTCCTCCTCTCTCTAATTCCTTGGAAAGAGAATGGTTTGGAGAGAATGAAGAATTAACTCCCCTATTTTCGGCCTTAACAGAGCAGGAAACCATCTGGGCCGTTGGATCTTATTTAAAGAAAATAAACGGCTCAGATCCGCTCAAAAATCCCCAAACCTGGGTCGAACACGGCTTGGCACACGGCCGTGTCCCGGGCCGTGTGCCTCGATCAAGGCACGATCGTCGAACACAGAGACCCACATGGGCTCAGACACGCCCATGTCCCACTCGACACGCCCGTGTCGCGTTCCTCGACACGCCCGTATCCGGGGGCGTGTCACACATAATCGCCACGCCAACCGACATGACCCTGCTGAACACGAGTACTGACACGGGTAGGCACACGCCCGTATCAAATGACAAGCCCGTGTCATTCAGCCGTGTTCCTTGTTGTGTCCTTCTCGGGATGAAAACGGCCAAAATACCAGCCAGACACGGCCTTGGTCACGCTCATATCCTAGGTCGTGTACCCTTATACAGACACCAAAATCCTCTTTTTACGCGACCAACTCAAATACAATTTTCGAGACATTATACTAAGCCCTAGGGGCTTGTTTCAATCCATATAGAGCTTTCTTAACCCTATAAACATATTTAGAATAAAGAGGATCTACAAAACCTGAGGGTTGTTCAACATAAACTTCCTCTTTTAAGTCATCATTCAAAAATGCTGATTTTACATCCATATGGAATACCTTGAATCCTTTGTAAGCTGCATAAGCAAGGAACAGCCTTATTACTTCCAACATTGCCACTGGAGCAAATGTCTGGTCAAAGTCTATTCCTTCTTCCTTCCTATAGCCTTTTGTTACCAGTCTTGCTTTGTTCTTGGCTATAATGTCATTTTCATCCAACTTGTTCCTATAGATCCACTTAGTTCCTATGACATTGTGATTCTTTGGTTTAGAAACCAACTGCTAGACTTTACATCTTCTGAATTGATTCAGTTCTTCCTGCATGACATCAATCCAACTTGGGTCTTGTATGGCCTCTTCAAATTTCTTGGGTTCCATCTGGGATAGGAAACTTGAGCATAGAATTGTGTTCAAGCTCTTGCTTCTGGTCAGAACACCATGTCTTGTATCACCAACAATTTGGTGTACTGGATGATCCCTTAAATGTCTTATTACTGGAGGCAATCTATCCACAACTTGATTTTCTTCAATCTCCCCACCATGTTGTACTTCATTGTCTTCATTATCAGCTTGTGGGTCTTGTACTCCCCCTGGACAACATCCATCATTTTCTTCATCTTGTCTTGCAAGTTGGTCTTCACTAATGGTTAGCTTGTCCATCTTTTCCTTCAAACCTGTAGAGCTACAAGAAGTGCTAGACAGCTCACAGTTGATTAGATTAGATTCATCAAAGACTACATGGACAGATTCTTCTACAGCTTGAGTAGTCAAGTTGTAGACCCTGTATGCCCTACTGCTGTTATTGTACCCAACAAATATCCCTTCTTGGGATTTGGCTGCAAACTTAGTTAAATAGTGCTTGTCATTATTAAGAACATAACACTTGCTACCAAAGATTCTAAAGTAGGCTAAATTTGGTTTTCTGTCTTTCATAATCTCATAGGGTGTCTTCTTATGGCTTTTGGTGATGGAAGCTCTGTTAAGAACAAGACATGCAATGTTTAATACCTCAGCCCAGAAATATTCTGGGAGAGAAGTATCACTTAGTAGTGTTCTACCAGCCTCAATAAGAGTTCTATTCTTTCTTTCAGCAATCTCATTTTGCTGGGGAGTTCTAGGTGAGGAGAACTCTTGATGAATCCCAAGTTCTTCACAAAATCTTATCATGCATTCAGACTGAAATTCAGTCACATGGTCACTTCTGATTTTGACCATTGAATTGTTAAGTTCATTCTGAATTTGCCTAACAAAATTGTGGAAGATAGTAGGGGTTTCAGATTTCTGCCTCAGGAAGAAAACCCATGTAAATATAGAATAGTCATCCACAACCACAAATGTATAAGCTTTCCTACCTAGACTATGAACTGGCATAGGACCAAATAGATCCATATGTAGGAGGTACAAACACCTCACTGAATCTTTGGTATCAAGACTGTGGAAGGAGGTCTTGGTCTGTTTGCCTTTTTGATAAGCTGAACATACACCCTCCTTGATGCACTTGACCTGAGGACCATTTCTCACTAACTCTTTACTAAAGAGTTGACTTATAGTCTTGTAGTTAAGGTGAGCAAGCCTCTTGTGCCATTTGACACAATGATAAGCTTTCTCATCTACAACTAGGCAAACAGGAGAATCTTTATTCTCACTCACAAAATTTAGACAATAGACATTTCCTTTTCTATAGCCTGTCAGGATGACCTCCTGATCACTTGACCTTCTAATCTGACACTCATTCTTAATAAAAGAAGTATCATAACCAAGATCACTGAGTTGACTTATGCTTATTAGGTTATGTTTCAGACCTTTCACATAAGCCACTTGGGTGATAGTGATAGAGCTATTGGAAATGTTACCAAACCCTTTGATGACCCCCTTTTCAGATCCACCAAAGATCACTTTGGGTCCATTTTCTATGGGAGAGTAATCCTTCAGCATCCTTCTAGTTCCAGTCATGTGCTTGGAACATCCACTGTCCAAGTACCATATTGGGGTATGGTCACTTGGACTCTCCTGCATCAAATAAGATCACTTAACCTTAGAACCCCAATTGTTATTGGGTCCTAGGTTCAGGTTAGCTTGAAATTTGACATACTTCCCTGCAGCCTTTCTGACAGGTAAGCTGGTATTTCTCTTGACACTAATGTTGTGCCAACAATCAATGGCATAATGACCCACTTTTCCACAACACCAGTACTCATATCTATTGTATCTTCTTTTAAGTACAGTCTTAACAACATTGCTGTCAGCAGTCCTTAATTCTGTAGGTACATTGGTCCTTTTATTAAGTGTTGGGGCTTGTGCATCAAACACTGATGATTCTTGAAGAACATGGTGTGTTTGTTCATGGGATGCTCTATTGGCAGTTGCACTTTTGTCATTTTGATCACCATTCTTACAGTGACCATGTGTGATGTCATGGTCATACCTATTAGTAGGTTGCATAACTTTCCTGAAAGGAATAGGGGGTTTTGAGGCAAGAGGCTGAACTGGGGCTTTGCCTTTTCTTTTGGAATTAGCTGCCCTTGTTCTTCCTTTGAAGCCTAATCCTGTCTTACCCTTTTGAAGTATGAAGTTATCAATTGAGGGTAAGACTGACTTTGGCTTTGAGAATTTAGCCACAAGATCCTTCTCTCTTTGAAGTCTGACTTCCAGACTCTTGATGTGATCATTTTTGAATGTAATTGTACACATCTGAATAACAGTTATGTTTTTCAGTTTGGCAACTTCATTCAACTTCAAATCCAGCATTTTTGCTGAATCTGATGCAGCCAATTTAAGAGATGCAATTTCCTTAGCTTGTTTTTTGATAAGGATTCTGCTCCTCTTAAGAGCTTGCAACAGATCTCCATACTCATTAATTAGTTGATGAACATCCCCTTCAGATTCAGAACCATCCTCATCTCTTGATATAGATGCTTCTAATTCTGATCCGGTATAATAATCAGAAATTGAAGATAGGTTGTTTGCCTTACTGGGACCATGCTGATCCTAGCACTGATCTTCCTCAGACAAAGCCATCAGCCCTCTGCAATGATGATCTTCAATCCCATTTATAGAGTCCAGCATTTGCAAGAATTCAGTTTCTACTGAATCCTCTTCAGTAGTGAACAATCCAATATAGGCTTCAGCTTCAGCCTCTTCTCCTGAACCTGATGATGAGGAGTCAGTCCAACTTTTTTGCTTCTTTGCAGCAAAGGATCTCTCCTTCTTGTCCTTATTTTGATGCTTCTTCTTGTCATTAGATTCCTTTCTTTTATCAGGACAGTCAGCTACAACATGTCCGGACCTATTGCAAAAACATAAATAATCTTAGAAGAAGTTATTTTGCTAGGTTTAGTGGCATACCTGCCTTTCTTAGAAGATTTCTTTTTCTGGTAATAGTCATCCTTGGACTGTGAGGAGGATGGCTTGGTTCTCCACTGTTTTTTCTTCATGAATCTTTGGAATTGCCTTGTGAAGGCATCAAAGTCTTCGTCAGAATTAGGGATGTCTGATGTGTAGTTGTCAGAATTGTCTGAGATAACTTCAGCAGCTTTCCTAGGAGGAGATGGAGACATCCTTCTGTCCTTCTTTGTGGCTTCAATTTTGAAGGCCACAGATTTCTCCTTGTACTCAGACCTATTGCTTTTCTCCTCCTCCTTTCTGGCCATAAGATGCATCTAATATGATAGCAGTTTTCCAAATAGGGTTGGAGGAGAGGTGTCTGCAAGTCTGGCCACTTCCCTGATGGCACATATCTTGGTATCCTAGCCCTTGGTTAGTGATCTGAGAAACTTATCATTGAGCTCATATGTGCTAAAGACCCTTCCATATGACATTAGCTCATTAACTATTCTGAAAAACTTCTTGTAGCACTCAGTTATGATGTCTGTTTTGGTTTGTCTAAAACTTTCATATTCTTGATTTAGCATAGACTTTCTGTCCTCTCTTACTTCTTCTGATCCCTCCATGTAGATAATCAAAGTGTCCCACATCTCCTTAGAGGTTTTGTAGTGAACCATGTTTTGGAAAGTTGAGTCATTTATAGTACTAACTATTATATTTTGTGCTCTCTTATCCATAGTGGCTAAGATGATCTCATCCTTTGTCATTTCAGAGTAGCTTTTTGGAGTCCTGAGGTTGGCATCAAGAACTGAGATGTTCATAGGAATGAATGACCCTCCTTTGACTGTGATGTAGATTCTTGGGTCAGAAGCTTCCATTAATAATCTGACTCGCTCTTTTCATATGCCAAAGATTTCCTTTCTATATATGGGTAATTTCATGGATCCAAGTTCTTTGTGATTTTCACCTGAACCCATTTTGACTTTCTGATAACTGTTTTGGAGACCAACTCAGACTATTAAGTCTATTCTTGAGTAACCTGGCTCTGATACCACTTGAAAGAATTGGTTTCAAGATATCCTAAACACCCAGAGGGGGGTGAATAGGTTCAATTCTTTTTTATTAAGGAAGATAATATATGTCGCTAGTAGATAACCTATGCAACAACTATCACAGCACAAATTAAGAGAAACACAGCCAATCACAGCATACACACAGATTTATAGTGGTTCCCCAAGAGATGGGTACATCCACTTTCCCCCTTCGCCTATCTAGTAGTATACTAGATTCGGCCTAACTCCCTTCTTTCCTCTCAGATCCTCAGATCTTACAACTCAGAACCCAGAATGGTTCCTACAGCTCACACTTCACCAAGTGCTACAACTCATATTCTTCCAGAGAATCCTACCTCAGAGTGACTCCACACTCCTACAACTCAGACAATCCTGCCGTACCTCAGCCTCTTTCACCAGGCCTACAGCTCAGAGAAATCAATCCCCTACCTCAGGCACTCAGCCCTACCTCAATCTTTATAAACTTAGGCTTACAACTCAGAGAAATCAATATCTTACACTCAGATCTATAAAAGATCTTACGAAAAAATTGATTATAAAAGAGATAAATCATTCACCCAGGTAGAGAGAGAAAGGGGTGAAGGCTTCTTGATCAGTTCTTAATTGTTCTGACAGCTTAAGATTCAACCTGTCTTAGCTTCTTCAAAGCTTCTTGAATCTGAACAAAGTAAGGTTAATATTCTTGTGAAGTTGGAGATGATCCTCAATCCAGCTTCCTCTTCTTTCAGATGTAGCTCTGAATTCTTGTTGCAGACTTGTTCAGGATCTGCCATCACTGTAACAGAGACTTGTTGATTTCAGGATGAGAAAAAAGCTCACCTTTCTTCGATAGAACATGTCTTTATATAGATCCTTCTCATGTTACCTGCTGATCTGATTTATAACGGCCTTCTGACAGCTCTGACAGATGCAACAACTTTGTTAGTTATGACAGCTGTCAAGTCTTCAAGTCTTGACACCTAATACCTCATTGTACTCTATCTCAGCAGAACATCGTCAAGACAATACTTCAAATGTATCAACACAAATAGACCGTGTGTCGACACAATTCTTGATGATGTCGACACAACTCACATAATGTCGACACAACCCTTCTTTATCTACTCAACACAACTTCTGTGGAATGTGTCAACACAAGTCCTGTGTGTCGACACAATAGCTTCTAGTCTCAACATAGTTGGTGTAGACAGAATTCTGGTGTGTGTCGACACAAGTCCTGTGTGTCGACACAATCTGGCTTCTGGTGTCGACACATCTCCTTCTCAAGTGTCGACACTTGTACTTAGAAAATTTTCCCGCATTTCCTTAACCTGCACATTAAAACTCAACAACCCATCAAATACATAATGATGTATATTATTGAGTTAAGTGGGGCTTCTCCAAATCAGGTACAGTTTCCAATGTACCCAATAGTGGAGATGATAGCTTTATGTGATTATGGATCATCGTGCAACATTCTTGCTTTGCAAGATGTTGAAAAACTGAATTTAAATATCGAATCTGATGTCCAGAAGTCACTAGTGCTAGCTGATGGATCGGTAGTAAAGACCGATGGAGAGATTAAAGATGTGGAAGTGATTCTGAATGGGGCTGTTGTAGTCACTAACTTTTAGGTGTTAGGACCTATGGGAAATACTTTGAAACCCATCTTAGGGGTCCCATTCCTAAAAGCTAGTGAAGCTACATTGCAATTTAATGCGAGCGGTATCACCTTGGCTTCCAAGGTCGGTTGCCTTTACCTCCGTCACTTCCCCTATACTTTCAAATGAACCTGGAGAATTTCTGAAATGGGATGTTTTGCTATCTAATGATTTATCTAGTGCTGCTGAGACAGGTTATCTACCGAATGAGCAAGATCGGGTTAAGAAAATGGTAGAACCGCTGACGTTAGCTGAAGGAGAGTTAGAGACAGAGTCACTTGATGTGAAACAAGATTCAGTTGAGAAGAAATATGAGCTGAGCACGGCTGTAGAAAGCGTGCGGAAGACTGATTTAAAAGCATCGATTTATCCTAACAAAGTTTGTAAGACTGTTAAACAGGTGATTTGGGCTGATCTTTCACCCGCTGCGGGTGAGAAAAGGATGCCCTCAAATGAGAAAGATAGGTGTGATGCTGAATTGGTGGGTGTGGTTATACCACCTTGGCGATCACCATCTGTGGATCTGAAAAGGAAAGAACTGCTCATGCGCAAGGCGCAGAATTTTTCCCACCGGCGCGAGAAGGAAGAGGTTAGGGGCAGGGGAGATTCGTCTTCCCTGGGCCCTAAAGCTTTCACCTTTCCCTCATCTCGCGTGACTGGGGGGATCTATCACAAGTCAGCGTTTAGCTGAGGAGTGAAGGATCTTCGGGGCCCCTTTCTTGCTTTTTCTAGTTTTATTTATTGCTAATGCTTTGTGTAACTTTAGACTCTTTTTGTTTCATTGTGAACTTATGCTCTAAACAATATTTATATAACTGCTAATACAGGTATTTAGTCCACCTTAAGGGCAGTAAATAAAATGGCTTATAGGAGACAACCTAATTTCCCTGCTTTTAATTTGCTCAATTATGCTGCTGATATTATATGTTTATAGTATGCATGGTTGGAGATATTCCCTTGTGCAGGTGGAGTTCGCTTGGGCCGTGGACTTTTTGCTGAAATTAACGCCAATCTTCTGGTATGCTCATTTGTTGAGCATGGGGTAACCTCTCCCTCAACTTTTTTTTCTCTATTTTTATTGCAAATATTGGATTGATTGTTTAGTTTAAGTCTGGTGGGGGAGAGTTATATGGGTTACCTATGCACATGCACTATTAGCACTTTCATACCAAAAGTATATTTTCATTTTCTATTTTTGTATTAGTAAGTCCGCATAGTGCACCTACACCCATATGAGCGCGATCTTAAGCACGAGGTCGACTCAAGTTTTGTGTCAACTTTTAAATAGTGGTGTTGGCTTAGGATGTTTTGATAGAGTAGTTCGAAACTCATGCAGTGATCCTAATCGAGTACTCATGGTGTGTAGAAATAGTATAGATTTAATTTGTCCTTATGCTCGTAGATTTATACTTTTCTGCATTTGTAAACATTGTTTGTACTACTCAAAAGTGTTGAATCTGGAGTAATCAAACGGTAGTGTAGGAATGTGTGTAGCCGTCACTAGCCTCGTATTGCTCGAGTCGGGAGGAAGGGTTGTCTTTCTCGGTGGCTAAGAACTTGCCCCAAGCTACTCTAGAAGCATTGGTGCATGGGTAGTCGAGCTTGAGCGTGATGTAGGCCATCATTTTGGCTTGGTTGAGCCTTGTACCCGTCCTAACGATAATCCTTGCTAGCCTATTTTGAGTCTACCCCTCCTGTTGATTTAGCCCCACTTCGCGATCACCAGATCCTAAAAGCTTTTCCCAGCTGCACACCTCAAGCTCGATGTATTAGTATGTTAATTCTTCCATTGGTGTTGTTGCTGTGGCGTTGATATGTGGTTGTACGGTGAAGTTCTGTTGAAAATTTGGCTGAAAGTATATTATAAAAATCTGGAAAAAGAAAAGAAAAGAAAAAATATATGTGCTGATTTTTATAAAATAAGAAAGTGAAAATGAAAAATCTATTTGCATTATTATTGTGGTGTTAGGCAGTGCACACACCTGTGTTGGCAAGTTCAAGTCTGGTGGTGTGGTGCACTGGCACGTTTTGTTGGCGAGAGGATTTCATTTGTATGAGCTCACTTGGGTTGTGCGTAGCCATCGTTTTTATCCTTTTGCATCCTTACCTACGTATATACCCAAGCCCCATTTTCCCCCAAGTCCTACGGATTCACGCTTGAGTCAAACTAGCGTCGTGGAGAGAGTATGAACGAGCAAGTGTATGGTCCCCGACATTGATGGATTTATTTGGAGGTGATCCCGAGACCCGGTCTTTGACAATGCTCAACTGAGTGGCCTATCTACTTTCTTCCTACGCGTGACTGAATGATTCTCCAGGATTCTATTTTTGAGTAGTTACAATACTTATTTACGTCTGTCGAAATTTATAAACTTTCGTAGCGTAAATACAAATTGTATCTATTATATTTTCTATGCTCATGATGTATTTGATTTTTCGCTTTACTTTATTTGGAAATTTCTAAGCCAGCTAACTATTTTCTAGTTCATGGAGAAATGATTTGCTCAGGACGAGCAAATGTTTAAGTCTGGTGGTGTGATGAGTCCAATATTTATAGGATTTTTCGGCCTCATCTGGGCTTATTTTCTCACTCGTGCACCGCATTCAGCCGGAATTCGGTTATATTTGCTTCGTTCGGTCATGGACCATTTTGTGCACTAATTTGGCCCAAGGGTGTTCAATTGCGCATTCTATTGTTGGGGGTAAGCACGTGGTGCTCCACATGGCTCTTTCTGTTTGATTTTACTGCATTTTAGTGCTGGGAGCTTGTGCTTCAGCTTGGTTTCATTATTGTGCATGTAGTGCATTTTCCCCAAGGCAGGAATTTTGATTTGTGGAAAATGCACGGTCGTGCGTTTCTTTCACGCACGGTTTGTACCAGATTGTGTGTTTTGTTAAGCAGGAGAATCGTCGAGCTAAGCTTGACGAATTTCATCGAGCTGAGCCCGACGATCTTCACACACTGTTAACGCACAGTTTCTTCGGAACCGTGCGGGAAGGAAACACACGGTTTTCCTGTAGCTTTCTTCTTTGTGTGTTTTTTTGTTCCATTCTGTGGATAATCGTGCGCTTTGTTCACACACGGGAGGAAGCGCCCGTGCGCATGTAAAACGCATGGTTCCCATGTGTTGTCCTGATTTCCTGCTTTCTGTTGCTACCCGTGCGATTTCCTTCACGTACAGGCAGAAACGACCGTGCACGAGTAAAATGCACGGGTCAACACTTCTCCTTCCGCAGGCTTATTCTGAAAGTTAATATTGCATGGTTTGCACACGGTCGTGCGCCAAACCATGCGCGCCTATTTTTCTGACCTGCTTCTATTTAAAACACAGATTTCTTCTTCCTGAGGGGAGTTCCGGAGGAGTTCCGATCCAGTCCGTCACAGCTGCCTTTTCTGCTTCTTTGAGCGGGAAAACTCCACCTCCGACCGATATTTTCTCTCTCCTCCTTGGAGAGTAGATCCGGCCACCTTTCTTTCTCCAAAATCTTGTGATAACTCCATCTCCGGCCACCATTTCCTTCTCCAAACTCCAAGCTCCGTTTCAAGCTCATAAGGTGCTGCATCCGTGGAGTTCTCTGGTCAGATTTAACCCAGTGACTACTCACGAAGAAGATGGTTATTGGAAGGAGGTGACAGCCCTTCTGGACCCTGGACGTCATCCGTAGACCGAGCTCGAACAAGGCCCGACAACCCTTGACTCCGGCCGTGAATCTCGGAAAGCCTTCGTGTGTTTGGTTGTATTTATCCCCCTCCTCTTGTAGTTACTTTGTGCTGAACTTGTGGTTGTTTGATTGCGGCTTAAGAACACTGTTTATTTTAAGTATTTCAACATGTCTATGTGTTGTTATATCTTAGATCTTGATTGTGTTGCCGAGCTTCATTTTTTCATGTTCTTGTTGAGATAGTGTTGTTCTAGCGATTGCTAGAAGCGTGTGCGGCGAAGAGGTGATTGTGACCCTCCTTGGCTCATCCATCTTTCATATTACTCTCTTGAGTAATCCACCAAAGAGTCGCAGTGATGGCGACCCGCAATAGGCTTATTAGTGTTAAACTTAGGAAACTCCAAACCAAAACCCCCTTTGTTTACGTTAACACTTGCAATCACTTTTTCAATAGCGAAATCACACTCTCTACTTGCACTCCTCGAGAGATCGATATCCGGGTATTCAACTCCTCAACTTTATTACTTGACTACGATCGGTACACTTGATGATGCAACAATCTCTCAAATGATTCATAATCAAATGAGTCTAGTAGTCCATCTTTATGGAGCTTGGATATGTGTTTCTCATTTATATGATACAAACGACAATGCTAAAGGTATGTAGAGTTTGAGTTATTCATTTTTAGTATTTTAGTATTTTCTATATTATAGATTTGATGGTCTAAGTTCAAAATATATAAACCAATAAATATTTTGATTATATCATAACAAACATCATTCTTAAATATAGAACAACAATTATTCTTAATAATGAAAGAAAAACCAATCATGTTCAAGCATGAAATGGAAATAATGTTTCTAGTTATGAAAGGAACATAATAACAACTATCAAGTTTTATTACAAGCTCATTGGGCAAAGAAAGACGATAAATTCCTACGGTGACAGCAACAACTCTTGTTTCATTGTCAACATGCGGGTCCACCTCTCCTTTACTCAACAATTTTATCCTTCCCAGTTCATGCACATTTATACAAATGTGAGAACCACATCCAGTATCCAATACCAGGATGGAGGAGCAGAAAGGTTTATCTCTATAACATAGATACTTGAAGCGGAAGTCATACCTCCCTTCATCTTTTGCAGACCCTCAATGTACGAAGGACAATTCCTCCTCTGATGACCAGTCTTGCCACAGTGGTGACATTTCCCTTCTTTCGCGAATCCTTTCTTTTTAAGTGCTGAAGACTTGGGCTCCAGAGTAGACTTAGGTCCTACCTTCGTCCTCTTGAAGCCCTTGGCTTTGCCCTTGCCTTTATGCACCATCAGTATGAGACTAGCAGGCTTGACCTTCTTCATATTGATTTCGACAGTTCTCAACATGCATAGGAGCTTGGGCAGTGTCTTGTTTATTTTATTCATGTTATAGTTCAAGACGAACTGCTCATAATTGTCCGACAATGATTGCAGGATCAGGTCTGTAGCCAACTCTTGGCCTAGAGGGATGCCTAATCTCTCAAGGTTCTCTATATACCTAATCATCTTGAGTACGTGAGTCCCTACTAGGTCCCGAACTCCCATCCTACACTAGAACAACGCCTTAGTGACGTCAAACCTCACTTGACGAGCTTGACCTTGAAACATTTTCTTGAGATGCTCGTCAATTTTCTTGCAACCCTAGTTCCCATGTTACTTTTGGAGCTCAGAGTTCATGGTTGCTAGTATGAGACATTCGACATCTAAGGAGTCGTCAAGATACTTCTTATAAGCATCCTTATCAAAACGGGACGCATTCCCGATAGTCTCTTCAAGGGATTCATCTTCCAAAACATAGAGCTTGCGCTCTTTCCTGAGAATAATTCTCAAACTCCTGTACCAGTCTAAGTAGTTCGTCCCACTCAGTTTCTCCTTCTCAAATGATAGCTCTGAGGGACAAGTTGGAGTGAGATCCACTAGCCGTGGAAATTCTACAAGGATACATCAGATAAAAATCTATACTACATTTCAAAATACATTTTATTATTTCAATTAGGACTTTAATCAAAATAACTTCCAATATTTTTATCAAACTGATAACCCTCGATATCAATTCAGAGAGTATATGTGAGTTACACTCTTAGTGTACAAGAACCCTATTTCACTAATACTATGAGTCAACTTTGGCTTTTCACTCACAATGCAGTTATTTAGTTAGACAACGCTTGCCAATTTCATCACAATGCAACTCCTATATGGCTGGTGAATAACTCTTTATTCGCATTCATCATATAGTGTATGCCAACCCTATGCCTCTGGGCACTTAACCTTTGAGGTCACCTAATGACCCGATGTTGATAGTGGGATATCACAAGTATCCGCTCACACCCTTACCAAGATAGATTAATATACCTTGCTTTGGCAAGCCCACACTTCATAGATCGAGGAAGGAAGAGTGTCATCCACCGGAAGGCATCTGAATACTTAATATTGCTTAAGAGATTTTTAAACATTTGATTAATACTTAATCATGGTTAATTATTAACCAGTGTGCACATCCACAAAATAAAACAACAGAAATCAGAATCCAAATGCAACCTAGATGTGCATAAGGAAATCATCAAGACTTGATGAACTGGGCTAAATCTGAACATCCAGAACTCTTCTAAATCTTCAGATCTACATGCACTAGACATGAGCAACACATATTCCACTTACACAGTAGACAAGCTCGTCTCTCTATGTGAGATTCAAAATCTAACACACTTAGTTTAACAAACCAACAAGAGGGATAGTTATTGTTAAAGAGTAATAAAGAAATAAACAAAGAAATCATATGTGTTCTTGGTGATGATCCAAGAATAGATTTGGGCATTTTAGAACATTTCTAAATTTCCAGATCTACACGTCATGGATTTAGCAACTTCTGGAATAATGAATATCGTTGAACCTCCATCTGATACCACTGTTGGGTTTTGCTATACGTCACAATAGTTGTGTGCAACCAAAAATTAGGAACAAAAAAATCCAAAAGAGTTCGGATCTAGCGATGAACATTAATCAAGAAAAAAGTGTTGTAAAATAAAATTACCTTTGCGAGATTGAGTCGATACTCAACCTAGATGCTCTAGAAGATCTGTCGATCACTTAACGGCTAGAGTCCTTAGTGCAGAATAGTGTCCGCACCTCTACAGTTGATCCACACGAACGAGAGAACCCGTAGAGTCTTGTCGAACAAGATTTAGATCGGGAGAGGGCACTCTGCGTATTCACGGACTGCTAGGTCTGTTACAGAAGAGGTGGCGGCGACACTCGCCAGAATCAGGCTAAACGACGACGACGGGACCGACAAAGGCGAAACAACTTCCGTCAGCCTTTTAAGTTTCGAGTTTTTTGCACAGTGCGGCTCGTGTGCTTAGACAGAATGATCCTTCAAGTCGATATCGAGAGACCCTAAAATTCTTCTATTTATACCCAAAGGAATAAACAGAACAACCCGTCGCTATTCGCAGACCCAAGACTTGGAATACAGCGTTTCGACCAGACAACCCTTGTCTCGACGAATCGTCGAGTATCCATAACATATTCGACGAATCATCGAGTATACATAACATACTCGACGAATCGTCGAGTATCCATAAGATATAAGACGAAGGCGTTGAGTGAACTCAACACACTCAATGCTCTCAGCGCCAGATTCGTCGAATCAACCTTTGACTCGACGAAGGAGTTGAGTGAACTCAACACACTCAACGCCTGAGAACTAGACTCGTCGAATCAACACCTTGACTCAACGAATCGTTGAGTGAACTCAACGTACTCAACGCTTAAGTGCCATACTCATCAAATCAACACTTTGACTCGATGAATCGTTAAGTAAACTCAACACACTCAACGTCATCATTCGACGAGTCAACACTTGACTCAACGAAAGCATTGCGTGGTCTCAACGCACTCGATGCTTTCAAAGCCTGACTGAGCTAAGTCATTTCCACTCATCATATGAGGATAGCCAAACTAATCAAATCTCCCAATTTCTTCAAACATTCTTATGTGCTACCCTGATAGGCTCATACTGCGTTGGCAATGAGACTACATGCTTGATCACTTCCAGATCACAATAGTAACACCAACATAATGAACTGCCTTCACTCAACGCATCTAGACTTGGACAAATTTCAGCCTTGTCAGCATCCTGTCCTATGTCCTTCTGTCATTGTCCCTTAGATAACATGTCTAATCAAAAAAACAAAGAGCCCACTGCATACAAAGAACTTATAGCATGCATCAGATACAAATATGTGTATACCGTTGTCCAGTAGACCTTTTTCAAATCTGAGACATTGTGATCAATGAACCCAACATGATCCATATTATACCTTAGTGCATCTAGACCCAACATTACGTTCATCGTATGCTTATGTGCTAGATTTCAAGCTAATCCAAAAGAATATCATATAAAGGTAGTGAAGCGAATTTTTAAATGTCTAATTAGCATATCTAGATTAGGACTATGGTATTCATTCAATGACTCCTTTATTTTGCACGGCTATTCTAATTCGGATTATGTTAGTTGTTCGTTAGATAGTAAAAGTACAGTAGCACATATCATTTTTAGACCCTTCACTTGTAGCATGGTCGAACATGAAACAAAATTTTATTGTCCTCTCCACTACTGAGGCCAAATTCATCACACTAGAAAGTTATTGTGCACAAGCCTTGCGGATGACCCAAACTCTATAAGACTTCGAGGTTCATCTCACTAATGTAGAAATCTATAAGACAACAAAATCGGTATAAATTTAACGAACAACCCTGTGCATCACTTTAGATCGAAACATATAGGCGTGCATCATCACTTTATTAGAGATCATATTAAAAATGAGAACGTTCATGTTAACTTCATAGGAACCGACTCACAACTAACAAATATCTTTATCAAACATCTTCCTGATGCACGAATCACCATATTTAGACTAGAATAAGGAGTTTTGGACATCTCAAATTAAATTCATAATCTTTGTGTTTTTTTTATTCCTTTGCACAACTAGATAAACATTATATTGCAAAATCATAATCATAAAAAATTGAATGCAAAAAATCTTGAAAAAACATGAATTTTAACTAAAAAAACTGAATCTCTGTTACCACGGCTAGGCGTTATCGCAAATACTGGTGCTAGTATAAAATCTATTTTTTTTGTTTTTCATTTTCCTTTATTTTAATCATTTTTTCATCCTGCTAGAAAATTAACAAAAAATTATAATTTTTTTTTGGAATAACAAATTCAAATATATGTTCTTTTTTAAATCATTTCAAAAATCAACTACAAAATTTAAAAACATTAAAGTACAAAAATATACTTTCAATTATTTTTTGTTTTTTATGTACCAAAATACAAAAAAACTATTTTGCCGTAATTGCAATATTTTTAAAGATGATTAGGTTTAACTTTTTTTAGACCGATTACAAAAATTTTAATTTAGAACAATGATAAAAATAAAAGGATGAGTTTCCACATGAAGATGAAATAAAAAAATATTATTCCAATGAGAATATTCACTTGTCTCCGAATTTATTTGCTTGTCTTTGAGATTACTCACTTGTCTAAGGTAATGAATTTTTGAGATAATGCTAGTCTCTAAGGTATTGAACTTGTACATAATTTTGCAGAAACCTGAGCACATTTCTGCGTGTGAACATCGGGTGAGACCGGACACACAAATTTCTGCGCCCTTGATGGAGATTGGATAGATGAGATTTCGAGACCCGTCTCTACTGTCGCGTAGCAACATGGATTGCGAGTCCTGTAGCAACAAGGATTGCGAGTCCTGTAGCAACAAGGATTGCGAGTCCTCTATCCAGTTCCTCTACTCTTAAATTTTGTTTTGCCCCGTCTCTGACTTGGCTTTATCCAATTTTTGTTGACGTACTCATGGACGGAATCACCTGTCTGTTCTCCGCCCGAGCCTCCAGGGTTACCTTTGTCTCCGGTGGGTTTTCACTGAGGAAAGTTTTACAGAAAGCCCCATCAAGTCTCCATTTACGCAAGCTTCCCCGAGAAGGGCGGATAGTGGCTCGGCTCGGCAGCAACGGTTATAGGCCCAGACCTTCTGGTGGCTCGCGAAGAAGTCCACGCACACCCCGCATCGTAGATTCTGATTATGACCCAGGACTCGATCTTGACAGGGTTCAGTGAGATTTCTCTCTGCTTTGATGCACTATTTCAACTTTTTGTTTTCCAAAACAATTGAAATTTGTGAAGTTCACGCATTGTGATTGCAAACTCATTAGATTAGTGTGTCTTTGTGCGGGTTTATTATCTCGCTTAATGATATTTTGAAGGTTTCAGTTGGCTGTGTTGTTTGGATGCTACAGAGTGATGGGAGATCTATAGTTTATGTGAAAAGTAGAACATTCTTCTATGTCTTCCTTGTTGACATTTCTTGTGCCTCCCTATATTTGGGCTAATAGTGAATCAAGAATGATGGACATCAATTAAATTTTAACAAAATTTAGATGGTCACTTCATATGATTAATTAGTTATGAAAAGAATCTAAATTTGTGCGTGACAAAGAAGCCTTTGCATGTAAAAACCAACAATACTATAGTGCTAATGCTTGTTTGATTTGAAATGTAAATCCTTCTAGTTTAAGAATTTTAATATATTATACTCTCCATATTTGGATGAAAGGTACCTTATTATTGATATTTTACTGGTTTTATTATAATGAATCCTTCTGATATTCCCGTTCATGTTTATTTTAGCATGGTTACCATTGAAGTCATATGAACCACATTAATCCTTGTTTTAAATATGGCGATCAAATAAAATTATTGTTGAAACTGAAAATCGGCTTCAGTGAAGTTCGAACCCTTGGGAAAGTGGTGACCGCACACTTACTTCTCCCTAGCGAGCATGAACGACCAAAGACTTAAAACCAAAACCGATCCAAGGCTCCAGCACGGAGGTCCCACCACATACCCGAAAGATCTTAGAGCGCTTCCCCTCCTTAGCTAGTGCTGAGCTAAGGGCACCTCTGAAAGAAATAGAAGATCAGAGAGTAAGAAGATTGGAATGCTTGAAAGGCTTGCCTTTTGAGGCACCCCCTTGGGTCTATTTATAGTTTTTAAAGTTGGTCTTCCAACAACGTACCTCCGCTGTTTGGAATGGCTATATGTAATCCAGGTCGGCCTGCCAACAACGTAACTCTACTGTTTTGAAAGGCTATGAGCAGGCCAGCGTGAGTGAAACAGTAAAAATACAACATAGATCACTGAGCGAGTGGCCCCCAAAAGACTCCACTCGCCTGGGGCGACGAGTGCTCGATGGGACTGGCACTCGCCGCCTTCTTCTGGCCCTGGGCGAGTGCGGACCCGCCCACCCCTACTCGCCCGCTACTTGCCGAGAACTAGTGGCAAGTGCGAGCCTACTTGCTCCACTCGCCCCACTTCCATCCCACCCCGCCTGGGCGAGTCGGCGAGGCTGCCGAGCTCTCGCTTCCCTTCCAAGTCGCTTGGGACTTACACTGCCCGATTTGGCTGGTCTGGCTCCTATCGATCCTACTCGCCGGATATGGGGTTGTACACAATCGCCGCTCTTTGCGAGGTTGCCCCAAGCTCGGAAAGAATCATCCAACCCCGCAAAATTCGGCGAGTACGACTGGAGCCAGAGATAATCTTTTGGCGGGGTCCACAAACGGCTATATATATGCCCTCCTGCCTGGGAGTGACTCTTGCTATTCCCCTTACTCTGATTCTGCCGAGATGCCTCACTCCAAGGAGCTCCAAGAGAGGCTTAGCCGTGCCCGGGAGCTCGATGCTGCTCGCGCTGCCGAGCTGGTCTCTTTGTCGCCCAATCCTTTGCCGCGCAAGTCGCCAAAACACAAACCCGTCAAGAAGGCCAAATCTGACCCAAAAGTTGCCGAGTTAGTCTACCATGATCTGGCCTCAACCCCAGATCATGGCCTGGCTTCTTCCTCTAAGCTATCCGCTGAACCAAAAGAAAAAGAGATCATCGACCTTCCTGTCGACCCGGACACCCGTCAGAATGGTACTGAAACTTCTGTGCCGCGAGTAGACTCTCCTCGCGGCGATTCGCGCCCCCAATCATCTCCTGAAGGCCGCACGAGAAACCCATCGCCTCCCTTTGGTGCCACTGGGCTGCGCTCGCTACCGCTGAAGTCGCCGGCTCGCGAGTCGCCTCGGGTTCCTACCCCCAGTCCTATACTCGCAGGGGGGGGGGGGCGGTGTGCCGGGGACATCCCCATCCCGAACTTCATTCTGATCTCCCCAAACTCTCCTGTTCCAGGTCGCGGAAAGGCCCTTCAGCCTCCTCTCGCCCGCCCACTTCAGGGTCAGCCAAGTTCTCGGCAGCTCCACCTCGGCGGGACCATCTCGCGACGTTAGTCTATAACATTCATCATTTCTTCAAACCTTAGCTCCTCATCTGAATTTGTTATTCTCGCAGGCCTTCCTGACCACTTCGAAGTCGAAGAATCTTCCGAGCCAGCTCGCCACTCGCCAGCTCCTTCGCCTAATGTGAGAGGATTTCCTGGACGCCTCGCTGGACCCTGCCGAGCTAAGGAGGTGAACTGTTGAAGTTCTTAAGAAGCAGGGACTCGCGCTGTGCTGGATCCAGGAGGACAACTTACTCGGCAGACAACGGTTGCAGGCACTGGAAAAAGATTGTGTGTTGCTGGCGGACGAGGTACGACGCTTCTCGGCGAGTGGGATGACTTCTCCCCCCCCCCCGCTTATGGATCGAATCAATGAGAACATGCGGCTCATCCACCAGGACCTAGAGCTGGTCCGCGAGTTCAACAACCCGCACCGACCTCCGGGGATGGGGACACGAGGCCGGGGTATATGAAAATGGCTTCCTAGCTGAAAATGGCTCCTACTCGCCAGATATGGGGTTGTACAATTATCTCTTGAAGATTGCTATTTCATGGGGGTACCCGAAGATGATGCCTAATTCGGCAAATTCTTTCTTGTCACTTTGCACTTAACCTTTAGGCTAGATTGCATCATAACGGAACAACCAAATTTGCTACAATATCAATTTAAAGTGAGCATTGATGGATGTTTCTATCATTACTTTATCGACATTACAAACTTAACCTATAGTGTGCATCAGAGAATAATGAAGGTCTATGATTAACTCCATCTGGGATTCCTTTCACTAGAGGTAGCCATTATAAAATCTCTAGGTTGTTAGACGTAAAATCAGAGAAATTGCTTTGATACCTCTTGTTGGATTGTATGTCAACCTTAGAGGGTGAGGTGGGGTGGGGTTGGGGGGTTAATAAGGTATTTTATTGTTCTTAAAGAGTTATGCACAATGAAAATTACAATCAATCACAAACACAAAGACTACACGAGCTATGAATAAAAGTACAAAAATTATTTTATTCAGGTTGAATGTTTGCGATCTTATAATGCTAAGATCGAAGGAAATATTATAACTCTTTTGCATTTCTATACCGAATCCTCTTAATCTGGTTGGCTCCCATCAATCCGCCCTCAAATGAGGGCAAACACTCTTCACCCTGGAGAGAACTAGGTCAACCCAACATATATGTCTTTTCGAAGAAGATTTCTATTTCGCTAGATCTACCCCAATCTAGATGCCCTTGCAAGGATGATTTCTATTCACTAGACCTGCGTAGATCTAGACGCCCTCGCATGGACAATTTCTCTTCACCAAACATACCCTGGTCTAGATTCTCCCGCAACGATGATGTTGAAACCTGTGGAGACCGGGCGGTCTGTATTCTAGTCGCAGCAGTCTGTCTGTTCAGCGGTCTGGCGGTTTGGACTAGCGTCCTGTCCTAGCGGTTTGGTAATAGCTCGCAACAGTGGCCTGGTGGCTGTCCGCAGCAGCGACCTGGTCGCTGTCCGCAGCAGCGACCTGGTGGCTGTCTGCAGCAACGGTCTGGTGGCTATCCACAACAGCGACCTGATAGCTTTCCGCAGCAGCGGCCTGGTGGCTATCCGCAGCAGCGGCCTGGTCGCTATCCGCAGCAGCGGCCTGGTCGCTATCCGCAACAGCGGTTTGATGGCAATCCACAACTGCGGTCTGGTGGTACCCGCAGTTGCGGTCTGATGGCTGTCCGCGACAGCGGTCTGATAACAACCCGCTATTGAAGTCTGGTGACCTACGGTGGCGGTCTTGCTGTTTTACTCTGTTACCGCCAGGTGGTCTTCCTCAGCCGTTCTTCCTTGTGCAGTGTTGCGGTTTGTCTCACACAAACCGTGTACGCCGCGCGGCTTGTATTTAGTCCCACATTGTCTGTTGTATTTTATTCTCTCCCCTCTTTTCTATAAATAAGGGGGCATACTTTTGTATTATTTATCTTTTTGGAGCAATAAAATTTGTCTTTTATTTAAATTTTTTACTTGTTATCAGTGCCAGTTTCCTTTGCTCCGGTTTCCTTGCGCTCTCTTTTTTCTAACCGCGTGGTTTCCCTCCCGCCCTCCCTTGACTAGTCGCATTTCTTGCGGCTTCTTCTTTCTTCTCTTGTGCTCTTGCGGGCTGTTGTGTTCGCACGAGTTGTTTTCTCTACTCGTGCGGTCTCTTCCTCTTCTGCGGCCTGTTCTTTGCCGGCATTCTTTTCTTGTTCGCGCGGTTTGTTCTGTTAAACCGTGCAGTTTGCTGTTGTTTCCTATGGACACTCCATCTCTCTCTTCTTCTTCTTCCACTTTATCCGCGCCTCTCTCTTTCATCTTCTTCTATTTCTGCTTCTGGTTATTTGGGTACTGCTTCCAAGCTTACAAGTCCAAATTATCCTGTCTGGAGCGTGTCCTTTATTTTTCTGTGGCGCTCTCAGCGTAAGCATCATCATTTGACTGACGTTTCCCCTCCTTCTGGCTCTGCTTCTTTTGATGATTGAGATGCTAGTGATGCCTTGGTGCGTACTTGGTTAGCCAACAGTTTGTCTGATGAGTGCCTTTCTGTCATTCGACATGATTCGACGGTCAAGACTGCCTGTAATCATCTTGCTACTTTGTACTCCAAGAGAGCACAAACTTCGCGCATTTATACTTTATATGCGAATCTTTTTGCTCGATCGGTCATGACTCCTGCTGCTGCATATCAGGAGTTTCAAACTCTTGGTGCTGAATTTCTTCAACATAGACATTTTTCTGCTGATCTCGCTGAACAACATAAACACTTTCAGGAGATTCTTGTTGTTTGCTACTTACTTCGCCTACCTGACTCGTATGATATGATTCGAACAATAAATTCTTGGAGATGTGGATACTCCGACTTCGGATGCTACTGCTGCTCGCATTTCCGCTGTTACGACTCTTCTTCAGTGTCCTTTGCTTCCATCTGCATCTCCTGATATTGTTGCTCATCCAGCTCGTCATGACAACTCTGGTGGTCGGGGGGGGGGGGGGGGGCGTACTGGTGGCCGTGGTTACTCTAAGTTTCTTTGCTCTCATTGTGACAAAGTTGGTCACTTGGTTAATCGTTGCTGGGCCAAACATCCTCACCTTCGTCCTGCTTCGGCTGATTTCTCCAAAAAGTCTACTTCTTCTTTTGCTCTATGTTGCACCGACACTGACACGCGACACGCGATACGACACGACACGACTCGCGACTCGCAAATTCTCAAAAAATATCATATTTCGACACACTGAGACACGTATATTAAATATTTATTTTTTATAATTATGAAAATCCTAAGACATTTAGCAAACAATTAAAAATAAACAAATAACAAATATTCAAATAAATCATGACATGTTTAAATATTACTAATCAAATATTCAAATGCAAAACTTAACCGAAGGTCAAAAAATGATAGAACATTAACACATTACCTCTTCTTATAGTTTTTTCACCTCAAATAGATCACTACTTAAGACTTTTACACACTTTTCAATTCAATTTCCACCAATGATTAACAAATGTGCTTTCACTCTTTTATATGAACTTATAAAACGTTTTTCACAAAAATTGTACTTCCAAGACAATTGCCTCCCGCCTCACCGTGAGTAGCCAGCTTAGGGACATATGTCCGATTGAGAGAGACACGCATGTCCGATTGAGAGGGACACGACCGTCCGATTAAGCGGGACACGCGAGTCCCGCATAAGCCAGCGTGTCGGACTTCCGACACGAGTGTCAGAGAGTGTCAGAGAGTCAGACGAGTGTCGGAGGGTCCGACACCCACACGCTGGGCATTTTGAAGTGTCGGTGCTTCATAGCTTTTGCTACTTCTTGTGCTGCTCAGTTGGCTACTATGGGTAGGTGGCTCATTGATTCTGGTGCTACTAATCATATGACGGGTAATTCTCGTCTTTTCTCTTATCATATTTTTCATTGATGGGAGTTCGCAGAAGAACTCTTTATCAAGGAGGTCCGGGGATCGAGCCCTGAGCTCAACAACCTATCGGCTCCGTTGTGGGGCCGGGGATGGGTTGGGGCGTACGGCCCGCGGACCTGATAAACCCCCCTGGTGGACTCCATGGCGGGCCCCTGGTGGACTCGAGGGTGGCGGGCAGATGAACTCTTGGCCGTGCATCATATTTTAAGCTTACAAAATGTTTGCACTCTATGAGGTATGCATTGGAATAATTTTTAATTCATTTAAATGTGTCGGCTTTGAGATCACTTCAGTAAAAATAACTTATTAGTTCCATATATTTAGTCAAAACATTTCATTTTCATGTTTTTTTGGTTCACTAACATTACATTTCTTGCTCCAGGTCAGCTTCTGTAAGGCTCTTAGATGAACAACAGAATATGGTTTGTCTTTCTCCCTTGCTTCTGTTCTATTTGACTAGTGCACTTTTAAGGCTCCATCTTTTTTACTTCATAATTAATTTTTTTAAACGCAGGTGGGCATTTATTCAAAAGGTGAGGCCATTCAGATGGCTGAGGATGCGGAGCTAATATTGGTACATACCAACAAAATAAGCTGCAAAATTTAAGTTTTAACTTTTCTAAGCGTTAATACTGTTTCCTTTTTTTTTATGAATTGTTCTAACAAGCACCAAGTGTGCTTTGCTTGAGTTGATTGATTATTGTTAATATGGAATTAAGTATTTTTTTGATACTTCTCAAAATAGTTTTTTTTTTCATTTTTTTGTACGGCTGGACCTATGATTTATTTTAACTCATTTTTGTATATTGGTTGTGAGATTCTTGTTAGAGTTTTCATGGAGATTTGATATCATAGAGACCAAGTCTATGAGATAGGCTTTGTAGGACAGTAGATCTAATGGGTTTGGTGAGGAGATCTGCTAATTGGTTGGTAGATTTAGCAAAGGGCATCACAAGAGGCCCATGTTGAACTTTCTCACAAACAAAATGATGTAGAGCAGACTACGTGTGTGTAAATACTAGAATCCAATCCAAATGATATGTGTGGGAGAATAACTCAATTCCCTTTTACGACTACATGCAACGCATTAAAAACTTAGACAGAGAGATCAAACAAAGCAATATGATTAAAATTGCACTTAGATAGTTTAAGACAATCAAAATTATTTCTTTAATCGAGCCGGTTTAGGCTTTCCTCCGCGTGGAGGGTCAAATGCAAGAGTGCGCGGAGAATGGATCATGCAAATCACTAGAATAATCCAAAGCAATGATCACGATACTATAGGTCCAAGCGAGTATAAAACCACAATATCACATACTAATAATGAGAATTAAAGTTCCATATAACAAAATAATAATCACGAAATAAGGGGCAACCGTAATCGTGGTAGATTCGATGGTAGGTCATCTTGTTATGATGTCCCGGATTGGCGGCGCCATCGGAATAATGGAGGTGCTTTGAAGGGAGGGTGGTGGTCAGGGGAATGAGGTGGAGCTGGTGGGTGGGATGTTGGGTTGAATCGGAAGGGTGGACTTGCTGAAGGAATTGCATGGGTTTCCAAATGATATAAGTGGATTCATTTGAGGGCTGGGTAGTTTTTTAGGGGGCTGGAGATGTGGGGTTACTGTGGGTTACGAGAGGAATTTCTGGAAGAAAAAGGGGCCAAACATTGGGTTGTCTGTGAAGAATGGAGGGGGGTTTTGTGGACTGGGTTAGGTTTTGACAATGCTTTAGTTGTGGAGTTACTGGGTTCACGAAAAAAATGAAAATAGGGGGAAAGGAGTGGGGTTGGGTGCTGCCTGTAGGAGATGTTTACGAGCAATGAAAATCGAGGAGGGGGAAAATCGGAGGAAACCTATTGAAATAATATCTAGAGGTGAAAATAGGGGAATCGTGGAGTGGCTTGCTTGGATGCTTACAAGGGATTTTCAAGAGGCAGGCTGCAACAGTAAGAGGGAAAAATCTTGGGATATAAGATACAGCCCTAAGGACTCCACCTTAGGGCTTCGCGACATCGCACTACAAGAGATTGCCGGATTTCAGGAAAATCGTTTCTCCAAGTTCAATAATGATCAAGATGGCCTCCCCTTACTCCTATTTATAATAAAAGGACATTAGGGCACCCTAATATTAACGATTATGATTGATCGATAGTGTTAAGTGCCCAATCTAAATAACACGCTCTCTAGGGGAAAGTCGGAGAATGACCTAAATATCTCTAAAATGGGGCGGCCTATCGGGATACTCTTTGGGTGGAATGTAAAAATAGTCCTCGCTTGTGTGACGTGTATCAAAATGATTGCACAGTTTTGAAAGGCACGCCTGAGGGGCCGGGCGCACGAGGCCCAAGCAGCTGCGCCTTGGCAAGGACAAGGCGGGCGTTGTGCCTCGGGCGCGCTTCAAGCGCGCCAGGCGCTCGCCTCGTTAGTCGTCTAGGCGCAACTCAGGCGCGCCTCAACCCAGGACCGGTCTAAACCTAAAAAACCCGACTCATTTTCCCGTAGCCTATTTTAGGGCATCAACTAAGAATCGAGCATTTTGTCCGCCCGCTCTTCTTTTCGGAATCGTGTCTCTATTCCTCCCGGCTCTCGTTGTCCTCCATTGTTCTCGCCGGAGTCACTATCGCTCCTCTAGTCCTCTTGCTTTCTATACTCGCCGGAGACGCAGGAGGAAGCCTCAACTCTTCTAGCCGCTCTTCTTTCCGGAGTCACGGTCACTCCTCTATCCCCTCATCTCTTCTTTTCATTATAAGAATCTTTTTCTACTTTCTCTTCTTTTCTTTTCTTTTCTTTCTATGTTTCATCAAAGGGAAAAAATCTAAAACATAAATTTGTTTTAGTTTTTGTTTTAAAGTGATGGACAAAAATCATTTTAGGGCATCATTTTACTAAATCATTAATGCATTTTTTTTGAAATGTTGAGCATAAAAACATCTGTGCAAATTCGTAGAAATATCTATGATGCAATTTTTTAGTTTTTGTTTTAAAGTGTTTGTGTCTCATGTTTGATGTGTATATCTGTGAAACCAAATGTCAATTATGCACGTACACTTAATATTTGGTGGAACAACATGAATGTGTGTAAGTAAGCTATTCTTTGTAGCGCTTAATGTTGTGAAACAACATGATATATTTTGTGTAATGTTGTGGAGCATAGCTTTTAGGAATGCTCTAGTGTTGGCGGTCTGACAGATTGGTTTTGGCAGTCTGGCAGTTTGGTTTTGACGATCTGGTGCTTTGGTTTTGGCAGTCTAGTGGTTTGGCAGACTGGCGGTCTGGTCTGGTGATCTGCCTTGTGGTCTGGCAGTCTGCCTATGGTCCAATGATCTGGAGGTCTGATCGTTGGTGGTTGACTGACTTCTAGAGGACTGGTTCTGAAGGTTTTACAACTGATGTGGTGGTCTGGTCCTGGAAGTGTGGCAGTCTGGCGGACTGGTCTGACAGTCTACCTGGCCTGAGGGTCATTGAGACCGTCTCCTTGGTAGGACAAGCAAGGCTTGAAGTTCTATCCGCTGTTGTGGGTTCGCGGTCAGAAGGCTGAGGCCGCTGTGGATAGAGAAAGCAAGATGATCTAACCGCTGTTACGGTTTGGCGGTCAGGAGGCTGAGGCCACTGCAGTTTGGCGACTATAGACGTCTGACCGCTTCTGGTGTTTATGGTGGTCAGCGACGATCTGAGGGGAAGAGACCGACGGACTCTTATTAAGGAGCGGATAACTTGTCTAACCGTTCAGCTCTATGCGGTCTGTAAATGACAGATCGCCTAGTCGGCCTGTTGTAATTGAGTCTCACATCGTCTATTGTATTATATTTCTATCTCCTTTCCCCTATAAATAGGGGCTTATACCCATGCATTTTATCCTTTTGTGAAATGAAAATCCTGTTATTTAGATTTTCTCACATAGTATAAAAAGAAACCCGATCCTTGCGGACTCCGGTTTTCTAACCGTCCGCTGAGCTTTTCTGCGCCCTCTACGGATTCTGGTTTCTAACCGTCCGCTAAGCTCTTCTGCTGCCTCTGTAGACTTCGATTTTCTAACCGCCTTCTGAGCTTTTTCTTTGCTCTCTGTGCTGCGATCTCTGTATTGCCGCGCTGTTTCTTTTTCTGCCCTCCCCTTTTATGGCGACAACAAAATTTTTTTCTTCCACTTTGTCTGCATCCTCCCCTCAGACCGCTTCTGTTGTTTCCACTCCTTCTGGCAGTCTTGAAACTGCTTCCAAGCTGACTAGCCCAAACTATCCAGACTGGAGTGTTTCATTTGTATTCTTGTTGCGGTCTCAACGCAAACACCATCATCTCACTGATGGCCCTACAGTTTGAGGGTCTGCTGCCTTTGATGATTGAGATGCCAGTGATGCTTTGGTCAGGACATGACTTGCTAATAGTCTGTCTGATTAGTGCCTACCCATCCTTCGCCATGATGAGACGGTCAAAACTTCTTGGACTTATCTTGCTGCTCTGTACTCTAAGGACGCTCAGACTTCATGCATAGACACGTTATATGCTGATCTGTTTGCCCGTCCTACCTTGACTCCTGATGTTGCTTACCAGGAGATGCACGCCCTTGGCGCTGTAATTCTTCAGCATCGCCCCTTCTCCGCTGATCTTGCTGAACAATACAAACACTTCCAGAAACATCTGGTTGTGTGTTATTTTCTTCGACTTCCAGAGTCTTATGACATGATTAGACAACAAGTTCTTGGCGAAGCTGACTCTCCAACTCTTGATGCTACTACTACCCGTATCACCACTGTTACTACTCTTCTTCAGTGCCCTCTACTTGCCTCTCCACCTCATCCCGACACCTTTGCTCATCCAGTTCGTTCTGGCAATTATAGTGGCCGTGGAGGTCACTCTGGTGGGCGCGGCGGCCTGTCTCGCCATCTCTGCTCTCATTGTGGCAAGACATGACATCTTGTTGATCGTTGCTGAGCCAAATATCCTCATCTTCGCCCGGCCGTGGGTAACACCACAAAGAAATCAACATCTCTCGCCTCTTCTTCATGAAGCGCTAATGTGGTTACTCAGGGTAAGTGGCTTATTGATTCAGGAGTTACTAATCACATGACAGACAATCCTCATTTGTTCTCTTGTTTGGACAAGCATAACCCGTCTTCTCCAGTTTTTGTTGCGGATGGTACTCCGTCGCCTTTGCGCGGGATTGGTACAGTCTACTTCACTCTTTCTTTGCAGCTTGAGGACATGCTTTATGTCCCATCCTTTCCGTGCAATTTAATATCTGTTCCCACTCTTTGTAAAAAACTAAACTGCACGGTTGCCTTTTCATCCAATATTTATTCTTTTCTGGATCCTCACTACAAGGAGAAGATTGCTACTGAGATGTAAAACAATGTGCTCTTCTTCCTAAAAAATGTCACTGCTTTCTTTTTTTCTCTTTTGCAATGACATCTTCTCCTTGGTCATCCTCCTGCTCGCCTCATCTACCAATCCTACCGGATTTACCTCCAGAGGACTCCTCTCTAAACTTTGAAGCCTGTCAACTCGGTAAGCACCATCGCTTCTCCTATCCAGCAAGACAAGGACGTAGTTCTTCTTGTCCCTTTGATCTTGTTCATTCAGATATTTGAGGTCCTTTTCCTACTAGGTTTCGTTTGGTTTGGCGTTTTGCTCCGGCGGAGGGAGGAGAAGGAGAGATTTTAGAACCAGAGGGGGGTGGCCGCTGTTCGAATCCCTCCGTTTTTCTCTATTTCTCATGGCGCGACGGGTGCAAACGGAGCAAATGCCGCCGCTGGCCATTTGGTTATCCGCCGTGCGGCGGCGTTTACCCCAAACAGAGAGCTTCAAACGCTGCGCCAAACGAAGCCTATGTCTATTGGTATGAGAAGTTTGTATTTTGTTACATTTATTGATGATTTCTCTAGGTGCATTTGGTTATATCTGTTAAAAGAAAGTTCTGAACTTTTTTCTGTGTTCACTACGTTTTACAATGAGATACGTACACAGTTTGATGTTTCTATTAAAGTACTTCGTACTGATAATGCTAGATAATATCTTAGTCAACAATTTTCGGATTTTTGTATGCATCGTGACATAATTCATCAAATCACTTGTCCATACACTTCTCAGCAAAACGATGTTTGCTGAATGTAAAAATCGTCATCTCCTAGATGTTACGCACACCCTTCTCATACAAATGAATGTTCCCCGGTCATATTGGGATCATGCTGTGCTTCTCTCGTGTTATCTCATCAACCGTATTTGCTCATCGGTTCTTCAAAACAAAACCCCATTCTCCATCCGACATCCAGGAGCCCAACTATTTTCTTTACCTCTGCGTGTCTTTGGCCGTACAACGTTTGTCTACTCTCCTTATCCTGGTCGTAACAAACTTTCTCCTCGATCGATAAAGTGCATCTTTCTAGGCTACTGTCCGACCCAAACGGGGTTTCGGTGCTTTGATCCCCTTCTCAGGAAACAATATGTTTCTGTTGATGTCACATTCTTTGAAGATATGCCTTATTTTTCTCGAGCTCCTACTCTCTCACCACCTGATAATTCTCCTTCTATACCCATTATTTCTGCACCTCCACTTGAGCCTTCTCCTTCTCCTACGCCATTTTCTCCTCTTTCTATGCCAGTTCCTCTATCTCCATCTTTGTCTTCTGATTCTTCTTTTTCTTTGGAGCCGTTGCTGACAGTTTTCGGGCCAATAATCTCTCCGATTGATGGATCTACTACAAAAGACAAGTCAGATCTTGATCTTCCTATTGCTCTACGAAAGGGTATTAGAACGTGTACTAAACATTCAGTTCATGATGTTGTCTCTTCTTCTTGTCTTTCACCAGCCGAAAGAAAATTTGCTCTTGCTCTCTCAGCTACTGTTCTCCCGGGTACCTATCAAGAAGCTCTTGATATTTCTCATGGAAAGCTGCCATGGATTAAGAAATGAATACCTTGACTGAAAGGGGTACTTGGGCTCTTATCACTACTCCTCTAAGAGCGGATGTGGTTGGTTGTCGATGAGTCTTTGTCATCAAGTTTCATCCTGATGGAACTATTGATCGCTATAAGGCAAGACTGGTTGTCAAGGGTTTTACTTAGACATATAGTGTGAATTTCTTTGACACCTTCTCCCTGGTTGCTGGTATTAGCACAATCCGTGTTCTTTTCTCTGTGGCTATTAACAAAAGTTGAGGGATGTCTCAATTAGATGTAAAGAATGTCTTTCTTTATGGTGATCTACAAGAGGTGGTATACATGGAGCAACCACCTGGGTATGTTGCTCAGGTGGAGTCTCAGATGTGCAGGTTATAGAAGGCAATTTATGGTCTAAAGCAAAGTCCACAGGCCTGATTCAACAAGTTCAGCAAGGTTGTCTCTTCTGTTGGCTTTACTCGATGTTCTGCAGATCATTTTCTTTTCATACACAAGTGTTGAAGTATTAGACCGGGCGGCTTAGCGGTCTGATCCAGCGGTTTGTTGACCGGGCGGCTTAGCGGTCTGATCCAGCGGTTTGTTGACCGAGCGGTCTGGCGATCTCACTCTGAAGCCTGAAGACCGGGCGGTCTATCGGTCTACCATTGCGGCCTGTTCTATCCTGCTGGAGTTACCGAGCGGTTAACCCATCTGTCTAACCGCGCGGCCTGTGCGGTCACCTTTATTCTAGCCGCTCAGTATTGTAAATGTTTAGTCCCACATTGTTTGTATACTCTCTTTCTTATCTCCTCCATTCTATATAAGGGAGGCCATACCTTTGTAAATGATATCTTTTTTGGATAATAAAATTTCAATTATTCAAAAGTTTATCCGCTTGTTCTCTCTTTTTCGCTACTTTCTAACATGGTATCAGAGGACACGGTCATTTCCTCCTGATTCTGTGCGCTCTCTGTTGTTCGCGGCTTGTTTTCCGCTTTCTGCGACCTGTCTCGCGACTTGCCTTCTCTTCTGTCCGCGCGGCTTGTTTCTGTCCGCTGCCCTGTTCGCGCGGCTTGCTTCTTCTTGGTTCTCTTCTCCTACTGCTATTCGTCGCAGCGACCTGTTTCCTTGTCGCCGCGCTCCTTGTTCTTTCTTGCCTCTCCGACTTCCTAGTCGTTGCGGCCTGTCTCTGTCCGCGTGCCTTGTCTCTACCCGCTGCGGACTTCTTCTCCCTGTCCGCTTCTGCTTTCCCCATTTCCGCTTGTCTCTATACTCGCGGTTTGCTGCTGTGATCTGCCTGACCGTGCGGGTTGTTCCTATCTCACCTGCATCTTGGTCGCGGTCACCTGCTCTTCTCCTCTCTTCTGTTCGCTCGGCCTTTTCAGTCCGCGCGACCTCTTCCCCGCTGTGCCTTTGACCTCTTTCTAGCCGCTACTGTTCGCGCGACTTCTTCTGTTTTCTAACCGCTTCTGTTCGCGCGGCTTCTTCTGCTTGCCGGGTTCTATGACTACCTCCGGTCTCACCACTACTCCTGCAGCTCCTTCTCCTCCTCCTCCTTCGGGCAACCTTGACACCCTTTCCAAGCTTGTTGGCTCCAACTATCCCGATTGGAGCGTTTCTTTCACCTTTCTCCTTCGTTCTCAACGCAAGCGTCATCACCTCACCGATGACCCTCCTCCTCGCACCTCTCCTGAGTTTGATGACTGGGATGCGAGTGATGCTCTTGTCCGCACCTGGCTGGCCAACAGCCTTTCTGATGAGTGCCTTCCCGTCATTCGCCATGATGAGACGGTCAAGGCCGCCTGGCTTCACCTCGCTGCTCTCTATTCTAAGGGGGGCCAGACGTCCCGCATTTATACTCTCTATGCAGACCTCTTCGCCCGCCCTTCCATGTCACCGGCTGCGGCTTATCAGCAGGTTCAGGCTCTTGGTGCTGAAATCCTCCAGAATCGCCCCTTCTCCGCGGACTTGGCCGACCAACACAAACACTTCCAGGAACTCCTGGTTGTTTGTTATCTTCTTCGTCTTCCCGACTCTTATGATATGATCCGCCAGCAGATCTTGGGTGAGGCGGAATCTCCTACTTTGGATGCCACTGCGGCTCGCATTGCCGCTGTTACTTCGCTACTCCAGCGGCCTCTGTTGGCCTCCCCCCCTTCCCAGGACTCCTTTGCTCACCAAGCTCAGAGGGGGGGCCCTAGTAGCCGCGGCTCCTCTGGCGGACGAGGTTCATCCCGGTTCCTCTGCTCTCACTGTGGTCGTACTGGCCATACTGTTGACCGCTGCTGGCAGAAACATCCTCATCTTCGCCCTTCCGGTGATGCTCCTTCTTCGGCCTCCGCCTCTTCTCGGCCGTCTGCCTCTGTGGCCACGACGTCAGGTAGTGTCCACGTCGTTACCCAAGGTAAATGGCTGATTGACTCCGGTGCCACAAATCATATGACGGGCAACCCTCATTGCTTCTCCCGTCTTGAGACCCATGACCGCTTACCCCCGGTTCGTGTGGCGGATGGTTCCCCGTCCCCGGTTCATGGGACGGGCATGGTTCAACTCACCCCATCGCTTTGCTTGGAGGATACCCTCTATGTCCCGAAGTTCCCGTGCAATTTGTTATCAGTTACTACTTTATGCCGGCAACTTCAGTGCTCCGTCTTATTCACTCCCACTATTTGTTCTTTTCAGGACCCGAGGACCCAGCGGACGATTGCTACTGGGACTGAGAGCGGCGGCCTCTACTTCCTCGACGATGTTTCCGCTCTATCTGCCTACTCCTCCTCCACCGATCTCCTTCAGTGGCATCTTCGTCTTGGACATCCTCCTCCTCGGCTTATTCGCCAGCTTCTGCCCCACTTACCTCCTACCAGTTCTCCGCTCGACTGTGATGCGTGTCAGCTTGGCAAACATCATCGCTCCTCCTTCCCACCGAAGCAAGGCCGTGGCTCCTCTCGCATATTTGATCTTATTCATTCTGATGTATGGGGTCCTGCTCCTACCCTCACAGTTGGTCGGGGCAGTTCCTATTTTGTCACTTTTATCGATGATTTTTCTCGATGTACCTGGGTGTATCTGTTAAAAGATCGCTCTGAACTATTTTCTGTTTGACAATCATTTTACTTTATGATTAAGACTCAATTTGCTATTTCTATTAAAGTCTTACGTTCTGATAATGCCAAAGAATATCTGACTCATGAGTTCTCCGCATTCTTTCACCAACATGGCCTCCTTCATCAAACGACTTGTGTTTACACCTCCCAGCAGAATGGGGTGGCAGGAGCGTAAAAACCGTCACCTGCTTGATGTTGCGCGTACTCTCATGACGCAGATGCACGTCCCTCGCTCCTACTGGGGCTACGCTGTGCTCCTCGCCTGCTATCTCATCAATCGCCTTCCCTCCGCGGTTCTCCACGGCCAGACTCCCTTCTCCCTTCTCTACCCCCACCAGGAACCTTTTCCTCTTCCTCTCCGTGTCTTTGGCTGTACGACCTTTGTTCACGCTCCCTCCGCTACCCGCGACAAGCTTTCCCCCCGTTCCACCAAGTGTGTCTTTTTGGGGTACTCTACCACTCAAAAAGGCTATTGCTGCTTTGACCCCCTTCTCCGCAAGCAGTTTGTCTCCGCGGATGTGACTTTTTTCGAAAATGCTTCCTATTTCTCTTCTCCCTCTTCTCTTCCTTCTGATATCTCCGTTCCTTCCACACCTCTCCACGTTTTCCCACCTTCGTCTCCTCCTCCACCCACTCCTTCCCAGTCCGTCTCCCCACCCACCCCTCCACCCTCCTCTCCGCTGCCGTCTCTCTCTAGTCCCGGGCCAGCCTTCTCCGCCACGGACGCTCCGGTCGCTGACGCTCCCGTCGCCGACGCTCCCGTTGACCTGGATGTTCCCATTGCCCTTCGCAAAGGGGTGCGGGCGTGTACTCAACACCCGCTCACGGCTGTTGTTTCCTATGATCAGCTTTCTCCTTCTCGCAGGTGTTTTGCCTTGGCTATCTCTTCTACTTCTACTCCCCGTACCTACCAGGAGGCTCTTGCTCTCCCTCATTGGAAGTCTGCCATGGATGAGGAGATGACTACTCTTACTGAACGGGGTACCTGGACCCTGGTTCCTCCTCCCGTGGGCACTGATGTGGTTGGCTGTCGCTGGGTCTTCGTTGTGAAGTTTCGCCCCGACGGCACTGTGGATCGCTACAAAGCCCGGCTGGTGGCCAAGGGCTTCACTCAGACTTACGTCGTTGATTACTTTGATACCTTCTCTCCGGTTGCTCGCCTCAGCACCATCCGGGTTCTCTTTTCTGTGGCTGTTAACCGGGCTTGGGCCATTTCCCAGCTTGATGTGAAGAATGCCTTTCTCTATGACGATCTTCAGGAGGACGTCTATATGGAGCAACCTCCTGGGTATGTTGCTCAGGGGGAGACACGTGTATGTCATTTGAAGAAGGCCATTTATGGCCTAAAGCAGAGCCCTCGGGCATGGTTTGACAAATTCAGTGGTATTGTGGCTACCATCGGCTTTCAAAGGAGTTCGGCCGATCACTCCTTATTCATTCGCAAAACGGCCTCGGGACTGGTGGTTTTGGCCGTATATGTGGATGATATTCTCCTTACTGGCGATGACCGAGATGGGGTGGACTTGACGAAGAAGCACCTCCGTCAGCACTTGGTCACGAAGGATATGAGCTCCCCAAAATACTTTTTGTGGATAGAAATCTCTCGGAAACTTGACTCCTTGGTTCTCTCTCAACGGAAGTATGCCCTTGATCTTCTACGAGAAGCAGGATTGACAGGTGCCAAACCAGCTCGTTTTCCCATGGCTGTTGGAGAAGACAAAACGTGGACGGATGACTCGCCTCTTCTATCTGATGTCACAAGTTACAGACGTTTGGTAGACAAACTCATCTATCTCACGGTGACTAGACCCGACATCGCCTATGCTGTAGGCAAGGTCAGTCAGTTTATGCAAGCTCCCAGGGAGTGCCATCTTCAGTCCGCCCTGAAAATTTTAGAGTATATCAAAGCAGCACCGGGCAGAGGGTTACTCTTTCAGAAGAATGGTCATCTGAGGGTTGAGGCCTACTCAGATTCAAGTTACGCGGATGACAAAGGCGATCGTAAATCCACATCAGGTTTTTGTACCTTTGTTGGAGGTAATCTCGTGAGTTGGAAGAGCAAGAAACAGTCTGTTGTCTCCAGATCCAGTGCCGAAGCCGAATACCGGAGTATGACGTCAACCACGTGTGAGTTAAAGTGGTTGCGGGCTCTCATGCTTGACCTGGGCGAGGTATATGACTGTCCTCTCCCTATGTTCTGTGACAACAAGGCCGCTATACACATATCCAGAAATCCGGTCTTCCATGAGAGAACAAAACATATAGAGGTTGACTGTCACTTCATTCGGGAAGAGATTTTGAAGAAACAGATTTGTACTCCTTTTGTCACCTCTGACAAGGAATTGACAGATATTTTCACCAAGCCGGTTTCTACTTTCTTCTTCCGCATTTGTGACAAGCTGGGCATGATTGATATCTATGCTCCAGCTTGAGGGGGAGTGTTGAAGTATTAGACCGGGCGGCTTAGCGGTCTGATCCAGCGGTTTGTTGACCGGGCGGCTTAGCGGTCTGATCCAGCGGTTTGTTGACCGAGCGGTCTGGCGATCTCACTCTGAAGCCTGGAGACCGGGCGGTCTATCGGTCTACCATTGCGGCCTGTTCTATCCTGCTGGAGTTACCGAGCGGTTAACCCATCTGTCTAACCGCGCGGCCTGTGCGGTCACCTTTATTCTAGCCGCTCAGTATTGTAAATGTTTAGTCCCACATTGTTTGTATACTCTCTTTTTTATCTCCTCCATTCTATATAAGGGAGGCCATACCTTTGTAAATGATATCTTTTTTGGATAATAAAATTTCAATTATTCAAAAGTTTATCCGCTTGTTCTCTCTTTTTCGCTACTTTCTAACAGCAAGACTACTATAGGGCTCGCTGTTCTTGCTGTCTATGTGGATGACATTTTTCTTACTAGTGATGATAAGGAGAGAATTGATCTAGCGAAGAGACACCTTCGATAATATTTTGTTACAAAGAATATGAGATATCCTAAGTAATTTTTGGAAATCGAAATCTCGCGAAAACACAACTCTGTAGTGCTCTTACAACGGAAATACCCGTTGGATCTTTTGAAAGAAACTGATCTTCTTGGGGCAAGACTCGTTCTTTGTCCGATGGCCGTTGGTGATGACAAGAGTTAGTCTGAGGATTCACCTCTTCTTCTAGATAGTACTATGTACAAAGGACTGGTGGGAAAACTCATCTATCTGACGTCACTAAAACATATATTTGCTATGCAGTAGGCAAGTTTAGTCAGTTTATGCAAGCCCCCAGAAAGTGTCATATTCGTTCAACCTTGAAATTCTGGAATATGTTAAAGGGTCTGCAGGAAAAGGGGTTACTATTTCAAAAGCATAATCATCTAAAAATTGAAGCCTACTCTGATTTCAGCTATGCTGACAAAAAAGAAGATAGAAAGTCTATATCTGATTTTTGCACATTTGTGAGAGGAAATCTTGTTAGTTGGAAAAGCAAGAAACAGACTGTTGTATCTCGATCAAGTACCGAAGCTGAATACAAAAGCATGACCTCGACCACTTGCGAATTTAAATGGTTGCGTGCCTTTATGCTTGTTTTAAGAGAGGTATATGATCATCTTGTACCGATGTCCTGTGACAACAAAACTGCTATATATATATATATATATATATATATATATATATATATATATATATATATATATATATATCAAAGAATCCATTTTTCCATGAAAGGACAAAACACATTTAAGTTGACTGTCACTTTATCAGAGAAGAAATATTGAACAATCAAATCTGTACACCGTTGTCACTTCCGACAAACAACTTGCAGATATATTTTCCAAATCAGTTTCCGCTTCTTTTTCAGATGTTTGTGACAAGCTGAGCATGGTTGACATATATGCCCCAACTTGAGGGGGAGTGTTGGAACTTGTGATATTGATGGTCTGACATTTTGGTTTTGGCATTTTGGTGGTTTGGCGGACTGACGGTCTGGTCTTGTGGTCTGCCTTATGGTTTGACGGTCTGATCGTTTGCGGTTGACAGACTTCTAGAGGACTGGTTCTGAAGGTTTGGCAACTGCTGTAGCGGTCTGGTCCTGGAGGCGTGACGATCTGCGTTTGGCGGACTGGTCTGACAGTCTAGCTGTCCTGAGGGTCATTGAGACCGCCTCTTTAGTAGGACAAGGGAGGCTTGGAATTCTATCAGCTGTTACGGGTTGGCGGTCAGGAGGCTGAGGCTGCTGCGGATAGAGGAAGCAAATTGATCTAACCAATGTTGCGGTTTGACGGTCAGGAGTCTGAGGCCGCTGCAGTCTGGATGTTATAGACGACTGACCGTTTCTGGTGGTCAGCGGCGATCTGAGGAGAAGAGACCGGCGCACTCTTGTTAAGGAGTGGATAGCCTGTCTAATCGCTCATCTCTATGCGGTCTATAAATGACTGTTCGCCTAGTCGGCTTGTTATAATTTAGTCTCGCATTGTCTGCTGTATTATTTTTCTATCTTCTCTCCCCTATAGATTGGAGGTCATACCCTGTATTTTAATCTTTTGTGAAATAAAAATCCCGTTATTTAGATTTTCTCACATCTAGTAATATGGAAATTCAAAATATTTGGATCCTTCCCTTAACTTTGGTAGAAATTTTACAATTAGTTGTTAAGTTAGTATAAACCACCAAAGTTCCTCATTTGAGATACAAAGAATAGGTTACTTGGGTTAGTGGGATGAATTATTGTGGAAGGTGAGGAGTGGGGTATTTTGTTGACATATGATGATTGAGAGGATAATTTCTTCCTATTAACGAGGTTCTTAGTTCTTGCATTCATGTTGTTCTATACTCTCCAAAGATACAATTGCCTTAGTTTTGGCAATCACATGCATGAGCATAAAAATCAAGTTACAGTGAACTGGGATATACAATTACACACATTTGGTTTGAAAATTACACACATTTGGTTTGACAATTACACACATTTGGTTCTTACATTCATGTTGTTAATACATTCACATGAAATTCTATAACCAATTTGGTTTGAAACTTGGATGTGTCTTTTTATAGTGTGAATGAGATGCTATAACTATTTTAAGGCGATTTAGTATGGAAAAGTGATTACGGTGTTTTTGTTTCTTGAGCTTCAACTATTTTATAGTGAACTGGGCTTCAGTTCACTGTTTTACAATGAATTGGGCTTCCAGTTCACTGTAAAATAGTGAACCAAAAGCCCAGGTCACTGTTTTACAGTGAACTGGGATTCCAGTTCACTGTAAAATAGTGAACCGAAAGCCGAGTTCACTGTTTTACAGTGAATTGGGCTTCCAGTTCACTGTAAAACAAAGTCCCAAGGTTAGTAAATTAGGCATTATTCAAAGTTTCAAACATTCAATTTGTTTATTAAAGATGCTTTATTATGATGCAGCTGAATGGTGACAATCTTATTTAGCCGATACTCCTAATCTAACTAAATTTGCTGTAAAGATTCTAAGTCTCACTTGCAATTCATTTGGATGTGAGCGAATTGGAGTTTTTTTTCAGTGAATTGGGTCGGGATTCATTGATTTTCAGTGAATTAGGCGCCCAATTCACTTATTTTCAGTGAATTGGGTCGGGATTCATTGATTTTCAGTGAATTGGGCGCCCAATTCACTTATTTTTTTCAGTGAATTGGGCACCCAATTCACTTTTTTTATTTTATTTTTCATTTTGCGCCCCACGTACCTTGGGCGTGCGCCTGTGCTTTGTGCTTAGGCTCCAGGACCTCTTTGCACCTCGGTGCGCCTTGCGCCATTAATAACACAGAGGACATCGGTACTAAAATACGAGCTCATAAAGTGCCAAATGTATTTCGGGGAACGTGACACATTAGGGGACTCGCTATGAGGCATGCGCGATAACTTGTCGCGAGCGCGATAACTTGTCGCGAGCGCGATAACTTGTCGCGAGCGCGATAACTTGTCGCGAGTGCGACGTTATCCTAAGTGAAAACCATAGACATTGTCGATCCGATGTGGCTCTATAGTGTGGTGAGTGCCCCTGACAAGAAAGAACTATCTGGTGGGTGAACAGTGTGTCCTAAAATCCATCAAGAGGACAAGTGGTCAGATGGTGACTCGTCAAGAAAGAACTTATCTAGTGTCAAAGATGATGACTCGAATGATACTCCACCTTATTACCACAAAACCGTGTCAAACAAACGCTATGACTAGCCATGGACGTCCTATCAATTATATACGATCTTCCACTACGTATATAGACGTAGCTCAAATCTTGGGCTTTGATACCAACTGATGTAGTGTAGGCTATGAGTGTGTGAATACTAGAATGCGATCCTAATGAGACGTGCATGAGAATAGCTTATGTCCTTTTACGGCTAAATGCGTCATATACAAAACTTTGACGAAGAGATCAAATCAAAGAATAAATAATTAAATCATACTTAAATAATTTAAGCCAAGCAAAATTATTTCCGTTAGCGAGCCGGTTTGGTCTTTCCTCTGCGTGGAGGGGCTAATGCAAGAATGCGCGGAGAATAGATCATGCAAATCACTAGAATAATCCAAAGCAATGACAACGATACTATAGATCCAAGCGAGTAAGAAATCATAATACCATATACTAATAATGAGAATTAAAGTTTCATACAACAAAATAGTACTCACAGAGTAAGTGAGCAACCATAGTCGTGGTAGATCCGATGGTTGGTGATCTTGTTGTGCTGTCCTGGAGTTGGCGGCGCCGATAGAATGATGGCGGAGCTTTGAAGGGAGTGTGGTGGTCAGGGGAATGAGGCGGAGTTGGTGAGTAGTTGGGTTGAATTGGAGGGGTGGACTTGCTAAAGGAATTGCGTGGGTTTACAAATGATAAGAGGGGTTTCAGTTGAGGGTTGGTTAGGTTTTTTGGGGGGCTGGAGACGTGGGGTTACTGGGGTCACATGACGATTTTTGAAGGAAAATGGGGCCAGATGTTGGGTTGTCCGTGAGGGAGGGAGGGGCGTTTTGTGGTCTGGGTTGGGTTTTGAGGAGGCTTGAATCGTGGAGTTACTGGGGTTCACAAAAAAATTAAAATAGGGGGAACGGGGTTGGGCGCTGCCTGCAGGAGATGTTTATGGGCAATGAAAAGCGAGGAGGGGGAAATCCGGGAAAACCTGCTGAAATAATTATGGGACGTGAAAACATTGGAAATCTGGGAGTGGCTTGTTGGGATGCTTACATGGAAAATATTCAAGAGGCAGGCTACAACGGTAAGAGGGAAAATCGAGAGATACAAGATAAAAACCTATGGAGTCCTCAGGGTTTGCGACATCGCACTATGAGAGATTGTTGGATTCCAGGAAGTTATTTTTTCCAAAATATACAATGACCAAGATGGTTGCCCCCTATTCCAATTTATGATAAAAGGACTTTGGGGCACCCTGACATTAATGGCTATGATTGACCGAGTGTGTCAAGTGCCCAATCTCAGTAAATAAACATTGAAAATTACAAAGTAATATATAAAAAATATGTAAAGAAAAATCCAGACACATTCGCTCCGTCGGATCATCGATCTAAAGATGTTAAATATGGCAAATGGAAATTGACCCCGAACAGACCCAAAATTCGTGCTCCACCGTGGGTTCACGCCGCCATTCCCCATCACAAAATGGATATCCACTTCAATATGCTTAGTGATGCAGGATAGCGCGTAGGTTTTGCGCGCCTATCGGTAATTTCTTGGAAGCCCTAAATGTATGCAAACTGTTTGAGCGATAATTGCACAACTTTGAAAAATAAATAACTTTTAGTTTTTGTAAAGCACAAAAAAACTTTTTTGTCAACAAATGAATTTTCTTAAATAAATGATTTTATTCTAAATCCATGAAAGGAAGTTTGCGACTTTTGTTCCGTTCCCCTTGTTGTACCAAAATGGAAATCATGAACTTCAAATACGTTTTCGTTTGGAGTTTTTGACGTAGCGTTCACTGACAAAATTCGGACGATAATGGAAAAGGTGTCAATGTCTTAAAATTCATAAATGTGTTACTCACATAAATCTCATCCACACAAGGATGAGATGACTCATCTGGAGGCTCAATAGAAGGGTCATCAAAGAACCCATCAGTAGAGTGATGGTCCTTCAGAAGCAAACCATCTGAAGGGGTCGTGCTCCCGGAAAGGGAAGAGGTGACAACCTCGAGATCACTACAAAGCTCTTGGCTCCCGGTTGTGATATGAATCAGTGCACCATCGAGTGAAGAGTGCAACAAATCTTCACTCACTAGAGAGCTAATAGACTTAAAATCGAGGGCGGGTTCACTAAGTAGAGCAGACTCTCATGGAGGTTGACTCCACACATCCTGTATTAGAACATCAGACAGAGTGAGTAAAGTTTCCCTGCTTTGGGATGGGGAGTGCTCTCGCCAACCCTTAATGATCATCACCATGTTCGTTTTCGGAACACTAGGAGGGTCACAAGGTGTGATGTAATCTTGAGGAGAGTGACCTCTATAGGATTCTTAAGGGTAATTGTGACAATCGTCCATAACATAATCCTGTCGTGCTCGTGGTTGGACATGAGTCCTACAAACGTGTGGTGTTGGTCACGCATATACATACTCAGGTTCCTCATATAGATGAGATGTGTAGTGTCGATAACTGACGTGATACTGAACTCTATTATCATAATATTGTGCCGAAGGATCAATAGGATCCATTCGAGTGCGAGGATAAGAACGATGAAAATCATCATACTGATCGTCTCTAGCATAATGAGATCGTGTTGGCGGTCAACATGATCTCTATGAGAATGGGTGTAAGTGGATTCGTAATCCTCAAATAGAGGATTCCTCCTAAGTGTAGGCCTTTCTAAGTAGTGGTGTCGGGTTTCGTGATGAGGTCTAATGAAATGCTCATCTCGAATTGGAGGTGGCATGGAAGCTCGAGGGGAAACTTCTAGATTATTCACCCTAACACTAAGGTTTTCGAACACTTCTTGCACTTGGTGTATACTTTCGGCAAACACCGTCATTTGGTGGGCGAATGGTAGAAACTACGGGGGTGGTTCATTCCCTTCGTTTACACGTCTCGGTTGACCACACCCAACTCAACGCATTTCAGAGTTTTATCTCTTGAGGGTGTTCATGTGTTGAATTGTGATGGGTGAACTCATACTCACTAACCTACCACTAGGCAAATGCATGCAAAACAATCAAGTCAAATGCAGATGTTTGTTTATGCTAAAAAAACAATTCTCTTTTTTTGAAAAATAAAATGCTATGAATGTTCCTATTCTACGCAGAGCGGATTCTGAAACTTAAAAAAATTTCAGAACCTGGCTCTGATACCAAATTGATGCAAGGCAGCGCGTAGGGTTTGCGCATTTGTCAGCTATTTCTAGGAAACCGTAAATGTATGCAAACGGTTTGAGCGATAATTGTACGAATTTTGAAAAATAAACAACTTTTAGTTTTTATAAAGCACAAAAAAACTATTTTGTAAAAAAATGAATTTTCTTAAATAAATGGTTCAATTATAATTTCGGGGAAGGAAGTTTGCGACTTTCGTTCCGTCCCCTTGTCGTAACAAAATGAAAATCCTGAACTTCAAATACGTTTCTGTTTGGAGTTTTCGACGTAGTGTTTGCTGACAAAATTCGGGCGAAAATCTAGCAATGAATCTAAAATCCTGAGAGAAAATGTAGACACACGCAAAGGAGGAGAAAAAATCAAGTTACCCACGAAAAGAGGCGTCTTTCCGTATTCAAAGTCGATAACGATCCCGCGAGGAACTTCTCGCCACCTTCGATCTCCCGCTCTGAGGTCGGCCGCTATCGCACACGGACACCACAAAATTAATTCACTCTTTATCTCACACAAGAGGCTCCACGAAACCTCAATCGCTTAATAGTGTAAGGAAGACAAATTGAACCACCTAAAATTCACTTAATCTTACACGAAAGTGGTTCCACGAAATCTCTATCGCTAGAAAGACAATATTTCACTCAACAGATTAATCACACCTTCACAAAGCTGTTCACGGGAGCAAACAAGCAAACAAACTCACACAACATCCACAAAATTTCACTCACCAACACGCACAATATTAATCATCAACAGGAAAAATTATGACCCAACAGTAACATCAAGCCTTTACTGTTCATCATATCTTTCAACACTCCTAAGCTAACTCTCAGACAATAGCCACCTGAACTGAACTACACAATCTCAGTTCACTGTTCACGGATTTAGAACAACAAGCACAAATTTTCCTATCTCTAAACCCACGGAAGCAGAGCACAAAACTGCAAACATCAATTCACTCCACTATTTAAGGTATTTAAGGAAACAGTAAACCAATACACCACAAAAACCTAAACCAAAATATCACATAATCATTTTCAACGACAACACTTACAGGAAGCCAAAAAAACAGAAGCCCTCACACGGGAATACAAGCAACAATCTTCAATTTTTTCATCAACATGAACAAAGCAACAACTAACACCTAACTTAATCCGGAATTAAATTCACAGCAGCACACTCAATTTTTCATCATTCACCCGTTTTCATTAACAAATTACATCCCTTTTATAGGGCAAAACGAAAACACAACAACTTCCACGGATCTAATCGGTTGAACCTGAAGAGGGGCAACGTGGCCTGAAGCTTGGACATGGCTGTAGCCACCGGGAAAGAGGGACGTGGCATCAAACGCGGCTGAATCAACGGCCGAAACTGCCGGAGAGGAGGCGCCCTGCTCTGCCAAGCTTGGACGCTGCTGGATCATGGTGAAAGTTGCACATCGTGCTGTAGACCACGTGCGGTGATAACGTAGAGAAGGAAGCACGTGGCTGGAACCCTAGCACAGGCAGGGAGGAACCCAAAATAAACTCGTGGCTTCTTTTTCTTAAAGCTGACCGGGGACAACCATGCAACTAAATTGGGGAAGATGCACAGTGCGGGACCGACCGGGAGAGGGATGAAACAACCACTTAAATGTTCAACACATAATTTGTTATACATATATATATTATGTATTATATATATGTTTTAACAGAACTTATATATATATTTATAAGTATTATATATATACATATATGTATATAAGAATTAAATTGATGAGTCATACCATGAAACTATGAGAACGAGTAATAAAAAAAAGATTAAGACGAGAGACTAACATATCGGAGAATCAATTTTGATTCATGTCAGGGAGGTCGACCATGGAAGCTATACATCTCTTAAGGAGACTCATTGACAACTATCGAGAAAGAAAACAAGATTTGCATATGCTGTTTATTGATCTTGAGAAGGCTTATGATAGAGTTCCAAGAGAGATCTTATGGAGAGTCTTAGAAAAGAAAGATGTAAATGTATCATATATTGAAATAATCAAAGATATGTATACAAATTCAGTGACAAGGGTGAGGACATCTGGAGGATTAACACATGAATTCCCTATTACTGTTGAATTACATCAAGGTTCAGCTGTAAGCCCTCATCTCTTTACCCTTATCTTAGATGAGCTCACTAGACATATCCAACAAACAATACGTTGGTGTTTATTATTTGCGGATGATATCGTTTTGGTTGATGAGACGCGCGAGGGTGTAAACACAAAACTTGAATCTTGGAAAGATACTTTAGAAAAGAAGGGTTTTTTTAGGTTGAGCAGGGCAAAGACAGAGTATATGAAGCTTAAATTTAGTAGTACAAGAAGGACAAATGACTTCGTTATTAAGTTGGGTGATCAAGATATTTCCCGTAGTGAGTGTTTTAAATATCTTAGATCGATAGTTCAAAAAGACAGAGACATTGATAAAGATATGGCACATAGAATCCAAGCGGGTTGGTTGTAGTGGAGAGACGCGTCAGGGATCTTATGTGATCGTAAAGTACCACTAAAACTTAAGGGAAGTTTTACCGTACTGCAATTAGGCCCGCGATGCTCTATGGTTCTGAGTGTTGGGAAATGAATTGTGCACATGAGCAAAAAATGGGACTTGCGGAGATGAGAATGCTTAGGTGGATGTGTGGACACACGAGATTGGATAAAATTAGGAATGAACGTATCAGGAATAACACAAGAGTAGCACCGATTTCAGAGAAGATGCGAGAAGCTCGTCTAAGATGGTTTGGACACGTACAAAGGAGACCATTAGAGGCACCAGTTAGGCGTTGTGAGAGTCTAGTCACTAGGCATGTTAAACGAGGGAGGGGTAGACCAAAAAAGACTTGGAATGAAACTTTAAAGAAAGACATGATGTACTTAGGCATTAGTGAGATTAGACAAAAGATAGGGCACAATGGAGACAAATGATCCATATAGCCGACCCCACTATAATGGGATTAAGGTTTGAGTGTTGTTGTATATATATATATATATATATATTTCCATACATAAGTACAACAAAATACAACAAAAACAAATGACAAATAAAACATGCTAAACTCAGGGTCAATATAGGTCCAGACAGGTGCAGCGTCGGACACTTTTGTATCGACCTGATCGGGGCTGTTCTCCACCACTTAGTCATCTCGTGAAGAACCAAATTGCTTCAAATTTGAATTGCAAGATTATCACATGACAAGGACATGTAATCTCACACTAAAACCCATTTTAGTGATCATAGATCTAAGCTACGCAATCTCACATGCTCGTTGACCAGAGCACGATATGCCGCTTCACCCCTTGAGTTGGCAACAACCATTTGTTTCTTATGCCATGAAACCAAGCTACCACTAGCAAACATACAATAACTAGATGATGCTCGTCTTTTAGAAGGTGACCCATCACAATTAGCATCAATAAACCTAGATTTTTAAATTTCCAGTATTTTTATACGCAAGTCCTTTTCCATGATGCGCCTTAATATATTTAAAGATCTTTTGCACGTCTACCAAGTGACTAGAATATAGAGATTTCATGAATTGTGACAATTCTCGTGACAAATGTTATACCTGGTCGGGTGATCATAACTAAATCAATTTTCTAATCAATCTTCTGTACAAGTGAAACTCGCAAATATGGTCACCATCATTAGTAGAAAGCGGGGTACACTAATCCATTAGAGTATGTGGGGGCTTTCAACCTACCATTCCCGCATCACATATAAGACCTAAGACATATTTTTGTTGATTCACAGAGATCCCTTGTGATGATCTAGAGATCTCTAGACCTAGAAAGTATGAAGCTCACTCAGATATTTAATATCAATGAAGTCCCCAGTATTTTCTTCATATGAGAAATAAACATCACAATAATATCAACCACATACTAGAGGAATAGTTCGCCCAATAGTTACTAGCATGTGTAAACAGAGTATGATTGGATTGCAATTGTGTGAATCCCATATCACATAAATTTCTACTAAATCGTTGAAACCATGCCCGAGGCCACTGCTTCGGCCCATAAATGATTTTTTGGAAACCACATGCCCCCCCCCCCCCCCCCCCCCCCCCAACAAGTTGGAGATCCAGTGGAGGAGAAATTTATACTTCATCAAAAAGCTCATGGAGAAAGATATATTTGATATCCACATGATGGAGTGGTCACTAAAGAGAGGCAACAAGAATGATGACAATTCAAAAAATTGTAAGCTTACCAACATGAGTGACCGTCTCACAATAACCCACACCATATGATTGAGTAAAGCCAAGAGTAACAAATCGAGCTTTGTACTGAGCTACAACACAATCAGAGTGATACTTGAAATTGAAGACCCAATGATAGGCGATAACTTTTTTTTTCCAATGGTCACTAAAACCAGGTCCCATGTTTGGTTTTGAAGAAGGCTTCCATCTCTTCAGATATCGCATGCTTCGAAGCTCGATGAGGAAGAGCTGTTCTCACAATGCGAGGGGTAAGTGTATCATCAATAGTTGAGAGAAGGGCACTGGAGCCAAGCGGGAGAGTTTGATAAGAGATATACTTGGCAACATGGTGAGTAGTCAAACATATGTGGTTGCCTTTACAAGGCAATAGGAAGCTTCAAGGAAGAGTCAGTAAAGAGACTAACTCCTCATCTACATTCTTCTTGATCCCTCCCCCATTTTGATTCTTCATTCTTGTGTAGACCTTTATGGGCACTATCTGGCTGGGTTGGGTTTGTTGCCTAGTTTTTCGTTGGGCTATATGCGTAACAATACCGCCCACTAGAGCGCTTCTGAGAAGAAAGGGAATTTTTGGCTTGAGTCTTCCAAGTACACCCTTAGAACCTTATTTGTAAATAAACTGTGCCATAAGACTAATACTAGTAGAAATGCATAGCCATCCCGATGAAGATGGTGCCTCAAGATGGTTTCAAGTTCAAATATTGTTGTGGTATGGTTTGGATGTTTGTGGGAATTTCTTTGACTTGCAGGTTTCCCGTCATTTTCTTCAATTGTGATACATGAAATGTTGTGTGAATCAGACAATGAGCCTGTAGTTAATTTTTGTAGGTGACTCGGCGAATGCACTTAATTATTAGAAATGGACAGTAGTAGTGGGAAAAGAGCTTGTGATGGTTATTTGGGATGTTTGTGGGATGTCGTGAAATAGAAGGACTCACTGCAGGGTAAACTTATAAAGATTGAATCTCGATGACTTGTCATTGAATAAGAGAAGCAATGACGAGGAAGATCTTGCAGATGAACAAGTGTGCCATAGTTGCTATCGTGAAGTGGTGTCAAGTGGAAAATTGTGGCCATATTTGAATTGCATATCTATCACCTTTGTAATCGTGGGAATGAAGAATAGGGGTATGAATTCTACGTCAATGTCTTCCTAAATGTTGTTAGGAATTGACAAGGGTTGGAGAAGGTCTGCTAGCAAGGTGGAGGTGGCCATATATTTCAGTGATATGGCAAGAAGCAACCCAATTGTGGGCTGATCTCATAAGGGCCCCAATAGAGAGCATTGACCAGCAGTTGGTAAGCACGAAACCAATTGGGATGCCTGTTGATGGCCGTGGAATGATACTCTTAAAGAAGTTTGACTATCCATATGGAGGATGCATCCATAATAAATCTCTCATTTTAATGGGGTTTCTGATTGAGCAATGCAAAAGGTGATCGGTTGGTTGGATTGTTGAGAAGAGCGACATCTAATAGGGCTAAATATGAGTCCGTGGTTATTTCAACACGGAGTGTGGCAACTTTGGGCAATCATGTAACAGAACAAGTGAGGAGCTTGACCTTCTAATTTTTTCGTAGGATCATCGACCTCTGCGTTCTTGCGTTGGTCGTATATTCGATGGAGAAGTGTTAGACAAGAGCTGTACTATCCAAAGTTATTGCTCAAGGTTGTAATTCTTTGATCTCATAAATACCACAAACTGTGACGATCAATTTCTATTCAGAAATGATACCATAGTAAGCATGGTCGCTAATATTGGATAGTGAGAACTGAAGGCCATGGGTTCACACTCATACGTGGAGTGAGACTAGGTGCAATTGATTGGTTTTTGTTAAAATAAGCAATATCAGATGCATCACTCTCCCTGAAAAATTTCTTGTTGAAATTGGGCCAGAACATTATTGATGCTAAAATCAACACTCGCTAAATGCGGAGAATGGTTTGTATGCTATCACGGTCCAATGAAACATCTCGAAGCTTCTTTTTAAAAGTAGCTCGATAAGAGATTGCGCCAAAAATTGCAGTGTTGGATGAACTTCTGAGAATATCCGGTGAGTCCGGGGAATCTGTAGACCCCCATTGGTATTTTGTGATCGACCAACGTAGCATTGCCGCCACTTTAGATGGGTCCAAAGCGACCCCCAAAGTATAATGAGATGGCCTAGTATTCCACTTGTTGTAACCCGAGGAAGCATTTCTTGGGATATATGTGGAGGTGATTCTGCCGTAGTATCACCAAAACAGAGTTCAAATGGATGAGTTGATTTTGCCAATTGTTACTTTAAACTAAAATATCTTCGAATGACGGACCTACATAAGTATCGGTGGAACGCGTCTTTCATAGTTTCTTGGAAGGTTGTTTTGCATTGGTCAAGCCAAACAACATGACAAAAAACTCGTAGAGCCTGTTTTGAGTTGGAAAGTAAGTTTTTGAGAAACCATCTTTGATCAAGATCCAAAGGTCATTATATTCTTAGTTAGAGAGGTATCAAGTCGGGAGATGTTTAGGTTGGGGATTGATTGACGTTGTGGAGTGGGTTGGGGTTTGGATGTGGTTTTGCCAATGGATGAGGTGGTTTTGCCAATTATTACTATAAACTAAAATATCTTCGAATGACGGACCTAAATAAGTATCGGTGGAACACGACTTTCATAGTTTCTTGGAAGGTCGTTTTGCATTGGTCAAGCCAAACAACATGACCAAAAATTCATAGAGCCTGTTTTGAGTGGGAAAGGAAGTTTTGAGAAACCACTGTTGATCAAGATCCCAAGGACATTATAGTCTTAGTTAGAGAGGTATCAAGTAGGGAGATATTTAGGTTGGGGATTGATTGACGTTGTGGAATGGGTTGGGGTTTCGATGCTGTTGGGCTTTAATTTATGGGGGCTTGAGTTGAAGGTTAGTTTTGAAGGTAGTTGCGGATTAGCATGGTGAAAAGCTGGTTATTGTCAGATGGATGATCAGTGGGAGTGTGATGTTAAGTTCTGCTTCAACAAGTTGAGTCTTGATCAATTCTTTGTCGAGTGATTTTAGGTCGATATCCAGCATGCACCTTCACAGTGTGAGATGCATACTTTTCGTTAAATATCTCAAATAACGATTGGTAATGAGTTCAGGAATATGAACGATGAACTCGGTGAACTCGTCAATGTACAGGTCTATGTTGTTGAATTGTTTAACAACACAAACCCTTCTTAAAGCGTTATCGGAGAGGCACCTGTCATGTCATTGTATGCGGTGCTACATGAGGAAATTCCAAAAGAGATCAAGATTGTTGTAGCGAACTCACCAAACTCAGTGGACACTGTCTTCTATAACTCATCTGTTCATTTGCCCATTAGTTGTCTCATGCTCACGCAGAAGGGGAAAGGTTCAGTGAGCAGGTCATACCAAGTTCGAGATAAGAGGTGGCTAAGTGAGGGAATAAAAGAATCATACAAGGATGAACACTTTCCGGAGTGCTGGGCCGAAAATTCTGAGTTTACTTTCATACAACCATGAGAGATTATAAATAGTAGTTGTCCCTCCCCCAAGCATTTTATGCTTCAGTACTTCATTCTATTTCCTACTAACCATCAGCACCCTATTATTTATTACTCTTCCTTCTTCCCAATGCCGCTATGTATTACATTAAGTGCTTATATTCTCAGGAGTTGTTATTTTAGTGATCCTCTTCTACACTCTTTTGATGCCTCCCCATGCATATTCTTCTACGTTGTGTAGACCCTTATGGTAATTGCTAGTTTTGGGCTGTCAGGCTGAGGGTACAGTAACTTGTGGACTTATATGCCTAGGAAATTACGAAAAATGAGAATATCAGATTTAACTTTTTTCAATATTGATCATGAACCTTATGTACCGTAAGAGATTTAAAACTGCATGTTGATGCTCTTTGTTCTTTCTATTACAGGCAATACTATCTGCAGATGCCGATCCTCCGGTGCTTAGACTCTTTGAAAGTTCTGACTACAAGTAGGTGTCTCTTCATTATTTTCACTTTATGTTGATTCTAACTTTTACATTGTTGCATACCCTTGACGCTGAGTCTGTTTTACACAGCTTTATGTGATTGCTAAATTAAATTTCGTGAAGATTACCATAGTTTTAAAGATCAAATTGTTGACGTTTAAAGTTAACGAGATTGTGTTACTGGCAAGCCTCTAAATGTCGGAGCCTAGTTGGCGGAGTGGCCAGAGGTGGGGATAACGGAGGAGGATACTACGAAGCCAGAACCGCAACTACCAAGGCAGGATGTGCTCGGGAAAGAGAGAGACAACAATCTCATACACAGGCAAGAAGAATGAACTAAATTCTTGAAGGCTCTTTCAACACGCAACTTGCCATTAAGAAGGATTACAAGGCTCTCTCAATAATTAAAGATAACAGTTAAATAAAGACAATATAATGACTCGACGATAAAACACGACTCGATAACTGGGCATGAAGGCCATAACATCTGTCTTGCTGTTCAAAATGAGGTTGTCCTCAAGTTCATAGGATATCGAAATCGGTGCACACTTCACCAAATTTTCTCGTCATCAGAGTCCTCCACATTTAGATTTAAAGCCTCTTGCAGCAATGTTTGCTAGTATAATGATCATCACAATTATAACTTGGTTAGACATTTTCTCACGTGACAACTGACAAATATGTGGGGTTTGGGTACCCTTGGGTCGTCCGTCCCAATTCTGTGCACTTGTTGTTATATAGGCACACTGATCCATCTGATGTCGGTGACCACACAATCTAGTGGAGCCTCAAATTCATAGTTCAGTCATAGTTGTTCACGAAGCCCGACCGCAAAGATGGTGACCAATATTTCTGGGTGTATCATAACATGAGTTAGAGGAATATGAAATAGTTTAAGATATGCATCTACAAACTCTGTTTGCCGTAATGTAGTGAGTGACCAGGGGATTTTTGTGGATGGGAAGACCAAATCATATGTTGTAGAGCCTCTTGAAGGCATCCTAAGTCATCCCTGGATGATCGACTTGCAAACGAGCGAATGATAACTGAGCTGAGTCGATAAAGTAGAAGGACGCTTGCCAAATTTATTCCGCTATCCGTGTTTGTTGGTCGCCAAAAAATTACTCGCACTTAGTTAGCCAACCCAATGGATCTCTCTTCCCATCCTAAGCAGGCTGGGAATTTCAACTTGCTATAGCACAATATAATAATAGCTTCAAGTCATACAAGAGTCAGCGAATCATTGCCTATAAGTGGATGTGGAGGCACCTGACTGCTACATGCTTGGTTTTGTGCCGGGACATTAATGACATGAATGACAGTGTAAGATCATTTAGCCAATTGGGGATGGTGGCAATGTCTTCCCGGTGACGTGCCTCAACTTCTTGATGGCGTACTTCAGTGGCGGCTAGGGATGCCATGAACGTTTTCATCATGTCCATCAGTGTACTCATTTGATCATACGAATCCCCCATAGTGCTGCTCACCGCCGAAGATAAAATGGTGGGAACACAAGATACAAAGCGGGTGACTAGACGACTTAATTCCCCCGAAGTGATTGGGATATTCGAGTTATCGCGAGACCCGCGACACTTCCGTATGATGTCATCCAATAATGAAACACCCCCTTTTTGAATAGAAATGAGTTAACAATTTGTCAGAAAATATGGAGTCTTGCCAGTCTGGCGAACATGAGTGGCAGATAGGTTTGGTGGTCTAGTTCTGGGGGACTGCCTCTCTGGTAGTTTGGCTGTGTTATCGCTTGGATGATAGAACTGTGGTTCTACCGATCTGGCGACCTTGTCTGGAGGTTCAAAAGTTTTCCTCTATAACCGCACCAGATTACTACAGTGCGGTCTTGCGATCAACAAGGGTTAGCCGCAGTGCGGTCTGGTGGTCAGTGGCGGTGCCATTTGTTGGATGCCAAGGTCTTCCTGCTATTCTGTTAGAGCCGAGTTTGGCGGATAGCTGAGGATAGTCACAGTTGCAGTCTGGTGGTTAGTACCTGCCTAACCGCTCCTGGTAGCTCAGTATGATAACCGCAACTGTGCCTTTTGGTGATCAGTAAAGACTTGACCGCTGTTGTGGTTTGGCGATTTCCAGGTGCTATCACGTTTGAGGCCAGACAGTTAGAATCAATCTAACCGCAGTTGTTGCTCCCTGAAGTAGTCCGCTGCATCCAGACGTATAGAGACCAGAGCGAACATGTTGATATCTCAAGCAGTGTAACCGTGCGGTTAACTTGTCTAACTGCACAGCCCGCACAGACTGTTTTTTATCTATCTGTCTAGTCGCATGTGACAGACATGTATTCTCTCTCTTGTTTTATCTCTCTATCCCCCGTTTTCTATAAATTTGAGAGCATACCCTTGTATTATTCATCTTTTGGAGCATAAAAAAATCTCTTTATTTACGCTTTTCTCCAATGATATCAAAGCTTATCGGTCAATTTGGTCCGTTTTCTGCTTTCTCAGGTGTGGTGCAGTTCAAGCGGTCTCAAATTTTTTATCCTCCTGCTCTTCTCTTTCTGCGATTTTTCTCTCTTAACGCGGTCTTCTCCCTTTCCGCGATTTTCTTCTTTCTTCTTTCCAAGGTCTCTCTGTCCGTTGTTTCTTGCCGCCCTCCCTCCCTCCCTTTTCTCCTCTCTCTTCCTGCAAGTTGCATCTTTCTTGCGGCTTCTGGTTTGTTCGCGCGGTTTCGCTCTGTTCGCGCGGTCTTGTCCTGTTCGCAGCTTTTGCTCTGTTTGCTCTGTTCGCGCGGTCTCTCCCTGTTTGTGCGATCTTGCTCTGTTCGTGCGGCCTCAGTTTCTTTAACCAGTTTCACTCTGTTCACACAGGTTGTCTATGGAGACTCCGACCTCTTCCTCCACTCTATCCGCGCAACCGGTTCCTACCATTGCTTCTGTTTCCATTTCTTCTAGCAATCTTGGAACTGTGTACAAGCTAACTGGTCTCAATTATCCGGACTGTGATTGTTTCCTTCACCTTTTTGTTGCGGTCTCAACGCAAACGTCATCATCTTTACTTACGACCCTCCTACACATTGATCTGCTGTTTTTGATGTTTGAGACACAAGTAATGCTCTAGTTCGTACATGGCTTGCAAATAGCCTTTCTGATGAATGTCTTTCTGTCATTCGACATGATGAGACAATTAAGACTGCTTGAACACATCTTGTTGCTTTGTACTCCAAGGGAGATCAAACTTCGCGCATATATAGGTTGTATGCAAATCTTTTTCCCCGACCCATCATGCCTCCTGCTGTTGTTTATCAGGAAGTGCAAGCTCTTGGTGCTAAACTTATTCAGCGTCGCCCCTTTTCTACTGATCATACTGAGTAACATAGACACTTTCAGGAATTGCTGGTGGTGTGCTGTTTGTTTTGTTTGCCAGACTTTTATAATCTGATTCGCCAACAAATTCTTGGAGAGACTGATACTCTTACTCTGGATGCCACTGCTGTGCACATTTCAGCTGTTACTACTCTTCTTCAGCGTCCTTTGATTGCCTCTCCGCCTCCTCCTGACACTGTGACACATCCAGCTCGTCATGACATTCCTAGTGGTCGTGGAGGCCGCTCTGGTGGACGTGGTCCCTCTAGATATCTCTGCTCTCACTATGACAAGACCAGTCACCTTGTTGATCGCTGCTGGGTGAAGCATCCTCATCTTCGACCTGCTGTGGGTGACACTACCTCGAAGAAGTCCATTTCTCTTGCTACCTCTTCGGGTAGTGCTCATATGACCAGTACGGGTAGGTGGCTAATTGGCTCTGGTGTTACTAATCATATGACAGACAATCCTCATCTTTTCTTTTGTATAGACAAACATAATCGGTCACCTCCGGTTTTTATTGCGGATGGTTCTCCATCCCTTGTGTGCGGATCTGGAACAGTGCATATCACTCAATCTCTCTAATTTGAGGACACACTCTATGTCCCAACTTTTCCGTGCAACTTACTTTCGGTTACCTCTCTATGTAAATGACTAAATTACACGACTATTTTACCTCGGCTACTTTTTTTTTTCAGGATGCTCACTTTAAGGAGACGATTGCTACTGGCACTGAAAGTGGCGGCTTATTCTGCCTTGATAATGTGCCTATTTTTTCTGCTTATACTTCTCTTCTACAGTGACATCTTATACGTTTGTCTTTTCCAGCAAAACCAAGACATAGTTCTTCTCGTTCTTTTGAACTTGTTCATTCTGACATTTGGGGTCCTGCTCCTACTAAATCTATTGGTCGGGGTAGTTTGTATTTTGTCACCTTTATTGATGATTTTTTTAGATGTACTTGTTGACAGAACGTTCTTAATTTTTTTCTATTTTCAGTAGATTCTATAATGAGATATCTACTCAGTTTGATGTCCCTATTAATATGCTTCACACTGATAATGCAAAATAATATCTTAGTCATTATTTCTCAGTCCTTTGTATGCATCATGATATTATACATCAAATTAGTTGTCCTTACACCTCTTAACAGAATGAGATTGTTGAACGCAAAAACTGCCATCTCATTGATGTGGCTCGCACTCTTCTCACTCAGATGAGTGTTCTTCGGTTCTATTGTTGTCATGCCGTTCTTTTTTCTTGTTACCTCATCAACTAAATTTCTTCTTCGGTTCTTAATGACAAAACTCCTTTCTCCATTATGTATTCCAATGCCACACCATTTCATTTATCTCCACGTGTCTTTGGCTTCATAACGTTTGTTTACTCTCATTCTTCTGGTCGTGACAAACTCTCTCCTCCCTCCGTTAAGTGCATCTTTTTTGGCCACTGTCCGACACTAAAAGGGTATCGGTGCTATGATCCTCTTCTACGAAAACATTATGTTTCCGTGGATGTCGATTTCTTTGAAGATGCTCCTTAGTTTTCTTGTACCTCTACCGTCCCACCGTTTGATGATTCATATTCTCTACCTATTATCTCTGCACCTTTACCTGAAACTGTTCTCCTTTCTCCTACACCAATTTTTGATTCTTTTTCTTTTTCTCCTGATACCAATTCTCTACCTGAGCCGTTGCTAACAGTTTTCGGGCCAACAGTCTCTTTGACGGATGAATCTGATACTACATACAAGTCGGACCTTGATCTTCCGATTGCCCTTCGGAAGGGAGTTCAGACATGCACTCAACATCCTATTCATGATGTTGTTTCTTATGCTCGTCTGTCTTCTTCCGACAATAGTTTTTCTCTCGCTCTTTCAGCTAATGTCATTCTGACTACCTATCAAAAAACTCTTGCTATTCCTTATTGGAAAACCGCTATGGATGAAGAGATGAAAACTTTGATTGAACGGGGTACTTGAACTCTTGTTCCTACTCCTCCAGGAGCTGATGTGGTTGGCTGTCGCTGAGTCTTTGTGATCAAGTTTCTTCCTGATGGTACCATCAATCGTTTTAAAGATCGGCTAGTTGCCAAAGGTTTTACTTAGACCTATGATGTGGACTTCTTTGACACATCTCCAATTGCTCAGATTACAATGATCCGTGTTCTCTTTTCTGTGGCCGTCAATAGAGACTGAGAGATGTCTCAGTTAAATGTCAAGAATGACTTCATTTATAAAGATATACAAGAGATAGTCTACACGGAGCAACCTCCTGGGTATGTTAGTCCGGGGGAGTCTTAAGTGTGTAGGTTGAGGAAGACAATCTATGGACTTAAGTAAAGCATGCAGGCCTGATTTGAGAAGTTCATCGAATTTATCTCTGTTATTGGGTTTGTTCGAAGTGTTGCAAATCACTCTCTATTCATATAAAAGACTTCTACAGGGCTTGTTGTTCTTGCTATTTATGTGGATAATATTTTTCTTACAGGGGATAATAAGAAGGGCATTGATCTAACAAAGAAACATCTTCTTCAACATTTTGTTATAAAAGATATGGGGTGTTCCAAGTACTTCGTAAGGATTGCGATCTCCCGAATGCCCAATTCTGTAGTGCATTCACAGCGAAAGTATGTCTTAGATCTTTTAAAAGAGACTGATCTTCTTGGGGCTAAACCAACTCAGTGTCCAATGGTTGTTGGAGATGACAAGTGTTGAAGTGAGAATTCACCCATTCTTTCAAAAATCACCAGGTACAGACGACTTGTAGGAAAACTCATTTATCTGACAGTCACGAGATCATATATATGTTATGCGGTAGAAAGGGTGAGCCAGTTCATGCAAGCCTCCAAAGAGTGTCATCTTCAATCAACTATAAAAATATTGGAAAAAGACTTCTCTTTCAGAAGAATAATCATTTGATGTTAGCTATGCTGATGAAAAGGAGGATAGAAAGTCTACGTTTGGCTTTTGCACCTTCGCAGGAGGAAATCTAGTCGGCTGGAAGAACAACAAACAGTCTGTTGTCTACAAGGCAAGTGCTGAAGCTGAATACAGAAGCATGACTTTGACTGCTTGTGAACTAAAGTGGTTACGAACACTGATGCTTGATTTGAGAGAAGTCTATGATCATCCTCTGGCAATGTTCTGTGACAACAAGACAACTATAATATTTCAAAAAATCCAGTGTTTCATGAGAGAACAAAACATATTTAAGTAAACTGTCATTTTATCTGTAACGACCCATATTAAAAAAAGAGCAAATAAATAATATTCATTGTCTATGTAGTACGGGGAAGGAAACGAGATACAAGATACAATACGAAACGGATACGAGAAACGCGATTTTTAAAAAAATTAGGATACGAGAAACGTTCTTAATTATTATTTTTATTATTTTAATATAAGTATTAATTAATATAAGAATGAGACAACTAACAAACTATTTGTACATATCTTGAATTGTAACGAAAAAATTAATATGACTATATTATATATCATTGACATTTCATGTAATGCTATAAATAACATTCAAGAAAACAAGCACCATAAAGAGCTTTTGTAAGGCTTACCACAAAAATTTCATGTCCAACTTATACTTCCACCTCCTTCAGTTAACTTGTTCTCTCTTGTCACATATTTCCGAAAAGTCTTTTTGTCATTTTCAGTAACATTAAGATTAACATGGTGCTAATACTATGAACTCAAGTTTTGCGGAAGGAAAGCCATCAAGGGCAAGGGGAAAATCTCATCTTCATTACTTGTTTGAGTTGGAGTAGTTGAGGGATTATCAATGTAAATACCATAAGCAAAATTAGATTACTTAGTAATATGTAGAGAATACAGATGTAGCCGTACTTAGCAATATTTTTAGACATATACTGGATATTAATATGATGCAGAAAGAAGAACCAGAAGAAGAAGCAGAAGGAGGAGGAGAAGAAGGAGAAGCAGAAAAAGAAGAAGAAGAAGAAGGAGGAGGAGGAGAAGCAAGAGAAGAAGAAGAAGAATCAGGAGAAGAAGAAGAAGAAGAATCAGGAGAAGAAGAAGGAGGAAAAGAAGCAGGAGAAGAAGAAGAAGAAGCAGGAGGAGAAGAAGAAGAAGAAGCAGGAGGAGAAGAAGGAGGAAAAGAAGAAGGAGGAGGAGGAGGAGAAGAAGAAGCAGGAGAAGTACATGAGAAGGAGGAGGAGGAGAAGCGGAAGAAGAAGAAGGAGGAGGAGAAGCAGGAGGAGAAACAAGAGAAGAATAAGAAGAAGGAGAAGAAGGAGGAGGAGGAGGAGAAGAAGGAGGAGGAGGTGGAGGAGGAGGAGGAGGAGGAGGAGGAGGAGAAGAAGGAGTACCTGCGGGATCGACGGAATCCGGAGCAGAACGCCGACGGGATCTGGAGCGGAACAAGAAAACTTAATGCGTAAAATGAAATATGTGAGCTCTGAAATCGCGTATCCCCCTTGCAGGATACGCGATTCCGAAAATAAAATATATATTTTTTTAAAAAATGCGTTTCCTGGAGTTTCGGAAACGCGTTTCTGCACGTTTCCGGACGTTTCCCTTATCCGGTACGCGTTCGAGTCGATACGTAGACCATTTTTAAGTATCCGTACTTTGTAGTTCATAGTAATGACAGTTTGGTAAATACCCCTAAATTTTAATCCCATATCTTAAACCAACAGAGCCCCCCCCAATTTCCCGCACGGAAGCCGCAGCCCACTCCCGATTCCGCCTCCCGCTCCTGCGCCGACTGCAGATTCTACCTCCCCGCTCGCTGCCAATCACTCCTGCCCCTCGTCTTCCTCTAGCCGATGCCTCCTCTTGCTTCCCCGCCTCTTCATGCTCCTCCCCTTCACTTCCCCTGGCCGGTCCAAGGGCCGACTACCCTTATTCTTCCTCCCAGGGGGACGACAACAACTTCATCTGCTCTCTAGAGTCGGAGGTTCTTCTTCTTCCTCCTAGGGCAGCAAGTTCAACCCTTATTCCTCCGATTCTTTTTTGATTTGGCCTTGTATTTCAAGAAGTTCGCCTAGGATTTTCTACTCTCTCCTCCTTGGGCCTGAATATGACTTCCTTGTGTAAGGTTTTCCCGTTTCCCCTCTTTATTCAGATTTGCTTGATCTTATTTTTCAAAATTATTCTCCAATTTACGTATATTTTGTGGATCCAAGTTTTTGCCCCATCGTAATCGCCTAACTATTGTATATTTGTGTTTCTCCAACGTCGCTACTCGATTCAGTTGGTGGGATTTCGCTCAAAACCCTCTCCGATTTAGGATTTCTCTTAGCCAAGCACCGCCAAGTTTCCGTTTCCGCGTGATTATCTCTTCTTCCATCACTTTTTGAGTCTTGTAAAATTTATTGCTTGTGCTAGCTTTAAAGTTTCTGATAATTCAATGTCATCTCTGATTGTGCTTCAGCAGGTCTGAAATAAGTATCCCGATTTTGTTTGTGTTGCTCAGCCGCCTCCATCAGTTTTAACTTCCTTAAAACAAGTAAAGATCTTTCTCTCTTGCAAACATTGCACTTAATTGTTGTATCTGTTCTTATGATTTTATGATTTCATCATAAAATGATTGTTTTGTCAAACAAGTTTAAATATTGAATGCCCAATCTGATAAATTAATAATTTAGGGTTTAAGTTGTTTAAAATTATACGAGTTTGTGATCGTAGATAATTTTGTTTGGACATTCGCTTAGATGAGTGATCTGCCCAATTGAGATATAATTGGAAGATGAGTTAGTAAATAAAAGTGATTTTAATAGGATTCTCACTTAGATGAATTGTATCTCATTTGATGGATAATTGAGAGAATAATAACTCTTTGTGAGCATGAACATTAATTATTATAATGGTAAATATTAAGTTTTCTTGCTAGCAAATATATGAATTGTGTTTGATATAAAATGTTCAGATCATACACATATTTACTTAGAAGCTAATCGTGTCTTGAAATGAATTAATCTAGTTGAATACTTGTTATCCTAAGAAATGGTGTATAGTTTGTACAACCCGTATTCGTCGAGGGTCAGTCCTACCACGATCAGGTCAGCAGAAGTCAAGGTCAACAAGTCAAGACATGAGTCAAAGTCAGCATACAAGATCGCGGATGGCCTGGGCGAGTATAGGCGAGCTCCCCTCGCATACTTGCCAGGTAGGCGACTAGGAGAGATACTCGCCCAGCCCGTGCGAGTTCCTCTGGAAGTCGCCTAGTCGCCAGAGGGTGGGGTATAAATATGACCCCCCCTTGGATTTGCCTATAAATAGGACCCCAGGGGTACGAGGCGAAACACTTGAAATCCTCTGCAGGATACTCACGAGCTTCACTTTTGAGATACTAGCCGAGTCTTTGGATTCCCTTTCCTCAGAGATCAAGTCGCGACCTTGCGACTTCGTCATCAGCTAGTCTCACTCGTACTCAGTTTGACCATCTTTGGTTGAGAAGGGGCTGCTCCTTTTGAGCATCCGGGTATGTGGTGGGACCTTCCCGCCGCAACATCTGGGGTCCTGTTTGACTTGCTTCTTCATCCTAGTCACCCTAGCCGTCTGATCTGACCTCTGAACCGGTAACCTTAGGCGGCTTTGGTCCGAATTCGAGGTTAGGAATTTTCCTGGCTTCAACACTTGGTGCGGTGAGCGTGGATCGCAGCCAAAGAGGAAAGTTTAGTGGTTGAGTAAGATGACCAACGGTGGCGAGCATGGAGAGTTGGACGGCAACTCGGCAGGAGGAGATGCCGTGCGAGGTGGCGAGTATGTGACGGTTGCCGCGTTTGAAGAGTTTGCGAAGAGGATCGAGCAGACCATCCTCACCGGGTTTGCTCATCGCCCCGATGTCACGACGACTTCTCCCCGTCACGTGACCCCGTTGGAGGAGGAAGCGCCGCCGAGACGAGCTGGAAAGGAGCCCGCTTGGGCGAGAGAAGAGCGACCGATGCAGTCGCGATATCATCCGACGGGCAGTCAAGGGGTCCGCTTTTGAGACCCGATGTCGCCGGCAAGATACAGAGATACTCGACACTGCAGCGAGTATGACGTCTCTAGCGAGGATGAAACTCGCCACCGCGAGGGAGGGAGGAGCCCCTTCTGTGACGCGATCCTCGCAGCCCCAGTTCCTGAAGGGTTCAGAGAGTCCGTCCTCACCTACTATTCTGGCAGGGATGACCCTGTCAGACATCTTCAATGGTTCGAAGACGTCGTCTCCATCCGCAACATGTCCGGCGCCTTCAAGTGTCGGTTCTTCTCCATCACCCTCAAAGAGAATGCGAGAGACTGGTTACATCAACTGCCAGCAGGGTCTGTGTACTGTTTCTCCGATCTGCGTCGAGGCCTCATGGCGATGTTCGCGACATCGAAGAAGAGGAAGAAGGAGGCGACGACTCTCTTCAAGGTCACGCAGGGGCAGCACGAGAGCTTGGGCCACTACGTTGACCGTTTCCAGGAGGAGATCCTGGAGGTAGAGGAGGTGGACAACTTTACCCTGATGGTGGCCCTGAAGTTCGGGCTGAAGCAAGGACTGTTCAGCATGGAGATGAGGTCTAACCCCCCGAGATCTTTTGAAGAGATGATAGAGAGGGCGAACACCTTTGTTTGCGGAGAGGAGAAGAACAAGGACTTCTTGGCGAGGCTGGATGGAGAGGGTTCGAGGGAGAAGGGGAGAGCAGGACCTTCAAGAGCGAAGGCAAGGAGGACGCCGGAGAGGCAGGATGGGAGGAGGAAGGAAGGGTCAAGAAGAGAGGAGAGGAGGACGAGAGAAGAGCCCAGGAGGGTTGAGGAGAGGAGGTTGGAGAGGCCTCGAAAACGAGAAGAGAGGAGGCCAGCGGAGGCCCAGGCAGGAAGAGGAGGGGATAGACGATTCCAATATCCCGAGAATCGTCCCCAGTGGAGACCACCAATGAGGCAACACTTCCAGGAGGAGAGGAGGAATGGTAACCGGCAGGAGGGAGGCCGAGAAGGAGGAAGAAGGGAGACGATGACCATCGCCCGCCAAGACAACAAACGGCGCCGGAGGGAGCAGCGGGCGATGCGTCAGGAGGCAGAGATTCCCCTCTACTGCGATATCCATCGAGTAGAGGGGCACATGACCTTGGCTTACTCGGAGTTCTGGGAAGCAAGGAGGAGGTTGGAAGCAGGAGTAGCGGAGAGAGAGCAGCAGAGGCAGGAGGCCTCGGTGGGGAAGGTGGCATTCCAAGCTCCAGAAAGGAGGAGGAACGAAGATCGCGTCGACCTGGGAGGTCGAGGAGAGGTGATACATGGCCCGGGAGGCGGGCATGTAGGGGTGATCAACGGAGGGGCTGGACTCGGAGCTTCCCGCAAGGGAAGTCTCCACTAGATCTATCGGAAGAACGTCGCCTCGACGTCACAGAACCCGCCGCCGTTGGAAGAGATCACCTTCTCGGAGGAGGATATGCTGGGGCACGAGAACCCTTTCCACGACGCCTTGGTGATTCAAGCTGCAATCGAAGACTTCACCGTCGACCGAATCCTCGCGGACAACGGTAGCTCGGTGAATGTCATTTTCAAGAGAACCTTTGTCGGGCTTCAGGTGGAAGCGTCCCGGGTCCAGGCTGCAGACGGACCTCTCTTTGGCTTCTCAGGAGAGAACAAAGAGGTGGAAGAGGCGGTGGAACTTCTGGTTACGCTCGGCGGGACGTCGATCCGATGCCGCTTCATCATCGTCGACGCGCCGAGCGGATATAATGCTATCTTCGGACGGCCCCTCATCAACTATTTCAAGGCCGTTCCGTCGTCATACCACCAATGCTTGAAGTACTGCCGGGGAGATGTTCAGATCAGGATCAGGGGAGATCCCAAGGCCTCCAGGGAGTGCTACCTGAATGCTGTCAGCACCATCAGCTGGATGAGTGACGCGGAGAAGCTGAAGGAGCTGCTGGAGAAGGAGTTGTGTGATGCTAAAGAGGTGGAGGAGGTGGAAGTGATCTCTTAGGGAGGAGAGCCGGGACTGCTGAAGGTTGGAGGATTCCTGTCGCTGGAAGGGAAGATAGAGATGACCGCTTGCCTGCAGGACAATGTGGACGTCTTCGCATGGAGCGCCGCCGAGATGCTAGGGGTCGACGCCGATGTTGCCTGCCATCGCCTCAACCTGGATCCCGCGGTGGCTCATGTTCGTCAGAAGCAGAGGAAGAGCGCTGCCATGCTGGCCGGGCCGATTAGGGAGGAGGTAGAGAAGCTGCTGGAGGCAGGTTTTGTTTCGGAGATCCAGTATCCAGGCTGAGTCTCCAATGTTGTAATGGTGAAGAAGCCAGGAGGGGGCTGACGTCTATGCATCGATTTTTCCATGTTGAATAAAGCTTGCCCGAAGGATTGCTACCCCTTGCCTCAAATCGACGCGCTGGTTGATTCCGCCGTCGGGTTTCCTGTGATGAGTTTTCTTGATGCTTTTTCAGGGTATTACCAGATCCGGATGCATCGCCCCGACTGCCGCGACGTCTCCTTCATAACTAGCGATGACTGCTATAACTACAAGATGATGCCCTTCGGGCTCAAGAACGCGGGCGCGACATACCAAAGAATGATGAATCAAATCTTCAAGGGGCAGAAGGGGCGAAACTTGGAAGTCTATGTGGACGATCTTCTCGTCAAGAGCAAAAGTGTTGTCGAGCACATAACGGATCTGGTGGAGACTTTTGCTACCCTGAGGAAGTACAAGATGCGACTCAACCCGGCCAAGTGCGTCTTCGGTGCAGGAAGAGGGAAGTTTTTAGGTCACCTCCTCACTCCCAGGGGGGTGGAACCTAATCCCGACAAAGTAAAGACCATTCTGGAGATGTCATCCCCGAGGGATCCAAAGGAGGTTCAAAGGTTGACGGGAAGGCTGACAGGCCTTAGTTGTTTCTTGTCCAAGGCAGGGGAGAAGTGCTCTCCATTCTTCAAAACCCTTCGGGGGAATCAGAAGTTCGAGTGGACCGCGGAATGTGAGGAGGCTTTCGGAAAGCTCAAGCAACAGCTAACCCAAGCTCCTCTCCTCCAAGGCCCGCGGGGTAACGAAGATCTCTTTCTATATTTGGGAGTGGGAGCAGAGACGGTTAGCTCGGTGCTGGTCCGAGAGGAAGGCAAGAGGCAGCTCCCAGTCTACTATGTGAGTAGAGTGCTGCGGCTGGAGGAAACGAGGTATCCTATCCTGGAGAAGTTGGTGTTTGCTTTGGTAGTTTCAGCTCGGAGGCTCCGTCCATATTTTCAGGCTCACTCAATCAGGGTCGTCTCCGATCACCCTCTACGCAGTATTCTGGATGGAGTGGAGCATTCTGGCAGGCTGGCAAAGTGGGCGGTACAGCTTAGCGAGTTTGATATCTCTTACTCTTCAAGGGTAGCGATCAAGGCGCAGGCGGTGGCGGATTTCCTTGCCGACTTCTCAGCCGAGGTTGAAGGAGAGGAAGGCTCTTCTAGCTCAGTTTCATGGAAGATGTTTGTGGATGAGGCTTCGGGCAGATACTTCGTGGGAGCCGGAGTCGTGCTGGTGAGCCCCTAGGGAACCAGGATCGAGCAAGCAGTCGAGATCCTCTTCCTCGTTACAAACAATCAGGCGGAGTACGAAGCCATGGTGGCTGGCTTGCGTCTCGCCAAGGAGTTGACAATTCAAGATATCAGGGATTTCACCGACTCGATGGTGTAGTTGCGTCTCAGATTAAAGGCGAGTTCGAGGTGAATGATCCGATCTTGCAGAGATACTTAATCAAGGTAAAAGATCTGATCGAGGGGTTTCAATCTTTCTTCGTCGAGCATGTACCCCGAGAAGAGAATTCAGAAGCCGACTACCTGGCCAAGTACGGTCCCCGGGCTGGGGGTACCGTGACTGAACTGTTCCGACCGTCCATCGAAGATGGGGAGATGATGGAGATCGAGCAGTGGACATCCTGGAGTGATCCGTTCGTCTCTTTCTTAACAACATGACAGATTCCTGCCAGCGAGGGGGATCAGAGGAAGTTCCGTTACAAAACCGCGTATTATCTACTACAGGAAGGAGAGCTCTATCGCAAAACTATCTCAGGCCCCCTAGATCGGTGTTTGTCGGAGATTGAAGTCCCTCGTGTCCTGGAGGGGATCCACTCGGGAGAGTGTGACAGCCACTCAGGGACTCGCACTCTTGAACAAAGAATCCTAAGGCACGGGTATTTCTGGCCCGCCATTCGGAAAGTTGCGGAAGCCTTCTCGAAAAAATGTCTCCAATGTCAGCTCTTCGCGCCTCTTCAACTACAACCAGCCCAGCACTTGCGCTCGATCACTGCTCCATGGCCCTTCGCCATCTGAGGGATGGACTTGATCGGCCCTTTTCCTCAGGCCAGTGGACAGAGGAAGTTCGTCCTTGTCATGATCGATTATTTCTCCAAATGGATCGAGGCAAAAGCTCTGGCCAAGACCACGTCGCAAATTGTAAAGAATTTTATTTGGGGAGAGATTGCATGCAGGTTCGGGATTCCACTCGCCATCGTCACCGATAATGAGTCACAGTTCGCCAGCATGGAGTTAGAGGACTTCTGCAAGCAGCTAGGGACGGATCTTCGATTCGTCTCTGTGCATCATGCCTCGCAGCAACGGACAAGTGGAAGCCGCCAACAAGTTGATCATCAACCTCCTAAAGAAGAAAGTCACCAACTTGAAAGACAATTGGGCATAGCAGCTCCCTTTAGTCCTTTTGGCTCTGAGAACAACTCCAAACTCGGCCACGGGGGAAACTCCCTTTAAGTTGTCCCACGGGTCTGAGGCACTCATCCCAGTGAAGTTTGAGGTTTGGAGCCCGAGAGTCATAACAGCTGGAGACGACAGCGAAGAATGACGCTTGGAGAATGAAGACGCTCAAAGACTCTCGCTGGATTTCGTTGAAGAGCTTCGAGACTTGACCTCCATCCTCCAAGAGGAGATCAAGCGGCGCATGACAAAGCACTTCGACAAGAATGTCCGCCTATAACATTTCCTCGCAGGGGATCTGGTCATGAAGAAGGTGGACGCCGCGGGAAGAGGAGCAACAGTTGGCAAGCTGCATCATAATTGGGAAGGTCCTTTCATCATCCAGGAAGCCTTGGCCACCAGAGACTATTATCTCCAGGATCAGGTTGGAGAGCAACTAGGAGGTACTTGGAGCGGGGATGACCTGAAAAGGTTTTATCCCTAGCGGTCAATGATGTATTTTATTTGTACATGTTTTCATACATATATACAGATAGTGACAACGGCTTTTTCATCTCAAGATTTCTGAGGCCTTAAGGTTCTGCTCCAAGATCGATCCGAGAAACTGGCCGTCGACCTGTTCCTCCTAGATAACCCAGTGCGGACGATGAGACGATGCCTCGGGATATAAATGCCCTTGTAAGACCGGACCCCTGCATTGACGGCCGAGATCAGTTCCCCTGTTGGATCCCTAGTTTGATTTGGGCTAGGTTCACTAAGTTAGGATCTTGTGACCCATCATGTATAGCCAGGGTCATAGTTGTGTCCTAGAGTCTAGGCCAAGTCCTTAGGATCAACACTGCATGGACCAGCCATCATCAGACTGTCAGATACTCAAGACTTAGAGATTTTCCAAAGACTCAGTAAAATGAGTTCGACGTTCGTCGAACTCAGGTCGACGATTGTCGTGCTCAGCTCGACGATCTCAGAGAAAATTCTCTAAGCTGAGCTCGACGAACTTGATTCTCAGGTCGACGATCTTTGGACTCTACCTTCAGCTTTCTAAGTTCAGACTTTGTTCTCTAGACTCAGGTCGACAAACTTAGTTCTCTGGTCGACGATTTCTCGGTTCTCTACTTCAACTTATTAATCCAGATGTCTCTCAGTTTCTTAAGTACAAAATCATCTCCAGTTGACGAATTCAAGATTCTCAGCTCGACGAACTTTGACCACTTTGGCAAAAGTTATGAAGCAGCAGTTAGTGGTTCTCAGCTCGACGAAACAAATTCTCAGGTCGACTATTTCTGGATACTTCACTTCAACACTTCATTCCAGAAGCATCTGAAAATATTCTAAGTCCAGAAATACTTTGCTGAACTTCAGTCGACGAAACCAGTTATCAGCTCGACGAACTCCATACACAGAAAAGACAGTTTCTAGAGAATGCAGTTCTGCTTTAGCTCGACGATCTTGGAACTCAGCTCGACGAACAGAAGTCATCTGGACGACGAACACAGCAACTCAGCTCGACGAACTGTGATCTCAGCTCGACGATTTCTGTTATCTGTTCGACGAATCCAGACTTAGTTATTTCCTTCCTTCTGTCCCATTCTTACTGCAATAATTCCTGTGTAATTAATGCTCAAATATTCTCTTAATATAACCGTTAAAAGAAGTATTGATTATGGTCTTCTCCAGGATTATTGCTTGCCGTTTTTCCATGTGACAGTTGAGGAAATAATTCAATACAGTTTATTCTCAAGGCCGTCAGCAATGATTGCAGAGGATTTCAAATTTCGAAAGACAATTTATGACAGAAAATATAAAAGAGATTTTCTCTTTTCTTGAAGAGAGAACATAAACACACAGACAAAAAAATACAATCAGTCTGGATCAAGGAATTCTTTGCTTTTTCTTTCACAGATCTCTGGTACAGAGAAGAAGCCCTAGATCAGAAGAACATCTGCTATCTAAAGAAGAAGAACAATCAATCAAAAATCAAGAGTCTTCATTTTTCAACTCTCCAGGACACTTCAAAGGACAACATCAATTCCATCTGTCAAGAAGTTCCTGAAGATCTTTTCTGATCAAGGCTTAAAGATTGAAGGTCTATTACCCTGAAGCAAAGCTCTAGTTTTTCCTGAACCATTCTACATCTCAGGGGGAGCTATTTGCTAACATCATATCCACAAGTCTTCTCAGTTGTATATTGAGAAAGAGAAGATAATATCATCTCTCATCCCCCACTGTATAAAGAGTTATAACTCCCTTCAAAAGTTATTCTTGTTTGCAAGTCACCTGACCAAAAGACTTGAGGTTTGATTTTTGAGCACCTGATCAAAAGCTCATTGGTGTCAGGCACCTGATCAAAAATCTGAGTGGATTCCTACCAGGGTGGTGGAAGAGTGAATGTACCCAGATTGATGAACCACTATAATTTCTTGTGTTGTCTGGTTGCCCTTTCTTTTGTTCTTGCTGTGTTTGTGCTAACTAGGTCTGCTGTGTGTTTGTGGTTATTTATTTGTTATTCTGCAGTTTTTATTTACAGCAAAAGCTGTAAAGTTTTCTAAATGATTTTATGATACTCTATTCACCCCCCCTATAGAGTATTTCAGAGCTAACACATCACTTTCAATTGATATCAGAGCAGGTTGATTGGTTGTACAAGCTAACCCTTGAACCAAAAGATCTTTTGTTAGATCTGATACCTTATTTCCTTTATATTTATAGTCACACAGCATGACACAGAACAAGAACTATGCAAGCACCAGACCTCCAGTTTGCAACCTAAATAGGTTTGCCATCTGAAAGGCAAGAATTAAGTTGTACATGAACTCTATTGATGAAGATATCTACAACTCCATTTTGACAGGTCCCCCTCAAGCATCTACTTCTGCAACATCTTCAAGCACAACTGCAGTTCCACCACCTGAGTGGACTGAGGCCCAGAGAAAGGCAAAGATTGCTGATGCCAAGGCAATGAATATACTAACACAAACAATGTGAGATGATATCTTTCAAAAAGTGGCTGAATGCACCTCAACCAAAGCCATTTGGGACTCCCTAAATCAAATGGTGGCTGGATCAGCAGATGAAAGAAATGACAGAAGATCCAATCTCATATCCCTATATGAGAATTTCAAGAAGGAGGAAGCTGAGACAGTAGCTGATATGTACAATAGGTTAAGCTCAATCATCAATGAGCTAAAAACTTTGGACAAGGACATCACCCTCACTGAGGTAAATGATAAGATCCTTATGTGCTTCCCAAACTCATGAGATTCAAGGATCTGGCCCATCAAGGAGGCCAGAAGCCTAAGTGAGATTTTCACTGAATCTCTTTTAGGAAAGCTTAAGTCCTATGAACAGCTGATCAAATCCAGAGAGGCAGTTGAGCAAAGAACACCTCCAACAAGAAAAGAACAAAGCATTGCATTCAAGGCTGCTGAGGAGACAGAGAATTCAACCACAAATGAAGAGCTGATGAGTCTTTTTGCCAAAAGATTCTACAAAATGACAAGGAAAGACTTCAGGAGAAAGTCATCAAGGCAGGATGACAAACCAATGTATGACAAAACACCAACTAAAGAAGCGGTGTGTTTTGGTTGCAGGAAATCTGGACACTTCATCTCTGAGTGTCCAGAGAATCAGAATGAGAAGAGAAGAGAGAAAGATATCAGAAGACAACACAACAACAGGCCTTCCTCCAGCAAATATAATAAGAAGGAGAAATGCCCTGTGGCTGAATCTTGGAGTGAAACTGAGGATGAATCATCATCTTCCAGCTCCAGTGAAGATGAAGAAGAGGCAAGGGCCAAAGAGATTTGCCTCATGACCATTGATGCCTACAGGAGCCATTCAGAAGAAGAAGATTCAAACAATGAAGCAGTTTCAGATTCTGAAGCTGACAAGTTGAAGAGCTGTCCAGTAAATAATCAAACATGATATCTGGACAGTGGATGCTCCAAACATATGACCGGCAGCAAGGACAACTTAACCAACTATAAGTCCAAGCTAGGACCAAATGTTATCTTTGGTGATTCAAAATGTGGCCAGTCTGAAGGTTTTGAAGAAGTGAAGATTGGAGCAGTCACATTCAAGAAAGTAACTTATGTCAGAGGACTCAAGCATAACCTCATCTCTATAAGCCAGTTATGTGATGAAGGTTATCAGAGATTTCTACCAAAAGCACTTTGCAGGTACCTCACTTGTGTGAGAATTTGGATGGACTAAACCTCACCCAAAAGGTTCCAACACATCCTTCTCCACAAGTCATTGAAGAAAGTGAAGATGAAGGCACTGAAGGAATTGATCTTCCCCCAACAGCAAACATAATTCCACAAAAGGAATTAGTTCCTAATGTTGTTGCAGAACCAACTCCACCCACTGATCTTGTCACACTAAGGGATCACCCCAGATCTTAAGTGATTGAAGACATATCAGCAGGTGTACAGACAAGGCATCAACTCAACCAAGATTTGATGCATGCCTGTTTTCTCTCTCAGGTTGAACCTCTATCCATCCATGATGCAGAGCAAGATCCCCACTGGATCATTGCAATGCAGGAGGAATTAAACCAATTTGAGAGATGTAGAGTTTGGATTTGGTTCCAAGACCCCAAAACTACCCAGTAATTGGAACCAAATGGGTTTACAGAAACAAGCTGGATGCCCAAGGAGTGATTGTGAGAAACAATGCTAGTCTTGTTGCTCAAGGATATAGACAAGAAGAAGGAATAGATTATGACCAAACCTTTGCACCTGTGGTAAGGTTAGAGGCAATCAGAATATTACTTGCCTATGCAGCCTACAAGAGATTCAAGGTCTATCAAATGGATGTGAAGAGTGCATTTTTGAATGAAGTACTGAAAGAAGAGGTCTATGTTGAGCAACCTCCAGGTTTTGTCTCTCCAACTCACCCCTCTTATATTTTTGAATTGCATAGAGCTCTTTATGGTCTAAAGCAAGCTCCAAGAGCTTGGTATGAGATCCTAGCTAGCTTTCTGATAGAGCATAAGTTCATTAGAGGCATAGTAGATAAGACACTTTTCACTAGACATCATAAAGACCAAACATTGTTAGTACAAATATATGTGAATGACATCATATTTGAGTCTACTGATTCCAAATTATGCAAGAGGTTCTCTGACCTCATGCATTTCAAATTTGAAATGAGTAGCATGGGTGAGCTCTCCTACTTCCTTGGTCTCCAAGTGAAACAGCTCCCTGATGGCATCTTCATCTCCCAAGCTAAATATGCAAAAGAGCTTATCAAAAAGTTTGGTATGGCTGATGCCTCAGCAAAGAAAACACCTATGACTACAAATGCTGTAATAGACTCTGATCCACATGGGAAACCTGTTGAGCAGAAATTATATAGGGGCATTGTTGGGTCCCTATTATATCTTACAGCTAGCAGACCTGATATCATGTTTGTCACATGCCTTTGTGATAGGTTTCAAGTGAACCCTAAAGAATATCATCTAATTTTGTTAAAAAGAATTTTGAGATATATAAAGTGTTGTCCAAGTCTAGACCTATGGTATCCTACTGAATCAGAATTTGAGTTAACTAGATACTCAGATGCTGATTTTGCTGGATGCAGGGTGGACAGGAAAAGTACTTCAGGAACCTGTCAGTTCCTGGGTATGAGATTAGTATCCTGGTTTTGTAAGAAACAGTCATCTGTGTCTACCTCAACTGCTGAGGCAGAATATATTGCAGCTGACAGCTGTTGTTCCCAGATGCTGTAGATTCAAAATCAATTACTAGACTATGGTCTCAACTTAAATAATTCAACTCTACTTTGTCATAACACAAATGCTATTGCCATTGCACAAAATCCAGTCCATCACAGTAGGATTAAGCATATAGACATTAGACATCATTTCATAAGAGAGTGTGTGGACAAAAACAAAATTAAACTTGTCTATATCTACACTGATTTACAAAGAGCTGCCATTTTCACCAAACCTCTGGATGAAAGAAACCATCTGTTCTTTATAAATCGGTTTGGAATGATTAATGGAGAAGACTTAGTTTAGTTTCTGTCTGCACTCGACGAATTTTCCAAAGTTCGTCGAACGGAGCTCGACGAACTATGAAAAGTTCTTGAGATATTCGTCGAACGGAGGTCGACGAACTCTCTGTGAGTGAAGTTGTTTTCGTCGAACGGAGATCGATGAATCCACTTCAGAAAACTTTCGTCGAACGGAGCTCGACGAAATGTCTTCAGATCTTCTGGCGGAGCTCGACGAATTATTTAACTATCAATTATTTCGTCTATCTCAGGTCGAAGAATTTCTTAATTTTCGTGAAACGGAGTTTGTCGATTCATATTCTGGAAAACCTTATATCTAGGTTTTCTTCGACCTCCGTCCCGCGCTTTCTATTCCCTTTGCACTTGATCGTCGTTTTCTCTCTTGCAGGTGATCTCATGGCGATTCATGCAGGAACCCTGACTGCGATGAAGTTCGATACCGACTTCGATGTCGACTTTGATTCTTTCCAGCATTTAGACCCGATTTTTCTGAATATTCTGGAACTTCTGGAAGAGCAGCATCTGAAGAATCTGATGACAACAAGGATCAAACTGTCTGGAACTGAGATTAGAGAATGAGTCTACACATCTTCAACCACAGAGGAGAATACCTTGACTGGATCAATTGCGAGTAATACTGTTTCTCTATCTCCCGCCGTATTAACTGAAATATTTGGATTGAATAATAGAGAAGATGATCTGGAAATGGATAATGAGGAATATGCTATGATGTTGAGTTTGATGAGTTATACTTGAGATAACCCTAATAAATTATTGAAGAAACACGTATCTGCAGAATTCAAGTTTCTGGCAGACATTGTCGGGAAAGTCTTGCTAGGCAAGCACACTGCACACGATTATATAAACAGACATCAATTTCTGTTTATGTGTGCAGTGGTTAACAAGAAGCAAGTGGACTGGGCTCAGATCATCTTTGATCTTAATAAAAAAAAAGAATAACAAAAAGGAAGTTTGTTTTGGAAGGATCCTGTGGATCTTTTTGAAGGAAAACGCTGCTGAATCACTGATCTCCCAGACCATATTCATCAATGCCAGCAAAAGGCTTACCTGTGTCTTGTTTGGCAAGTGGGAGAGGACAATAACAAAGCCTTCTAAGGCCTCATCCTCTGCCACCAAAGCTTCTGAGAGCACAAGGGCTGTTACAGCCACTCACCACCCTGCTAAAGAGATCATTCCACCCTCACCATCTCTTCCAGCACTCCAAACCCAACTACCACACACCACAGTCCTCCCACCTCAACCTCAGACTCAACAACAACCCCAACAACAATCACAACCACAACCACAACCATCTGTTCATGTTCTTACTCCAGCTACATCTCCTGCCACCTCTCCACCAATAGATCTCACAGACATCCCTTCTTCCCCTATTCAGGAATATCATCAACCCTCCCTTTCTCCAACACCACCTTCATCTCCTCTTCCACCCCACTTGTCCTCCATACCATCCTTCAATCTACTGTCATCTCCTCTCAATACTCCTCCTCCAACTGAATCCATCCAGGATGTCCAAATGCAAGATGCTTCTCCTCCATCCTCACCGACATCTACCATCCCTCCAAATGTTTCCACCCAACCACCATCTGAAACACCAACTGCAACTCTACCACTGGATCCCTCCACCATCTCATCTGTCATTGCCCTCATCACACCCCTCCTCAAAACAATAATAGCAGAGGGCATTACACCTCTTGCTACTTCTATATCTACCCTATCTGCCCAGATATCTGCCCTCACTGCTGCCCCATCTTCAGTGAGGGGTCCTGACTTCAGTTCACACTGAAACCAGGCAGGGGGAGATGCTTGATGAAGAGGCTGCAGCAGAACCAGTAGCATATGCAACAACAGAAGCAACAGCAGACAACAGCTGCAGCAGCAGTAGTCTCAGTAGAAGTACCAGCAGATGCAGATGCTGAGTTAGATTTAATTGATTTGATTCATTTTATTGAGACTGACATGGATTTAGATGAGTCAGTTACTGAAGAGATTCTTACTGCTGATGATTTCATTTTAAATCCCACAGTAGATTTAGTAAATTTGTTGAAAAGTTTTGATACTGCATATTTGAGTTTCCTTCCAGCAGACTATACTAAGCCATCTTTGCTATTGTTCCCTATTCTTCTCCAATAAGTCCTACAGTTGCCAGTTGCCAAGCAACTCAGAGACAGTTTTGCTGCTTCAGAGCCTGCAGTCATGCCATCCTCTCCAGAAGCTATTTCTGCTCCAAGCTTTGTGATGGATGACTCTCCAATGCCAGATCTTGATGCTTTGATCTTGACTGATATTGAAGAAGAGAATAAGGCAGTTGCTGAAAGCACTGTCACAGTTAGTTCTCCAGCTCCTTCTGCAGTGCCATCTATATCTGAGAAGCCTATTATTTCTGCTGAGGCCCTGAAGGCTTTAAATGATCTATATGATAATCCTCAGGGATCTGATGATGATGATGATGATGAGGATGATGATTCAGATGAGGATCCAAAGAAGAAGAAAGTATCTAAGAAAAGGAAAGCTCCTCCTCCTCCTCCTGCTCCTAAACCAAATCCAGCTAATGCCACTCCCTACTATATCCTTCAGAAGATAACTCCATATAAAGGGATGCCAGCTTGGATGTGGTTATCCAAGAATGAACAAAAAGAGAGAAAGAGAAGCAGAAGATGCTCCCCTCCTCCAACTCAGAAATACAGAAAGGACCCTCCTCCACCTCCTCCTCCAGCTGCTGGTGCTTCAGGCATAACTTCTCAAAGGACTACCCAATTTCAAACTTATCAAAGACATCAGGGTAGGTCCTCATCCTCAGGAAGTAGCCAACAAAGACAGTATCCATCTGACAAGCAGTACCAACCTCAACAACAACAGCAACATCAAAAACAAAAACAGCAACAATTCCCTGAACATCAACAAGCTGAAAGCTCCAACAGACCTCCTTCTTCTCCTGTACCCTTTGAAGATCCAGAAACAGGTACTTCAGCTAGGATGGCCAGGTTCCAAGAACTTGTTGACCTTTCTATGATCAACAAAGCCAGAGCTGAAGGAAAGGATCCCTCAGAATATACAACAATGTCAAAGTACAGGAAAGAAGAGCTTAAGTGATTTGAGAAAGCTAACAAGTTTTCAATGTTGATGATTATATGAAATTGCACCCAGAAGCAGTAGTCCCCAGAGCCACATCTTTGAAGATTATAGGGGCTGCTGATATGACCATGACCAAAGTGCAAGCTTCAGATCCAAACAGAGAAATTGTTTTTACTAAGGTAGGAGACAAGAGTAAAGAAGAAAACCAAAAGAGAAGACGCAAAAGAAATGAGTTCTGAACTGTTTAATTTTTGTTATGTTTATAACTGCTTTCTTATTTCTGAACAAAACTTATCTGTATATATATATTTGCTGCATGTGTTCATTTTTCTCTGCCAGATATATGTTTTTCCTGCTTTGTTTATTTTCAGTTTAGTGCGAGTCTGTAATTAGTGACCTCACCCAAATAAGGGGAGATTGTTGGATCCCTAATTTGATTTGGGCTAGGTTCACTAAGTTAGGATTTTGTGACCCATCATATATAGCCAGAGTCATAGTTGTGTCCTAGAGTCTAGACCAAGTCTTTAGGATCAACACTGCATGGACCAGCCATCAGACTGCCAGAGACTCAAGACTTAGAGATTTTCCAAAGACTCAGTAAAATGAGTTCGACGTTCGTCGAACTCAGGTCGACGATTGTCGTGCTCAGCTCGACGATCTCAGAGAAAATTCTCTGAGCTGAGCTCGACGAACTTGATTCTCAGGTCGACGATCTTTGGACTCTACCTTCAGCATTCTAAGTCCAGACTTTGTTCTCTAGACTCAGGTCGACGAACTTAGTTCTCTGGTCGACGATTTCTGGGTTCTCTACTTCAACTTATTAATCCAGATGCCTCTCAGTTTCCTAAGTCCAGAATCATCTCCAGTCGACGAATTCAAGATTCTCAGCTCGACGAACTTTGACCACTTTGGCAAAAGTTATGAAGCAGCAGTTAGTGGTTCTCAGCTCGACGAAACAAATTCTCAGGTCGACGATTTCTGGATACTTCACTTCAACACTTCATTCCTGAAGCATCTGAAAATATTCTAAGTCCAGAAATACTTTGCTGAACTTCAGTCGACGAAACCAGTTATTAGCTCGACGAACTCCATACACAGAAAAGGCAAAGTTTCTAGAAAATGCAGTTTTGTTTTAGCTCGACGATCTTGGAACTCAGCTCAACGAACCGAAGTCATCTGGACGACGAACACAGCAACTCGGCTCGACGAACTATGATCTCAGCTCGACAATTTCTGTTATCTGTTCGACGAATCCAGACTTAGTTATTTCCTTCCTTCTGTCCCCTTCTTACTGCAATAATTCCTGTGTAATTAATGCTCAAATATTCTCTGAATATAACCGTTAAAAGGAGCTTTGATTATGGTCTTATTCAAGATTATTGCTTGCCGTTTTTTCATGGGACAGTTGGGGAAATAATTCAATGCAGTTTATTCTCAAGGCCGTCAGCATTGATTGCAAAGGATTTCAAATTTCGAAAGACAATTTTTGACAGGAAATATAAAAGAGATTTTTTCTTTTCCTGAAGAGAGAACATAGACACACAGAGAAAAAAAATACAATCAGTCTGAATCAAGGAATTCTCTGTTTTTTCTTTCACAGATCTCTGGTACAGAGAAGAAGCCCTAGACCAGAAAACATCTGCTATCTGAAGAAGAAGAACAATCAATCAAAAATCAAGAGTTTTCATTCTTCAACTCTCCAGGACACTTCAAAGGACAACATCAATTCCATCTGTCAAGAAGTTCCTGAAGATCTTTTCTGGTCAAGGCTTAAAGATTGAAGCCCTATCACCCTGAAGCAAAGCTCCAGTTTTTCCTGAACCATTCTACATCTCAGGGGGAGCTATTTGCTAACATCATATCCACAAGTCTTCTCAGTTGTATATTGAGAAAGAGAAGACAATATCATCTCTCATCCCCCACTGTATAAAGAGTTATCAACTCCCTTCAAAAGTTATTCTTGGTTGCAAGTCACCTGACCAAAAGACTTGAGTTTTGGTTTTTGAGCACCTGATCAAAAGCTCATTGGTGTCAGACACATGATCAAAAATCTGAGTGGATTCCTATCAGGGTGGTAGAAGAGTGGATGTACCCAGGTTGGGGAACCACTATAATTTCTTGTGTTGTCTGGTTGCCCTTTCTTTTGTTCTTGCTATGTTTGTACTAACTAGGTCTGCTGTGTGTTTGTGGTTATTTATTTGTTATTCTGCAATTTTTATTTACAGCAAAAGCTGTAAAGTTTTCTAAAGAATTTTAGGATACTCTATTCACCCCCCTATAGTGTATTTCAGATCTAACACATCACTTTCATCCCCCTTGCATGTCCGCCCGATTGCATCTCTCCTCCGACTGGAGGAACTAACAGGAACAGGTTTGGACTCTAACCTCTTGGATTCGAGGAAGGATCAACCTTTTCGAGCTCTCATTTGGGCAACAATCCCTCATTATTTTCAAAGGCAGGATAACCAGCCAAAGGGAAAAGATAGGCCCAAGGGAAGATGTTAGTCGTGAGTGCGTCCTGGAGGACCTCGGAAAAATATTACCACTCGCTCGTGCATGTACGCTCCTAGCCAGGTGGCAGAGCTGGCATGATCTCCACTGTTGGATTGAGGAACGGGCCTTCGACCTGTTCCTCCTAGATAGCCCAGTGCGGACGATGGGACGATGCCTCGGGATATAAGCGCCCTTGTAAGACCGGACCCCTGCATTGACGGCCGAGATCAACTCCCCCCTTGCATGTCGGCCTAGCTACCCCTGATTGCATCTCTCCTCCGACTGGAGGAACTATTAGGAACAGGGTTGGACGCCAACCTCCCAACTCGACGGCGGCGAGATCATCGTTCTCTTCATAATTTCTTCATCCTCAAAGATATTGATGCACTTGATTCATTGTCAATCTCTTAAAGCAGCAGGAAAAACGACTCCGATAATGTTTCAAGTCCTCGAGTGGTAGTGTCGCCGTAAGTCCAAGTCCCTGCACGAGCTCCTCTCCTGCATATTGGCCAAGGACCTCCTCGAGTGAGATCAAGATCCTCGTTGGAGTGATGCCGTAGTCCGAGATATCTGTACGAGCTCCTCTCCTGCAGACCGACTACTTGCCTCCCCGAGTCGACTTACACCACTCCAGTTGAGCAAGGCTCTTGAGAGCTGTCGACTCCAATAATGTTTCAAGTCCTCGAGTGGTAGTGTCGCCGTAAGTCCAAGTCCCTGCACGAGCTCCTCTCCTGCATATTGGCCAAGGACCTCCTCGAGTGAGATCAGGATCCTCGTTGGAGTGATGCCGTAGTCCGAGATCTCTGTACAAGCTCCTCTCCTGCAGACCGACTACTTGCCTCCCCGACTCGACTTACACCACTCTAGTTGAGCAAGACTCCTGAGAGCTGCCGACTCCAATAATTTTTCAAGTCTCGAGTGGTAGTGTCGCCGTAAGTCCAAGTCCCTGCACGAGCTCCTCTCCTGCATATTGGCCAAGGACCTCCTCGAGTGAGATCAGGATCCTCGTTGGAGTGATGCCGTAGTCCGAGATCTCTGTACGAGCTCCTCTCCTGCAGACCGACTACCTGCCCCCCCCCCCCCCCCCCCCCCCCCCCCGAGTCGACTGATCCCCACCCCCAGTTGAGGTTGGCTCCTGTTGGGTGTCGACTGCTCCCAATCACCGACCAAGCTCAGCTCCTCATAAGGTGTCGGCTCCGGTCTTCGAGCCAGTCAGGATTAACTCCGGAAAAATAAATGAATTATGCAGGTGCGAGCAGACATTGGCGAGGATGCGTGCAAGTATTGGCGAGTATGCGTGCAAGTATTGACGAGTATGTGAGTACGACATGGCAAGCGTGCGAGTATGTTACGACGAGTATAAGCGCAGGACACAGGCGAGTATCGGGATGCGAGTTGTTGGAACGACTAAGGTCGTGCGAGTAATGACTGCGCGATTATGAATGATGTCAACGTGCGGGTAAAGCGTCGTGAGCACTCATCCTCCCCGAGCCTATGAGCCTAGCGAGCATCATCAAACAACATATGAAAGCAGAGAACGACAGTACGGTAATTCAAACCTGTATAAATATATATTTCAAAAATTTTACAAGTTACAAAAGTTGGCTGTTACAAAATTTCGCTAACTGCTATGTGCGAGTATGACAAATATCGGCGAGCAACTAGGACTCGTCGTCGCCAGTATCAGGCCGATATTCCTCATCTCCAATATCAGCATCCTCCTCTTCCTCGCCATCATCCTCGCTCTCCTCCTCACCACTGCTGCTGCTGCCGCTGCTGCTGCTACCGCTGCCACTGCTGCTGGAGCCCGATGATGGAGAAGGTAGGCGATCTGGCGAGATCGATTCATCGGCAAGCAGTTCGGGGAGAAGCTCGTTGACAGTGAGCTCCTTCTCTCCCTCGGCGAGCTGGCCGTTGAGCCTTAGCCTCGCGAGCATGACATTCCCCGCAGCGCGAGCTATCTCGGGGCGGAGGGACGACCTCTCCTTCCAGAGAGTGCGAGATCGCTTGATCGCGTAGTGAGGGTCGTCCTCCGGCCGCGTCGCTTCTTGCCGAGGAGCTGAAGAACTCGCGCCGCCTTCGAGGGCAGTTAGGCGACTCTCCATCTCGGCGGCGCGGACTTGGGCCGCCTCCAGCTCCGCCTGCGACTTAGCGAGTTTTGCCTCGCATTCAGAGAGCTTCTTGGCGGCCTCGATCTCGGCAGCCTGCGACAAAGAACAAAAAGTCAGCAAAATGAGACCAAGTTCAACACCAGCAAGGTCGCGCGCAGAAAGCGACTTACCTCGTACTCTCGCCAGCGGACCGATTCCATGCCAAGGTCGATGACTTTCTTGGTGACGACCTTCAGTGCCGCGGTCGTCTCCAGCAGCTTCCTCGCCGAGTAGTGGCCCAGCTCGACAGCTCGCACGAGCGAGCATGAGGCCTGATGGGCGAGGTCCTCCGAGCTGAGCTCCAGCATCGACTCGGCATCAGCTCGCCCGTATATCGCGTGGAGGACGACAAAGGCCTCCCCCTTGTCCTCCCAGTCCGCCGACCAGGAGGGGAGGTTGGTGCTCAGCGTCACCAGTTGTTCATTCTCCGACCAAGACACGAGGGGCCAGTCGTACGCGTCCACCGCCCCTCGCCCCACGTTGAAGTTGGGGTGGAAGTGGGGAGGCCGAGCATCCAGCGGCGATTCTCGATCATCAGGTCGCGGCGATGGCACCTTCGCCTTCTTGGTCGAAGGGCCAGGCGACTTGACCTTCGCCTTCCCCTTGGCGAGCTTCCTTTTCTCGCCGACATCAGGCGGAGGGTTGGACTCATGGAGGGAGGTGGCGACTTCCTTCGCCAGAGTGAGCGGCTTCTCCGGGAGCTCGCACGCCACTGCAAAATGCCGAGCGAATATTAGTATCAAGCTACAACTAATAAGGCGAGTATGCAAGAGGTGATTCTCGCTCGAATCTTACCCTCGTTGGGGTGGATCTCCAGAAGGGTGTTGACGTTTAGTCTCCAATAGATGACGTCGAACCGGAGACCACGGAACGACTCAACCATCTGCTCGCGGACGCCCTCCAATATCGGCGGAAGGAAGGCGACATCGGCGGGTTGGTACGGCCTTCCCAGGACGCCCGCGAAGTCGCCTTGGACGATGACTAGTAGCTCGCTCCAGCGGTGGACTTTGTTCGCCGTCCCCACCAGGGTGCAGACATGGCTGCTGAAGTATACGACCCCATCGGCGGTCGCGGCGAAGGCGAAGATCTTGCGGAAGACAGAAAGGTCGAAGGCGACCCTCTCCTCCCGCAAGTAGCAGAGGAACCCCATGATGATCGCTACACCGTTGGGGTTGATCTGCGCGGGGACGATGCCGAAGTATCGCAAGATCTCGCAATACTCCGGCCATAGAGGAAGTCGTAGGCTGACGTCAAAGTGACGAAGCGGCAGGACCATTGCACCCTCGATGTAGGTGTTAAGCCTCTCAGTGCGACTAGGGAGCCTTGCCAAGTATCCTTCTGACAGAAGCCTCTCCCTAAAATTGTCAAGATCTCGCTCTGTTGTTATCGACTTCTTGAAAGCTGCGTCAGCAAAGTTAACAGCATGAGCTTGGCGGTGAGCACTGCATCGTCTCCCATCATCTTCGCGAGTTTGGCGAGCTGAAAGAAGGAAGTAGGGCGAGAAAGGAAGAGAGTGCGAAGCGCGCGAGCAGAGAAAGATACTCGCGAGCTAGGGATCGAAAAACGCAACAACGTACTTATGTCCTACCTACCCCCTCTATTTATAGGCGAAGGCAAAGGGGGGGGGGGTATATCTCTCCCCTGGCGAGTATCGTCCTAAGTCGTGATCTGGGCGAGCAGGTGGATCTCGGCATCTACATCACACGGCGCAGAAAAGAATGTCGCGACGATTATCAGAACCTGCACGATAAACTCGACACATCGCATAAACAACGGATATCACAAAACACCAACAAAGAAGACAGCAAGAGAAGAATAAGGCGCGAGATACAAACTCGCTTATTACAGCAAATAAATAGTTTTGTTACAATAGTCGCATAGGGCGAGTTCCAAATGAAAGAAAAAAAATCTAAGTCCTAGGAGGCCTCTCCGGTGGATGAGGATGTCCCCCAGCCCAACCCATCTCTCGCGCACGCCGATAATGCTCCGTCGCCAGCGACATCGCGTCGTCGCCAAGCCGCAGTTGCTCCTCCATCCTCGTCAGCCGCCTGACAGAGCCCATACTCGCGCGGATGCCGGCCAACTCGTCGAGGTCGAGCTGGAGGCGATGATTGTTAATCGCCAACTGGCGATCATTCTCCTTCACCATGTGGAAGCCGGCTTCGTAGATCTCCAGGGTAGATCGGAGCTCTTCAATCTTCACCACCCGCATTTCCAGAGATGATATCCGCCAATGTGGTTCGCAGATTGCCAGCTGGTCGAACTTGCTCTCCAGCTCCAAGTAAGCGCGAGCGGCGGCGTGGCGGTACTCGCTGCCCGACAACCCGATAGCGTCTATGAAGGCCGCCCCTGGAGTCGCCGGGCGATCTGTCAGAACAAAGAAGTCGCCAGATTAGGAATATGCCACTTAGTCGCCAAAAGCAGCGCCAGTGACAGCACTTACCGCGACGAGGAGATCTTGATCGGCGAGGAGAAGGGCCGCGAGTTGGAGCATCTCGCCGGTCAGAAGATGGGCCACCGGCATGCTCGACCGCCTTGCCCTGCCCGCGATCCCCATGGCCGGAATCCCCCACTCTCGGCGGGAAATAACTCGGCTGCGCCTTGACCGGCTTCCCGACCACGGACTTCGACAGAGGCGGCGGAGGCTGCGACGAACTCGCCGGCTGAGGCGGGGTCTTCAGCGGAGGAGGCGGAGGAAGTCGCGTCGTAGCAGTTTGTGGAGGCGCGACAAGAGGCGGCAACGACAAAGAGACACTCACTGCCGGGTTAACAGCGACGTTCGGCAGCGGCGGCGGTAGGGAGCTCGCTGCTGGTGGCGCAGGATCTCGCGCAGGGGCGGGCAGGGCCTTACTCGCTGGAAGGTCCTTACTCGCCGACGCCACCTTCTTTGGCGGAGGATCCTTCAGCGACGACTCCTTGCTCGCCGGGGCCACCTTCCTTGGCGGAGGATCCTTCAACGACGGTTCCTTGCTCGCCGCGGGAACCAAGGCCTCAGATACCCTCTTGGCGCCAACATGGATCCGGACCGTGTGCGCGGTCCTGACTGGTCTCTCGGCTGAGAGGGCGAGCAGCGGCGCGGAGTTCAGCGGGGCGACATTCAAAACCACGTCAGCGCCCGCCGTTGGAGAATCTGCAAATCTAGGAACAGAGTCAGCGAGAAGTGTAGCAACGACCAACATATGTAGAAAAGAGTATCTCGGCAACGTGGCGACCTGACAGGGAGAGGACTTCAACCTGCTGAGGCGCCAGAGTGGTGGCGAGTTCCGGGATGTCCAGCGGGCCGAGGAGGCCCGCGTCGGTGGCGACTACATTGGGGATGTCGTCAAGCCCGAGATCGCTGAGTAGCTTCAGGGTGCTAGCAGAGCGCACGGGATTACTGGTGGAAGCCGCGACTTGCGCAAGAGATGGCGGCGGGTCAATCGCGTCAGAGGCGGGCTTCTTGGCTTTCTTGGTTTTCTTCTTCTTCAGAGGGGGTAAGTCGGCGGCGGCGTCCTCTTCACGCGACCTTTTGGACTTAGCGATGCCGAGAATACCGGTGAGAGCAGCGAGGTTGTCTTGAAGAAGTTTCTCGGCATCCGACATTGTGCGCGAGCTCTGGCGATCCGCTTGAAGAGCCAGACCCCCTATTTATAGAGATCGGCAGGCAGTCACCAGTTGCGAGCACGTCTGATACTCGGCATAGCAGCTCGCCGAATAAGTGTTGGATGATTCTTTCCGAGCTCCTACGTCGCTCAGAAAGATCGGGGATTGTGTACAACCCGTATTCGTCAAGGGTGAGTCCTACCACGGCCAGGTCAACAAAAGTCAAGGTCAACAAGTCAAGACAGGAGTCAAAGTCAATATACAAGATCGCGGAAGGCCTGGGCGAGTATAGGCGAGCTCCTCTCGTATACTCGCCAGGTAGGCGACTAGGTCGCCCAGCCCGTGCGAGTTCCTCTGGAAGTCGCCTAGTCGCCAGGGGGTGGGGTATAAATATGATCCCCCCTTGGATTTGCCTATAAATAGGACCCCAGGGGTACGAGGCTAGACACTTGAAATCCTCTGCAGGATACTCGCGAGCTTCACTTTTGAGATACTAGCCGAGTCTTTGGATTCCCTTTCCTCAGAGATCAAGTCGCGACCTTGCGACTTCGTCATCAACTAGTCTCCCTCGTACTCAGTTCGACCATCTTTGGTTGAGAAGGGGCTGCTCCTTTTGAGCATCCGGGTACGTGGTGGGACCTTCCTGCCGCAACATCTGGGGTCCTGTTTGACTTGGTTCTTCATCGTAGTCACCCTAGCTGTCTAATCTGACCTCTGAACCGGTAACCTTAGGCGGCTTTGGTCCGAATTTGAGGTTAGGAATTTTCCTGGCTTCAACATAGTTGTCTTATCACTCGTGAACTCTTGAACCTGCAAAATATAAAGTTCACTATCTAGTTTCCTTGTGTCATCGAATTTTATTTCTTATGCCTGTTTGGTTGTAAGTCTTGAGTAAAGTTTGTTTCACAATCTGATCTTTCTCTTTGGCGTGAGTCTGTTTCCTGCTAAAATCACTAAAATATGAATCATTTAACTCAATATCATAAACTATCATTGAAAGATAGTGTTTAATTGGTGCAACTCTTTGCTTGCATGATCACGACAAGTAGAAATTTTGTTTTAATAAAACTTACACTTGAACTTGACTGTGAATCGTGTGCACCCACTGAAAACACCAACACAGTTCATTGATTACAACTTATGTTATTACATGATCAATTATATGTTATGGAGTAAGCTAATTACTCAAATTATTTTTGTTTGGCTATTTTATTTGTCTGTCTTGCTAGTTCTCCTTCATGAAAACTGGTACACGTATACATTTCTATTTTTCCTGCTCGTACTTTAGTTTATTTTGCTCCTGTTTATTTCAATGTTTTGAGGTTTTTCCTTGTTTTGGATTTGCCTTAGTGTTCGTGCCTTCGCTGCCTGCTTCTCTGGACCAATCTGCGTCAAACTTCAGGTTCTTTGTTTACGTTTCATTTTCTTTACTGTCAGACATTTCTTTTATGTAATAGTTATGGTCAGTAAATCATGGATAACTGTCAGGTTCAATAAATTATGTACTGGAATTAGATATGTTGCATGTTCATGTTCGTTGGAATCCTCATTGCATGAAATCTATATTAGTGTCTTGTACCATGAGTTTTATTAAAAATACATTTGCATTTCACTATTTACTGTCATACTCAAAAGCTTCCGCATAAAAACGAACTGTTTTCATTTAAATTTATTATTTTTAAACCTAATTATCTGTACCTCTTCTCCTGCCTTATAGAGATGAATTTTCTTTCCGCCCATGCCCGTGACATCACGACTCGCCTCAAAGCGCATTATGATTTTTGTTGAGACTGGCCGTGACAGTTGGTATCAGATGAATGTTTGCTTCTATGGAGAAACTATTTTGTAATTATCACTACTTTAAATTTATTTTATAAATATATGAGCATGCATCATTTTTTCACTCACCTTGTCATTATCTGTTATTCGTAGCTGAAACACGCACACACTATACTCATAAACATGAGTAGTATGCACACGAATGTTAAAGAGTTATGAGCAAATATAACTTTTTTGTGCATATGAATTTTCACTAGGATATACACCGTTGCGAATATTAAATGTATATGTGTAGTTTAATATTTTTAAGCGCGATGACATTAGATAATAATATGCATGACATGTTAAGTGACATGTGCACTTAACATGACAAGTGTATCTATTCATTTTCATTCATATCATAAATCATTGCGCAAGTATCCAACTAAGAACAATAATAATGATTTTACACACATGGATTTGCTATTTGCCTGACATTGCACATGATCTCATTGTTGCATTTTCATGCTCATTATATAGAGTTATCCAATGAAAATGCTGTAAATGAAAAATTAATTTCGTGTAAGACTGAAACAAATGAAGCGAAGGGGGAGGATTGTTCAGAAGAAGACTCTGTAGAGGCCTTGCATCATCCTGCAAAAGGTTTGCATTTCTTCGGCGGAGAGAGATGGGTGTTAACCTAAATCCTATGATGGGAGGCAACATCAGACAACTGCAGACATGATGGCTTCGCGTTGTAGCACAACACCTGTGTGGATAAGAAGCGACAGACCTGGGAGGCGGAACAGCAGCAGAGCAGGAAGAAGCACGACAGATCTGATGCAACAGATCTGGAGGAGGCACGACACGACAGATCTGGCGCAGATGGAGGCGCTGGAGTGAGCTGTGATACAATACCACACTCTTTTAGATGATCACGAAACTCATGACTCAGGTATTCGCTACCTCGATCAGATCTGAGTGCTTTAACCTTCTTACCCAGCAATGAAATTTTCATCTCTCAGACGAAGTTCACCAAGGAGTTAATTAAGAAATTCAGAATGGAGAACAAACCTCTATGAGAACTCTAATGTGTTCAACTATGACTCTGGACAAGGATAAAAAAGAGAAACCTTTTGATGAAACCAAGTACAGAAGCATAATTGGATCCATGCTCTACCTTACTGTCATAACCCGCATTTTGTCAACCTTAAAAAATATATCAGAGTAAGAGAAAACACGTGCCGTGACGTCATACTGTGCAGGGGACGACTGCAGATGCTCAGGTAAAAACTTACTCCTAAAACTTTTCAGAACGTGCAATTTAAGCACCATTTGTCACAGACATTGGCACGGCCGTCCAATGCCCCGTGCCCTCAGGGCACATTTTCGGTGCCCAGGACCTCAAGGGTGCCATAACAAGCATAATGAAAAACATCATCAATCAAGACCAACCCGTCCGGATGGGCTTCACACACCATGTATATGCTCGTACTTCAATTCAGAAGTCTAAATGCAATACTACAAGGATACTCCGTATCTACCCGAAGGAAGACCTCACGCTCACCGCACACTTGCGGGAGAGGGTTTCCTATGCAAAAGGAAGAAGGTTTCCGATATGTATTCTGCGATGCGTCCACATAACCAGAATACAGATTTTTTAAAAATTTCTTCGATGGAATGCATTCGTTTATGACTTACATGATTTATGTACCTGACAGTAGAAAATGTGTTAGAATCCCTAGTTTCAAGCCCAGATATTCGTAATCAGTCCTTTTTTTGTTTCTGCTTATCTATCAATCCTTATTTAGTTCTCTAGTATCTCTTTCTGGTTAGCTCCCAAGTCTTAGAGCGCTAGCAATTCAATTCTAAGCATTTTTCTCTGGTTGCATAAGAGATTAATGCGAATCTTCTTGTAAATTGTTCTGTTGTATTCCTTCAGCACTGTTTGTGCTCTTCAACCCCATAGTGACTTTTGTCATCATTCAACTTATTTTCTCCTTTAGTGTTCTATCTTCTTTTCATGCAAAGATTTCCCACTCGCGAGTTCTTGAGTCTTACCGCTTAATTTCGAGCTAATCGAACAAATTTCTGTGATCCCTGAAGCCAAATCGCTAAGTTTGAAGAGTTCACTTGAGAATTTGAGTCTGACAGGCGTAGCAAGTATTCCAAATTTTCTCTTGATCTTGGTATGTCTCCGCGTTTGTTCTCCATTTTGTTCCAATATATTCATAATTAGCTTCCTTGCATTGATTTGAAAGTCTTGTTGGAATGTATGACATCTGAATTTTTGCAATAAGAGACCACACTCAGAGAATTTTCAGAAAGTTTCTGGACGAAAATTCCTAAATATGGGAGAATGTAACGACCCATGTTCAAAAAAAGAGCAAATCAATGATATTGATAGTAATGACAATTTGGTAAATACCCCCAAATTTTAATCTCTCATCCTAAACCAGCCGAGCCCCCCCCCCCCCCCCCCCCCCCCCACGTATTTTATTTCTATCGGCCCAGGGCATCCACCCCCCTCTATTTCCCGTCGGAAGCCGCAACCTGCTCCATGGCGATGCCCCGCTTCCGATTCCGCCTCCCTCTCCCGCGCCGACTCCCGATTCCACCTTTCTGCTCGCCGTCGACCACTACTGCCCCTCTTCCTCCTCTAGTTGGCGTCTCCTCTTGCTTCCCCTCCTCTTCATGCTCCTCCCCTTCACTTCCCCTGGCCGGTCCAAGGTCCGACTACCCTTCCTCCCAGGGAGCTGACAACAGCTTCATCTCCTCTCCAGAGCCGGATGTTTTTCTTCCTCCTCATTGGGCAACAACATCAACCCTTATTCCTTCGATCCTTCTTCGATTTGGCCGTGGATTTCAAGAAGATCGCTTAAGGGTTTCCTCCCCTCTCCTCCCCGGGCTCAGATATGACCTCCTTGTGTAAGGTTTTCCCATTTTCCCTCTTTATTCAGATTTGATTGATCTTATTTTACAAAATTATGCTCTGATTTACGTATATTTTATGGATTCAAGTTTTTGCCCCTCTCGTAATCGCCTAACTATTGTGTATGTGTTTTTTCAATGGCGCTACTCGATTTAGTTGATGGGATCTCGCCCAAAACCCTCTACGATTTAGGGTTTCTCCTAGCCAAGCACCGCAAAGTCTTCGTTTCCGCATGGTAATCTCTTCTTTCATCACTTTTGAGGAAGATAGTTCCCTAACCCTCTTTGTTTTAGGCCTTGTGAAATTTATTGCTTGTGCTAGCGTTAGAGTTCTGATAATTCAATGTCATCTGTGATTGTGCTTCAGGTCTGAAATAAGTTTCCCGGTTTCTCTTGTGCTGCTCAACTGCTTTCGTCAGTTTCAGCTTCCTTAAGGCAAGTAGATATCCTTCTCTCTTGCAAACATTAAACTTAATTACTTTGTCTGTTCTTATGATTCTATGATTTCACTCTGGAATGATTTTTTGTTAAATAAGTTTAAATCATGAATGCCCAATCTGATAAGTTAATAATTTAGGATTTAATTTGTTTGAAATTATATGAGTTTGTGATCGCAGACAATTTTATTTGGATATTCGTTTAGATGAGTGATTTGCCTAATTGAGATATAATTGGAAGATGAGTTAGTACATGAAAGTGATTTTAATAGAATTCTCACTTAAATGAATTGTATCTCATTTGATTAATAATTGAGAGACTAGTAGCTCTTTGTGAGCATAAACATTAATTATTATATTTGTAAATATTAAGATTTTTTGCTAGCAAATATATGAATTGTTCACTATCTAGTTTCCTTGTTTCATCAAATCTTATTTGTTATGTTTGTCTGGTTGTAAGTCTTGAGTAAAGTTTGCTTCACAGTCTGATCTTTGTCTTTAACGTGAGTCTGTTTTCTGCTAAAGTCACTAAAATATAAATCATTTAACTCAATAATATCATAAGAAATCATTGAAAGGTAGCGTTTAATTAATGCAACTCTTTACTTGCATGATCGCGATAAACATGAAATTTTCTAATAAGACTTGTACTTGAACTTGAGTGTAGACCATGTGCACCCACTAAAACACTTGCACACTTCATTGATTACAGCTTATGATATTACGTTATCAATTATATGTTATGTTCTGTAGTAAGCTAATAACTCGAAGTTATTTCTGTTTGGCTATTTTACTTGTCTGTCTTGCTAGTTCTGCTTCATGAAAACTGCTACACGTATACATTTCTGTTTACTTTTTCGTACTTTATTTTACTTTGCTCCTGTTTATTTCAATGTTTTAATGCTTTTCCTCATTGTTTTGGATTTGCCTTAGCGTTCGTGTCTGCGCCGTCTGCTTCTCGAGACCGATCTGTGTCAAGTTTCTGGTTCTGTGCTTACGTTTCATTTCCTTTATAGTCTAACATTTCTTTTATTTAATAGTTATGATCAGTAAATCATGGACAACTGCTAGCCTAAATAAATTACGTACTGGAATTAGATATGTTGCATATTTATGTTCCTTGGAATCCTCATTGCATAAAATCTGTATCAGTGTCTTGTACCATCAGTTTTATTAAAATACATGTGCATTTCACTTTTCACTGTCATACTCAAAAGCTTCCGCATAAAAATAAACTGTTTTCCTTCAAATTAATTATTTTTAAACCTAATTATCAGTATCTCCGCTCCTGTCTTACAGTCATGAATTTTCTTTCCGCCCATGCATGTGACATCACGACTCGCCCCAAAGCGCACTCTGACTTTTGTTGAGACGGGTCGTGACATTATCATAGAAGAGGTATTGAAGAATCAAATTTGCACTCCGTTTGTCACTTCTGACAAAGAGTTAGCTGATGTTTTTACCAAACCAGTATCTTATTTTTTGGATATTTGTGACAAACTGAGCATGATTGACATATATGCTCCAGCTTGAGAGGGAGTGTCGAAAAATATGGAGTCCTGGCGGTCTGGCGAATAGGAGTGGCAGACAGGTTTGGCGGTCTGGCGGTCTAATTCTGGCGGGCTGCCTCTCTTGTAGTTTTGCTGTGTTACTGCTTGGATGATAGAACTGTGGTTCTGACGGTCTGACGACCTTACCTGGCGATCTTGTCTGGCGGTTTGGCAGGTTTCCTCTGTAACCGCACCAAATTACTGCGTGCGGTCTGGCGATCAGTAAGGTTTAACTGTGGTGCGGTCTGGTGGTCAGTGACGGTGCGGTCTGATGGCTGTCAATGTCTTCCTGCTGTTCTGTAAGAGCCAAGTTTGGCGGGTAACTGATGATAGTCACAGTTGCGATCTGACGGTTAGTACCTGCCTAACCACCCCTAGTAGCCCTGTATGATAACTAAAACTGTGCCTTTTGGTGATCAGTAAAGGCTTGACCTCTGTTAAGGTTTGGCGATTTCCAGGTGCTATCACATTCGTGGCCAGGCGGTTAGAATTAGTCTAACCGCAGCTATTTCTCCCTGAAGTAGTTCGCTGCATCCAGACGGATAGAGATTAGAGAGAACATGTTGATATCTCAAGCTGTGTAACCGTGTGGTTAGCTTGTCTAACCGTACAGCCCGTGCAGACTATTTTTTATCTATCCACCTAATAGCATGTGACATGCGTTGTGTATTCTCTCTCTATCCTCCGTTTTCTATAAATAGGTGGACATACCCTTGTATTATTCATCTTTTGGAGCAATTAAAATCCCTTTATTTATGCTTTTCTCACACAATTAATTAATAATTTAAGTGATTAATTAATTATTTACTCAAAAATAGGTTGCTTGAAATGCTCTGTGCTCGAAATGTTTCTGATGAAGGCGTTGTTTAATGGCACACAGAGAGTATGTTGGTTGGTTGTGAGTGGCTCGATACAGAAAGAGCTCGTGGATACCACCTCGGGGCTCGAGAAGGCGACTCAATGATGAGGGAGATAAGGTGTAGGATGATGAAATTCATGCTTCGACACGGGTGAAAAAGAGGCAGAGATGCTGAGGATGTCAAAATCGGTACAACGAAGTAGGGTCGATCGAGCTTGCAGGTCGGCCCTAAGGACAACGACTGAGCATGCTGGTACCGTATGGTATCATCAACTTGGTTGACAACATGGTCGACAAAGGTGTCATCTGACGTTGACAGCAAGGAGCGGTTGCTGGGGCTTGCAGATTGATGCTAAGAATGACGATGAGTTGTCCTGAGCCGGAGACAAAGTCGTGGGCTCTCGTCGGCACAAGATCTGGGATTTCCCTTCGATAGGGCTCGACAAAGGCGAACAACGGTAAGTGGTAGTGGATTTCAACGAGCGTGAGAAACGATTCCTATAGAGTTTGAGCTTCAGGGAGACGATCCAGTGCGTGTGGCTGCGAGCAAGTTGAGGGCATCTGCTGTTCGGGAGAATGTTGCTATATTGTGTGGAAGAGAAGACTTGACTTTGATACCAAGTTATTATGTGTAAGCCCGTAGAATGCCACAATTGTCAGAGCAGCAGCCAGAGGTGGGGATGATGGTGGACCATCCCGAAGACTCAATCACCCATTGATTGTACCCATGCTTTCCGGTTAGTATTATTGGCCATTTTCAGTATGAATCGCATAGGACAAGTGTCCAGCTGCCTACTACCAAGGTCTCATATACATCTAATCTTACATGCATCTCAATTCAACCGACTCCGAGGGGAGACTGATCACTGGCCATTTACATTCCATATAAGCTGCTTGCCAGCCTCACCACATGCATCGATGGCAAAGAGGCAGAACTACTCATTTAGTGGAAGGACTTTTGCATAGACAAGGCAACCTAAATTCTATCTAGTGACATAGTTTTCTGACTTCGTCCCTGAGGATAAGTTCATTCTTCCACCACTTGGTATTGATACGAACATAAATATGGTGTTATCAAGAGGCTAAGATGCCCCCAAAAATTTACCGATCGCCAAATTATTATTATAATATTTTATGTTGTTTTTCACAGGTAAACTATTTTAAATTTTGAGCTCAAGTATATAAAGGACTTCTTGGCTATCTAGGGTTATGCTTTGTTTTATTTTTGACTTGAAGGAGCACCGACTCTGGAAAGCCCCAGAGAAACCATGCATCCCATGTTTCTCTTGCTTTCAAAATAATTCATCGCATACTTTCTTTCCTCGACATATATTGGTTGTTGGTATCTTGTACCATCTTCAACCGTTCAATTTCAGTTCAACGGCTTTATATTTTTCTCCCAAAATCTCTTTGATCTTTGCTTCAAAGATACAACGTGAAATGCTAGATCTACTCAAAATAGGAGGATGTAGCAAGATCCCTGAGTGAAGATTCTGTTGGTGAAGTAGTAACTTCATTGATTATTGTCTTTAATTATGTAAGTACAGAAAAGAGGTTTTCTTGCATAACAAATAAATTGGGTTCTTCAATCAGAAAAAGTTATATCTCATGGCATTTTCCATTTATTAGATTGCGGGGATCACGCCATTTTTTTCTCTTGGTCGTCTATCAGAACTTTGTCTGCAGTTAATTGATCTATACGAGAGAGAGCTTCCTATTATGCTTGGCAGATATAGTCTAGGAATACTGTTTACCCAAAGTAGTCGTCGGGATAAGACCAATGAAAACAATAGACGATGGGGCAGGAAAGCTTTTCCTTATAATCTCTTCTTTCAAAACAATGAAAGGTGTCGCCACATGGCTGCTTCATTTTGATTTTTGAATCAGATATTAAAGTTTTTTTGTACATTACAACTTTAGTGATTTTAATGCATTTTATGTCAGCTAATAGTCTGCAATGCAATTTGTTGCAGAAAGCACAAATATGAACAACAAAAGAAAAAGAGGGTGCAACTGAAAAGATCTGCTGGTGAATGTCTCCTCCCTTGAGGTTTTTTAACCACTTTCTGGGAAAAGACCTACCATATATTCTCTTTTTTTATCATGTTTATGCTTTTTATCTCATGAATTCTCCATTCTTGATGATTTTGCAGCTAATCGTGTAGATACCAAGGAGCTCAAAATGGGGTGCGTGCATGCATAGTTTTTATTTTTATGTAAATAATAAAACCATGATTAATGAGTGACCATAATAAGGAAATATTATTTTGACTTTCGGTGTGTTATATTTTTCAGAAGTCTTACTTGAATCACCGCTGCATGTACTTAAAATTCATTTTGTACCAATACAGGTACAATATTGACTCCCATGATTATTCTGTAAGGCTGAAGGCTGCCCAGAAGTTCTTAAGGGATGGAGATAAGGTTGCTAATGATGTTTACTGTAGAAATGATAGTTTATTTACTTGCTGTCTTGTTAGTTTAAGAATTATTTCTTTTTGATGCTCTTGCAGGTTAAAGTCATTGTAAATTTGAAAGGAAGAGAAAATGAATTCAGGAATTTTGCGATCGTGCTAATTAAGCGTTTTCAGAATGACGTCGGAGAGGTTTTCATCACATTTTATTCCTTCTTTTAAGATCTTTTTAATATTTCGGAGCTTATAAGTAGTAAAATTTTATAGTTATTGTTGGAAAAGCCCACTTAAATTAGGCCCATTTGTATAGCATTTATTGTTTTTCTCTCCTCTCTTTAGTCCCACATTGTGTATAGGACTTTTCTCCCTCTTTCTCTCATCTATATATATGTACTCATTCTTTGTATTTGTACCAAGTGGACATATATACAAGGTTGGCTTTCTCCATTTCTACATGGTATCCGAGCCAGGTTCCGGACTCCTGCGGACTCCCTTTTCTGTCCGCACCTTCTAGTCGCTTCTCTCCTGCGACCTCCCTTGTCCAGTCCGCTTCTCTCCTGCGGCCTCCCTTGTCCAGTCCGCTTCTCTCCTGCGGCCTCCCTTGTCCAGTCCTCTTCCTCTCCTCCCGTGGATCCACTTCTATACCCTCCTCTTCCTTCCTCCCCTGGCCCCCTCTTTATAGCCATCCTGTGGGGGTCCACTGCTTCCCCTTGTCCGCTGCGGCCTTTTTTTTGTCCGGCGCGACCTCGGCGACCTCAATCCCTTGGTCTCCTTCGTCCGCCGTAAGCGCAGCGTCCGCAGCTCGTCAGTCCGCCGCGGTCTCCTCCAGCCCGCCAGCTCGCCAGTCCGCCGCGACCTCCTCCAGCTCGCCGCGACCTCATCCAGTCCGCAGTCTTCTGCTTCCTCTAGCTGCTGCCTCCAGTCCGCCGCGGTCTCCTCCAGCCCGCCAGCTCGCCTGCCAGCCCCGACTTGTCCTCTCTTCTCAGCTCGCTCCAGTCAGCCGCGGTCTGCTCCAGCCCGCCGCGATCTGATCCAGCCCGCCAGCTCGCCAGTCCGCCGCGGTCTCCTCCAGCCCGCCAGCTCGCCAGTCCGCCGCGGCCTCCTCCAGCTCGCCGCGACCTCATCCAGGTCGCCCCCATGTCTACATCTGCAGACTCAGTCGGGACGGCTGTTCCTCCTCCTGAACGCCCGGCCTCTATCCAGGAAGTCCGCGACGAGCTTCGAATCACTACAATTTCGCTCACTGGCAAGAAGAACTTTGTGGAATGGACACACTCGGTTCGTCGTGTCCTTCAGTCAAAAGGATTTCTTCATCACCTGACTCAGACTGTTATTGGTGTCCCTACTGAGGAATGGTTACGCAATGATGGGCGTGTGCAGACTTGGCTTCTCAACTCTCTTGATGGCGAATCTTATCGCCTGGCCATGTATCATGAGACGGCCAAAGGCATGTGGGACGAGCTCCACACCCTCTACTCTGGCAAGGATAGTCTCCACCATCTCTATGATATCATCACTGCTCTCCAGGCCCTTGATAGCAGTGGCACAACCGACCTGACGTCCTTTGTTGCTCAGGCCCGATCTCTGGTTGAGGCTTGGATCCACCATCAGCCTCCCACTTTGGATCTCGCTGCTCAACGTACCCAAAAGGAAGCTGTGGGTATCGCCATGATGATGGCCCGGGTACCTCCTCATCTTCACAGTGTCCGGGCTCACATCCTCTCCTCTACCGTTACACCATCTTTTTCCGATGTGTGCTCAATGCTTCTCAAAGTCTCCCCGCCTCCGGATGTTCCCGGTCTTCCTTCTCCGACCCTTGTTCAACAGGCAGCAGCTCCCTTATTGCCTCTTCCCCCTTCTGCCCGTGGTGGCCGCTCTGACTCTCGCGGCCGGGGTCGCGGTGGCCGGTCTAGGCTTAAATGCTCCTTCTGCGGTAAAGATGGCCATCTTGAGGCCACCTGCTATCGCAAACATGGCCGACCTCCTCGTCCACAGGCCTCTGCTGCTACTACCGACTCTGCCTCCTCTCGTACTGATCTCGACGAGGTTCGTCTTCAGCTCCAGCATCTTCATGGCTTGCTCAGCCGTCCGCCTGCCTCGGTTGCCTCTGCTGCCTCTATCTCCAATGAAGGTATCGCCTGCCTATCCTCTGGCACGCGCTGGATCCTTGATTCTGGTGCCACTCATCATATCACCTCTGTTAGGCCACCTCAGTACTTGTCTTCACCTCACCCGAAGTACATTACTGTCGCTAATGGGGCATCGGTTCCAGTCTCTGGATGTGCTGATATTTCTCTCACCTCTTCTCTCCTCCCGCGCTCGGCTCTACATGTTCCGGGCTCTCCTTTCAATTTACTCTCTGTTGGTCGCCTTACTACTGATTCTAATTATTCCGTGACATTTACTTCTTCTTCTTTTCTCATACAGGATCAGCAGACGCGGACTATCATTGGTAGAGGACGGCTGCAGAATGGGCTCTATCTTCTTGACGACTCTCCCACTATCCTCGCCTCTATCTCCTCTTCGGATTGGCATCGCCGTCTGGGACATGCTCCTCTTCCAGTCCTCCGGAAGGCTCTTCCTGATGTTACTCTCCCTGCTTTTCGCTGCGACACATGTATTTTGGGCAAACAGCCCCGTTCATCATTTCCTCCTCATTGTACTCGGAGCTCCGCTCCTTTTAATTTAGTTCACTCCGATATATGAGGTCCATACAAATTTACTAGTATTTCTGGCTATCGGTATTTTGTTACTTTTATTGATGATTACTCTCGCATGACGTGGTTATATCTCCTTCGGGATCGCTCTGAACTTCCCCGCGTCTTCCGGGCCTTCATACTTGAGACTCGCACTCAGTTCTCTGCGCCTATTCGCACTATTCGTACTGACAATGCGCGGGAGTACACCAGCCATACCTTTGCCACTCTCTGCTCTGAGTTCGGCATTCTTCACCAAACCTCGTGTCCATACACTCCACAACAGAATGGGGTCGCCGAGCGCAAGAATCGTCACCTTCTTGATGTCGCTCGCTCCCTTATGCTTCAAATGCAGGTTCCCAAACCATATTGGAACTATGCGCTCTCCACGGCTTGCTTCCTCATCAACCGTCTCCCGTCTTCCGTCCTCCAGTATGCTACTCCCTTCAGCCTCCTCTTTCCCACAACTCCACCTTTTCCCGTTCCTCCCCGGGTGTTTGGGTGTACCTGCTACGTTCACCACCTCGGTCCCTCCACAGACAAATTGGACCCTCGTGCCACCAAGCATATCTTTGTGGGGTACTCGCGCACTCAGAAGGGTTATGTCTGTTATTCGCCTGCTACCCGCAAAGTTACTGTCTCGGCTGACGTGACTTTTCGTGAAGATATTCCCTTCTTCCCTGCTCTCGATGGCGCTCTGAGTCCAGCTCCCGTCGTTCGTCCTGTCATTCCTGCTCCTCACTCCTCCTCCACTCTGCCTTCTCTACCTCCTGTCCGTCCACCCCCCCGGTTATCCGGGTCTACTCTCGTCGCTCTCCTCATCCCGTCGCCCCTCTGCAGTCGGCTTCGCCCTCTGGTGCTCTGCTCCATGCTGCTCCGGCTCCCGTCTCTACCGCTCATCCAATGGCGAACTACGTCTCTCTCCATCGCCTCTCTCCCTCTCTTCTTCACTTTGCCACCTCATTATCCTCTGTTTCAGTCCCTAACTCTTTGCAGGAGGCGCTTCACCATCCTGGCTGGCGGGCTGCCATGGACGAAGAAATGACGGCCCTCTGGGCCAACCAGACCTGGGACTTGGTTCCCTTACCTCCCGGTCAGCACCCTGTTGGGTGTAAATGGGTGTTCGTCATCAAGCATGCTCCGGATGGCACTGTTGCCCGACTGAAGGCCCGTCTTGTGGCCCGTGGCTTCACACAACAGGAGGGCCTCGATTATGAGGAAACCTTCTCTCCGGTGGCCAAGCTCAACACTGTCCGCGTTCTTCTCTCCGTCGCGGTGCACCGCCACTGGCCCCTTCATCAGCTCGACATCAAGAACGCTTTTTTAAATGGTGACCTTCAGGAAACCGTCTACATGCGCCAACCGCCCGGGTTTGAGACCACGGGGGAGTCTCGGGTATGTCTTCTCAGAAAGTCAATTTATGGTCTCAAACAGTCCCCTCGGGCGTGGTTTGACAAGTTTAGCAAAGTGGTTCGAGACATGGGATTCACTCGGAGTTCTGCAGATTTCTCCCTTTTTACCCGACACCGGGCCACTGGCACCGTCCTTCTGTTGGTCTATGTTGATGACATCCTTCTCACTGGGGATGACTCAAAGGGGATTCAAGATGTCAAACAACATCTGAGCACTGTTTTTCAAACTAAAGACCTGGGGAAACTTCGCTACTTCCTGGGTCTCGAGATTGCCCGGCGGCCGGACGGGTTGGTGCTCTCCCAACGAAAGTACTGTCTCGATCTTCTCAAAGATGCTGGTCAGTCTGGTTGCAAACCAGCTTGTACCCCGATGGAGGCAAATCACAAACTATGCGCTCATGCTTCGGATGACGATTTGCTGCTTCCGAACCCGGAATACTATTGACGCCTTGTGGGAAAGTTGATCTATCTAACAGTCACGAGGCCGGATATATCATTTGCAGTTGGGGTTGTCAGTCGGTTCATGCATGCCCCCCGGGCTTCTCATCTTCAAGCGGTTGAACGGATTCTTCGATACCTTAAGGGAGCTCCGGGTCAAGGGCTGGTTTACAAAACTTCTAACTCTGCTCCCGCATTGGTTGCCTATTCTGATGCCGACTATGCGGGTTCTCTGGACGATCGAAGGTCAACTAGTGAGTTCTGTACTTATTTTGGTGGTCATCTTATTACATGGAAGAGTAAGAAACAGGCTGTGGTAGCCCATTCCTCTGCAGAAGCTGAATACCGATCGATGGCCTCGGTTGTCTCAGAACTCACATGGCTTGAAAGTCTCCTTACTGACCTGGGAGTAAAACTCCCCTCCTCTGCTGTTCTATTTTGTGATAGTCAAGCCGCCATACACATCGCAAAGAATCCGGTATTTCATGAGCGCACAAAACATATCGAGGTTGACTGTCACTTTGTTCGTGAGAAGGTTCAATTGAAGAAACTCGAATTGAAGCATGTTCCAGGAACTGATCAAGTTGCCGACATCCTCACAAAGGTCTTATCAAACACCCTGTTCTACCAGTGTTTGTCCAAGCTGGGTGCATATGACCTATACGCTCCAGCTTGCGGGGGAGTGTTGGAAAAGCCCACTTAAATTATGCCCATTTGTATAGCATTTATTGTTTTTCTCTCCTCTCTTTAGTCCCACATTGTGTATAGGACTTTTCTCCCTCTTTCTCTCATCTATATATGTACTCATTCTTTGTATTTGTACCAAGTGGACATATATACAAGGTTGGCTTTCTCCATTTCTACAGTTATCAACATTTCTACTTTCTTGTCATCAAGGTTGTAGATGTCAGTTTGGGTTTGAAATGTCGCATGTCGGTTTGATTTTGAAATGTCGTATGTCGGATTGCGGGGATATATGTGGGATATTTTATAACGTCGCTTTTTAATATTTAAATAATTTTGATAGTATATTAACACTTTTTGTAAATAAGCAGAAATGTACACACAATGTTTAAAAACTATGCAGTGAACATGTAATAATAAAATTATAATGAACAAATAAAGTATTAAAGACAATAAACACAAATTTTCATATTAATAAATGTTAAATATTGAAGAAAGTAACTTGCCTTTATTAGTTTATTTGCATGATTATTTCTGAATCAACTACTGCCATCCAATAGTTCCTTGACATGAAGTCTTCTAATAGGTTCCCTCATTTTCTCAGCTTCTCCTTATCATAAAAATAACAACAACACGCAAGCCTTTATCCCACTATAGTGGGATCGGCTATATGGATCCTTTGTCGTCATTGTACCCTATCTTTTGTCATAATCTCACTAATGCCTAAGTACATCATGCATTTCTTTATAGTTTCATTCCAAGTCTTTATTGGTCTACTCCTCCCTCGTCTAACATTCTTAGTGACTAGACTCTCACAGCGCCTAACAGGTGCCTCTGATGGTCTCCTTTGTACGTGTCCAAACCATCTTAAACGAGCTTCTCGCATCTTCTCTGAAATTGGTGCTACTCCTATCTTATCCCTGGTACTTTCATTCCTAATTTTATCCAATCTCATGTGTCCACACATGCACCTAAACATTCTCAATCTCCTTATCATAAAAATATCCAAAAAAAACAAATCAAAGTTAACTTGTTAACAAGATGCTAATAAGTGAAATAAGAAAATTAACATTTTTGTTTACCTTTCCAACCTTTGAAAGATTCCAAACATTAATTTGTCAACTTTTGATATGTAAGTAAACAACATCATACTATATATTTAATAGGCGCGCATGCGCGCGCGCACACACACACACATATATATTTAGTGTGTGTGTGTGGAATAAAAAACTATTATAAGTTCAAAAGTCTTAACAAAAAGTTAATAATACTTGAGCCCTATAATAATGTTTGTGGGCTCATATAAAAATAAATATTATAATTGTATCTCAAAATAAAATTGAACCTCCCAACACATAACTTCCATATGTATGCCTACATCATGAGGAACATAATCACCCATATAATTAAAATAATTATTAATGAGTAAAGTCATATTAAATAAATTGATTGATAATTTTATTCTCTAACGATGACTTACATTTCATAATTCCTCTTCTGTTTCATAGTCTTCAAAAATGTGTTTAACAATGGAGCTTGCATATTGTAGAAATAGTAGTTAAAGAAGAGAAAAACAATGATTTTATTATTTTCTCAATACATTACATGTATTTGTACATATATATAGGAGGAAAGAGAAAAGTCTAAACTCTATCCTAAGATGCGGGACTAATCCCTAAGAAAGATTTACATCTGCCTTCAAGACGGGCCTTATCTTTATAATTTTTTCAACACTCCCTCGCAAGTTGGAGCATACAAGTCGTAGGAACCAAACTTAGACAAGAACTGAAAATATAATGGTCGCAGTAAAACTTTTGTAAGAATAACAGCGATTTGTTCTGTAGCTGGAACATATCTCGAGTCCAATTTCCTGAGTTGAACCTTTTCCCGAATAAAGTGACAATCAACCTCTATATGCTTAGTACGTTCATGAAACACAGGATTTTTGGCAATATGAATAACAGCTTGACTATCGCAGAACAAGGTGGAAGGAGAGGAGAGTTTGACACTCAGGTCTCCCAAAAGGCTTTCTAGCCATGTGAGTTCAGAGATGACTGAGGCCATTGATTGATACTCAGCTTCTGCAGTTGAGCATGCGACGACAGATTGTTTCTTGCTTCACCAAGTAACAATATGTCCACCAAAGAATGTGCAAAAACCACTTATCAAACGACAATCATCCAGAGATCCAACATAATCAACATCAGAGTAAGAAATTTTAGATAACGACGAGGAGGACTTATATACAAGCCCTTGTCCGGGAGTAGACTTCAGGTATTGAAAAATGCACTCAACTGCCTGAAGATGAGAAGTCCATGGTGTTAGTGTTTCTATGGTGATCTAAAAGTAATCCAACAGTTAGGCTTCATTTGAGAGAGCGGTTGCTGTTGTAAAAGGAGCTATTGTAAAGACAAATTTGTAAATGGAGCTGTTGAAAACTGGTTGCTGAAAATGAAGATATGTTTGGGTAATCTGTGTTTGCAGAGTTGTTCAAAACAGAAAACCGTTTGGCAAAACAGCGGTGACGTTTCATAAATATTTGTTATTGTAAAATAATTTCTATAATTTTTAATTTTTTTTTCTAATCTATTTTTTTAATATATTTATATATATATTAAAACTATATAAGTTAATGCTACACTACATATTAATTTTTCTATTATTGTTCTAATATATGAAATTATTGTTCTAATACATGTATACAATTATTGTTTTAAAATTGGTGGTATAAACAGAGAAATTATTGTTCTAATATATGAAATTATTGTTTGGATAAAATTTTTGTAATAATATATGTATATATATATATTAAAACTATTTTTTATCTAAATTTTTTATTAATAATTTTATTTTGTTTATACACAAGTCAAAAGTTACTGTTTATTAGATAAATTTTTAGATAAATTTTTTAGTTAAACTATAAATTTTTAGATAAAATTTTTCTGGTTAGATCTATTTTATAAGTTTTCTATTTTATAAATTTATTAATCTATTTTAATGTTACTGTTCAAACTATATACTTATATAAAAATTTTAAAGCCTCTCCGCAGTTCATCCGTCGTGACTCCGCCCTGCCTCCATCGTGCTTCCGCAGAGCTCCGCCGCCGGCGGCCTACCCGAACCCCATCGGCGGGCTCGCGGGACCCCGACGAACCCGCCTGGGGTATCCCGGCGGCGCTCCGGCGAGCCCGCCGGTGGGCTCCTGGCAGGCCGGTGGCGGCAACCCTATAAAGAAGAGGAAAAACAGCGGGCAACCGGAGAAGCCGTGGCTCTCTTCCTCCCCTTATTTTCTCCATGTGTCTTCTTCGCCCACTGTGTTACAGGCGTTGGCGGAGCTGCTGCGGAACAACAGCCGGCGGCGGAGCTGCTGCGGCATTTCTTCCTCCTCCCTAAACGCGAGCAACCTGAGCTCTAGTGCTGGGTTTCGTCCCGTGGCATTTTGAGCAGGGATAAAACGCTGGGTGGTTCGAAATACAACGAAAAAACAAATGAATTTTTGGTCCCCTTCAACGTTTTGACCAAACAAAACGGCCAAAAAGCTAAACCAAATAAAGCCTTAGTCTCACTGCCAATGCGATATGAGCTTATAGGGTCGCACATAAGTGTGTTTGGAGAAGCTGGAGGAAGAATTGTGTTGGGCTCACTCATATGGGATATGAGTGAAGGGAAGATCCTATGACTTGAAGAAAGTTCACGGGGTACATCGAGTATGTATCGACGCACGTCTAGTGCGTATCGACGCATGCCAAGTGCGTATCGACGTACACAGACTAGAAGTCGACGCAACCAAGCTCAATGTCGAAGCAGGTCTTTAGTTGACGCTACGTCGAGTAGTTGTCGACGTTAACGTCGACTTCTATTCGGCGCATGTGTGTCGACTGCGTTTCGAAATAGGTTGCGTCGAGTGCCGTCGAATGCTTATCGACGTTGTGTTGATATCTTATCAACGCACATCCACTGCAAGTCGACGCATATCGACGCAAGTTGAGTTTTGTCGGATTTCTAAGGGGGTTATTGTTTGATATCCTTGGGTATAAATAGACTTAGAAACGAGTTTTCCAAAAGGGAGTTCTGTGTGTGCTTTTGAAGCCGTCACTTGAGCCAAACCCTAGTACTTGTGATCTCTTCTTGTCGCCGCCTCTCCTGAAAACGAATCTAGCATTTTGTGGAGACGCCGAGAGCTGTCCACCTCCGACCTAGTTCTTGTGAGACAAGATCTTGGAGTTCTCCTTCATTCGTGTGGATACCTATAGATTCACAGATCTATTTCTGTGTGAACTCAGCCGCCTGTTTCTGGACTGATGCTTTGGAACATCTTGGTTGAACAAAGACTCAATCCCTTTCAGGTACAATGTCTTGTTGTGTACATCTATTTCTTGATTCATGTAGATCGCAAGATATTTTACTCTTTTGCGGTTTTCTTATATATTTATTCCGCTACGCACATGTGATGTGCTGTTCCACTTATTTATAGAAACCCAATAGTGCCATCAAAGGCAGTTTCCAGATCCAGAGTGTGTAAATCAGGAAATTTAGAATTGTTATAAATATCCAGATTTATTCCTAGAACATCAAATGTTGATGGTTTTCTTTATGAAATCGGCAATTTTTCAAAAAAAAAGGTCCGGCCTCCGCCCCGCACCCGGTCGTGGCTCTGCCCCTTGTCCCTGCTCGCAGATCAGTCAGCGAGACCACCGCCAGGGGCGCTACCCCTTGGAACCCCGCCAGGAATGCCTATGATTTGTTGCGATTTCCATGTTTCAGAAATGCTTTTCCCCAGCAGTAACCGTCCTTCTATGTGATTTGTGAAACCAAATTTTGTCTTGAATTTTGAATTGAACAATGAGAGACGAGCTTGTCAGCTGTCATAAGGAAGATTGCTTGTGTTTGTGCCCAATACATTTAAATCTGTGGATTTAGAAATGTTTTGAATGTTCAAATTTAACCCTTTACATCAAGTGTTGATTGTATAACCCGTAATTCGTCGAGATCAGAGATGCCTAAGGATACGTCTTTTCGCAGACCTGACCACGAGCAGAGGCGAGTTTGGGAGAGTAGGGTGAGCTTGGGCGAGTAAAGACGAGCTTGAGCGAGTAGAGGCGAGTACCTCGCGTGTATGAGCGAGTAGCGCTTGATACTCGCTAGTAGACACTGGATTCTCGCCCCCCTAAGATTTCTCTATCAATACAGCCCTAGGGGTACTAGAAATGACACTTTTGTAAGAGGTTGAGGTCCCCCACATTCTGGATACTCGCAAAGTCCATGTCTTCCTATTACCTCGCCCAGTTTTTGGTTGTGGAGGGGAAGTTTCTCCCAAACTTCCGGATACGTTGTGGGACCTCCCTACTGAAGCACTTGGGGTGTGCTAATAGACAATTTTCTTTCTCCCACGCTAGCCATCTGAATTGTGGCGTCAGACCGCAGAATCAGTAACCTTAGGCTGCATTGATCCGAATATTTTGGAGTCGAGATTTTCTTGCCTTCAACACTTTGGTGCAGTGAGCGTGAATTGTAGCCTAGGAAGAAATTTTTGCGAGAAGACTTCATAGATTAAGATGACGAGCTGGAGACCAAATGCAACAACCCGAGAGCATTCAACATGGTGGGCGAGTTCTCGACAAGGTGGGCGAGTTGCATGGCTACTCGCCCATAGGCGACTTCACGATGATGACTTACAAGCTCGGCGGCTTCATATGTCGAGCTTCCTTATTACTCGCTCATAAGCGAGTTCGAGATCGCGACCTCCTTAGGCGGGTTCCAGATGATTTCAGCTAGCGAGTATGCATGGACGAGATCATGTACGTGAGTTGCAAATGATGATATACTTTGACGAGTTCTAGACAACGAATTCCAAATCAACCCGCAGGTGTCCTACTCGTAAGAGGCGAGTTCCCTTGTGGCTCGCCCATATGCGAGTTTCATATGCCGACAACCCTAGGCGAGAATATGCAAAATAGTTCATGGAGGCGAGTTGCAGATGGCGATATGTAGGCGAGTATATGCGGGATTGGCGACTTTGAAGAAGCAAGCTTCCTTTGTACTCGCCCATAGACGAGTATAGACAGGATTGACGACTTCAAAGAGACGAGTATCTTTGTTACCCGCTCATAGGCGAGTTCTACAGGTGACCTACTTGCAAAGCCAGGAGAGCTCAGAATCTCGCAACCCCCGAACCCTCTGTGCAGGGGTTCTAATGTCAGAAGTGACACTTACCCCCGCCTCGTTCTCTCCTTTTTCAATAGTGGTGCTTTTCGTACATGTTCATACTTACAGGTGCTTTGGTAAAGCCCGTGAGTACCTTTTGTATGACTAACAAACAAGACAATTCATGACAAAATCACCGCCAGAGAAAAACATATGAGGTATTCCGCAAGCTGGACATAACACTCCCAGGGGTACTAAAAATAACATTTTTAGAAGAGGTTGAGGTACCCCTAAGCTGGACACTCGCCAAGTCCATGTCTGCCGAGTACCTCGCCCAACTTTTAGTTGCGGAGAGGAAGTTTCTCCCAAACTTCCGGATACGTGGTGAGACCTCACCACTGGAGTACTTGGGGTGTGCTAATAGACAGTTTTCTCTCTCCTGCGCTAGCCATCTGAATTGTGACGTCGGACCGCAGAATCAGTAACCTTAGGCTGCATTGATCTGAATATTTTGGAGTCGAGATTTTCTTGACTTCAACATTGATGGTTTTGTTTTTGTGCACATCTGGGATATATCTAGAATGCGAATGGTGTATTTTTTTGTATATGTGCACATTGGTTAAATGTTAATCATTATTAAGTGTTAATCGATTATCATAAAATCCCCTAACCCAATATTAAGTATGCGGATGCCTTCCGATGGATGATACTCTTCCTGGCTTGATCGATGAGATCTGAGTTTGCCAACACAAGGTGCATTAATCTATCTTGGTAAGAGTGCGAACGAATAATTATGATATCCCATTGTCGACATCGAGTCTAACTTAACTAGGTGACCTAAAAGGTTGAGTGCCTAGAGACATGAGGTTGTCATGCACCAAATGATGAATACGAATAAAAAGTTATTCACCAACCATACAAGAGTTGCATGATGATGCAATTGACAAAGTTTGCCTACCTAAATAGTTACACTATGTGTGATGAGCTAAAACTGAGTTATGGTATTGCCGTGTTAGTGAAATACGGATCTTGTCAACTAAAGAGTAGCTCGCATAAACTCTCCGAATTGATATTGAGAGTTATCAATTTAATTAAAATAGTGACAGTTCTTTTAATTAAAGTTTGTATTAAAATAAAATATATTTTAAAATATAGTGCTAAAATTACTTTACATAATTTTTGTAAAAATTCCATAGCAAGTGGATCTCACTCCGCACTGTCCCTGAGAGTTATCCTTGAGAAGGACAAGCTTAACGAGACTAACTTCCTAGACTAGTATAAAAACCTAAGAATTGTTCTCAGGCAAGAGCGCAAGCTCTATGTCTTGAAAGAGGATTCCTCTGAAGAGCCAACCGGGAATTCGTCCCGAGCAGATAAAGATGTTTATATGAAGTATCAAGATGATTCCTTGGATGTTGAATATCATCATACTTACTACCATGAATTCTGAGCTTTAGAAGCAATATGAGAGCATGCGTGGTTATGAGATAATCGAGCACATGAATAAAATGTTTCAAGGGCAAGCTCGGTAAGAGAGGTTCGACATCTCCAAGGCATTATTTCAGTGCAAGATGGGAGCTCGAGACCTAGTGAGAACTCATGTACTCAAGATGATTGAGTACATCGAGAACCTTTAGAGACTAGGTTTTCCCTTGGGCCAAGAGTTGACCACTGATCTGATCCTGCAATTGTTGTCGGACAGTTATGAACAGTTTGTCTTGAATTACAAGATAAATGAGATTGACAAGACACTGCCTGAGCTCATATGCATGCTAAGAACTGCCAAGGACAACATGAAGAAGGTCAAGTCTACTAGCCCCGTACTGATGGTGCATAAAGACAAAGAAAAAGCCAGAGGATCAAAGAAGATCAAGGTAAGACTTAAGTCATATCTTGATTATAAGTCTTTAGCACTGAAAAGGAAGGGTCTGGCGAAAGAAGGGAAGTGACACCATTGTAGTAAGACAGGGCATTAGAGGAGGAACTGCCCCCTCTATCATGAAGATCTTCAAAAAAAGAATGGACGTTTGACTTTCGCTTTAGGTATATTCGTTATAGAAATAAACCTTTCTTCTTTTTCATCTTGGTTATTGGACAGCGGATGTGGTTCTCACATTTGTACTAATGTGCAGGAACTGAGGAGAAAAATGTTAGGTAAAGAAGAGGTGAACCTGTGTGTTGGAAATGAAACAAGATTTGCTGTCATTATTGTAGTTGTGTACTGTCTTTTCTTGCCCATTGAGCTTATTATTGAACTTGATAATTGTTATTATGTTCCAGCTATAATTCGAAATATTATTTTTATTTCATGTTTGGACATAAATGATTTTTCTTTTATAATTAAGAACAATTGTTGTTCTATTTATAAGAATAATGTTTTTTATAACATAGCTCAACTGTTTAATGGTCTATATGTTTTGAACTTAGATTAGCCGATCTATAACGTAAAAAATACAAAGAGACTAAAAACCAATTACTCGAATCCTACATATCTTTGACATTGTCGTTTGAGCCATTTAAACGAGAAGCGCATTACCCAAGCTGCATACAGATGGATTGTTGGACTAATTTGATTATGAATCATTTGAGAGATGTGAATTATGTTTATTAGGCAAGAGGACTAAATCCCTTTTCATTGGTCATATACTAAGAGGGTTGCTGACCTTTTTAGTATAATATATAATGATGTATGCATTTCTATCCAGGAGTTTTATGGCTAGAGGTGAGTTCGACTACTTTCTTACATTTACTGATGATTTCAGTAGATATGAATGTGTTTCTTATAAAGAACAAATCTGAAACTTTTGAAAAGTTTAAAGAGTTAAAGAATGAAGTAAAGAACCAACTGGGAAAATGAATAAAAGCACTCCGATTTGATCGAGGTTGCGAATATCTGAATCATGAGTTTCTTAATCATCTAAAAGAGTGGTATTATATCACAGTTCACTCTATCTAGAACAACACAACATAATGGTGTGTCTGAGAGCAGGAATCGTACCTTGTTAGACTTGGTGCGATCGATGATGAGTCATGCAGATTTGTCCGTTTCCTTTTGAGGATTTGCTCTAGAAATTAATGCTTTCACTTTAAATCATGCTCCAACGAAAATGGTTCTTAAGACACAATATGAGATATGGATTAGGAAGTTTCTTAGTACGTCTTTCATAAAGATTTGAGGCTGTGAGGCTTCCGTGCGACGTCAAATGCTTCACAAGCTTGAACTCAAGTCAGATAAGTGTTATCTTGTGAGATATTCTAGAGAAACCAAAGTGTACTACTTCTACCTACCGTCTGAGAACAAAATATTTGTCGTAAGTACTGCTGTTTTTTTGGAGAAAGAATTCGTATCAAAAAAGACCGCTAGAGTAGAAGTTGAAGAAGTTAAAAACCACAAATAATAAATGAACCGGAATTGGATCCTGAGCAAGGACTACAAGTTATTGTAGCTAGAGAGCCTGCTCAAGAAACACAAGTCCTACGTAGATCTGACAGACCAAGATTTGAGCCTGGGAGATATGAATTTCTTGTATCTCAAATAGGTAATGTGTTGTTTATGGATCATGATGGATAAGTCTGTAACCTACCAAAAGGCTATGAGTGGACCCGACTCCGAGAAGTGGTTTATGACCATGAAATCTGGAATAGACTCTATGTATGCAAATCAAGTTTGGACCTTGGTGGAACCACCTGAAGGGGTTCGACCCATAGGGTGCAAATGAGTCTTGAAGAAGAAGACTGACATGGATGAGAATGTATAGACATTTAAAAGGCGATTAGTGGCTAAAGGTTTCAAGCAAATTCATGGTGTTGACTACAGTGATACTTTTTCCCTTGTTGGCTTGGTAAAGTCCACCAGAATTTTGTTTCCTATTGACTCATATTATGATTACGAGCTCTGTAACTTACATGTTTTAGTGGCATCATTTAGAGATACAAAACCCTCGGGTTGTCATGTACACTTGCTCAAGAAAGTTTCCATTAAGTAAAGCCATTTTGATATCCATTTGCCTCGTTAAGGAATTGTACATGACAACCCGAGAGTTTTGTATCTCCAAATGATGTCACTAAAATATGCGAGCTAAAGAGATCCATTTATGTATTGAAATAAGTTTATCGAAATTGGAATCTACATTTTGATGAAAAAATCAAAGTATTTGGTTTCATCAAAAATGAAGATGAGCCTTGTGTTTACAAGAGGATTAATAAAACATTGTTAGTTTCCTGTTATTATTTGTAGATGACATACTGCTGATCAGGAATGACATTTCGACCATGCAAGTTGTTAAGAACAATCTAAGAGACTGCTTTTCTATGAAAGACTTGAGCGAGAGTACTTATATACTTAGTATTAAGATCTATAGAGATAGATCGAAGAAGTTGTTGGGTTTGACCCAAAGTACATACATCGAAAAGTTGTTGAAACGGTTCAGCATGCTTGAGTCCAAGAAAGGATTCTTACACATGTCTCATGGTGTGAGTCTCTCTAAGGACCAATGTCCTAAATCTTTGAAAGATAATGACCGCATGCAGTTGATTACATATGTTTCGACAATTGGATCAATCATGTATGAGATGTTATGTACTCGACCCGATGTCTCATATGTTTGGAGCATGACTAATAAATATCAGCCTGATCCCGGTGACTGTCACTGGACAACAACCAAAAATATCCTAAAGTACTTGAAAATGACTAAGAATGTATTCTTGGTGTTTGGTGGAGAGGAATTAGCTCGTTGTAAAGGGTTACATAGATGTTAGCTTCCTGACTGATAGAGATGACTCAAAGTCTCAATCAGTTTTATCTTTTGCCTGAATTGAGGAGTTGTAAGCTGAAAAAGTTCCAAAGCAAGAGACTGTTGTTGATTCTACAACTGAGGCCGATTATATTGCTGCTGCAAATACGATGAAGGATGCTGTGTAGATTTAGAAATTCATCGATGTGCTTGATGTAGTTCCTAGCATTGTTGATCCCGTAATTCTTTACCGTGACAACAATGGTGTTATTGCACAGTCTAAGGAACCTATATCTCATCAGCGCTCCAAACACATACTTCGGCGATTCCATCTTATTCGAAAGATTGTCGATCGAGGAGATGTGAGCATATGTAGTGTACCAACTGAGAAAAATATTGCGGATCCACTGACGAAGCCTCTTGCACGGAGAAAGAATGATTGTCATACTAGATCAATGAGTATTAGATACCTGAATGATTGTCTCTAGTGAGAGACTTGTGAATTGTATATGTGTCGGTTGTTATTCATGTGATGAATATAATACTATATATTTCTCTTTACATTTATGATAAGTTTTTTTGTTATGTCAATTGTTTATTTATGATACATTAATTAACATAATAAATGTCTTTTGAATGTTTGCTTTTATAGTAATTCAAGTGCGTGACTTGAATGAGAGTGCCTATATTTATTAAAAGCTTCATTCTTAAATGGTCCCTAGTCAAAATGTCATTTTTGAAACTAAGGGCGATGATGTTACATTAAGATTAGTATGTGCAATGATCGGTTCTCACGAGTCATAATATTGTGATATCAAGTCATAAGTACTTGTTAGTGAACAAGTTGTACTGGACAGACCCACCATGAGACTATTTTGTGTATTGTTATATCATTTTATGAACGTGTCACAAATAGATCTCAAGTGACAATGTTGTTTGTGATCCTTTGACCTGAAGTCACAACATTCATCGAGTGACAAAGAACATACTTTGATGTTATCAAGTCTTCCTTGAGAAAGATTGATGATAACGGTGATTATTGAGTATGTTACGAATCATTTGAGTGTTTGTGAGTAGACAAAAATGAGATTTGTGCTCCTATATGACAAAAGTTACATTCATAGGCCCCTTGATGAAATGAGACCTAGAAATGCACGGTCATGCTTGTTTGAGTCAATATATGATATTGAGTTCGCCAATTTCTGGAAGTCCATTCTAGATCAAGAAATTGAGATTGAATAATTATAAGGGTGACACGGTCCGTACCTCTAGTTCAATTCGGATGTAAGGGACAAAAGGATGTGACAACACTGATACATTTGTCACAAAATGCTTGTTGAGTTATGAACTCTTATTACTTGGATAACAATGATGTATTGCTAGATGCCGCTCACTTTTTGTGAGATTTTTGTTGATACGTTCTATATCAAGTGAGAGACTGTTAGTGTTTATATGATCATCTGGAAGTAGTCCAACAGTTAGTCTCTATGTCAACGCAATATGAGCCTATAAGGTCGCACATAAAGGTGTTTGGAGAAGTTGGAGGAAAGATTTTGTTGGCCTCAATCATAAGGGATATGAGTGAAGGGCCGATCTTATGACTTGAAGAAAGTTAACGGGTTGCATCAAGTGCGTATCGACGCACGCCGAGTGCGTATCGACGCACGCCGAGTGCGTATCGACGCACGCCGAGTGCGTATCGACGCACGCCGAGTGCGTATCGACGCACGCCGAGTGCGTATCGACGCACGCCGAGTGCGTATCGACGCACGCCGAGTGCGTATCGACGCACGCCGAGTGCGTATCGACGCACGCCGAGTGCGTATCGACGCACGCCGAGTGCGTATCGACGCACGCCGAGTGCGTATCGACGCACGCCGAGTGCGTATCGACGCACGCCGAGTGCGTATCGACGCACGCCGACTAGAAGTCGACTAGAAGTCGACGCACGTCGACTAGAAGTCGACGCAACCGAGCTCAATGTCGAAGCAGGTCTTTAGTCGACGCTACTTCGAGTAGATGTTGACGTAACATCGACTTCTATTCGACGCATGTGCATCAACTTCGTTTCGAAGCAGGTTGCGTCGAGTGCCGTCGAATGCTTATCGACATTGCATCAATATCTTATCGAAATACATCCACTGCAAGTCGACGCATATCGACGCAAGTTGAATTTTGGCGGATTTCTATGGTGGCTATTGTCTTTTTGATATCCTTGAGTATAAATAGACTTGAAAAAAGGTTTTCCAAAAGAGAGTTCTGTGTATGCTTTTGAAGCCGTCACTTGAGCCAAACCCTAGTACTCGTCATGATCTCTTCTTGTCGCCGCCTCTCCTGGAAATGAATCTAGCAATTCATGGAGACACAGAGTGCAGTCCACCTCCGACCTAGTTCTTGTGATACAAGATCTAGGGGTTCTCCTTCATTCGTGTAGATACCTATAAAGCCACAGATCTATTTCTGTGTGAACTCAGCCGCCTTATTCTGGACTGGTTCTTTGGAGCATCTTGGTTGAGCAAAGTCTCAATCCCTTTCAGGTGCAATGTCTTATTGTGTACATCTATTTCTTGATTCATGGAGATCGCAAGATCCTTTACTTTTTTAGGTTTTCTTGTATATTTATTCCGCTGCGCACAAGTGATGTGCTGTTCCACTCATGTATAGAAAACCCAACACATGGAGCATGCATACATCTACTAACAACCCCAATAACAAACGATATATTTGGTCTCGTAACTTTCAAATAGATCAACTTTCCCACAAGACGACGATAGTATTCTGGGTTTGGTAGGAGTGTATCGGAGTCGGAGGAACATGCACAGAGCTTGTGGTTGACATCCATGGGTGTGTCAGCTGGCTTGCAACCGAGTAGCCAACATCATGAAGAAGATAAATACAATACTTTCTTTGAGATAGGATAAGACCATTGGGTCGACATCTACCTCGATGCCAAGAAAATATCGGAAATTTCCCAAATCTTTGGTCTGGAACACGGAGGCCAAGTGTTCCTTGATCATATGGATGCCTTTTGAATCATTACCAGTAATTAAGATATCATCAACATAAACTAGGAGTATCACAGTGCTTGATGGACTATGACGGGTAAAGAGAGAGAGGTCAGCCGAGTTTCAAGTAAACCTAACATCACTAACAACCTAAATGAACTTGTCAAACTATGTCAGAGGGGACTGTTTGAGTCCATAAAGAGATTTCCTGAGGTGACATACAAGTGTCTCTCCCGTGATCTCAAAACCCGGAGGTTGATGCATGTAGGTGGTCTCATCAAGATCACCATTGAAAAAAACATTATTAATGTTGAGTTGGTGTAATGTCTAATGCCGATGGACATCAAGAGAGATAATAATGCAGACAGTATTAGGCTTGCCAACATGAGAGAATGTCTCTTCATAATTAAGACCGTATTGTTGAGTGAATTCACGAGCAACAAGACGAGCTTTGAGGCGCTCAATCATTCTATCAGAGCGATGTTTGACGGTAAAAACCCATTTACAGCTAATCGGAGAATGACCAGGAAGAAGGGGAACAAGATTCCATGTGTGATTGGTCCATATGGCTCTCATTTCTTCATCCATTGCTGCCCACCACCTCGGATGCTGAAGAGCCTCCTGCACAGAAGTCAGAGTGGAGATAGAGGATAAAGATGCCACAAACCTGCGAAGAGAAGAGGAGAGGCGGTGCAAAGAGACATAGTTATAGAGACGGTGCGTGGTAGAAGCAATCATAACTTGAGAGGGAATCATATGCAGGTCATTTGGCCTGGGTGCAACATCAATGGTCGTCAACTGTCGCAGGGCACCAGTCTGAGGACGACGATGAGTATAGACTTGGATAGGAGGAGGAGGGGGAGGAGATATGGGGAGTAATGGAGGAAGGGGTGGTATGCGAGTAAGGATATGAATCGAGGGAGGAGAGGTGTGAGTGGGAACATCTGGACATGTGCGATCCGTTGGAGATATAGTCTCAGGTGGAGTTGAATAAAATGGTTGATCCTAAAAAACAGTAACATCTGTAGAGGTGATTGTTTTCCCAGTAGTAGGAGAATAACAAACATAACCCTTCCGCATACTATGTGTACGAGAGTACCCAATAAAGATTTATTTGGCAGCGCGATGAGCAAACTTCTTGACTAGTGGTCCGAGATGATGGGCAAAACAAGCATATCCAAACACTAGAGGAGGAAGGGAGAAGGGAGGTGTGGAAGGATACTGTTAGAAAATATTAGAAAATGTTAGAAAACAATCTTGTAAAGGCCCATTTAGTGGCCCATTATAATCGATCTTCTTCCTCATGTAATAGTCCCACATCTTGAAAATGAGATCACTCTCTCTCTTCTCCTTATATATTTGTACTCGTACTTGTATTTTGGTATTCAAGAAGTATATAAATAGTTTACACCAATCTTCTACATGGTATCAGAGCTAGGTTAACTCAGATACAACCGCAACCATAACCCGGTACTTGGCCTCAGCAGACGAACGAGCAAAAACAGTCTGCTGAGGCCGAGTACCCGGCTATGGCTGCGATTGTATTTGAGTTAACCTAGCTCTGATACCATGTAAAAGATTGAAGTTGGCTGTCACTTCATTTGAGAAAAAGTTCAATAAAAAAAGATGTAATTAAAGCATTTTTCCGCTATATGACAAGTTGCTGATATTTTGACTAAAACCCTCCCTCAACGGTTATACTATCAGTTCTTATCCAAGCTTGGTACCTACGACTTGTACGCTCCAGCTTGCGGGGGATTGTTATGTTGGGAAAAACACTTATGATTTATGTTAACAAATTATTTTCAGTGATTTTACATCTTAGGTTTATTACCCATGATGTATAATGAAGGTAATTTGGTATTAGAAGCACTAGGATGTCATTGATATAAAAGGCATAAGAAAGACATACTGAATATATGAGAAAAGTCATGAATTGTCAACATGCGTCGAGTAGAAATCGACGCAACTTCGACTAGATCTTGACACAACATCGATTGGAATTCGACGTTACTTTGAATCGAAGTCAGAGCAACTTAATTTGGATTAGTCGACGACACTTAATGATTAAATCAACGTAAGCTTCGACATGATATCGACGGAACGTTGACTACATAGATGTTCATACAGACAGTCAAAATCGATGTTGCTTCGACAAGAGCTCGACGTTACGTCAACTGGATTTCTTAATAGAATTTGTTTTGTAACTTTAATCTGAATTAAATTAAGGAGTTTACATAACAGATTCTTGGAGACGTTGGAGGATGTCGATCTATATATATATATATATATTTATACATATGATGAGATAAAAAAAGGAGGAAGAATCACAGGTTATCAATCATCAACAACAGACGATCAAAAAAATCATATCAGATCGTGAGAAAATTGAATTCGACAGAGAAAACTTGGAAGATTATCATCTACAATTGAATCTCTTATAGTATTAGTCGATTCATTTTGATAGTTGCTGAATCTGATAAGAGAATTAGTATTTCTTCTTCTCAAATGAAAGTTGCAACAAATTCAAAGAAAAAGTTTGAAAGATTATCTGAAGATTGAGATCATAATCTTTGTTATTTTGATATTCAGAGATTCATCAGAAGTTCCAGAGATCATCATTAATTGTCCTCAGAAACCGGAATAGATGACACTACGAGAATAATCATCTTAACTCAAATCCTCTCTTATTTTTTTTACATTTGAGAAAAAGAGTTTTAAGAATTCCTCTGCAAAGGATTCAGCGAGAAGTTTTAAGAGTCTCCTTGAGAAAAGACTCAGATTATAATTGGTTCAAGGTCTACTTATCAAAAGATCTGGTGTGGTTATAAGAGTCTCCTGATCAAAAGACTCAAACACTGTGATAGTGAATTCTTATCAAGGGGGTAGAAGAGTGGATGTAATCAGATCGAGGGAGAACTACTATAATTCTTGTGTTTTCTGTTATTTTGCTTTTATTTCTTATTCTGTGCTGCTGTGCTGTGATTTTAATTAACTGCATCTGATGCTGGTTTATAGTTTATGTAAATGTAAATTCTGTAAATTAATCAAAGTATTTGAAAATAATTTAAATCTTTATTCACCCTCCCTCTAAAGAAAACTCTGAGTAATATAACGACTAAACTCCTATTTCATGTTAGAAAATATTAAAAAACGTTCAAAAATGTTAAAAGATGTTAGAAAACAATCTTGTAAAGGCCCATTTAGTGGCCCATTCTAGTTATTCTTCTTCCTCATGTAATAATCCCACATTTTGAAAAAGGGGTTACTCACTCTCTCTTCTCCCTATATATTTGTACTCATACTTGTATTTTGGTATTCAAGAAGTATATACAAGATTTACATCAATCTTTTACAGATACAAAATGGAGAAGGGAGTTGCAAAATTGAGAATGCCCGACTGTAGACGATTAATCAAATAGCACACAGTGAAAATAACAAAGTGGCAATACTGTTTGAGAATGTGCATTTGGAACATAAGAGAGCGAACAAACTCCAGAAGGTGACAGTTCTTTCACTTGGAGACACCATTTTGTAAGTGATGTATAAACACATGAGGTTTGATGAAGAATGCCGAGGAGATTATAGTCGTCCTGAAATTCGTGACTAATATACTCACGGACATTATCACGCAGGAAGTATGACCAGGTGATGTGAGAATGATCATCAATAAAGGTCAGAATGTACCGATAGACAGACAAACTGACAGTTTTATACGGACCCCAAATATCTGAGTGAACTAATTCAAACGGAGCAGAGCTTCGAGAGCAATTAGGCGGGAAAGAAGATCGGTGTTCTTTGCCGTAAATGCCAGTTTCACATTGAAACTCACCAAACGAAAAATCAGGGAGAACTTTGCGGAGGATACGAAGAGGAGCATGACCAAGTCGGCGATGCCAGTCAATGGAAGTCACCGAGGAGAATATGAAGGCGGGAATGTCCAAAGTGTAGAGCCCATTTGACAGTCGACCGGTACCAATGACACGCTACGTCCATCGATCCTGCACCACAAAGGAAGTTGAGGTAAAAGTCATGGAACAGTCGTGCTCCCGAGTAAGACAACTGACAGAGGAGATTAAAAGCAGATGCAGGAACATAAAGAACAGATCGTAACAAAATGGAAGGAGTCACAACAAGATCTCCGCATCCAGAGACAGGGGTGGTAGCGTCATTCGCAACTGTAATACATTATGGAATATGAGCGTCGGTGTAGCGAGCGGGTTTGTGCGGAGAGACGTGATTGGTAGCCTCAGAGTCCATAATACAAGAGGAGCTAAGAGGGTAAGACACAATGCTGGCATGGAAGGAAGAGGCCATGGGGCCAGAGGTGCGAGCAATTTGCTCCCGCAGGCGCCAGTGTTCACCCTGAAGAATGGCGATCTCGGAGCAGGAACGGGAGCTAGAAAGAGCTCCTGGAGTTCGCATGACCGACAGACCGCAAGCTAAAAACCGGATAGAAGAAGCAACACAGTAGGAGAACGACGACTTGAGCGACCAAGCGAGCAATAGGAGGAGCTCGCAAAGGAGCTCTGCGAACAAGCGAGCAGCGAGAGGATCTCTGTGACCAAGAGCAGTCAGACGAGCAAGGCCCCTACGATCTGCGGCCAGGCGACAAAGGAAGACAACAACTGTCATTGGATGCTGCTAAACCTGTGGGCAGGAACTACGACACGCAGGAGAGTAGGGACCGTCGAGTAGAAGACGGCTGGTGGCGTTTACCATCGGCGAGTAGGCGAGCAGTGACCAATTAATGCTAACAGAGGACTTAACGAAGAAGGAAGCTCGTAGGAAGACGCCTTGTCAACAAGGAAAGGCAAGTAGGTGGCCTAGCGTCCACAAACTGGTGGTCGGAAAGGAGGATCGCAGAAGACCAACGAGCAGCGCGACTAAATACGGGAGATGGCAGAAGTAACAAGTGGGAGAAGATCCTGCCGTCAGTTGTCAGAAGGAGAAACTGCGGGCAGGCTACAACGACAAAATGGGGAGGAACTTCTGCGACAAGCTCACGATTACAAGAGCTGACGACTAGACAAACAAGAATTGTGAGAAGGCGAAGAGAAAGACTGCAAATGGCGCGAAGCACATGCGGCCTTGTGCCTTACACCTGCGGAGAAGCGAGCAACACGCGTGAATTGACGGGGGAGCAGGAATTTGGCGAGAAAGCACGCGAAAAGTTGCGAACAATGCTCGTCGAGTAGGAAACAGTGAGCAATCTAGCAGCAGTTGCAAATAGAAGAGAAGCTCCGTAGGAGACTAATGAGGTATAGCCAGAAGACGGGATCGGGAAGAGCGGGAGCAGCGGCTTGCGGGAAAACCCTGGACCGGGACTTGTTTTTTATCGGGGGAGGCTGGCTCTCGGGTTATAATGGGGGGGGGGTAGATTAGGTTTTTTTCTTTTTCTTTTCTTTTATTATTATTATTATTATTATATATTTTAAAAACCGGGTTGTTACATTCTCCCCAACTTAGAAAGTTTCCTCATAAAACTTTTTTGATAAACTCTCTGAATGTGGTCTCTCGTAGCGAAAAGTCAGATAACATTCATTTGATCGAGGATTGCAAATCAAAGCGTGAAAGTTAACTATAGATATAAAGAAACAGAGAGGAGAACAAGCGCATGGACTAATCAAAATCAAGAGAAAAGTTGCGGATACTTGCAACGCATAATAAACTCAAGTTTCTTAGAGAACACTTCAGACTTAGCGGGTTCTGCCAAATACAAAAGATTGGCTTCATGCAACACATGAATTGCTTCAATTAGCTCAAAATTAAAAGGTAAGACTCAATAATTCAAGAGCGAAAATGGCCTTGCACATAGGAAAGACAGGGCACCAAAGAGGAAAAGAAACTGGATGACAATTAAGTGTCGACGGAAGCGAGTCACCCTAGGGATGGAAGAGCACAAAAGAACGCTGAAGTAATTCAGCAGTCATTTACAAGAAAACTCTCTTTTTTTACTGACACCTAGAAGCTAACTAGGAAGAGATACAAGATGACCAGATAAGATTGACAAACACGCGAAACAAGAAAGACTATCTACAAATATCGTTTATTAGAAATGAGAGATTTTAACACATTTCTTACTGTCATGTCCATAAATTATGTAATAATTATAACATTTTCATTGAACAACTGTAGGTAATAATCATGCAAGTGCAACCATGAGATCTTGTGCGTTGTCAAACAATTAGCAAATTTATGTGTGTACAATCATTATTGTTGTTCTTGGCTTCACACCTGTGTAATGATTTATGATATGAATGCAAATGAATGCATATAAATGGCATGTTAAACACCCATATCACTTAACATGTTATGCATATTAAGACTAATGTCAGCGCACTTGAAAATATTAAACCACCCATATATTTTAATATTCGCAAACAATGTATATCCTAGTGGAAATTTATATGCACAAAAATGTTAAGTTTGCCCATACTCTCTTAATATTCGTGTGCATACTACCCATGCTTTTGAGTGAGTGTGTGCATGTTTCAGCTGCGAACAACAGATAATGTCAAGTGAGTGTAGAAATTATGCATGCATATATTTATTTATTTTATAATAAAGTTCAAAATATTTAATAATTACAAAATACTTTATCTTTTGAAACTAACCTCCCTAACCTCGCTCTGATACCAACGGTCATGACCCGTCTCGACAAAAGTCAGAGTGCGCTTTGGGCAGGCCGTGATGTCACAGACATGGGTGAAAAGAAAACCATGTCTGCTAAAACGAATGTAGAGATACTAGTGTAATAGGTTTGAAATAATTACTTTTACGTAAAAACAATTCGATTTTATGCGGAAGTTTTTAGAGTTTAAAACATTGAGAATTCTAAATGTACATGTATTTTGTAAAAATCATGTTTTAAAGGGTACTGCTACAGATTTCATGCAATTATGATTCAAAAGATGATGCACATTCATTAATATCAAATTCTAGTACATAAAATATTTAAATAGCCTAGCAGTTGTACATGATACCCGAGAAAATGACTGATTATAATTATTACATAAAACAATATTTGACAGTAAATGAAATATAAATATAGAACCTAGAACTTTAAACAGATCGGGCTCGAGGACTTGACGACGCTGTCACGAACGCTAAGACAATTCCAAAACAGAAAGGAAAAGCCTCAGAATATGAAATAAACAGAGTAAGCAAAATAAACTACAAAATAGTAAGCGCAGTAGAAATGCACGAGTGTAGCATTTTCTCATGAAGCAAAACTATTCGAGACAAGCAAATAAAAGAGTTAAACAGAACAAGTTAGTTTATTAGACTATTCCGGAGTATAACATAAACAGCTCAAGAAATGTCATTAGCTGTACTCAGTGAAATGTGGAAGTATTTTATTTGATGCACACGATTTTAATGTTAGTTTAAATGCAAGTTTTATCAAAATAGTTGTTTGCTATGACCATTTGTTGGTTTCCGTTGCCAGTCAAACGGAAACTCGAGTTAAAGTGTCACATCAATTTAACACTATATTTCACTGATTGCTTATGACATTAATAACTTTAAAGATTCATGATTTAAGAGATTCCTAATATATCAAGATCTGATACAAATTTAATGATTCAGCTGTATAAAATTTGAGTTCATAAACGTGTCAAGAGAGGAATTGAGTTACAGAGCAACATTCGCTCAAGTCTTAAAACCAGACAGACCTAAGAAACAAAATTCGATGACACAAGGAAACTATATAGGGAGCAATATATTTTGCGAGTTCAAGTATTTACGAGTGGTATGACTACTACTATACATCATTTTTCTCGGATACCAAAATACTTAATTAGATTAATTCATTTCAATGCACGATTGTCTTCCAAGTAAACATATATTTGATAAGTACATTTATATAAAATCACAGATCATCAATTTGTTTAACATCTAGAATCATTATCAATTAAATTAAGACACTTATTATACATGCCCAACAATCTATCGTTCTTCCAGTTTTATTTTAATTGAGCAAATCCTTCATCTAAGCGAATATCCAAATAAAATCATCTACGATCACAATTTCATGTAAATCTAACATATCAAACCCTAAATTATTAACTTATCAGATTGAACATTTAAGATTTAAATTCATTTAACAAACCAGACATTTCGGGGTGAAATCATAAAATCATAAGAATAGACAAAACAATTAAAATACCAATTCATTTGACAGATCAAAATATATACAGGAATGTTGTCATGAATCAAGGAATAAAGATATTAAATTAAACACAATGCTTGTAAGAGAGAGAGATCTTTACTTGTCTTAAGGAAGCTGAAACTGACGATGATGGCTTAGCGGCACAATCGAAATCAAAAATCCTATTTCGAACTTGTACAAGAACGATGAAAGCGACATAAAAAATTAACACTGCACTAACATAGGCATGATTGAAATATAACTAGGTCAAGAGCGGGTTAAGAAATTTACCTCCCTCAATAGTGAGGGGGAGAAGAGATACCACGCGGAGACGGAGACTCAACGGCGCTTGGGTTTGGGCAAACCCTAATTCGGAGAGGGCTTTACATGATTATCACCAACAGAATCGAGGAGCGGCGCCGGAAAATACGAGCATAACACAGTTAGACGATCGCAAGGGGGCAAAAAAATCTGAAAAGAGGAGGGGAGTGACTTTCTTACCCAAGGAAAACAAATCCATGCCCAAATTCCGAGTGGAGGAGGATTTGAGCAAAGCCCTAGGCGTAATCGAAGCCCAAAGAAGATGGACAAGCGGCTGCCGGAGAGAGAGAAGGCGGTTGCTGTTGATGTCGGCCTCCATGAATGGAGAGGAGTCCTTCAGGTTGTCGGCCCCTTGGAGTCGTCGACGGCTTAAGAAGGAGAAGCCGCAGGAGGCCGCAGGCCCTAGCAGAAGAGGAGCCGACAGAAGCAGGTGGAGTCGCCTGAGGATACGGAGGCGAGCGGCGGTGGAGCGCTTGCGGGAGACGGGGCGAAAGACAGGATCGGGAAGAGCGGGAGCAGCGGCTTGCTGGAAAACCCTGGACCGGGACTTCTTTTTTATCGGGGAGGCTGGCTCTCGGGTTATTGGGGGGGGGGGGGGGTAGATTAGGCTTTTTTTCTTTTTCTTTTCTTTTATTACTATTATATATATTTTAAAAACCGGGTTGTTACAAGATCGATTGCTCTGAGACCATGTAGAGAATAGTAATTAAAGGAGAGAAAACAATGATTTTATTAATTTCTCATAAATTTTCTCAATACATCGTATGTATTTGTACATATATATATATATAGGAGGAGAGAAGAAAGTCTAAACTCTATCCTTAGATGTGAGATTAATTCCTAAGAGGGCTTTACACGGGCCTTTAAGATGTGCCTTTATTTATCATTTCTTCAACACATATCCGCATTCGATTGCCCCACCTCTTCATCATTTTTCTCCGATATCTGTGTTACAATGCGCTATCGCTTTAAACTTTCATTTTGTGATTGTTGGTCAGAAGGTCTGGTGCTCCTTGGTCCTAAATCAGCATCCACAATGTTTCCAAGCCACTCTGCAACCTTTCCTTAATCCAAACTTTTTGCAGATATTGGATCTCGAGCGATATCAGTATGCTGCCGATAACTCACTGGATATATCGTTGATAACTCGCGATAATTTACAAAATGCAGTTTCTCTTCAAAATATTGATCTCGTTGCGGTTTGGACCCAAAACCTTTATGTTGGGTGACATGTCGGACATATCGGGCGACAACTACAACACTGCTTGACATAATGCCTTTTTTTTCTTTCGGTCCCAATTTCATTGCGTGAAGTTTGGCATAAACAAAGGAACCTTAGAGTTCCTTCTCATACCCTCCTCTCTGTTTTTCTCTCTTCGTGAAAACTCTAAAACCTTCTTCCTCCTTCACAGGGGCCTTCCTTCTGATAGGAAGAAGAAGGGGGAGATAGAGAGATCTAAGGAAAAGACTAGAGAATTACGGTTGAGTGGAGGGAAGAGAGAAATATCTTGGAATAATCTTGCCTAGTCCACCAAGAGAGCCACCCCGGGTTATTTATACCCGGGGTTGAGGGGGGCCGGCCGGCCCCTCCCCATATGGGGGCTGAACCGGTGTGGTTCGGCCTCCATACCGCCGACTTTCAGTTAGAGGGAGAGGGGGCTGAACCGGTTGGTTCAGTCCCGTTGTCGCCTTCGCGTTCCTTCCGCCTTCGCGCATACTGACGCCCAAATAAACGGGCTCCGTCCGGGAGCGTAACATTTCCTTTCCCATCAAGAACCAGCTTGTCCCCAAGGTGATAATCTGGCTAAAGCTCCCGGAACTCCAACAAGTCCGCCCATGTGTTGTGTGTCGCGGTCATATTCTTCCACTTTACTAGGAGCTCATGACGGTACTCAGCGTCGCGGTGCTTCCACTTGATCATCAGAATCTCCTCAGTTATCGGGCGCAGCTCGCCCGTGCTTGTGGCCTCTGGCAGGAGAGGACTGGCTCGAACAACGTCGCCGAGCTTCTGCTTCAACAAGGAGACATGAAAGGTCGGATGAATCCGTGATCCTTCGGGCAACGCCAACGTGTAAGCAACAGGGCCCACTCGCTTGACAACCCGGAATGGACTGTAGTAACGAGGTGCCAACTTCTGGTTTGACCGCTGGGCCACGAACAACTGCCTGTAGGGGTGGAGTTGGAGAAAAACCTCATCCCCCACCTGGAATTCCCGCTCTTTCTGATGCCTGTCAGCCTGCACCTTCATGCACTCCTGTGCTGTCCGGAGATTCTCGCGCAAAGCTGCGAGTGTGCGATCACGATCACGTAGTGCACGGTCAACGACGGGCAACCTCCCTCTGGAAATACTTGCTTCATTGTTGGTCTCTTGCCCCAGCTTTTGTGTCACCGTGAGGTTGATGAAGTTATGTGTACTCACACTGTCACCCAAAATGATCACCTTCTGTTGACCGATCCACCCCGCAATACTCATAGTGTGCGGCGTGGACTCTCCCTCCATGGCCAGGCTAGATACCCCGAACTCGATTGTAACTGGAATGTGCTCATGTTCCCCTCCTTCTGTATATGACATCTCGCCTTCTTCCTGCAACATGTACACCTGGATCATCTGACATTTGTGGCCTGGGGTGAATTTCTCATCACAGTTGAAGCGCAATCCCTGTTCCCTTCTTGCTTGTAGTTCTAACCGTGTCAATTTCTTCACCGTCGCCCTTTCTGTAGCTCCTTGATCTTTTTTTGTGCCTGACAGATATGTAGTGTTCTTCGTATTTCCTTCTCGGGATTTCTGTTGGTTGAGTCGCTGCTTTTGAATCCGGGGCAAACTGATACCATGGGTTAAACTGCGCGGCATGTAGGTATGTACCTCATTCTTGATGTGCTACTTCAACCCTGAAATGAAGCAACTCATTAGTGTCTTCTCGCCCCATTGCACTCGGTTGGCTAACCATTCAAATTTTGCTCGGAATTCTATCACTGTCCATTTCTGTCTCAATTTCTGAAGAAGGGCCTCGAAATCTTCGTACTCTAGTGAGACAACACGGGTTTTGAATCCGTCAACAAATTTGTACCATGGTGCATGGTCCCGTCCTCGAAGGAATCATTGGGTCCATTGGTATGCGTCCTCCTCAAGGTGAAACAATACTAACCTTACCCACTGTTCTTCTGGAGTTCCTTGATAATTGTATAACAACTCTGTCTTTTGGACCCATTCCAAAGCATCTCCTCCTTTGAATTTGGGGTAGTTCATACGTGTCACTTTTGGCGGCATGTATACCCTCGGCTGCGGTTGCCCGGGTCCTCCGTACTCTTTCCTGAATCCTCGCGGTCGTTGTCGATCATCGACCACGTGTGGGTACCCCCAATCCCCTCCGTAGTGGTTTCCGACCACTACTGGTTTCCTAAACTCCCATCTGCCTCCTCCTCTGCCGCCATCGGCATGTCCCTACATTCTTGGGATAGGAAGGAGACCATCCCGATGTGGGTACCCCATCCCTCTGGGTTGTCGGTCCTCCTGCCGCCCTTCCCGGTAAGGAGGAAAATCCATGGCAGACGCGTCGATTCTGCCTATCTGGGTTGCCTCAGGCCCTATTGGTGGTCGTCATGAGCCTCCCGCCCTTTTGTTGTCGATCTCAAGCCCCCTATTGACGCTGGAGGCCCGATCATTACCCTCCCTACCCCCACAGTCTTCGTATCCCACTATTGGGGCCGGAGGGAGAATCGAGACTGCGCTGGTCTCTTCCGCAACAGCCTTACCCTTGAGGTGTTGAGTCAACAAATTTTTTATCTCGTCCATGCGCGCATCCAACTTTTCTTCCAGTCGTTTTTCAGATGTCTTTAACTTTTCTTCGATGGCCGCCACCGTGTCGTCCAACCCGGTGTAGTTCTCTTCGAGTGTTGCCAACCGATTGGATTCGTCCTGAGAGTGATTCACCATGGTCGAGAATTCAAGGGTCCTTGAGAAGGGCCGCTGGTTGTTTCGAAGTAGGGTTGTAGCTGCTCGCAAACGACGTCGGGGCTCCGAAGATCGGCGAAGTAATCCGACGCAAAAGAAGAGGCAGTCGACGAAGCGGGAGGAAGCAATGACAACAGTCGTCGATCTGGAGAAGTAGCGATCGACGACAGTGACGATCGAAGCGACAACAGCAGCTGGAGAACTGCGGCTCGGGATCTGCGGCCGATCTGGATGAGCGGGCGTCGATCGGGCAGAGTCGGCTGGACCCTACGGACTCAGGCGGAACCGAGCGGAGCTGTCGTCGATCGGCCGTCCCGTGCGGGCTGATGTTGAACAAGCAGAAGTCGACGATCGAGCAGGGTATAAGGTTGCTGACGGTGGGGAAGATGAATGAGTGCTGGCTGGGTTGAGAGGAAAGTTCCTCTGATACCAATTGATAGGAAGAAGAATGGGGAGATAGGGAGATCTAAGGAAAAGACTAGAGAATTAGGGTTGAGTGGAGGGAAGAGAGAAATACCTTGGAATAATCTTTCCTAGTCCACCAAGAGAGCCACCCCGAGTTATTTATACCCGGGGTTGAGAGGGGCCGGCCGGCCCCTCCCCATATGGGGGTTGAACCGGTGTGGTTCAGCCCCCATACCGCCGGCCTTCAGTTAGAGGGAGAGGGGGCTGAACCGGTTGGTTCAGCCCCGTTGTCGCCTTCGGGTTCCTTCCGCCTTCGCGCATACTGACGCCCAAATAGTCGGGCTCCGTCCGGGGGCGTATCACCTTCTAACTGCGGTATCGTCAGAGGAGTGGCCAAAGGAGGTGATGACAGCAATGGAGGGTACTGTGGAGCCGGAACCACAATTTTCTAGCTGGGGCATACTCGGGAAGAGGGCGCTACCAATATTTCATGCAAAAGACAAGAGGAGGAGAATAATTTCTTGGATGCATTTACAAGACCCAAGGGGTCCTTAAATAGAGAATACACAGATATAAATGTAATTTGACCCACAACTCTTGGACTATGACATAGCATTAAATAAGCTACCATAATAAGAGGTGACATAATACAACCTGAAGATGAACAACTTATCGGGAACAAAGCCCTCAACATTTCTCCCGCCGTTCAAAAAGAGCTTTCCCTCGAGCTTAAGGGAGATCAATGATGGTGCTAATCGTCACCCGATGCTTTCCTCATCAAATTCATGCACGTGCAGATAAAATTGCCTTTTGCACCGGTGTCCGCAAGTATACTGCTCATCACAGTTATAACCTAATCCTTTTGTGCACGAGACAGTCGACAGATCTGTGGGGGTTGGGTGCCTTCGGCTCGTCCCTCTTGAGTCTCTAAGCCAGTGGTGAAGTAGTCCTCCTTAGCCAGCTGAAGTCGACGAGTGCACGATCCGGCTAGTTTCATAGCATTCACCAAGTCCCTGGGAGCCTCGAATTCGACATCCAACCATAATCGATCGTGAAGCTCGACTGTGAAGATGACAACTTGCATCCCAGTTGGTATCATGATGTGAGCCAGAAGAATCTAAAATTCTTCCATATATCCATTATTGGACCCATTCTGACGTAAGGTTGTGAGGGCACCAGGGGGTTTACTACGAATTAGGGGCCAAAACGCATGTTGTAAACTCGCTTAAAGTCACGCCAGATCATCCCAAGATTGTCTCTTGCAGACGGCTGAACCATCGCTGAGCGATATCAAGCATTTGGAAGGATGTCAGACTGATCCATTATGTCACTAGTGTCTGCTAATGGCAAAAAAATGTTCTCATCGGGTGAGCCATGATAAGTAAAATAAGCCACCCTAAAGAATCGTCCCTCCCATCATAAGTTGGGAATGTCAACTTGGTGTAGCGCGCACGAAGTTAACTTTAGGTGGTAGCAAGACCAGGGAATCCGGTTGAAGAAGCCGCGACAAAGGCGCCTGACTGTTGCAAGCTTGCTCATGTGTGGGAGTGGTGGGTGCTGGCAGTGCGGCAGTGAGATCATCGAAGGGCTTGGAGAGGATAACAATGATCTCTTGACGATGTGCCTCAACGACAGTTTGATGTGCCATGAGAGCTTGCATCACGGTCATAAACTGGTGGAACTGATCCGATGAGTCACCCATGATTGCATCAGGAGCAAGAAATATAACAAGTTATCGGTCGACAGGATTCAGGTGAAGCGAGCGGAATCGACTCACTCGAACTGGATGTAACTGCATGAATCGCGACACTCCCTATATTGATCCCCCAAAAGACCCCCAAATAGCCTTTGAAATTAATCAATAAAGGAATTTTTAAGTGGAGCCCACTCAAAAAGAAAATAGGAGCAGGTGGGTGATGAGAATAGACACGGATGGATCAAAAAAACAGGAGGTTGTCAGAAAGATCATGTGTTGCTGCTTTGCGGCACGGAAGACAGACGAAGCAGGTGAAGGTGTGCAGGTCGACCCAATCGTTGGAGAGAGGTTTCTAAGTCGATTGCAGGCGAAGGCATGCAAGTCGACACAATCGACGGGCCGGTCCATTGATTCGAGCGAAAATGAAGGTAGCGGAGTCGAACCAAATTTGCGGCTGGAGACGATAGGGCAACAGAGTCAAACCAGAGAGATTCGACTGGCCATGGCTAGAGACAATACTCAGATTTGTGGATTCTAGTGTAGATGATGGGGGAGGCTGGTGCGGCTGACCGTGGAATCACGGGGGAATAAAGGAGGGAGGATGTGTGTGCTCTTATAACAAATTGTTACGGGTCTTTCCCGCAACAACGGCAGCGTCACCCGTGGAGTGACCAGAGGCTGTGATGATGAAGGTGGAGGGTGCCGTCGAGCCAAAACTGCTACTGCCTAGGTGGGGTGTACTCGGGAGGAGAGAGCTACGGATATCTCATACAAAAAACAAGAGAAGGAGAATAATTTCTTAGATGCATTTACAAGACCTAAGGAGTCCCTTAAATCGAGGATATAAGTGCATAAATGTAATTAAGCACTCAACACTTGGACTACGACATAACACTAAATAAGACACAATAAGATGAAGAACTTAATACCCGGGCACAAACCCTATAACAGATGATCATCATGTGAAAAGCACGCAAGAGGTGTTCTTGACATGTGGTGGGGGATCCATTAATGATAATGATATTAGCTTGTCATGTAACAAAGAATAGTTGCTAGAGCATATTCCTTAGGATTGGAGATATCATTGAGCTCCGACTACTTGTCCCCCTAACTATCTTTGCGTTGTAAGCTAGCGCAAGGGCACGACATGTGAGGTAATCGTTGGGCGACTACTACACTTCGCAGGCGAGCAATTATATTGTGATAATGTTGTTGAGTGAGAAAATAATATTTGTAGGCTATCAGTGAACGAAGACTATCTGGCGAGTGTCGTGACTCGTGGGCGAAGACAGTGTAAAGCGGAGATGAGTTCACTACGTGAGCAAAGACTGCCTTTATGGGTGAGGACTGAGTGAAAGGTGTTCAGAATGAGGATTGTACCCTGCGGACCGAGGCTTTCAGGCAAAGAGCCGTCTTGGTGACCTCCTAAGTGATGACTATCCTGAGAGGGACATGTGTCGCAATCACCAATTGGCCTAAGGCGCCTGATATACTATAATTAATGTGTTATCAGTGAGCCTGCACAGGGACACCTCACACCAAACATTGATCTCCGCTTTTCTTGTGAGGCTTCTTAAAAACCAATATTTATTTGTTTTATATTTCTCTTGCAAACACTCTCAAGAAATATTGATTGAGGTAGGGTTGACTAGCGTTTTCTCCCATCATCATCCACCAACCTGCTAGCTAGCATGGATGTATCTACTAGAGGACTTATGGGGATAACTTGGAGCATCGGGGCACCCTTCCTGCGGGAACAATCGATGTTTCTACTACGACCCAAGGGGAGTAATCTATGCCGACAATATTCTTGGTGTTGACAACAATTATCTCATTCACAGTGTTTCCCATGGTACCCTTGCCGAGGAGACTACTTCAACTCTAGTCGCGCCTGGAGCCTATACCATGGGGAGTTTTCTTTCCTCCAAAATCAAGAGAGGTTGGTGTTTTCATGTTTCATTATTTAGAGTTTGTCTTGAACAAGCTTTCAACCTGATTCCTTGTAGGTACTCCCAGTTTGCTTGTTGCCCAAGGATCCTCTTCCCCCTGTGGAGAAGCAACTTATCGTGATGACAAGCCGGTTAGAGCCTATTCTGAAACAAGTGAGTAATTATGTGCTGGTTGTACTTGTCTCAAACAAAAAGATCAAGGAAGTTCGTGAGTTGGCGACTTAGTTATCAAGGCGCGCGCCTAGGCGCGCCTGAGGCGCCGGGCGCACCGGGCGCACGGAGTAGCGCCCGAGACTGGGCGAGGCGAGCGAGTTGGCCCAGGCGCGCCACAGGCGCGCCTAGGCGCGCGCCTTGGGAGCCTTTCAGGCGCTAAATAGGCGCGCCTAGCCTAGAATCGTGCTGGGCCCGGTTTATTTTAACACCTTATATATACCCGATGCCCTCATTTTTCCTTTTCACGCATCAGTCGCTGGTTTAGGGTTGAAATTTCCGCTCCATTCGCCGCTCTGCTCCCGTCGCCGCTCCTCTTCCGTTCGCCGCTCTTCTTGGGCTCGCCGGCCGCTGCCATTTTTGGTAACCTCTTCTCACTTCATTCCTTCTTATTCTTGCATTTTGACTGTCGTTTGAGATTTTTCCGGTTGTTTTTTCTGGATGCCATGTTTTCCGGCTACTCTCTTCTGTTATAGCATATATGCATAGTGAAAGCCTCGTTCAAGTGATTATTTTGGCTGCTCTCTTCTTTTCTAACCTTCTAGCCTTCTAGCATATAGTCATAATGGAAGCACAATTCACCAAAACAGTGAACTGGGCTCCAGTTCACTGTTTTACAGTGAACTGGGCTCCAGTTCACTGTAAAACAGTGAACACAGTGAACTGGAGCCCAGTTCACTATAAAACTGTGAACTGGGCAGCTCCAGTTCACTGTAAAAGGTGAACTGGGCAGCCCAGTTCACTGTTGTACAGTGAACTGGAGCCCAGTTCACTGTTTTACAGTGAACTGGAGCCCAGTTCACTGTTTTACTGGGGAAGATAAGAAAGATTTTTTTTCATTTAACTAGAATGATAGAGATAAGATATAAATGGTACAAAAGATCCTATTTATATAGACCCAAAATCATAATTACTCCTAATACATTTCATTAAATGATGCATGTAACATATATGCGGTAGTGGCAGGTCCCAAGGAGATAAATTAATTTGGGAGACGATGATCAATTTCCAACATGAACAAGCTGAATTTCTAATCACTTAATTTTGTTTCATATCTCAAATTTTGTTTTAGTTCTCCTATTTGTGTTTCATAATTTCAGAACTAATCTAACATATTTTTTGTGCTGGACATGGATTGATTGATCCCAATGAATATATTTTAGGAAATTTAATAGATCATCAATATTGTGCTTCTATTGAAAAATCTGTTGTGCAAGGAAATTGTTGTTTTTCTGCTATCCAATTAAATGACCTATTTTTCCTTCATTTTCCATATCTACACCTATTTTAAGCTTGTATTCTTTGCAAATATACTAAAAAAGCTTTGCATTTTTATCTACAGATATATCATAGCATTTTGCTTTAAATATTTACTACTAATTTGAGCTTGTCATTATAAATCTATCACCTATTTGGCTATGTGGAATTTTTATGGATCAAAATTGATCTTGGCAAATAGGTGATAGATTTATCATGAATATTATAAGCGACTAGATACCAGAGATGAAGAGTATGACATATATAAAATTGCTCAAGCTAGAGAAAGTAAGACAGGCGACTAGATTTAAGTTTTTCTAATTTTAACTTATTTTCATATGATTTCCTATTTGACCTCAGAAATTCAAGAGTATATGCAATAATTAGACTGCTTTTTTCATGATTTAAATTAGATTAATATTTTTATCTTTCTTATTTCTATGTAATAATTTTTTTAAAAAATTTTTAATAGCTGGAAATGGACGCGAGTGGATCTGGTTCATCCAGTGCCCAATATAGGATTGATCCTGGTTGGAAGTACGTGCGACAGACATCTGTAACTAATAAAAATGATTTAATTTGCATTTTCTGTGAGAAAGTCACAAAGGGTGGAATTTATCGTGCAAAACAACATCTAGTGGGAGGATTTAGAAATACCAAAGTCTGTCCCAAATGCCCACAGCATGTACGAACAAAAATTCAAGAGTATATGCAAAAGAAAATGGCTGTAAGCATTACAGAAAAACAAGCATTCCCGGACTTTGCAGATGTAGATACCTTTGGAAGCGATGAAGATATGGATGACGTCGGTGCGAAGATTCATGGATGCGGTTCAAGCGGTGCCCATAAAAAGCCTAGGATTAAAGGACCGATGGATGTTTTTTTTGCATCTAATATTGAGAAAAAAATGAAACAAAAAGGCCAACATCAGCAAATGAAACAAACTTCAATGGGAGAAAAGACCGACAATGGGTTATATCTATGAGGCTATGGATAGAGCAAAGGAGACAATCATGAACTCTTTCAATGAGAAAGAGGAAAAATATAAAGAAGTCTTTGCGATTGTTGACAAGAGATGAGAAACTCAGCTTCATCGACCATTGCATGCGGCGGCTCATTATTTAAATCCAGAGTTCTTCTATTCAAATCCTGAAATGACATTAGATGGAGAAGTCATTCAAACACTGCAAAAGATCATTCCAAGTCCTGAAATTCAAGATATAATTATGAATCAACTAAGTTTATATAGAAATGCTGAAGTTTATTTGGAATCCAATTTGCAGTCCGTCATAGAAAAACAAAGTCCCCTGGTTAGTTAATTAAATATTATTTCAAGTTTCAAACAAACAATTTATTTAATAAGAATGATTCATTAATTTCTTGATATTTATTTTTTTGGGCAGCTGAATGGTGACAATCATATGGAGCTGATACTCCTGATTTAACTAAATTTGCAGTAAAGGTTTTAAGTCTCACTTGCAGTTCATCTGGATGTGAACGCAACTGGAGTTTTTTTGAGCATGTATGCATTTTTTTGAACAGTACGTAAATATTAATTTACATTATTATATGATTAATTATTTATTTGTTATGTTGCAGGTGCATAGCAAAAAAAAAAATCGACTGGCACAACAACGCCTAAATGATTTAGTATTTGTAAAATACAATCGTGCCTTGCGTCGGCGATATGATTCACGTGATCGTATTGATCCGATCTTGCTGAAAGATATTGACGATAGCAATGAATGGCTGATGGGAAGAATGAAGGAAGATGAGGAGGTTGAGCAGGATGAAGATACAGTTTTTGATGACGAATTATTGACCTGGGGTGCAGTAGCAAGGGCCAGCGGGGTAGAATAAGACATCTACTCCACGCGCTTATCTAAAGGGAAGATGGTAGCTGACAAGGGGAGCACATCTAAGAAGAAGGCACATACTCCAACAATGCATATAGATGATGCCGAGGATGAAGAAGAGACCGAGTTCAATAAAGAAGAAGAAAATTTTAGTGAAAAAAATGAAACTTTTATTGATTCAGACGATGAGTGATGGCGTGATCGCCGTGATGTTATGTTATTTTCTTGCACATTAGTTTAAAGTATTTGATTGTTGACTTGGTAGCTTAGGTTTGTTTTTGATGCGAAAAATTGCAATGTTGATTTGGTAGATTATGATTGCTGACTTGATTGTTTCGTTTATGTTGTTATTTTTATTATGTTGCCTTCAAAAATGATCTCATTTTATTATGCTTAAATATTTTATTCTAATACTTTCTTTGTGTTTTATGGAGGTATTTGGTCATTCATTAGCTGAGTGGAAGTCATGCTATATTGTTAATTCAAGAGAGCTTGATCTGGGATGTTAAAAAAGGTACAAAAATTTTTACCCTAAATTTATTTATCTCCGTCAACCTTATATTATATGTTGTAGTTTTTTATTTGATTTCTAGTTGCACTTTGTATGCATCAATTATGACTCATGTGCTTATATCACTTCTCACGTGTTTAGATAAAATATTGGAAAATATGAGCTCTTATACTAACTTGATAGAAGAGAACTAACCCAATTCCAGCGATTTGGTCGCCCAATTCGCTGGAATTGAGCGATTTGGTCGCCCAATTCGCTCAATTCCAGCAAATTGGGCTCCCAATTCGCTCCATATCTTTTTTCCCAAATTTTTGCGCCTCACGTGCCTCAGGCGCGCGCCTGCGCCTTGCGCCTAGGCTCCAGGGGCCCTTTGCGCCTTGGTGCGCCTTGCGCCTTTGATAACTTAGGTTGGCGACGACCATGAAGGTGTATCTCGCGTAGGTGGCGAGGATTAATGCGAGGATCATAGGGTAGGAAGAAGCCCTCACAGAATGTGAATCAAGCTGGAGAAAAGACCTCAGTGAGGATTGTCGTGGGGGAGCCCTCCTTGCAAGCAGCCTTGTAGACATTACATAGCTGAAGATAGCGAGGAGGTCATCTCTCATATTGACATACCTTCCTCCAGCTCGACCCATGCTGATGAAAGCACATCGACAGCGCTGGCGGTGATGACCGCCAAGTTGGGCGAGGTGTCCTATGGGAGGACACCTTGCAGATAGCCCACAAAGTCATCGAGGTGATGGACTGGAAAAATAGTCCAGATACTTACCATGGAGTGTGATCGAGGCCTCCAAACTGCTCCAGAATGTGTTGGAGTTTATATTGCACTCTGTGGCGCCTCAGTAAGGCTGAGGCTGGCGAGGCGCCCGAGGAGCACCTGAGGCACACCTAGGCGCACCTGAGGTATACCCGAGGCATACCTGAGGCGCACCTAGGCGACAATTCACTAAAATCAGTGAATTGGACGCCCAATTCACTGATTTTCACTGAAATTCAGTGCGTTGGACGCCCAATTCTCTGATTTTATCTAAAATTCAGCGAGTTGGACGCCCAATTCACTAATATTTACTGAAATTCAGTGAATTGAGCACCCAATTCATAGATTTTCTTTAAAATTTAGTGAATTGGGCACCCAATTCACATATTTTCTTTAAAATTCAGTGAATTGCGCTCCCAAAATTCACTGATTTTCACTGAAATTTAGCGAATTGGGCGCTGGGCGTCCAATTCACTGAATTTCAGTGAATTGGGCACCCATTTCACTGAATTTCATTGAATTTGATGCCTATATCACTGATTTTATGTTTTTTTCAGTTTTATGCCTCTCATGCCTCAGGCGCGCTCCAGCGCCTTGCGCCTAGTCTTCAGGCCCTTTTGCGTCTATTAATGTGGATAAGATAGATGGTAGTGTAATTATGTTTTTGTAGCTATGCCCGAGGGGCTGGTTTTCCTGTAGGTTCTTCTTAGATCGTATAAGTATCTAGAGAAACTAGATGATCTTTTCGTTTCTCCGCCTGATTCTTTTTCCTCGTATCTACTTCTTCTCTTTCTTCAAAATTTCAGGGTTTACGTTGTAAACAATGGCGCTCCCACAAATATCGGTTCACATGATTAATTTCGAACTTGCGTCTTTGAATTTTCGACGGAGGTCGTCAAAATGAATTTGATGCAATTCCGTCAACTATATCTTATACCAGAGGGATACACCTTAGAGCTTCCCTTTGAGACCGAGTGAGTCAATGGCGTATAGGAGCCAAGTTATCAAGGTGCGCGCCTAGGCGCGCCTGAGGCATCAGACGCGCAGCACAACGCCTGGACACGGGCGAGGCGGGAGAAGTGGCTCGGGCGCGCCTTGCAGGCGATTCAGGTGCAGGTTAGGCTCGCCTAGGCGGTCTCCGGTCTAGGCGCAGCCGGTTTAGGATTTTGGTTTTTTTTTTCTCATCATTATAAAAAGAAGGGCTCAGAAATTTCGATTCACCGGGTTCACGACGACGAATTGGTTTAGGGTTGAAAGCTCGCCGCTCCTGTTCTTCGTTCACCACTCTTGTGCTTCGTTCTCCGCTCCTCTGCTTCGTTCGCCGCTCCTCTCCCGCTCGCCGACCGCCGGTAATTATTTTGGTAACTTCTTCTTCTTCTCACTACATTACTTCTTCTTTTAGGATAATGGCTACCGGCTGCCATTTTTGTTCGCCGCTCCTCTTCAGCTCGCCTTTCGCCGCCCTGTTCTACCATAATGGAAGCCATAGTTCACTGTAACAGTGAACTGGGTTTCCAGTTCACTGTTATACTATGAATTGGGCTATCGGTTCACTGTAAAACAGTTAACTGGACGCTACAGTTTTCACTAATTATCCTGTTTGGCTGTTCTATGTAATAATATTTTTTTAAAATGTTTTAATAGCTGGAAATGGACGCGAGTGGATCTGGTTCATCCAGTGTCCAATCTAGAATTGATCCAGGTTGGAAATATGTGCGTCAGTCATCTGTCACTAATAAAAATGATTTAATTTGTATTTTTTGTGAGAAAATCACAAAGGGTGGAATTCATGTTATATTGTTAATTCAAGAGGGGTTGATCATTGATGTTCAAAAGGTACAAAGATTTTTACCCTAAATTTGCTTATCTCCGTCAAATGCTTTATATTACATGTTGTAGTTTTTTATTTGATTTCTAGTTGCACTTTATATGCCTCAATTATGACTATCATGTATTTGTATCACTTCTCACGTGTTTAAGTAGAATATTGGAAAATATGAGTTTGAATGTGTAGAGTGAATCAATTAGTTTATTTTCTCTGTATGTATACAAATTTCCATCCATGTTTTGTTATTTTAAATTGTTTATCTTTTATAATCTGAGTGAAAAGTCCACTGTAAATTGTTCATCAATTGAATGTGTACTTCTATTCAAAATGATTTTAAGTTGTATCGTAACCCTAACTATAGATGAATGAAAAGATCCTAAAAGTTTATTTTTAATAGTATTAGTGAATTAGAATGAGCAATCGACTTGTGTAAATAAAATTTAATAGAGTATAATTACATGGATTTAATCAACTTGAAATCTATACAAAATGAGAACAGAACTAGTTGTGTCTGTTTGCTTTCACATGTCCCTATAAATAGGTCATAAGATGGGCGTTTTCCTTGTGTGTGCTTGCTCAACAAACCAAAATTCAAAAAGGCTCTTATACTAACTTGATAGAAGAGAACTAACCTAATTCCAGCGAATTGGGCGCCCAATTCCCTCAATTCCAGCGAATTGGGCGCCCAATTCACTCAATTTTTTTTTCACCATTTTGCGCCTCACATGCCTCAGGCGCGCGCCTGCGCCTTGCGTCTAGGCTCCAAAGCCCCTTTGCATCTCAGTGCTCCTTGCGCCTTTAATAACATAGTATAGGAGAGCGACATGTTCTATGCAGATCAGTACCACACAAAACTTTGTCTGTCCCTCTAGCCTAAAATGCAAGATGTTCTCCGACATTATGACCTAGTTGCTGCACAAATTGCTCCCAACTGTGTCTCACTGTTGGTGGAATTCTGCACTTACCTCGTTTTGTAGAAAGTAAGGAGGGATAATTGTCTCTTTTAAAGTTTGTTTGTCATCTGCTTCTTTGTAGATGGAACAATTTGATTTGTAAGTTTTGTGATGCTCTTCACAAGCACGGCCTTGAGCCTCCGTACGATATGATGTTCTACTTATGGGGTATGCATTTCTTTGATTCCTCGATCCCCAGACAACTTTTTCTATGAGCTAGGAGATTTTATGAAAAATAGGATCCTCAAGCTATTGGTTGCTTTTCTCGTAGGATAAGCCCTTGGGGCCGCATATTATCTCAAGCGCATGGATCAAATCCTTGGCTATCTGTTATGCGATGGTGAGTTGTCGCGCACAATTCGTACTTTTAATAATTGATTGTACATGTATTTTGGGGCTTTTGGTGGCCTCCCCAGCCTATAGTAGGCCATCTCTTTGTCGATTAAGCACATTGCGTCCATGGCGCAACAAAGAGGAGTTTCTAATTAGTCGGAAGGTCGCAAACTTGACTGACCTTAGGGGCAGCCCTCTCTACCAGGAGACTGTGAATGGGGAGTTGGGCCTTGGAGATGAGGCTATTTTATCATGCCGCCTATCAACACAGATGTTCTGTCATTTGCACTTTGTCGAACAATCTCTTATAACCGTCCGTTGAGACATTGAGTAATTGGAGAGGCATAACCATGCTCTCTCCAAATCTCTGCAGGTACTTAGGGGCCTATTTCTTCCTTTCTTTCTTTCTCATGATGGATTTCTTACCTTCATGTATTTCTTTTTGCAGATGACTGACAAGAAGTATGATGCCGATCGAGAAGAACTTGGGCATCACGAGGCCATCCTGCTCTCCCACGAGGAGCTTATTGAGAGGCAGCTGGTGTCTGTCCAGGTGCATGAGAATGTGCTCGCGGATCTCCGGACCCCCACCTCGATCCACGGTGGAGATCATGTGAAGCAACTAGTCACTACCTTGGCATAGAATAAAATGCTCAAGAAACATTTGGCCGATGCCGCCTCTTGCTACGAGGCATTCAAAAAGAAGGCGTCCCTCCTCGCCCAACGTGACAACGCTCACAAAGGGGTTAGTCATGCTAGGTGACAGATGGAGGCAGCGAGAAATGGATTGGCACTGATGTTTGAGTTCCTGCACAAGCGGAAATTCATTAGGACGAATCTTTATATGAATGAAGTTTACCCAAAATATACAAGGCCCAATGACGGTCCTCCCTCTCTCCAACCTTCTACATAAATATCCTTATTTTCTACCTTTCTTTCCTTTATTTTATCATGTATTCAGTGGGGATATGGTTTCCTTGCACCTTGTATTCCTTTTATAGAGATATCATATGGTAAATTTCATTGGATGTTTCTTTGCAGGGTGATTACACACTTTCATTTTTCTTGATGTTTGTTGTTCATTCTTCATTGCGGAGATTTACGTGGTCGACAACACCCAAGGGGTGTGATGATGCGACTTTGGATGTTGGAGCAATGAAATGCAAATCTCAACATCTAGGGGGCACGATGGTGGAGCAATGATATATAAATTCTTTAATGGCGCAAGGATCCACCCTGGACGGACCTTGGAGCATAAGATGTTTCTCTTTTGACAATTATCATCTGGGTGTTGTTATGGTCCTAGGTGTAGGAGCAATATCCTCGACGATCTTCTTGGGGTTGCGAGGTCCTGGGTGTCGAAGAAACATTCACAACAACCACCTTGAGGATACAAGAATTGCCCTGGGTTTGGAGTAGCATCTTCGACAATCACCTTGGGGATGTAGGTATTGTCGTAGATGCTGGAGGAGAATCATCAACAATCACCTTGGGGTGCGAGGTCCTGGGCATTAGTGAGGAATCTTCGACTATTATCTTGGGTGTGTCAGAGCTCATACATATTACAACTATTCTATGAAGGTATTGCATTTCGAAGAGAATTTTTTACAGTGACATATAATATGCATAAGACCTCACCTTGTTTTTTTTATATAACCTCTCCAGGTCATCGTCATTCCATGTATTTGCCAGAGGGTCTCCCCCGTTTATTGTTATCCAGTAGGCGCTTGAAGCAAGTACTTCCAGCGTAATATAGGTTCCCACCCAGTTCACGTTGAGTCGCCCCTTTCCCCCCGCTCTTGCCACCTTCCAGTTGCATCCCACTAGGTCTCCATGTGCAAACCTCCTGAGTATTACAATTTTTCAAAGTATTTGGTCATCCTGCATTTCACCTTTTCTTGTTGGATGAATGATTGATCACACAATCCTTCGAGTTCCTCCAGTGTCTCCAAATGCTTCTTATTATTATCCTTTATCCACTGTTCGATTTCCCCAACGCTTCCTGCAGACATTGCTACACAAGATTTTCAACGTCAAGCTCCTCAGGGATTAGACACTCTGATCCGTAGGAATGATTGAGCAACTTTTGTGTCATTGTAGTTGCTAGACTGAGCCCAATTTCCCTTCACACTTACTACTTTCTTTGTCATCAAATTAATGATGATTTTGTTTGCGGTCTTCTTGTCTCGTTGTTGCACAGATGGTGAACTGAGGAAAATCTAGTGTTGATACCAAAGTTGTGGCATTATCCTTCTAATGTCTTATTTGGGAATTGTGGATGGGTATCCATTATGATAATGAAGGCAACTTCATGTTGATATATAATGCATCCTCAAATGAAATTCTTCACAACTTGGGTGGCAATCTTCATGAGGGAACGAGCTTTTATCCACTTGCTAAAATAGCCAATCATGACTAATATGAATCATCGTTGACCCGATGCTGCGGGGAACGACCCTAAGAAATTCATTTCCTGGATCACGAAGGGCCAATTGCTTGAGATCGCCTGTTTATATTGTGTGGTTTATAGAGCAAACTTTTAGCACTCACCAGACCTCTTTGCGTGAGTCAACATCCTTTCTTATTGCTGGCCTATAATAGTCATGGCGCGTGATGCGACTTGAGAATGCTCCCCTTATAGAGTGACTTCCATACTCCCCATTTGTGGACTTCTTGGAGGATCTAGGACACTGCTGTCTCCGAGATGCCAAGCACTTTCAGTAGTGCTCGTCATTGATCATCGTGTTGTGGTTCTTTTCATAGTAGGTTTTCTTGTTCCACTGACGGGTGATACTTTACTTTTGATAAGTACATAACTAGAGGGTTTACCCAGTTCTCAACTCGAAGTATATTCATCACACTCGCTCCTCGATGCTAGGGCATTTGAGCTCCAGCGTTGTCTCCTTGGCAGTCATTGTTCCCTTGTGAGTACTTCTGTGAGCTCATTCTCTTCTCCTGGAATGGAGTTCACAGAAAAACGATTTCTTCCTTTACCCTACTTAGGTACAACTTTAACGTTGGCTCCTTGGGCTCATATTCACTTCAGACGTGCAAGGAGATACTTGGGAATCCATGGAGACGCGCATATTCATCACTTCGAGGCTCTTCACGGGTTGGATTTCTGTCAATAGAGTTTCGTACTCTGCTTGATTGTTTATGTCCACGAAAGACAGCCTTACGTTTTGTCAAACACTGGCGCCATCGACGCTATCCAACATGACTCCAAGTCCTTGTGCCAAGGACCCAAACACGCCATCTACAAATAATTCTTAAGATGTCTCTGCATGCTTTGTGCATTCTCCAAGGGCTAAGTCTGCAATAAAACCAGCTAGTATCTGATCTTTATTGGTAGTTTCGACACATACCTTTGTTCAAATTAACCCAACTCTATGGACCACTTCGCGAGCCTCTTTGAGTTCTCCACTTTATCCAGTATGGCCTTCAACATTTGATCGGTGATGATCTTGATGGTTTGCCCTTGTAATTAGGGTCTCAAAATCCTCGCGGAGACGACGAGCGCGAGTACTAACTTCTGAATTATTGGGTTCCTCGTACAAAACCATTCCTTGTCTGCCTGACTTTATAGACTGACACTTGCTGATGTTTCTTCTCGTGACCCTGTACTGAGCTAACCACCTCTATACCAACTCCTAGATACATGTATAAGTTTTCTCCTCTTCACAGACCTTATAACAAAGCATGCATGGACAATTATCTCTTTAAGTCATTGAGGGCATTCTCGCATTCGTCACTTTGTTCAAACCTGGTCTCCGTTTTCATTGCCTTGAAGAACGGTGAACACTTTTTGCCGGACTTAGAAACCTGACGAGGGAGGCAATTCTTCTTATCAACCTTAATAGCTTTTTGAGGTCAGCGGGGATGTGATCTTTGGAATTGTGTGTACCTTGTCGGGATTAGGCTCGATGGTGCTGATACGTGCTTTTTATCCTTTGTTTTCACCTTGTTAATCTTGAAATCATCCTATTTTGCTTGGTAGTTGCACAAATTGTATTGTTTTTGATCTTTTCTGTAAATTACCTTAAATTTGGAATGTTTGGGATGTTTTTGTATAGGCGTGGACTTGTGTGTGTGTGTGTGTCCAGGGATACTCTGTCAAAATTCCTTCATGCACACGCTTGCGTCTTGATGTGCGCGCGCATGCGTCTTGATGCGCATACTCGTGCGTCTTGATGCGCATACGTGTACGGGTCTTGTTCCCTGGCCGCTTGTGCTACAGGTTTTCCTGAAGTAGCTTTTGTGCGCACTCTTCGCGCACGTGTGTGCTGTTATTCTGCATTGGACTTGCACTGTTAATGTCCGATTTTGTCCAAAAAGCGAACTCTCTATAAATACACGTGTGTTTGCTTCGCGCACACACATGCGGTCTCTGTTCATTGAACATGCACGACTAATGGTTGTTTTCTGCACTTGGGCCGAATTTCTTCACACATGCACGTGCGTCTTATTGCTCATGCGTGTGTTTTGTTCTAATCCTATTTAAACAAATGCTAGGGAATTTTTCGGGAGGAACGGGGAAGCCTCCCAGGTCTGTGCCGCCGGCCCTTCCAGCTCACCGAAATCACTGCTTCGAGCCAATTCCAAGCTTCCAAGAGCTCTTCTCCATTTTCCGGCCATCCTCATTACTTGCAAGATCGTTTCAGCACTTAAGGAAGGTATTTACTTGAGGTTTCATGGTGTTTTGTGGAGATTACTAGTGAAGTAGAAGTTTGGAAGAAGTATCAAGAGAAGACAGGGATAAGAGGTTGGTGACACTCCTCTCGAACTCCAGACGCACCCAAAGTGTATCTATTCAGGGTGGAGGATCAACCTGCCCCCTTTCTAGAGAGACTATAGAGTTGGCTCTTGTTCCTCCTACTACTTTCTTGGTATATTTCTATATACAATCTTGTAATCCCATTTTTTCTTGGATGCTAAGTGTTTGAGTCATATGAACTTGCTGTGGTTAACCCTACATTCTTTATTAGGGAAATGTGTAGTGCTTAGTTCCTTGTTCGTATGCATGAATATGTGAATGTTCATTGTTTAGATTAGTTAGTGGAGAAATAGAGTATGAAAGCACCCTCATCCAATTAAATCGGCTTAACTTTCTAATGACACCTACGTCGATGAATACTACCGTGTCGTCCTCCCTATGAACACAATAAAACTCCTGAATGCAGATTCACACTTTATCCTTGGAGGTACTTCGACGGAAGTGTAACGGTATGATTGAGCCATGTCTTTTTTTCTATGTATTCTATTATTTTGGCGTTCTAATTTTTGGCCTCTATTTGAGGAAGGTTTCGGTTAGTGTTTTCTTGCGCATGATAGTTTCTTCTTGTTGATGCAAAAAGGGAATCGAGTGATCATCCGTCACGATCCGAAAATATAGAAAACCTTGAGAAGGTTAAGGCGTAGGGCAGGAGTTACTGAAAACCAAGAAGGAGGATTGAACATTATTGATGACGCAGTGTAACCTCCCCTTAAGAGGACTTTGAGAGAACATTTTATCCCGACTGTGGGAAGTGCCTCGCCCTACGAACCACAGATACATCAAAAATAGGGCCATACCCGTACCGGGTACGTTTCCGGTACGGATACGCGTACCGGACGGGCCGGTTCGCTATAATCGCGATTTTAGGGTTTTAGCGCTCATTTGCTGCCGCTCCCGATCCCGTGCTCCCGATCCCGTGTCGCTCCTGATCCCCGCTCCCGTCCTGCCGACGATCCCTCCCTGCTGACGATCCCTCCCTGCCGACGATCCCTCCCTGCCGACGATCCCTCCCTGCCGACGATCCCTGCCGACGATCCCTCCCTGGCGACGATCCCTGCCGACGATCCCTCCCTGCCGACGATCCCTGCCGTCACTGTAAGCGTTCTTCTTCTTCTTCTTCTTCTTCTAGTTCTGTTAGTTAATTTTAGTTCTGTTAGTTAATTTTAGTTATGTTAAGTTCTTCATTAGTTCTGTTCATTAGTTCAGTTCATTAGTTCAGTTGATTAGTTCAGTTGATTAGTTCAGTTCATTACTTCAATTCATTAGGTCTGTTAATTAGTTCAATTCATTAGTTCAGTTCATTAGTTCTGTTAATTAGTTCAATTCATTAGTTCTTCTTCTTCTTCTTCTTCTTCTTCTGCTTCTGCTTCTGCTTCTACTTCTTCTGCTTCTTCTTCTGCTTCTGTTAGTTAATTTCTTCTAGTTCTGTTAGTTCTGTTAATTAGTTCTGTTACTAATTTCTTCTAGTTCTGTTACTAATGTTCTGTTAGTTATGTTAAGTTCTTCATTAGTTATGTTAATTTCTTCTTAGTTCTATTAGTTAATTTTAGTTATGTTAAGTTCTTCATTAGTTCTATTCATTAGTTTTTCATTAGTTTTTCATTAGTTCTGTTTATTAGTTTTTCATTAGTTATGTTCATTAGTTTTTCATTAGTTCAGTTCATTAGTTCTGTTAATTAGTTCAGTTGATTAGTTCAGTTAATTAGTTCAGTTCATTACTTCAATTCATTAGGTCTGTTAATTAGTTCAATTCATTAGTTCAATTCATTAGTTCTGTTAATTAGTTCAATTCATTAGTTCAATTCATTAGTTCTTCTAGTTCGGTTGATTAGTTCAGTTTCAATTTTTTTTCATCTTTTTCTTATTACATCAATTATGTCTCAATCACAATCTCCTATTAGTGTCACTGGTTCAACTTCTACCTCAGCAACAAATAGATTTATTTCTGATGATGCAAGTAGGGATGATTATGCGCCACTTTGAGATTATGTATCTTGTATCCATAGTAGAGAAGTTGGTGGCAGAAACAGAAAATGGAAATGCAATTTTTGTGAGATAGATTTCAGTGGTTCATATTCTAGAGTAAAGAGTCACTTGCTAAAAATATCCGGGAATGGTATTAGGGTATGTCTAAAAGTAACTCAAGAGTAACCCAGAAATTGAAGATGCCTTGATCTCCAACAATATGGAGGAAGATGAAGAAAATGAGTGATGAACATCAATTTATTTGAAATGATTATGAATAGCTTATGTCTAAGTACTTCATGTTATATTGCATTAGTTATGAACTTGTACTTCAATTGATTATTTAAGCTTCAGGTTTTATTGTTTTGAGAATTTATAATTGTATTTGTGATATATGCATATATATTTATTAAATTTAATACAACGTATCCCGTCGTACCTGTATCCTTGATTTTAAAATTTTGTCGTACCGCCGTACCGGATACGTATCGTACCCGGTACCCGTACCCGTAACGGTGCTTCCTAGGCCTCGCCGAATCTGTGACCGACCATTGCAAATCAGACCTTCGAGATCAAACCTGTAATTATTCACATGATTCAGAATGCTGTTCATTTTTCATGCCTTCCTCTGGAAGACCTGCACCTCCACTTGATAGTTTCTTATAGATTTGTGAGACCTTTCACTACAACGGTGTCACAAATGATATTGTGAGGTTGTGCCTGTTTTCGTTCTCTCTCTGCGACAAAGCAAAGCAATGAGTATTATCTCTTCGCCCTGGCTTCACCGACTCGTGGGTTGCGTTATAGAAAAAGTTTCTTACGAAGTACTTCAGTGTTGAAAGACTGATGCAATTGAGAATCCAGATTACTACATTTCAGTAGCTTGATCAAGAGTCACTGGCCGATGTTTGAGAGCGTTTCAAAGGGCTGCTGCGAAAATGTCCTCAATACAACATCGAAACGTGGTTGCTAGTGCAAACACTATATCATGGTATGGACCCTTCCATATGTGCCACTATCGACACTGCAGTTGGAGGTTTGTTGATGGAGAAAACTCTGGAGGAAGCGCTTAATCTGATTGAGGAGTTGGCTTCTAATAGCATGCAATGGGGCGGTACAAGGCATTTGTAGTAAAAGACAACATACATCTTAAAGGTCGGCAATATCACTGCTCTCAACACACAATTGAGTTTTATGAATAAGAAATCAGATAAACTAAGCTCACCTGGTGCGGGAACCGCTTTCCCTTCTGCTGGTCTTGCTATCTCCTGTGACCACTGCGGCACACCAGGCCATCATGCGTATGAGTGTAACAATGTTTTGCCTTCCTCCCCTTCTGCACCACAAGGTATGAAGGTGGTGGATTATGCGGGGAACTCACTGTCAAACAACCATATACCTAACTCATATAATCCTAGCTGGAGGAATCACCTCAGTTTCTCGAGGCATGGGAACACGAAGGTGGCCTTGGTGGAGCAAATCTGAATACATCAAAATCCGCCACAACATAAGGATAAAAACTGTTTAGAGGCAATGATCGAGAAGTACATGAAGCGCACTGATGCTGCCATTCAGAATCAGAGGGAGGCCATTCAAAGTTTGAAAGGGAAGCTGGGTTATATGGCAAGTCTCCTTACAGAGTGCCAACAGGGAAAGCTTCGAAGCAGCACATAGGTCACATCTTAGCTCTACATTCTTTAAGTGAATCCCAAAGTCCTTTAGTTTTTGAGTCATCCATAAGGCTTGTGAGCAATAGCAACCTAGTGCATTATATTTGGCCTCGGCGGTGGAGAGGGTTATGGAATTTTGTTTTCTACTTGACCACGAAACTAGTGAAGGCCCGACTCTCTTCCGAACCTTCGTCCACCCTACCAGGAGGTATCATTTTAAACTGCAAAATCAATAATACTACTACACAATCCTTATGATATTGTCTCTTCCCGCAATATAATCTCTCTCCAAGACATTGAGAGGTTTCTTATTGAACTGATTGCAGAAGCGCGTGTATCCCTAATTTTAGTAAATGGTATGCCGGTATGCGCAGAGGGTTCCACTAATTACATGCATATTACCGTGGAGGGAATGAAAATTATCGCTGACTTTCAGGTGATGGACCCATAAGAGATCGATTCCCCACCAGTATTTGGAGCCCCTCTCCTAAAGTTGCGTGGCGCCGCACTGCATCTTGTAGACGGGTGCATTTCTTTCCCTACCAAGATATCTATTCAGGCCCACTTATTCACCCTGTTAGTTAGATTGATGATGTCCATGACATAACATCCCGCCTGATATTTTTCCTAGTGTACTGACAGGTGATGTTTTTTGGTGGTGCCACCGTGGAGAACATGGTAGTGGAGAAGAATGAGGCCGTCAACATTTTGGGGATACCAATCCATACACCAATGGGCATAGGTAGTCCAGTTGTGGTTATTGTTCACGATGGTTATGTGGTTGCTAGTTCCGCCGTTAATCAAGTTGGCTTAGGATGAAAATCTGATGAAGTAATTAGGCTTTTAGATAAATAAATTTTAAGTGGGCTGGTCTCCTACCTCCGGTGGTAGAGAGATTACAGTCCATCACTTTAACAGATGAATTTTAGCTGAAATAGGTAAGGATTTGCAGTGGAGATCACCGAACGTTGAGCGAAAAAGGACCGACTTTTGTGAGCAGCTTGCTCTTCTACCAGATGGAAGGCAGAGAGGGCCGGAGTTGGAGGGACTTGTTCCCTCCTTAACTCAAACATTCTGACATCTGGTCCTTCTCAACTTGCATCTAAGAATCACGTTATATCCGCATTTAGTTGATTTTTATATTAAGCGTGTTTCTGCTGTAATTTGGGATTGTGTGCTCCTTCCTTTTATTTTCTTTGTGGTGAATTCTCTAATTTGAACAATATTTAATATAGGTGTTTGGTTCAGCTCAAGGACGTTAAATAAAGCGTTCTTGGTAGGCATCCCTAGCTTTCAAAATCTTCTCTTATTTCTTGTGTTACTACTTTTTGTGCTTGCTATTGTTTTTCTTGCAGGAGGTTGTTGCTCTTGGCTTGGTTTGGGAGGTAGCTTGCAGTAATTTGGGATTGTGTGCTTGTTACGGGCCTACTTCCGTAACATCGGTAACTCGCCGGAGTAGTGGTCGGAGGCGGAGATGATGGCGGAGTGGGGGGATACCGTGGAGCCGGAACCGCGGCTGCCTAGGTGGGGTTGCTCGTTGGAGGAGAGAGCCACCAAGATCTCACAACAAGAGACAAGAAATAGACTTCATTCATTCTTAATCTCATACAAGACACTAAGGGTCTATTTATAGAACCCCCGGGTGGCACACCCGTAAATACATGAAAACATTAAAATATTAAAAAATGACTTGACTCGATGCGACATGATACGACATATAAGTTGACTTGAATGCATATAATAATAAAATAGATAACCAGTGGTTGAGTTGTAACTGATCTGTAACATCTCATCCGCCCTTGAAATCGAGCTTGCCCTCAAACTCGAATTCCACGTGGTGACCGGAGCATCTGACAGCTTGCCCTCAAACTCGAATTCCACGTGGTGACCGGAGCATCTGACAGCTTGATTTCCCTCCAGAACAGTGCATGATATCGCGTAGTGACGTCGGCGGCGGCAGTGACTAGCGGCGGCGCCGTTGGAAAGATGGGCGGCGTAAGTAATGACTTCGGCAAGGTCGGTGGAGCGGTGAGGAGCAACAGCAGCAAGTAGGTCGGGGAAGCGACGACCGGCAGAAGGAATGGATCTGTAGGTGGTGAGGTGACCGTTGGGGTCGGTAGAGCGGTGGCTAGCGGAGCAAGTGCTGGCAGAAAGGCGGCCATGATGTCTGATGAAGGTGGCCCAAGGTGGGGGGGGGGGTACCACTGCGATGTGTGATGGCAGAAGAGCAATTACCGCTAAGAGCGGTGGCACGTCAGCGGGCGGCGCAGATGTCGAGTGCACGAAAAGAGACGGCGATGGAAGTGGTAGGGACACGGGCTGCGGAAGAAAGGCAGATGTCGGGTTCTTAATGTGGTGGAGGAGTGCGACGGCATTCCGAAGGCGTCTGTCCATGGAGCTCATCATTTCTCGTAGCCTCGATTGGATGGTTGCGGCATCTACGATAGTTAATTTAGTGCTCCCCATTAGATGACTTAAATAATTTAATTTAGGACCGATGCCTCCTGTAGCAGGAGAGGCTGGTGGAGTGAATTATTAAAGTTGGGTTGCTGTAATAATGATGGCCGACGGAGTCTCCCAATTATTTAAGTGGCAGGGGACTTCAGAAAAAAAAATTGCTGGCAGGCGGGCTGCGGAGCTGTCGGCTTTAAATTAAAAGATAGAAGTCGGGCTGCTGCTTGTTGGGAAAAGCGCGGGGCTGGCGGCTGCTGCTGGTTGGGAAAAGTGCGGGGCAGGCGGCTAATGCTGGTTGGGAAAAGTGCGGGGCTGCGGCTCGAGAGGCGGAAGAACCTGCAACAGTGGAAGGAGAAAAAATAAGTAGTCGAGCGGTGTCAGCGAAGGAGATGGAGTTGCTGGGGTTGACGGTTGAGGATGTCGGAGGGCAGCGGCTTGAGGATGACAGAGGTGAGGTCGATCGTTGACGATGCTGGAGTGAAGACGGGTCGGCGCTGGAGCAAAAATGACACTGTGGTTTCCGTCGGGTGAGTCGCCCGCGACTGGAGATGCGGCCAGGGGAAAGACGACGGGGAAACAACAACGACAGTAGCAGCGGAAACAGGGGGAGGAGGCGTCGATCGACGGGAACAGCGACGACAGGGGCAACAGATCGAGGATTTAGGGTTTACGGAAAGCTTAGGCGGACGAAGAGATGGTTTGGCTCTAATACCATGTTGTTACGGGCCTACTTCCATAACAACGGTAACTCGCCAGAGTAGTGGTCGGAGGCGGAGATGATGGTGGTAGTGAGGGGATACCGTGGAGCCGGAACCGCGGCTTCCTAGGCGGGGTTGCTCGTTGGAGGAGAGAGCCACCAAGATCTCACAACTTGAGACAAGAACTCGACTTCATTCATTCGTAATCTCATACAAGACACTAAGGGTCTATTTATAGAACCCCCGGGTGGCACACCCGTAAATACATGAAAACATTAAAATATTAAACACGACTTGACTCGATGCGACATGACACGACATAAAAGTTGACCTGAATGCATATAATAATAAAGTAGATAACCAGTGGTTGAGTTGTAACCGATCTATAACAGTGCTCCTGCCTTTTATTTTCTTTGTGGTGAATTGTCTAATTTGATCAATATTTAATATTTGTGTTTGGTCCAACTCAAGGACGTTAAATAAAGCGTTCTTGGTAGGCATCCTAAGCTTTCAAAATCTCCTCTTATTTCTTGTGTTACTACTTTTTTGTGCTTGCTATTGTTTTTCTTGCAGGAGGTTGTTGTTCTTGGCTTGGTTTGGGAGGAAGCTTGCTAATTGGGGTAACTTGGTTGCCCTCTCCTTCCTCTTATTTATCTTTTGTTTTTCATCATTGAGCATATTGAACATTCTTAAGTGTGGTGGAGGTGAGTTTTGTGTGTGTTTGTTTTAAATGCTAGTGTATGCTCACTGATGCAACCATCGACGCATCCAAGGGCACGTGATGTCATCACGCGTCTGTTATATTATTATTTGTTATTTTTATTTTCTGTCAATTTTCCTACACACTAATGATATTTTGAATTCCGGCTCATCGATTTCATCGTCCGGTGAGACCCTGAATAAATGGTCCATCAATTTGAGTGGCTAGGACGAAAGTGAGAAGTTCAATTAATTATGAAAGTGTATAGTTAAATGTAGATTAAAATCAAATTAAGAAATATAAAATATTTCCCGTTAAGATGATTCTAGGAGATTAGCCTTTAGAAAGTTAAAATCAGAAGTTAATTCAAAAAGACAATTTGTATTCATTAGGAAGCTATAATGGACGAAGAAATTTAGGAAATAAGCATGAAAACACTTCGGGAAATAATTTAAAAGAAAAAGTTTCTCTTCTTATTAAAAGGACCCCATCGTAACCTAAAGAGGCGGCCTGGGTATTGACAGAGAACTACGGTTTTGTCGTTCCTCTATTATCCCGGCATCGAGCCCCTGCCGAATGCAAGATCCACCAGCTCCGGTGCTCACTCAACGGGGTTTCTTCTTCGGCTTTTTCATTGCTGCCTGGGCGCGACCTCGCTGGTGTTCGATATCGACGCCCCGTCTACCGAGGAGAGCCCGCCCCATCTAGTACGTCATCGACCTCGACGATCTACTCTGGCGTCAAGAGGGGCTCCTGTTTACTCAGTCTTGCGAGCTCCGTGTCTCCCCCGACAGCCTGCACAGGATAGCGATTTTGGGAGAAGCCTCCTCCGATCTTGTTTCAGATTCCTCCAGCAGTGCAACTGATTTGAAGTGGCCAAACCTCGCCATTGCTACTTCTTATGCCTGGGGTAATTCCTCCACCTCTTCTACTTCACTTGTTGGCATAAACTTTATGCAAATCAAATAATTAAGCTTGGCTCGGACATTCTTTCTATTTAAATTTGTCATTTATCCATTAATTATTGTATGTGATTTGCTAATGAATGGAACGAACTTGCAACGGATTTTACTCGTAATTCACTTCAAGATTTTTTTTCAAATAATAATTAACGGTCTTTTGAAGTTTAAGCGTCCGAAGTGTTATCTCGCGCCCAAAAGTTGATTTGGCCCGCTCGGCCTCAACAAGATAAAATTAATCGCATAGAAAATATTTTATTTTCAGAAACCCTAGGTTCGGTTTACATCACTCACCCTTATATTTTGTATGTTTTTTCTGTCTTTGAGCCAATGTTTTCGCTTTTGTGGATGAGATCACTAAAGTGCAAGTGGATGTTATCAATCTCTTGTGGCCTTGTATCTCTTGGTTTCATTTTAATGAAAATAGATTATAGGATTAATGTAGTAAGATAATATTGGGTTACATCCTTTTTAATTTCACGATTTGAATTGCGTTTGTTTATATTCTCGGCGTGGTAGTTGTAATTGTGTATATCTGTGTGTGAAGTTGTTGTAGAGATAAATTGTTTGCTTACGTGAAATCGAGTGGTCTACCGTGTTACCTTGTATCTGTCTTATCATAGTTTTTGAAGCATTGTATAATCGAGATTGAATGGGGATAGGACCCAGGCCATTCCTTCGGTCATTTGAGCCATGCATCATGCTTAATATTTCTTTGATGTTGTTTACCCATGTTGAGCTTATACCCTCTTTTATTGCTAGAGCTACCACTCAAATTCACCATGGTCATAAAGCCTTCCCAACACAACAGTTAAGTTTTGAGCTTGTAATTCTATTATGTGTTCTGGTGGAGAACTTTGATGGTGATTTGTGTAGGAGTTTTATTGTTTCGGATGAAAATATATCTTATATTATATTACAATTTTGGTTTAATTTAAAAGACGTGTGTTTGTGGGGTTTATGAATGAATGGTAAAATGAAAAGAAATAACAATGAATGTTTCTAAACTTTGTGGTATAGATCACTCTTGTTGCGGTACTAGATTTTTTTTGTGTTCTTTTTCTCTTTCACTTAGGTGCATCCTAACCTCCTGGTTTATTATTTTTGACCTCACATGTAGCCTAAGCCTTACTCGTTCCCCAATGAAGTCCTGGTGATCCCTTTTCATATTCTCGGTTATGTCTATGAAGAAAATATTTTGTAGACAGATTTTTGGTGTTCACAATGGTGGATTCCATTATGGATCAGCCGGGTGCTTGTAAGCTTAGAAGCTTGATCTAGTTGCAAATCTCGCTTTCTTTTTACGCATTTTATTCAGTTCGATCTACCGCTGCGGTGTTTATTCAAACTTCTCTATTGTATGTCTAGGAAGGGTGTGTATACCCTTCTTTTATCATAATACGTTTTTCCTACTCTATTTTTCATTCTTGTGACACAAAGATATACTTGGGCACTGTGTTGATTTCATTGCTTGTTTTCAACGGTTGCTATCCTCATGTGGTGAAAATGGTTTTCTCGGGGCAAACAAACGTTCAAGTGTGGGGTTGTGATACGTGCTTTTTATCTTGTTTATTTACCCTCTTAATCATATTGCAATCATCGTATTTTGCTTGTAATTGCATGAATTCTATTGTTTCTGCTCTTTTTTGTAAATTACCATAAATCTGGAATGTTTGGCATGTTTTTGTACATATGTAGACTTGTGTGCGTGTCCAGGGAAACTCTGTCAAAATTCCTTCTTGCACGCCTATGCATCTTGATGCGCACACGCGTGCGAGTCTTGTTCACTTGCCTCTTATGCTACAGGTTTTCTTGAAGCAACTTTTGTGCACATACGCGTTCTCCGCGCACGCACTTGTGGTTACCGTGCATTGGGTGTGTGCGTTCAATGCCCGATTTTGTCCAAAAAATGAGCTCTCTAGAAATGTGCGTGCGTTTTCTTCACTCACGCATGTGCGGTCTCTGTTCATTGAGTGTGCACCACTAATGACTGTTTTCTGCACCCGGGCTAAATTTCTTTACGTACGTGCGTCTTAATGCGCACGTGTGCATGCGTATGTGATTTCGCAGAAGTTCGGCTCAGGAAAAAAACCATGGGAGAGGCGCTGGAGCAGATCTCTGAAAGCAAACGCTGGATCGGGCTATGCGAATGGCGGACGGCCAGGCTGCATCATGAAGAGACGGCGGCGGTGCCCTTCTCAGCAACCGACGGTATCTTGGAGGCCGCTGCCCGTCATCACGGAGCGAGCAGCAGGAGTTGGGCCGAGGTGGGCCGTGCGGAGCGAGGCGGGCACGGAATGGGTCGGGCGGTGCGGAAAAAAAACCGGGGCAGTGCGGAAAAGAAGCAGAGACGGGAAACATTAGGGCCAGGCTCTGATACCAAGTAGAATTAGGAGGAAAATAATACTTGCTTTTGAAAGTCTTTGTTTAAAGAGTAGCTATACACCTAGAGGGGTGGGGGGTGAATAGGTTTCTTAGTATTTAAGACTATCTGTTTGTTTGGCGTGTTATGTGTTTAGTTATTTTAGTTAGCTTTCAAGAAAAAGATACAACACACAAGTATTTATAGTTGTTCCACAAGGTATGGGTAAATCCACTGCCCCTCCCATCTTTCTAATAGTATGTTAGACAAGACAATCTTCTCCAATCTCAGTTCAAAGAGCTTACAACACAGATCCCTCAAGATCTCTCATACTTCCTTCAAGTCCTACCTCAGGCCACAGCCCTACAACTCAGAGTAAATATTACTCCTATAGCTCAGTGATCCACAGATCACCTACCTCAAATTTAATCAAAAGTCCTACATCTCAGGCTAGGAAGATAGTCGTACACTCACAGAGATTAACTCTCCTACAACTCAGATCAAGAATGATCATACCTCAGGCACACAGACCCTACCTCAGATCCACCACAAGATCCTACAACTCAGCCTTTATATTTCAGGCTTACAGCTCAGATCAAGACTGATCCTACAGAATGGGTAAGGTTGTTGTTGTCGATTGACTCCAGAGAAAGTGTCCTCTGAGCCTGCCTTCTGAACCGAGTAAACTCTATCCTATCTTCTTCACAACACTAAGAATAGATCTTCAGGATTGTTCTGTTTGTACTAAGAAGTAACTGCAGAGCACTGCTTTTTCAGGACTAGATTGTAGTAGAGTTTAGAGCTGAGGTCTTGAAGATGAGCAACAACTGTAAGCTTGCTCTGCTTCTTCTTCAGAAAAGAATTTTTGATCTGCTGTTGAAGACTAATTGAACCTTCAGTGATTAATTTCTTCAACAACTTACTCTTGTCTGTTGTTCACAGACTTACAGTAAGAGCTTCTACTTGGCAATCTTCCACTTCATCGAGAGGAAGAAGATGACCGCAAAAGCTCTGCCTCCCAAATGGTCTCTCTCTTTTTAATTTCTCGGGACTCTCCTTTTGTATCCTGTCGTCCAACGGCTCTTTGTGCAGCATGGACCACCGGAGTTGGTACCTGCAACACTTATTTTGCATTTAATGTTGTAGTAAAGGCAAGCGGCGCCTTTTGTCATCTAGCGTGCAAAACCCTCCACATTCGAATTCTTGATGACGTCAACATGATTCAGCGCTTCTGGAATTAGCAAATTTCAGATAATCTGCCTAGGTGTTGAGTGGAGCCTTGTCACTCAACGCAGAAACACTTAGCGGATTTCTGTACCTTGAGGCGTCGAGTGAATCTTCAACACTCAACGCTTTTATACTTGATCTTTAAATCAAGTCGAGTAGGCTTTGAGTGAACTGACTTCACTCGACGCTTCTGTTCTTAGACAGATTCCTTAAATTGCAACACACAGGCTTTGACTGCATGAAGTTCTGTCAACGCTTTTGCTTCTTGGCGTTGATTGAACTGTCTTCACTCGACACTTCTGGACTGATTTCTTGTCTGCAGCTCTGAGACTTTGACTGATTGAGCTTCTGTCAACGCCTTCAGCCTCTTGACGTTGAGTGAACTGTCTTCATTCGACGTTTCTGAACTTGGCCATATTTCTTGACAGCCACACTGAGGCTTTGACTGCTTGAGCTTCTGTCATCGACTTTAGCCTCTTGGCGTTGAGTGAACTATCTTCATTCAACATTTCTGGACTTAGCCAGATTTCTGTTTTGCCAGCATCCTGTCTTGAGTCTATCTATCATTGTGACTCAGACTACCTGTCAAATCAGTGCAACAAAAAACAACCTGCATACATTGAACTTAGAGCATGCATCAGATACAATCATGTGTATACCATTATCTTGTATACTTTTTTCAAATCGAGGACAATGTGATCAATGCGCTTAACAATCTCCCCTTATTTGAAGAAGTCAGAGCCACAGACAATGATATACACTACCATAAAATAGAAAACACATTCACAACACTTAGGAGCAATATTTGACACATAGTCAAAAATGTAATTTTCATATAAGGAGATAATTACAACTAGACAGTGTGCTTAAAATAATTTACATAGTCATATAGCCCTTAAGGAGTACAAAAAAACATTATCATGTTTCAGGTTCTCTTATGACTATTCCCCTGCTTGGTTTCTTTGTATCCTTTTCCTTCTCCTCATTTTTCTTCTCCTTTGTCTCTCAAAATAGCTGTAGGGCTTAGGAAAGTACTTGCTGGGTTCAACAACATCTTGTGGCAAAGCACCTAACTTTTTATCTCTTTTGAACTTCTTCCCGGCCTCTTCGTTTATTTCTAGATTGGCCCATTCTAGGGAGCTATAAAGCTTTCCCCTGTTAGTTTTCTTATCTTTTATCTGATCTCAAGTAGACAGGATGATGGTCCTTGATTGAGGACTCCACTTCTCAAAGTCTGACCTGGTCTCCATCTCTTCTCTGTACCTTTTCTTGCTAAGCCTGACCTCTTCTTCTTCTTCAGCAATAAACTTACCTCTGGCTCTGGCTATCTGGTCAACAGTGGGGCTGAATGTAGGAATTATAGCAGCAGTAGAAGGTTCAGCCAACTGAGCACCTCCTTGATCATCATATTGATCACCATATTGTTCATCATGCTGACCTTCTGTAATAGGGACATGAATATTTTCATCATATGAATACTGCACAAGCCCCAATGAACCTCTGATAACATTAGTGATCCAGACAGCATTTTCAGCATTTGCCTTGATCATTGCCTTCTCCCCTTTTATGACTTCTTCAGATACAGCTGCAGTCAGGGAGTTCTTGGCTATAGAGAGTCTTTCATCCAAAAAAATTACTCTTTTAGTGACATGATTATTGACTTCTAACATGTGATCATCAAGAATCTGAGTACATGTATGCATTCTCCTTTCACTTGTAGTCATGTGTAGAGCTGTCACGGTTCCGGTTCGGTTCCGGTTCTACTAAAATCATGAACCGAATCGTTAAGATAACAGTTCTTCAAGTTAGAACCAAAACCTTTTTTGGTTTGACCGGTTCTAGTTTTGGTTCTGGTTCCATCATAATTTTTGGAACCGTCGTGTCAACGGTTCCGGTTATGGTTTAACAAAAACCAAAACCAAAACCAAACCAGTCACTAACGGTTCGGTCCGGTTCCAATCGGTTCCAACTAAAACTAAAACCAAATTTGACAGAATGAAATAAAAGCGGTTTGCAAAAAACTCAAAACACCTTCAAAATAAAAATAATTAAGTTGCACATTCCTCGACAGTCTCTTCCACAATCGTTGGGCTAGTAGTATATGTCTTCTTCCTACGCGTGTAGATTTGCTACGACGTCTAGTTGGCTTGTGCGCGTCTCGTCGACGTGCTTCTATGTGGTTCGGTCCGGTTCAAATGAGTTACAACTAAAACAAAAGCAAACATGACGGAGTGAAATAACAACGGTCTGCAAATAGTAAAACTCAAAAGAACAACGAAATAAAAATAATTAAGTTGTGCACTACTCGTCGGTCTGTTCCACGATCTGTGGGCTAGTATCTGTCGCATTCCTACGTGTAAAGACTTGCCACAACATCTAGTTGGCTTGCGCGCATCTCGCCAGCTTGCGCAACCGTAATAATCGGATACAATTAGTCGTGTCTTTCATGATTACTATTTAATAGTAATTGTATACCTTCTATATTTTTAAAATAAACTATTTCGGAAAAATATGTAAGTAAAATTGAAAATACATTATATAAATGTATAAAAATCAAAACTGTACTGTAAAAACCGACTTCAAACCGCACCAATGTCAAACCATACCACACGATTTTGGTGTGGTTTTGTTCAGTCCAAAACCGACCCATTTTGATGCGATTACGGTTTGAGTACAAATTGCACCAGTTTCACCCCTGATAGTAAGTATAAATTTTATAGATAGATTATAAAATTATAACAATATTATAATAAAATTAATAATAATAAACGAACTGCGGTTCGGTTCTACTTCGGTCCGGTTCGGATCGGGTCCAAAAATCATGAAACCGCTTGAGACTTGAATGTTGCGGTTCCGATTCCGGTTCCGGTCCGGATAATAAAGTGTAAGAACCACACCCGAACCAAAGTTGTTCACGGTTCCAAAATTCAAACCAGAACCCGAATAGTTTGCAAACGGTTCGGTCCGGTTTTTTGCGGTTTCGGTTTGGTTCCGGTTCGGTTTACGGTTTTCGGTTTTAAGTGACAGCTCTAGTCATGTGGGCTTCCATCAGATTCTTTTGAGCACTGTGGAGCATTTCCATATTATTAGAAGTAATTTTCTGGTTCTGTAGAATATCATTCTATGTAAGTCTGATTTCTTGAAGTTTGCTCTCAGTGAAAGTTACAATAGGAGCAAGCCTAGTGAAGAATGTAACTGTGTTAGCTTTCAGTAGGTTTACTTCAAACCTGATAAACTTGATTTCAGTTGACAGATCCCTTCTCACACCTTTGATGGAATCATCAATATAATGCTCCAACTGTCTTCTTTTATCATCTCGCAAACCCTTCAGTTGAGCTAGGAATGTAGATGACATTGGTTCAGCTTTGTTAGATGTACCTTGTTCACAGACATCTTCATCCCTTTCCCTGACTACTTCTCTTTCTTCTGAGTCAGACATCACATACTCAGAGGAATGAGCATCAACATTGTCATCTGCAGCAGCAGTACCCTTTTCAGACTCAGATGAGTCTATGTTATATACTGTCTCTGGAGCAGGGAGTTCAGAGTGAATCTCCCCCTCAGCCTCTGCATTGTCTTTAGGGACATTCCGTTCTTTTGCAGTAATGTTATGCACATCTTCTTCCACTGTTGCAGGAGCTTGTTCATCCTCAATCGGAGTACTGGAAACCTGCCACACTGGCTCATCAGAAATCTGATCTATTCTGTCCTGTATATTCTCTAGAAAAGAGTCAAGCTTGTCCTGCATATCAGGCTGAACTTACTCCCCCTCAACAGGAGCATCTTTCTTATCAGTTTCCCCCTTAATTTGGCACAGATGTTTTCCGCTACCTGCCTAGTCAGAATTTCTAAGGCTTCAGTTGAAATTTCTTTGGACTAAGATCCACCCAATTGATTTCTTGCTGCAGGTTCAGAGGAAATTCATACCTGAGCACTCATGTCTCTCCTTGTTTCCTCAGAGGATTCAGCCAGCTGAGGATCATGTGGCTCCTCCTCAGTGCTTTCAGAAGAACTGCTTTACGTGCTCTCTGTAGTGACCAGTACTGCTTTCTTTTTCTTGTCCTCCTTTGTTTGTAGATGTGGCAGACTGGCAGCAGTAATCTGTCTCATCTGTCAAACATTTTGAAATCTATCCTCCTCATGTGATGGATTTTAGTTCCTAGCCTCACATTGAGGATCCCTGGAACCTATGAAGCACGAATACTTCCCCGAAGGCAGCGTACCAGTACCGGATACGTATCCGGTACCGGTACGTACCCGATACTCGACGGATACACCTATGTGGACACACTTGGACTTAGCACATCATTCTGTATATTGTGATATTCTATTTTTCTAGTGTAAACAAAAGTTCGCTCTATGCTAAGAAGCGTTGGTACGTTCAATTAAGTTGTGTATCTGTACCGAGTATGTTTCTAGTATTGGTACGTTTCTGTTACAAGTACGTGTATTGAACGTGTTGATTCAACGCAAGTTATTAACAAAACAACTAACTTGTCTCTAGACTAACCGAAGATTGAAAATGTTGATCTCCAACAATTAAGAAAAAAACAAAAACTGATAAGTTGACTTAAGTTTAATTTTCCCTCTTTTGGTTAAACATATAAAAAGGTTTGAATGTTGTTGTTGTTTGGTTAAACATATAAGTTGTTAAATTTTATAATATTTATGAATGCTTAGTGTTTGAAAACTTCATGTTATGTTGCATTGATTTATGAACTTGTACTTCAAGTTATGATTTATGTTTGATATTTTGAGAACTATTTATTGCACTTGTCATATATAAATATATCTTATATTTGTTATAACATATCATGATGTATCCGTATCCTTTTTTTTTAATTTTGTCGTACCACCGTACCGGATACGTAACGTATCCGGTACCCGTACCCGTACCAGTGCTTCCTAGCCTGGAACAGACTCATGGAGATATAGAGATAGAATTCTCCCCAGATTTGGTTCAGCCATGCATTACACTATTCTGTCAAAAATTACTTTGCCCCAGTCAGTCCTTTTGGAATGAATGACTTTTTTCATGAGCTCAAATATTTTCCTGGAGATTTATCATGAGAGCCTGTCTTGCAGAGTAGTGTCTTCCCAATCACATCAGCCAGAAATTTGCCCTTGAGATTCATGTCCTTTCTTAGCACTGATCCAGTTGTGTGCTTTGAAAACCCACACCACTTGAGGGCAGACTTTACATCATTCTGATAAAGTTCCTCTTCTTCATCTGACAGCTTGAACTTCAACAGATGCACTGATCCAGTCGGCAGAGTGTCTTCCCAATCACATCAGCCAAAAATTTGCCCTTGAGATTCATCTCCTTTCTTAGCACTGATCCAGTGGTGTGCTTTGAAAGCCCACACCACTTGAGGGCAGACTTTACATCATTCTGATAAAGTTCATCTTCTTCATCTGACAGCTTGAACTTCGGCAGATGCAGCGCCTTGCTTAGTCGTCTAGGAGAGATCTTGACCTTGTGCCCACTGATGGATGACTTGATTTTGGTTGAGGAGTCGACAGTGGGAGTCGAGTATAGTTTAAGGACTTCTCCCTTTCATATAGAGCTTGGCTCGAACAGAACGAACTCTAGGTCTGCGACCTGCAGCAAGTGTAGAACCAGATGAAATTCCTCTGGAGCATCCCTGAAACCATTTCACACTAGTTTAGATCCCTCGAAAAGAAAATCCATTCATTTCGGCGCCATTGAAAGTGTTTGAGTCTCTGGAGTTTTGGACGATCTTTCGGTGCAGGGGGGTCAGAAAGTCGCAAAGGGCTAAGAACAATGTTTTTATTCGAAACACACACCCTTCTATTTATAGTTACCTCTTATTTGAGAAAGTGGAGAGACGCGTACATGTTGTGATAATCACGAAGAGATCAACGACTGAGATTAACCCTATAAGATAGTCGCATTTTGAAGTGCCTAGCAGTATGCGTTGAATGAATTCGATGCACTCGACGCCTGAAGTTGTCTCAGCGCACTCGACGCTCTCGACGCCTAGACACTTGAACTCAACACTCTCAAAGGTTGATGTCTCAGCGCACTCGACGCCTGAACACTTAATATTATATCTTCTTTGTTATCCTGCAAAGATTAATATTACCTGCAACTAAAATGCATGAAGAGCTATTGAAGCTATACTAAGTTCATCATACCCAATTCAAATTTGAAGGTGTTGAACTTAGCTTCATCTAGTGGCTTGATGAGATATCAGCCACCTGTTTGTCTGTGGGGACAAACTCAAGACTGATGTCCCCACTTTCCACATGCTCTCTAATAAAATGATACAAAATCTCTATGTGCTTAGTTCTGCTATGAGATACATGATTCCTAGCAATAGAGATTGCACTAGTAGAATCTCAAAACATAGGAGTTCTACTTAGCTTGAGATTGTAGTACTGGAGCTGATGTTGGATCCACGGTAACTGAGCACAACAACTTTCAACTGATATATATTTTGATTCAGCTGTTGAAATTGCAACACTTGTTTGCTTCTTGCTGCTCCAAAATATAAGCCTTATTCCTAGAAATTGACAGGAGCTAGAGGTGTTTTTCCCGTCTTCTCTGCAACCTGCAAAGTCTGCATCTGAATACCCAGTTAGTTCAAAATCATTATTTCTGGGGTATTATAGGCCAAGATCAGGTTTGCCCTTAAGATATCTCAGAATTCTTTTAGCTGCAGAATAATAAGACTCCTTAGGGCTGGCCTGGTATCTTGCACAAACACATGTAACATACATAATGTCTGACCTACTAGCAGTTAGGTACAGGAGGGAGCCAATTATGTCTCTATATAAGATTTCATCAATAAGTTTCCCTGTCTAATGACACATTTGACCGCATAAGAATTTTCATTATGGAGACACTCTCCATTCTAAATTTTCTAATTAACTCCATAGTGAACACTGAGAGATGGATAATCCATTCTCAGGCTGTCTTACTTGGAGGCCCAAGAAGTACTTGAGTTCACTCATACTGCTCATCTCAAATTTCCTTTGCATAAGTTTAACAAACTTCTTGCAGAGGCCATCATCAGTAAACCCAAAAATTATGTCATCTACATAAATTTGGACTATAATGATCTTACCCTTGACTTCCATAAAAAATAATGTCTTGTCTATCTTTCCCCTTGAGAATTTGTTCTCAATGAAAAAGCTAGATATGATTTCATACCGTGCCCTAGGTGTTTGCTTCAACTTATATAAAATCTTTCTAAACTTAAATATATAATCAAGAAAGTTAGAGTTAACAAAACCTGAAGGTTGCTTAACATAAACCTCTTCTTTTAGGTCACTATTTAGGAAAGTTGACTTTACGTCTATTGGGTAGATTTTAAATTTTTTATGTGCAGCATATACAATGAACAGTCTTATAACTTGCAATCTAGTTACTGGTGCAAATGTTTAATCAAAATCAATACCTTTCTCTTGTCTGTATCCCTTGGCCACCAGTTTACCTTTATTCTTTATTATAACACCATTTTCATCAACTTTATTCCTGTAAAACCACTTGCGCTCTATTTGTTTGGGCGTTTCGGTGCTCCGTTTTGGGCAAACGCTGCCGGAAGGCGGGTAAACAAATGAACCTCCGGCGGCGTTTGCTCCGTTTCCACCCGCCCGCCTTGTGAAATGCCCCAAAAAAGCTCTGTTTGGAGCAGCCACCTCCCCCCTCTGTTTCGAACACTTCGTTTCCACCCGCCGGATCGACCTGCCACCGCCGAAACAAATGAAGCCTTGGTTTCAATGATGTTATGTCCTTGTGGTCTGGGTACCAGCTTGCAGAACTTGCATCTCTTGAACTCGTTCAGTTCTTCTTGCATAGCCACAATCCAAAATGGGTCTATGTTGACATCTTCAAACCTTTTATGTTCAATCTGAGATAGAAAGCTGGAGTACATAGTAATGTTGAGGCTTCTGCTCGTTGTAATCCCTTGGCTAGCATCACCAATGATTTGATCTCTTGGATGATCCCTCAAATGCCTGACAGTCGCTGACAATCTATTCTCAGCACCTTGACCTTCAATAGCTGGATCATGCTGGTCTTCATCCATGTCCTATGGGTATTGTTCTTCTTCGGGAATGCACACAATATCTTCCTCTTGGGCAGTAGGAGAGTTCTTGATGGTCGGATTTTCATCTCCAACTCTATACCTGCAGATCTAGAGGAGCTAGGCAACTCACTGTTAATCATTGATGATTCATCAAACACAACATTAACAGACTCTTCTACAACCTGATTTTTCAAGTTGTGGACTCTATAGGTTTTGCTACAACCTGATTTTTCAAGTTGCAGATCTAGAGGAGCTAGACAACTCACTGTTAATCATTGATGATTCATCAAACACAACATTAGCAGACTCTTCTACAACCTGATTTTTCAAGTTGTAGACTCTATAGGTTTTGTTATGCTTGCTGTACCCAACAAAAATTCCTTTATAGGATTTGACAACAAATTTAGTCAAGTAGGACTTCCTATTATTGAGCACAAAACACTTGCTTCCAAAGATCCTGAGATAGGCTAGATTGATTTTCTGCCTTTTTTAATCTCCTAGGGAGTTTTCTTGTGATACTTGTTGATAGAAGCTCTATTCAGGACATGACAAGCAGTGTTCACTGCCTCAGCCCAGAAGTATTCTGGGAGAGAGTTGTCACTGAGTAGTGTCCTTCTAGATTCTATGAGAGTTATATTTTTCCTCTCAGCCATCCCATTTTGCTGAGGTGTTATTGGAGAAGAAAACTCCTGATAAATCTCTTGTTCTTCACAAAACTTTGTTATGTCATCAGACTGAAATTTAGTACCATGATCACTTCTGATTTTGACCACAGAGCTGTCATTTTCATTCTGAATTTGCCTAATAAAGGTCACAAAGATGTCTAGGGTTTCAGATTTTTTCTCTAGAAAGAAAACTCAACCAAATCTGGAATAATCATCAACTATCACAAGTGTATAGACTTTCCTACCTACACTGTGAACTGGCATATGACTAAACAAGTCCATATGCAGGAGGTACAAGCACCTCCCATAATCCTTGGCCCCAATGCTCTTAAAGGATGTTTTGGTCTGCTTGTCCTTTTGACATGCAGAGCAAATGCCCTCCTTGGTGTATCTTATATTGGGTCCATTTCTGACTATCCCTTCACTGAAGAGCTTGTTAATTGTCTTGTAGTTCAAGTGAGCAAGCCTCTTGTACCATTGCACACAATAAGAGATTTTTTCATTTGCTACCAGACATACTGGTGAGTCTGTGCTTAAACATAAAAAGTTTAAACAATATATATTTCTACTTCTAGTGCCTGTCATAATGACCTCTTGGTCACTTGACCTTTTAATCAGACACTCATTCTTATGGAAGACAATGACATAACCCATATCACACAGTTGAGTTATGCTGATCAGATTATATTGCATCCCTTTCATATAAGGTACTTTTGTAATAGTGACTATGTCATTGGTGATCATACCATAACCTTTAGTAACTCCTCTGTCTGAACCTCCAAAGATCACCTTAGGTCCATTCTTCACATGAGTGTATTCCTTCAGGTGGCACCTTGTTCCATTCATATGTCTGGAACATCCACTGTCCAAGTTTATATTGGTGCAAGGGTACTTGGACTATCCTGCAAACACAGTTTAGTTTACCTTAGGACCCCAAAAGAGATTGGGTACTTGGTTCTTGTTAACCTAAAAATGAACATGTCTACCTGCAGCTCTTCTAACAGGAAGACTCACACTTGCCATTGACACACTAGGGTTGTGCCAACAATATATGATAAAGTGACCCACTTTACCACAACACCAACATTCATGAATGTTGTATCTCCTCTTCTGAACAACCCTTGAGGAGTTCAAGCTGTCAATAGCTGTCTGTTCAGAAGGGAGAGCAGTAGCTTTCTTCTTAATTCTTTCAATAAGAATCTGACTGAAGGTGAGTCTGCTAGAGGATACACATGACTTACTCTGAGTTTCATCAACAATAGTCTTCTTTGCAGTTAACATGTTGTTGATTGCTTCAGAGACGGCCAAGTGATCCTTAATAACTGACTTCCCCTTGGTCAAGGTTTTTGCTGGAGGAGCCTGAGAATGGGTCACTGCCTTATCTTTGAGTGTGGGGGCTGGAGCACCAAACACAAATGATCCATGATGGGACATCTGAATTTCCTCATGGGGAGCCTTCAGTGCACTCAAACTCATACCCTTTCTCCTTTCATTGTAAGATACTTTTGTATTCTTATAAGAAGAGTTCTCATTCTTCCAGTGAGCATACATGTTATCCTGGTCATACCTGTAGGAAGAAAGAATTACCTTGTGAAAGGTGGTTTGAGGCACTACTGGAGCTTTGCCTTTCTCTTTGGACTGGGCTGCTCTAGAGTTACACTTGAATCTCAAACCTCTCTTATCCTTTTGAGAGGTAAAAGAGTCTATCAGTGACAACACTATTTTGGGCTTTGAGAATTCAGCCACTAACTTTTTCTCATTTAGAAGCTTCTCTTCAAAATCCATAATGATCTTGTTCTTCTGGCTAATAGTTCCAATTTAGATAATTGAGATTATCTTGAGTTGGCTAACTTCCCTCATCAGATCTAGCAATGATGCTGATTCAGACTGCAGGGAAGCAGCTTGCTGTAGGGAGACAATCTGCTCAGCTTGTCTCTTGACAAGTCTTTTGCTCTTCTTTAGAGCATCCAGAATTGCACCATAACTGTCAATTAATTTTTGGACATCTTCAAAATCTGAACCATCATCCTCACTGGAGGAAGGGGATGCTTCAGAGTCTGAGCCAGATTCATAGATAGAAGGAGAGATAGGGATAGAATGTAACTCCTCAGGAATAACATTATCATGATTTTCTTCTGATAAAGCCATGAGATTGAATTCCTCATCCTCTTCCCAATCACTGTCAACAGAGGATAGTGGGGCACTTATGCCAGATGGGGCAGCAGGATGATTAGCCCCTTCCTCAATGGACATGAGACCAATGTAGGTCTCTTCTTCATCTGATTCTGAAGACTCAAAATCACTGTTTGATATGCTTACTTTTTTCTTGGCCAAGAAGCTCCTTTCAATCTTCTTGTCCCTGTGATATTTTTACCTTCAGACTTCAATTCTTCGTCATGTTTATTCTGTTTGGAGTCATACCTTTCCCTAGAGGGGTCATTTCTGGATTTGTCTTTGCTGGAGTAAGGCTTCTTTGAAGTGGAGCTAGAAGAGCCTTTGTTCTTCCATTGTCTCCTGCTCAGCAACTTCTTGAATTGCTTGGAGAATAATGCTAGTTCTCCATCTGACAGTTCATTCCCAGAGGAGCTGGGATCTGAGCATTCTGACTCAGCAACTCTCCTTGGAGGGGAAAGAGTCTTTTCTCTGCTTCTTCTTGTGTCTTCAGCTCTAAAGGCCATTGATTTCTCTTTGCTGAGAGATCTGGTTGCATCATCTTCAGCCTTCCTGGAGTTCAGCTACATCTCATGAGACAACAGCTTCCCAAACAAGTTCTGAGGCAGAGTGTTGACCAGGTTGCCAACTTCTCTGATGACACAGATTTTGATATCTCATTCTTTGTTTAGGGATCTCATGAACTTGTCATTCAGCTCATAATTAGTGAACTGTCTACCATAGGTGATCAGACTGTTCATTATCATGAAGAACTTCTCATAACATTCAGCTATGAAGTCCTTCGCTTGCTTGAATGCTTCATATTGTTGATTCAGGAGGGATTTTCTGTCACCCCTCACCTCCTCTGTTCCTTCCATGTAGACAATGAGGACATTTCCTTGACCATCTTATAGTCGACAAGGTTCTGGAAGGTGGAGTCATTTATGATACTGACAATGATATTTTTGTGTACTCTCATCCATGGTTGCCAGGATGACCTCATCATTGGTCATCTCAGAGTACTTCTTAGGAGTTTGAACATTGGCATACATGACAGATATCTTTATGGGAATAAAGGGTCCTTCCTGAACTGTAATGAAGATCCTAGGGTCTGAGGCTTCCATGAGTAGTCTGACCTTCTCTTTCCAAATCCTAAAATTTTTCTTTCTGCAGATAGGGAGCTTCATGGAGCTCAACTCCTTGTGGTTCTCACCTGAACCCATGAAACAAATCTTCAGCTACTCTTAGAGATCTGTTCACACTGTTAAGTCCTTTTTGAACAACCTCCCTTTTGTTTGGTGTGTTATGTGTTTAGTTATTTTAATTAGCTTTCAAGAAAGAGACACAACATACAAATATTTATAGTGGTTCCTGTTGGATCCCTAGTTGGATTTGGGCTAGGTTCACTAAATTAGGATGTTTGACCCAACATGTATAGCTAGGGTCATGTATGTGTCCTACAGTCTAGGTCATGTCCTTAGAGTCAACACTGCTTGGATCAGCCATCAACAGACTGCAAAAGATTCAAGACTTAGAGAAATATCACTCAGAAAATGAGTTCGACGTTCGTCGAACTCAGGTTGACGAAAGTCGTGCTCAACTCGACGAAATCAGAGAATTCTCTGAGCTGGGCTCGACGAACTTGGTTCTCAGGTCGACGATCTATGGACACTATACTTCAACATTCCAAGTCCAGAATTCTTCTCACTAAACTCCAGTCGACGAAGTTAGAATATCAGCTCGACGAACTTGGATCTTAGGTCGATGATCTCTGTGTATTCTACTTCAACATCTTATTCCAGAAACATCTAAGTATTCTAAGTCCAGAATCACACTCCAGTCGACGAACTCACCTTCTCAGTTCGACGAACTTAGAGCAGTCTTGGCAAGATTTATCAAGTAGCAGTTAGAAGTTCTCAGCTCGACGAAACTAGTTCTCAGGTCGACGAACCCAGTTCTGAGGTCGACGATTTCTGGACACGTTACTTCAACATTCTTAAGTCCAAGAAACATAGAATTCTGAACTCCAATCGACGAAGTTATACTCTCAGCTCGACGATCTTGATGCACAGAATTGGTCAGGGTCTAGAGAAAGCAGTTATCAGTTTTTAGGTCGACGATCTTGGATCTCAGCTCGACGAACAACTATTATCTGGTCGACGAACTTGACTTCTCAGCTCGACGAACTCTGGATCCAAGTCGACGAATTCTGTTCTCTGCTCAACGATTTCTGTGAAGTTTCAGACTTCGATATTTTCCTCCATGTCCTTAATTTATTGCAATAATTTCTGAGTAATCAATGCTAAATATTCTCTGAATATTACCGTTAGACGTAACACTGATTATGGATTTCATCAGGATTATTGCTTGCCGTTTTTCTATGTGACAGTTGGGGAAATCAATCAATGCAAATATTCTCCAGGCCGTCAGCATTGAATGAAGGAAGAAATTCCAAATTCGAAAGGAAGATTACACAGAAATATAAAAAGGATTTTTCTTTTTCTTCCTGCAGCAGCAAGCACACACAAGAAGAAATAAGGGTTTTCTTCTTTCTTCTCAGGAGCACACGCAGAGTACAATAGAGAACAACAATCATACAATAACAGAGAACAAGAAGCCCTAGCCCTTGACTAGAGAAAGAACAGCAAGCTGAAGAAGAAGAAGAACAACCATTCAAATCAAGAGTCTTCTTCTGTCTTCATCCCATGATTCTTCAAAGGACAACAATTACTATATCAGTCAAGCAACACCTGGATACCTGCTGGTCAAGGCTGAAACATTGAAGGCCTACTCACCCTGAAGCAAAGCTTCATCCTTCCTGAACAAATCTACATCTCAGGGGGAGCTTTGTCAAAATAAAGATCCACTAAAGTCTTCTCAGTTGTAATTGAGAAAGAAAAGACATAATCACTCTCTCATCCCCCACTGTATAAAGGGTTCTTAACTCCCTTCAAAAGTTATTCCTGCTTGCAAGTCACCTGATCAAAAGACTTGAGGTTTGATTTTTGAGCACCTGATCAAAAGCTCATTGGTGGCAGTCACCTGATCAAAAACCTGAGTGGATTCCTCCCAGGGTGGTAGAAGAGTGGATGTGCCCAGGTTGGGGAACCACTATAAATTTTTGTGTTGTCTGGTTGCACTTTTTTATTTTATTCTTGCTGTGGTTGTGATTATTAGGTCTTGCTGTGCTTGTGATAGTGCCTGTGCTAGATTAATTTATTTTAGGACTCCGTTTTTATTTACAGCAAAAGTTTTTTTTGATTTCAAGATACTCTATTCACCCCCCCTCTAGAGTATTTCAGATCTAACCCTTACTTTCAATTGATATCAGAGCAAGTTTCCTTTGGTTGTACAAGTTAACCCCTTGAATCAAAAGATCCTGTGTTAGATCTGACCTTTACCTTCATTAAGTTCATATTCACAGCATGACACAGAATAAAGACTATGCAAGCACCAGACCTTCAGTGTGCAACCTAAATAGGTTTGCTATCTGGAAGACAAGAATAAAATTATATATGAATTATATTGATGAGGATATCTACAATTCCATCTTGGCAGGTCCTCATCAAGTTACTGCCTCTACATCTACAGCAGCTTCAAGCACTAATGCAATTCCACCACCTGAGTGGACTGAAACGAAGAAGAAAGCCAGAATTGCTGATGCTAAAGCCATGAACATTCTGACACAAACAATGTCTGATGACATATTCCAGAAGGTGGCTGAATGTACATCAGCCAAGGCCATTTGGGAATCCCTTAACCAAATGGTGGCTGGATCAGCTGATGAGAGGAAAGATAGAAGATCCAATCTCATATCCCAATATGAGAACTTCAAGAAAGATGAAGCAGAAGCTGTAGCAGATATGTACAACAGGCTGAGCTCAATCATCAATGAGCTGAAGACCTTGGACAAGGACATCACCCTCACTGAGGTGAATGATAAAATCCTTATGTGCTTCCCAAGCTCATGTGATTCAAGAATCTGACCAATCAAGGAGGCCAGAAGACTAAATGAGATTTTCACGGAATCTCTCTTAGGAAAGCTCAAATCTTATGAGCAGCTCATTAAATCCAGAGAAGCAGCTGAGCAGAGAACACCTCCACCAGCAAGGAAGGAACACAACCTGGCATTCAAGGCTGTTGAAGAATCTGAAGCCTCAACAGTCAATGAAGAGTTGATAAGTCTCTTTGCCAAGAGATTTTATAAAATGACAAAGAAAGATTTCAGAAGAACGTCATCCAGGCAGGATGACAAGCCAAGATATGACAAAACTCCTACTAAAGAGGTAGTTTGCTTTGGCTGCAGGAAACCTGAACACTTCATCTCAGAGTGTCCAGAGAATCAGAAGAAAGAGAAAAGAAGAGAGAAGGATACAAGAAGACAGTAAAGCAGCAGACTTTCCTCCAGCAAATATAAAAAGAAGGAGAAAGACTTTGTAGCAGAAAGCTGGAGTGAAACTGAGGATGAATCCACATCTTGAAGTTCCAGTGAAGAAGAAGAAGAGGCAAGAGCCAAGGAAGTCTGCCTCATGACCATAGATGCCTCCAGAAGTCAATCAGATGAAGAAGAATCCTAAAATGAAGAAGCTTCAGAAATAGAAGCTGATCATGTACTTTTATCTTTTGACTATAATTCTGATGCTTTCAAATTTGAATTTAAAACCATGTGTATTGATTTAATAAACTCTGAAAAAGAAATCAAAACACTTATGGAAAGACTAGCTAATCAAGAAAATATGATTTCTGAAAACATTCAGCTAAAAGATGAACTCACTCTAGTTAATGAACAAATCATTGCTTTAAAAACAGAGCTATGTGAGGCCAAACAACTTGATGAATCTCTCAGTGGGAGAAGCCTTAAGCTGATGGACATCACAAGCACAATCAATGTCAGACTAAATGACAAGCTGGGCTTGGGTGCATCATCAAGTTTACCCCCCATTCTCAAGAAGAACATATTATGAACCCCCATTAAATTTGTGTCAGCTAAGAATACAGAAGTAATGGACAACAATCAAACTGAAATCACACATAAAAACAAGAAAAATCAAAATCAGAAAACTTTAGACAAAAACAAAGTTCAGCAGATTTCGTCGAACGCATATCGACGAAATGTGGCAAGTTCGTCGAACTCAAGTCGACGAACGCTGAACGCAAATCTATATAATAATCATTCGTCTTACTGCGATCGACGAACTGTGTATGGTTCGTCGAGCAGAGGTCGACGAACTTGGGGCACAAAAAATGACTATGTTCATTCTCTGAGCAGATATCGACGATCTCATCCCATTTCGTCGAAATCTGGTCGACGAACTCACGACATTTCATCGAACCCAGTCAGACTTGATAAAAACTATAACTATAACAACAACCCTAATCAAACTAGGAAACCCTTTAACCCACTTGCTGATTGGATAATTCCACCTAGAAGATATCAACCCTTAGGATATAAATCACAACCTGAATTCTCTGTGATATCCAGCTTTTCTTATCAGCAAAACAAAGGACCCAAGGTAACCTGTGTCAAGAACAATTAATTATTTTTTCTGCAGGTGAAGAGCTGTCCAGTTTTAAATCAACTATGGTATCTGGACAGTGGATGCTCCTAGAACATGACTGGCAGCAAGGACAACTTATACAATTACAAGTCCAAGTTGGGACCAAAGGTTATCTTTGGTGATTCAAAGTGTGGCCAGTCTGAAGGCTATGGAGAAATAAGGATTGGAGCAGTCACATTCAAGAAGCTGACTTATGTAAAAGGACTCAAGCATAACCTCATCTCTATCAGCCAATTATGTGATAAAGGTTATCATGTACACTTTAACTCTACATCCTGTATTATCTCTGATAAAGAAAAAAATGTTTTAATTGGAAATAGACAAGGTAATATATACATAGGAGATTTTCTTTCTGCCAATTTAGATATTTGTCTGCTTAATATTGTTTGCAATCAAAATGAATTATGACATAAAAGACTAGGACATATAATCATGAAAAATATTGCTAGGCTATCTAAAGACAGTCTTGTAAGATGCTTACATTCTGGTCCTTACAAGAAGGAAAACCTTTGCAGGGCTTGTCAACTAGACAAACAAAATAAATCTAGTTTTAAATCAATTAATAAAGTGATTCACATATGATTTTGTACTTGCTACATATGGATCTATTTGGACCTATTGTTGTACATAGCATAGGAGGAAAATCCTATACTCTAGTCATTGTAAATGACTTATCAAGATTCACTTGGGTGTTTTTTCTGAGATTTAAGTCAGATACCTTTAAGGTTCTTACAGATTTTCTCATGACCATACAAATTGAGTACTCTACTCATGTTGCATTGATCAGAAGTGATCATGGTACAGAGTTTTAGTCTCTTCTTATCCATAAGTTCTGTGAGAAGGAAGGTATCAGGCACTGCTTCTCAGCTCCTAGAACTCCCCAACAAAATGGGGTAGCTGAAAGGAAGAATAGAACTCTGATTGAAGCTGCAGGCACATTACTTGCAGATGCTTATATGCTACTATCTTTTTGGGCAGAGACTGTAAGCACAACAAATTATGTACTGAGCAGAAGCCTGATACATAAACTAAAGAATAGGACTCCCTATGAATTACTTAAATGGAAAAAACCTAAAATCACTTATTTTAAAATATTTGGATGTCTATGCTATATACATAATAATAACAAGAAATATATTAGGAAGTTTGAAGTTAAGGCTGAAAAGAGAATTTTTCTATGATATTCCCAAGTAAGCAAAGCTTATAAGGTATTTAATAAATCATCTTTAAAAATTGAAAAATCAATTCATGTTTCTTTTGATAAGCCTAATATGTCTTGCAAGAAGAAAGAAATTTCTACCAGTAAGCTTGTGCAGGTACCTCACTTGTATGAGAATTTGGATGGACTAAGCCTCACCCAAGAGGTTCCAACACATCCTTCTCCACAAGTTGATGAGGACAGTGAAGAAGAACCTTTGGAAGAAGTTGAAACTCATTCAACAACAAACATAATTCCACAAGAGGAATTAATTCCAAATGCTGTTGCTGAACCAACTCCACCCACTGATCTTGTCACACTAAGGGATCACCCTAGATCCCAAGTGATTGGAGACATAACAGTAGGTGTACAGACAAGGCATCAACTCAACCAAGATGTGTTGCATGCCTGTTTTCTCTCTCAAGTTGAGCCTCAATCCATAAAAGATGCTGAGCAAGATCCCCACTGGATCATTGCAATGCAAGAGGAACTCAACCAGTTTGAGAGATGTAGATTTTGAGATTTGGTTCCAAGACCCAGAGACTATCCAGTCATTGGAACCAAATGGGTCTATAGAAACAAACTAGATGCCCAAGGTGCAATTGTGAGGAACAAGGCTAGGCTTGTTGCTCAAGGATATAAACAAGAAGAAGACATAGACTATGATCAAACCTTTACACCAGTTGCAAGGTTAGAAGTAATCAGAATCTTCCTTGCCTATGCTGCCTACAAGAAGTTTAAAGTCTATCAATTGGATGTGAAAAGTGTCTTTCTAAATGGAGTACTAAAAGAAGAAGTTTATGTTAAACAACCTACATGTTTTGTCTCTCTAACCCATCATTCTTATGTATTTAGATTGCATAAAGCTCTCTATGGTTTAAAGCAAGCTCCAAGAGCTTGGTATAAAACCTTAGCTAGCTTTCTGATAGAGCATGAATTCACTAGAGGCATAATAGATAAAACATTATTCACTAGGCACCATAAGAATAAAATCTTGTTAGTATAAATTTATGTGGATGACATCATATTTGGGTCTACTGACTCTAAACTATGCAAGAGGTTTTCTGACATCATGCATTCTAAGTTTGAGATGAGTAGCATGAGTGAGCTCTCCTACTTCCTTGGTCTCCAAGTGAAGCAGCTACCTGATGACATCTTCATCTCCCAGGCTAAATATGCTAAAAAGCTTCTTAAAAAGTTTGGGATGTCTGATGCCTCAGCAAAGAAAACACCTATGACTACTAATGCTGCAATAGATTTTGATTCACATGAAAAACCTGTTGACAAGAAGTTATATAAGGGCATTGTTGGGTCCTTATTATATCTTACAGCTAGCAGACCTGATATCATGTTTGCCACATGCCTTTGTGCTACGTTCCAAGTGAACCCTAAAGAATCTCTCCTAGTTTTTCTAAAAAAAAATTTGAGATATATAAAGAGTTGTCCTAGTCTAGGCCTTTGGTATCCTACTGAGTCAGAATTTAATTTAACTGGATATTCAGATGCTGACTTTGCTGGATGCAGGGTTAATAGGAAAAGTACCTTAGGAACTTGCCAGTTCCTTGGTATGAGACTAGTGTCTTGGTTCTGCAAGAAACAATCATCTTTATCCACATCAACTGCTGAAGCAGAATACATTGTAGCTGACAGTTGCTGTTCACAAATGTTGTGGATTAAAAACCAAATCCTAGATTATGATTTCAACTTATAATTTAACTCTACTATGTGATAACACAAGTGCTATATCCATAGCACAAAATTCAGTCCATCACAGTAGGACTAAGCATATAGACATTAGACATTATTTCATTAGAGAGTGTGTAGACAAAAACAAAATCAAACTTGTCTATATCTACACTGATTTACAAAGAGCTGATATTTTCACCAAACCCTTGGATGAACGGAATCACTTGTTTTTTATAAATCAGCTGGGTATGATCAATGGAGAAGCCTTGATTTAACTTCTGTCTGCACTCGACGAATTTTTCAAAGTTCGTCGAACGGAGCTCGACGAATTGGGGAAAGTTCTTAAGATATTCGTCAAACGACGGTCGACGAACTCTCTGTGAGTGAAGTCATTTTCGTCGACCGGAGATCGACGAATCTGCTTCAGAAAAATTTCGTCGAACGGAGCTCGACGAAATGTTTTCAATTCTTCAAACTGAGCTCGACAAATCATTTAACTATAAATTATTTGGTCGACCTCAGATCGAAGAATTATTTTGTTTTTCGTGGAACGAAGTTTGTCGATTCATATTCTGGAAAACCTTATATCTAGGTTTTCTTCGACCTCCGTCCCGCGCCTTCAGTTCCCTTGCACTTGATCTTCGTTTTTCTCTTGCAGGTGAACTCATGGCGATTCCAGCAGGCAGTCTTGCATCGATGAAGTTCGATACAGGCTTTGATGTAGACTTTGATTCCTTCCAACATTCAGACCCTATCTTTCTGGACATCCTGCAACTCCTTGAAGAACAACAGTTGAAGAATCTGCTGTCCACCAGGATCAAGATATCTGGCACTGAGATCCGAGAGTGAGTCTATACTTCTTCCACCACAGATGAGAACTCTATGATTAGCACAATCTCTGGTAATGCTGTTCCACTTACCCTCGCCGTTCTAACAGAAATTTTTGGATTAATTAACGGTGAAGAAGAGTTAGAAATTGATACTGAGGAATTTGATGTGATGCTGAGTATGATGGGTTATACTGGAGAAACCCCAAATAAATTGCTGAAGAAACACCTGTCTGCCGAGTTCAAATTTCTAGCAGACATTGTGGGGAAAGTGTTGCTGGGCAAACACACTGCACATGATTACATAACCATGCACCAATTTCTGGTAATGTGTGCTGTGGTAAACAAAAAGAAGGTGAACCTGGCTCAGATTCTGTTTGAGCTGATTAAGAAGAAAAACAATAAAAAGGAGGTCTGTTTTGGAAAAATTCTGGGTATCTTCCTGAAAGAGAAGACTGCTGAATCACTGGTCTCCCCGACCATATTCATCAATGCCTCCAAGAGGCTCACCTGTGCCCTATTTGGCAGGTGGGAGAGGAGCATCACCAAGCCCTCCAAGGCTTCCTCCTCCTCCACCAGGCCTTCTGAGAGCACTAGGGCTGCTCCAGCCACTTCCCAACCTGCTGAAGATATCCCTCCTCCACCTCCATCACCTCCAGCAATCCCACCTCAACCTCAGATGGTACAACAACTCCCCTCCACAGTTCAAACCACCACTCACACTCCTACACCACCCTCATCTCCACTCCCACCCCATTTGGCTGCCATTCCCCCCTCCAATATCTCCTCCCTCCCTTCCTTAAATCTGCTTCCTTCCCCTCCTCATTCTTCTTCCATTCCAGATGTCCACATGATAGATGCTTTACCTCCCCCTCCACCATCATCTTCCATCCCTCCCTCTGTTTTCATTGAAACACCTTCTACCACACCCTCTGCATCTCTGCCATTGGACCCCTCCGTTATTTCATCTCTCATTGCACTTCTTACTCTCCTCAAAACAATTATAACAGAGGCTATTACACCTCTTGCTTCTTCCATATCCTCTCTTGCTGACAAAATATCTGCTCTCTCTGCTCCTCCATTTTCAGTCAAGGGCCTGACTCCAGCTCCCACTGAAACCAGACAGGGGGAGATGCTCTATGAAGAAGTAGCAGCAGATGCAGCAGCAATAACAGAAGCAGCAGTAACAACAGCAGACACAACAGAAAAAGCCGCAGCAGAACCAGATGCAGATGCTGATCAAGATTTATTTGATTTAATTCATTTTATTGAATCTAATATGGAAATAGATGAGCAGGTCCTAGAAGAAGTAACAACTGCTGGTGATTTTATTATAAATCCCACAGTTGATCTTTTAAATTTATTCAGCAGTTTTGATACAACTTACTTTAATAACCTTCCAGAGTACAACATCAAGCCATCTTTGACTATAGTCCCATACACCTCTCACATAAGCCCCAAGGTTGCCAAGAAACTATAGGCTAGTTTTGTTACAACAGAGGTTCCAGCTATAGAGGTTCCAGCCATTCCATCTCCACCACAAGATGCTCCCCTCATTACTTCATCGCCACCCATAGCTGATCCCATCATTATTTCACCCCCTCCAAAAGATATTTCTTCTCCTGTTTTTGTTATGGATGATTCACCAATGCCTGATCTTGATGCACTGATCATGACAGATATAGAAGAAGAAAATAAAACAGTGGCTGAAAGCACTGTTATGTATAGCCCTTCTGTTCCAGTTTCAGCTCCTTCTCCAGCTCCTCCTCCAGCTTCTACTCAGGCTGAAAAGCCAATTGATAAATCAGTACTAAAGATCATTGATGCCTTATATGATGCTCCTCAAGATTTTGATGATGATGATGATGATGAAGATGACTCAGATGATGAGCCTAAGAAAAAGAAAGTATCTAAGAAGAGGAAAGCTCCTCCACCTCCTGCCCCAAAACCAAATCCAGCAAATGACACTCCATACTATATACTCCAGAAGATCACACCCTATAAGGGCATGCCAGCATGGATGTGGCTGTCCAAAAATCAACAGAAAGAAAGGAAGAAAAGCAGAAGATATTCCCCACCTCCTCAAAGATACAAAAAAGATCCTCCTCCTCCTCCACCTGCTGCTGGTGCTTCCAGTTCTTCAACCCAAAGGACTACCCAGTTTCAAACTTATCAAAGACATCAGGGTAGGTCCTCTTCAGGAAACAACCAGCAAAGACATTATTCATCTGACAAGCAGCAACATCAACAACATCAACAGCAACAATTCACTGAACATCAAAAGGCTGAAAGTCCCAAGAGACCTGCTTCCCCTCCTTTACGCTTTGAAGATCCTGAGACAGCTACAACTGCTAGGATGGCCAGATTCTAGGAATTGGTTGACCTATCCAAGATCAACAAAGCAAGAACTGAAGGAAAGGATCCATCTGAATATACTACAATGTCCAAGTACAGAAAGGAAGAACTTAACAGGTTTGCTAAGGATAACAAATTTTTCAATGTTGATGATTATATGAAGTTACATCCTGAAGCTGTAGTGCCAAGAGCCACCTCCCTTAACATCATTGGAGCTGCAGACATGACCATGACAAAAGCTCAAGCAGCAGATCCAAACAGGGAGATCAAGTTTACACAACCTGGTGACAAAACTAAGGAGGATAAGCCAAAGGAGCCCAAGAAGAAGAAATGAACTTTAAACTGTTAAGTCTTTTGATTATTTTAAAACTGTCTGTTTATATTCTGATACAAAGCTCTGTGTATATATATCTACTGCACATTTAAATTTTTCATGTCAGATATATGTTTTATTGCTTTGTTATTAATGTGAGTCTGTAATTAATGACCTTACCCAAATATGGGGAGATTGTTGGATCCCTAGTTGGATTTGAGGTAGGTTCACTAAATTAGGATGTTTGACCCAACATGTATAGCTAGGGTCATGTATGTGTCCTAGAGTATAGGCCATGTCCTTAGAGTCAACACTACTTGGACCAGCCATCAACAGACTGCAAAAGACTCAAGACTTAGAGAAATATCACTCAGAAAATGAGTTCGACGTTCGTCGAACTCAGGTCGACGAAAGTCGTGCTCAGCTCGACGAAATCAGAGAATTCTCTGAGCTGGGCTCGACGAACTTGGTTCTCAGGTCGACGATCTATGGACATTATACTTCAACGTTCCAAGTCCAGAATTCTTCTCACTAAACTCCAGTCGACGAAGTTAGAATATCAGCTCGACGAACTTGGATCTTAGGTCGACGATCTCTGGGTATTCTACTTCAACATCTTATTCCAGAAACATCTAAGTATTCTAAGTCCAGAATCACACTCCAGTCGACGAACTCACCTTCTCAGTTCGACGAACTTAGACCACAGTCTTGACATGATTTATCAAGTAGCAGTTAGAAGCTCTCAGCTCGACTAAACTAGTTCTCAGGTCGACGAACCCAGTTCTGAGGTCGACGATTTCTGGACACGTTACTTCAACATTCTTAAGTCCAAGAAACATGGAATTCTGAACTCCAGTCGACGAAGTTATACTCTCAGCTCGACGATCTTGATGCATAGAATTGACCAGGGTCTAGAGAAAGCAATTATCAGTTCTTAGGTCGACGATTTTGGATCTCAGCTCGACGAACAACTATTATCTGGTCGACGAACTTGACTTCTCAGCTCGACGAACTCTGGATCCAGGTCGACGAATTCTGTTCTCTGCTCAACGATTTCTGTGAAGTTCCAGACTTAGATATGTTCCTCCATGTCCTTAATTTATTGCAATAATTTCTGAGTAATCAATGTTAAATATTCTCTGAATATTATCGTTATACGCAGCATGATTATGAATTTCATCAGGATTATTGCTTGTCGTTTTTCCATGGGACAGTTGGGGAAATCAATCAATGCAAATATTCTCCAGGCCGTCAGCATTGAATGAAGGAAAAAATTCAAAATTCGAAAGGAAGATTACACAGAAATATAAAAAGAATTTTTCTTTTTCTTCCTGCAGCAGCAAGCACACACAAGAAGAAATAAGGGTTTTCTTCTTTCTTCTCAGGAGCACACGCAGAGCACAATAGAGAACAACAATCATACAGTAACAAAGAACAAGAAGCCCAAGTGAAAGTTTATAGTTGCCTACCTAAATCTCCTAGAGGGGGGTGAATATGTGAGATGTGCGTCTTTTTGCGAAATAAAAAATTACAAATCAATGCACAGATCTATCTACCAATCAAACACAGACGAGGTAAGATTTATAGTGGTTCCCCAACCTTGGGTACATCCACTTTCCCTCACCGATCTAGCAATACACTAGACTCGGCTACTCCACTATCTCGGATTGAAAATCAATTCTACCCTCGGAAAAACGTTCCTACAAACTCGATCCACAAAACGGATCTACACTCGGAAGATGAAACTTCCTACAATCTCAGAGTTGAAAAACTCCTACACTCGGAGAAAACTTCTCCTACAATAATGAAATAAATTTGTAAAGAAATACAAATAGTAATCTTCTTTTTCAGATCTGCAAACTGTCGGCCAGGATCTTCTTCTTCTAGGCGTTGAGGCTTTATCAGAGAGGTGAAGAAAATCTCGACAAAATCAGATCGGGATCTTCTTGACTTTACACGATCGAATAAAGGATGAAGAGTTGAGCGGAAATCTCGATCTGTAAAATCTTCTTAATCTAAATCCTCTGAAAATGAAAACCCTAGCCGGTCGGGAATCTGCGACGGCGACGGCGGCAGTTTTCGTTTCTTGGAGAGAGCGAGAGGAGACAGAAATTCTTCAGAGAGTACGACTGCAAAAACTTTCTAAAATAATTTCTTTGATAAATTAGTGTTTGTCGATTTAGACAAGACCTTTTATAGGAGAGGAGAAGATAAGACATAATTGAGTTATTATGAGAGACACGTGAACCAATCACGTCAAAGTTTATGAATAAGACCGTTAGGTTTGGACTTAACGATTTTCGGAAAAGTCAAAGTAAAATACTCGAGATATAACAGACTACTCGAGTACATGCAACACTACTCGAGTAAGTAAAAGATGACTACTCGAGTATATGAGAAAAACTACTCGAGAGAGTATGAGATGATTACTCGAGTACATGGAGTCAACTACTCGAGTAAATAAAAGTTCAAGGAATCAACTACTCGAGTAACAAAAATAACATACTCGAGTACTTGCACGAGAGGTGAAGTAGATTACTCGAGTATAAGAAATACTACTCGAGTATATAAGAATGAACTACTCGAGTATATAAGAAACTACTCGAGTCATAAAATTAGAAAATTTCTGGACTGGAAAACAGAACTACTCGAGTATAGAAGTTGAACTACTCGAGACAAATAGAACTACTCGAGTATATGGAGATGACTACTCGAATAATTCACTTAGAGAAATTTTCTGGAATGGAATTCTGGATTACACGAGTATAAACACTGGACTACTCGAGTAGTAGATGAACTACTCGAGTACATGACTTAAACTACTCGAGTAAGTGAGAACTACACGAGAGTCAGAATTCAACTACTCGAGACAAATGGAACTACTCCAGTATATACGATAAAACTACTCGAGACAGAAGATAAAACTACTCGAGTATATAAGATGACTACTCGAGTATTTAACTTAGAAAAATTTGAGAAGATAATTTCTGTAAAACTCGAGAGGAGAAAAGAAAGTACTCGAGATATATCTTAACTACTCGAGAAAGAGTATTATTACTCGAGTATGAACTCAGTAACTTATTCGAGTAAGTAAAGAACTACTCGAGTACTTTACTTAGGAAAATTTTTCTTGATAGAATTTTTATTCTTCTAAGGGATGACCAGCATCAAGTCTTTTCATATATTCCTAGAGCTTGAATATGAAGTGTATCCCAATACAGAGGCTACACATGAGTCAACACCTTAGAGCACACAATGAGGGATTACATTGTATGGTCCTGTGTTTGGTGACCCATTATAGACTGACATTTGTCTACACTTCCCATAAGAATTCCTGCAAACACATAACTCAAACCAAACATCAAATACAACTTAATTCATCTTAGTTCAAGGGTGACTTCATCAAATCTGGGTTAGTGTGGATACAATACCCAACAATCTCCCCCTATTTGTAGAAGTCAGAACACTTTACACTAAGATGAATTATGGACATAAAAAGAATGCTAAGTATATTAAGCAGTGTTATCAAGCATAAGAACTATGAAAATTTTCTAGATATACTTTTACCAATTTTTCCCCCTTTCTAACTGCAACAGATAGCTGAGAGATGACATTACTAAGTGTCAACTTCTTCACAGATTTTCATCGTGGTTGCTTCAGCTCTTTTGACCAATTCCATCTTTGAGCCTTGAGCCTTCTTTAAAGTTCTGCTGCTTCTAGTTTTCTTTGTTGAGCATCCCAAGTTCTATTTTGAAGAACGAGAACTTGGTCTCGTCCAGCGGCTTCGTGAAAATGTCTGCAATTTGCCTATCTGTAGAGACATATTGAAGGTCTATGTCCCCATGCTCCACAGGCTCCCGGATGAAGTGATACCTTAGCTCTATATGCTTTGTCCGGCTGTGCGAGACTGGGTTGTTGGTTATTGCTATTGCGCTGGAAGAGTCGCAAAACAATGGAATCTTTTCAAACTTCATGTTGTAGTCCTCAAACTGATTCTTTATCCAAAGTAACTGTGCACAACAACTGCCTGCAGAGATGTACTCTGACTCAGCCGTTGAGATTGCCACACAGTTTTGCTTCTTGCTACTCCAGGAGATAAGTCTTCGTCCAAAGAATTGACATGTCCCTGAAGTGCTTTTCTTGTCGTCTTTGCTTCCTGCAAAATCTGCATCTGAAAAACTTATTAGTTCGCTGTCATTACTTCTTGGGTACCATAAGCCAAGATTTGATGTACCTTTAAGTTATCTCAAAATCCGCTTTGCAGCAGCGTAGTGAGATTTCTTAGAGTTCCCCTGAAATCTAGCACAGACACATGTTGAGAACATTATATCAGGTCTACTTGCAGTAAGGTAGTACAAAGATCCAATTATGCTTCTGTACTTGGTTTCATCAAAAGGTTTCCCTTTTTCATCCTTGTCCAGAGATATAGTTAAACACATTGGAGTCCTCATCGAGGTTGCGTTCTCCATTCCGAATTTCTTAATCAGCTCTTTGGTGAACTTGGTCTGTGAGATGAAAATTCCATCTTCATACTGTTTCACTTGAAGCCCTAAGAAATACTTCAGCTCGCCTATACTGCTCATTTCAAACTTCCCTTGCATAAGTTTTGAAAACTTCTTGCAGAGGCTGTCATCAGTAGAGCCAAAAATAATGTCGTCGACATAGATTTGCACTAGAAAAATCTTGCCTTTAATTTCCCTAAGAAATAATGTCTTGTCTATCTTTCCCCTTGTGAACTTGTTCTCAAGTAGAAAGCTAGACAACGTCTCATAATAAGCTCGAGGAGCTTGTTTCAGGCCATATAACGCTTTATGCAGTAAGTAAACATAATCAGGAAAGTTAGAATCAACGAAACCTGGAGGTTGTTCCACATACACCTCTTCCTTTATGTCTCCATTAAGGAAGACAGACTTCACGTCCATCTGGTAGACAGTGAAGCCTTTGAGTGCAACATATGCTAGGAATAACTTTATTGCCTCCAGCCTTGCCACTGGAGTGTACGTCTGGTCGAAGTCGATTCCTTCTTCTTGACGATAGCCTTTTGCGACAAGTCTGATATTGTTCTTTACAATCGTTTCATCCTCGTCCATCTTATTCCTGTAGACCCATTTTGTCCCAATGACATTCTTACCTTTGGGTCTTGGAACAAGCTTCAGTACTTTGCAGTGCTTGAACTGGTTTAGTTCTTCTTCCATCGCCATTATCCACCATGCGTCTGAGTTTGCTTCCTCAAACTTCTTTGGTTCAACCTGCGAGAGAAAACTTAAATATAGATTTTCATTAGTTGTACCTCTACGAGTTCTGACACCATCCCGGGGATCTCCTATGATCTGGTCCATGGGGTGATCCTTTAGATGTTTGAGCTCTAGAATCCTTGCATCTGGATTATCTTCTATCACTGGAGTGATTTCTTCATCTTGGATGACTTCTTCATCTTGATCATCAGTCTCTCCAATAGGGGTTGGAGTGGTGATCTTGATGAACTTTTCACCTTTATCTTCATACGGTCCATCCAAGTTAATTTCTTTCAGTTTTGCACCTGCATCTTCAATAAGCACACTAGAAGAGTTGCTTTGCAGCAAACTCATCTCATCAAATACAACATGTATCCATTCTTTCACGACCAGGGTTTTTCTATTAAAGATCCTGTATGCCTTACTATGACTAGTATAACCTACAAAAATACCTTCAAAACTTTTTTCGCTAAACTTAGTAGTATGATACTTGTCATTGTGGAGCACGAAACATTTACAGCCAAAAATTCTAAAATATGAGACTGTTGGTTTCCTGCCCTTCAGAAGTTCGTAAGGTGTCTTATCGTGGTTTTTGTTTATGATGACTCGATTTTGCACGTGCCATGCAGTGTTGACGGCTTCAGCCCAAAAGTACTCCGGAAGTGAAGCATCACTCAACATGCTCCTGCAGACCTCTATGAGCGTTCTATTACTTCTCTCAGCCACCCCATTTTGTTGAGGAGTGCGAGGAGAGGAAAACTCATGAAAGATGCTCAGGCTTTCACAAAATTCTGTCATGGCCCCAGATTTGAACTCTGTTCCGTTGTCACTTCTGATTTTGACTATGAAGCAGTTGTATTCATTCTGGACTTGCCTGACAAAATTAGTAAAGATGTCGAAGGTATCTGACCTATGTTTCAGAAAGAACACCCACGCAAAGCGCGAGTAATCATCAACAATTACCAATGTATAATCTTTCCTCCCAAACTTCTAATTTGCAGTGGAGCAAACAAGTCCACATGCAGTAGATGAAGACATCTATTAGAATCCTTGCCAATAACGCTTTTAAAGATAGCCCGTGTTTGCTTGCCTTTTACACATGCATGACAAAGTCTATCTTTGACGTACTTGACATTTGGGGCATCACGTACTAAGTTCATTGAAAATAATTTATTAATAGTTTTGAAATTAATATGTGCTAGTCTCTTGTGTCATTGGTCACCAAACGACGCACTATCTTTTGCTAAAAAGCACACTGGTGTCGAAGAATCTATACAAATGAAATTCAAGCAAAATATGTTTCTGCTTTGAGTGCCGGATAGAATTGTTTCCATATTGTCAACAGATTTTATCAAGCACTTATCAGCGTGAAACTTAACTATGTATCATTTATCGCAGAGTTGGCTTATGCTTATAAGGTTATGTTCCAAACCTTTCACGTAAGCCACATCTGAGAATGATACATTAGCATTCGAAATCATACCGTAGCCTTTAGTGATTCCACGGTCTGAACCTCCAAAGATGACCGTCGGTCTGTTCACGACTGGAGTAATGTTCTGAATTAGGCTTCTAGTCCCGGTCATATGCCTAGAGCATCCACTATCCAAATACCAGATTGACGTTTTGGTGGCGTTTGGACATACCTGCAATCACAATCAGTTTGCCTTAGGAACCCAAATACGTTTGAGTCTTTGGTCTCGGGTTAGAACACTTCCCCTACGAATATTAGCATTAGGAGTGACCTTCCTCATATTTCCAACATGTGGGGTTGCAACATTTCTGGGATTAAACCAGCAATCAATGGCAAAGTGACCAATTCTGCCACAACACCAACAGTCAAATCTGTTATATCTTTGTCTTATGTTCTCCTGCTTGACCTTTTGGAATTGTGGTCTAGCAGGGGCAGCATTCTTGGAGGAAGAAGCTTCATGATGATGACAATCACATATTTTCTTCTCCTTCACTGGCTTTTCTACAACAGGCTTTGCCTTTGGTGCCTTCTTGAAGTTATGAGCATGATTGAAAGGGTCATAGCTCTGAAGAATCACTTCTTCATAAGGTGCCTTAAAGACACTTTTGCCAAAGTTTCTGGGTCGAGTCCATCCTTGATAACGGGACTTTGGCTCTACATAGGTAGGGCTAGCAAAGTGTCCGTAAGATGAGTCAAGATCAAACTCGTTTGAAGGAAATATAACCTTTTTGACCGTGGTCTGATCTTGAGGGGCTTTCCCCTTCTCTTTGGCTAAGGCCTTTTTGGCGGCCTTATTCTTCCGTTGAGCCTTATTTCTCCTAGAAGTCTTACTAGGAGCTTCTTCATGGCCTAGTCCAGCACCCTTGGCATTGTCTGAGAATTCAGCAACGAATGGAAGAACTGTCTTGTGCTTTGAGAAACTTTCAACTAGTTTCTTTTCAACAGCAAGTTGGGCTTCCAGCTCTTTGATGATCTTCTCTTTAAGGTCGAGGTGCTCAAGAGATTTGTTATATTCTTCAATAGTATTATTGAAGTTCTCTTCGAGCGAGTCAGTCTTTGCGACTTTCTCTCTCAAGATGCTCTCTTCAGTTTTGAGAGACTTTATCTCTTTAGCCTTAGTTTTCACGACTCGACGACATTTGTCGTAAGCCATGATTAACTCCTTATATTGGGCCATGAGTTCAGACTCATCGTCAGAAGAGCTGTCATCACGATCATGTTCAGAAACTTCAGAATCTGAGAGAGGGGTGTGAGATTTTACCTTCCCAGTGAACTGGGGCTCTTGTTCATCATCAGTTTGAGCCATAAGACCAAAATAGGCTTCTTCTTCTTCACTCGACTCAGATGGGTCAGAGTCACTAAGAGTCTTGCCCTTTTTGGCCATCAAGCTCTTCTCTGTCCTCTTCTTGTTGTACGAGGACTTCTTTTCCTCTCTTCTACCACCCTCCTTCTTGTGAGGGCAGTCAGCGATGATGTGTCCTGGCTTATTACAATAATAGCAAATAATGTCAGTAGAAACATGTTTGTTCTGTTTAAAAGTGTACCTGTCATGGCTGCTTGAGCCTTTTCTTTGCCGATCACCATCGTGTCGTGATCTTCTATAAAAGACATCCTTGCCTTTCCATTGTTTTTTCTTGTTCAAGAATTTCTTGAACTGTCGAGAGAGTAGTGAGAACTCTCCTTCTGATAGTTCAGAGCCTGAGGTGCTTGACTCTGAGGTTTCTTCTTCACTAACTTCTGGTGCTGGAGTAGGAGAAACAACCTTTGTCTTCTTAGAGGTGTCTGCCTTTAAAGCAACAGACTTCTCTTTGAATGCAAACCTGCTCTTCTCTTTTTCAGCCTTTCTGGTGTTGAGTTGAAGCTCATATGACATAAGCTTCTCGAAGAGATTCTGAGGATCTGTCTCGGCCAGTTTTCCAAACTCACTTATGACACAGACCTTGTTATCACATTCCTTAGTTAGGGATCTCAAGAACTTATCATTTAATTCTCCATTAGTGAAGACTCTGTCATAAACCCTTAGCACATTCACTATCTTGAAGAAAATCTCAAAGATGTCAGCAATGGTATCTTTATTTCTTTGTCGGAAAGCTTCATACTTCTGATTTAGAAGAGATCTTCTATCATCCCTCACTTCTTCTGTACCTTCCATCAAGGTAACTAGTGGCTGCCACATCTCCTTCGCAGACTGGCAGTGAATCAGGTTTTGCAGCATTGAATCATCGACTGCACTTGCTATGATATTTTTTGTCTTTTTGTCCAATGAGACAAGTGCAATCTCATTCTTATCTAGATTCATAAGTTTCTTTGAGACTTTCTTAGTTGGATCTATAGTGGAGACTATCATGAGAATGTAAGGACCTTCTTCAACTATCATGAAGATCCTTGGATCCACAACTTGCATAAAGAACTTGATTCTCTCTTTCCACATGGGGAAATTATTCTTGGTACATAAAGGAAGCTTGGCAAAATCTTTAGCTTTGTTCATTGTTGGTAGATCTCAAATGGCAACTATTGAAGGATCTGATCAAGGTGTTAACCTTTTAACGATCGACCTCCCTCTGATACCAATTGAAAGTTTATAGTTGCCTACCTAAATCACCTAGAGGGGGGTGAATAGATGAGATGTGCGTCTTTTTGCGGAATAAAAAATTACAAAGCAATGCACATATCTATCTACCAATCAAGCACAGACGAGGCAAGATTTATAGTGGTTCCCCAACCTTGGGTACATCCACTTTCCCTCACCGATCTAGTAATACACTAGACTCAACTACTCCACTATCTCGGATTAAAAATCAATCCTACCCTCGGAACAACGTTCCTACAAACTCGATCCACAAAACGGATCTACACTCGGAAGATGAAACTTCCTAAAATCTCAAAGTTGAAAAACTCCTACACTCGGAGAAAACTTCTCCTACAATAATAAAATAAATTTGTAAAGAAATACAAATAGTAATCTTCTTTTTCAGATCTGCAAACTGTCGGCCAGGATCTTCTTCTTCTAGGCGTTGAGGCTTTATCAGAGAGGTGAAAAAAATCTCGGCAAAATCAGATCTGGATCTTTTTGACTTTACACGATCGAATAGAGGATGAAGAGTTGAGCGGAAATCTCGATCTGTAAAATCTTCTTAATCTGAATCCTCTGAAAATGAAAACCCTAGCCGGTCGGGAATCTGCGACGGCGACGACGGCGGTTTTCGTTTCTTGGAGAGAGAGAGAGGAGACAGAAATTCTTCAGAGAGTACGGCTGCAAAAACTTTCTTAAAATAATCTTCTTTGATAAATTAGGGTTTGTCGATTTAGACAAGACCTTTTATAGGAGAGGAAAAAATTAGACATAATTGAGTCATTATGAGAGACACGTGGACCAATCACGTCAAAGTTTATGAATAAGACCGTTAGGTCTGGACTTAACGAATTTCGGAAAAGTCAAAGTAAAATACTCGAGATATAACAGACTACTCGGGTACATGCAACACTACTCGAGTAGGTACAAGATGACTACTCGAGTACATGAGAAAAACTACTCGAGAGAGTATGAGATGATTACTCGATTACATGGAGTCAACTACTTGAGTAAATAAAAGTTCAAGGAATCAGCTACTCGAGTAAAAAAAATAACATACTCGAGTACTTGCACGAGAGGTGGAGTAGATTACTCGAGTATAAGAAATACTACTCGAGTATATAAGAATGAACTACTCGAGTGTATAAGAAACTACTCGAGTCATAGAATTAGAAAATTTCTGGACTGGAAAACAGAACTACTCGAGTATAGAAGTTGAACTACTCGAGTATATGGAGATGACTACTCGAGTAATTCACTTGGAGAAATTTTCTGGAATGAAATTCTGGATTACACGAGTATAAACACTGGACTACTCGAGTAGTATATGAACTACTCGAGTACATGACTTAGACTACTCGAGTAAGTGAGAACTACACGAGAGTCAGAATTCAACTACTCAAGACAAATGAAACTATTCGAGTATATAAGATAAAACTACTCGAGATAGAAGATAAAACTACTCGAGTATATAAGATGACTACTCCAGTATTTAACTTAGAAAAATTGGAGAAGATAATTTCTGTAAAACTCGAGAGGAGAAAAGAAAGTACTCGAGATATATCTTAACTACTCGAGAAAGAGTATTATTACTCGAGTATGAACTTAGTAACTTACTCGAGTAAGTAAAGAACTACTCGAGTACTTTACTTAGGAAAATTTTTCTTGACAGAATTTTTATTCTTCTAAGGGATGACCAACATCAAGTCTTTTCACATAGTCCTAGAGCTTGAATATGAAGTGTATCCCAATAGAGAGGCTGCACATGAGTCAACACCTTGGAGCACACAATGAGGGATTACATTGTATGGTCCTGTGTTTTGTGAACCATTGTAGACTGACATTGGTCTACACTTCCCATAAGAATTCCTGCAAACACATAACTAAAATCAAGCATCAAATACAACTTAATTCATCTTAGTTCAATGATGACTTCATCAAATCTGGGTTAGTGTGGATACAATACCCAACACCTAGCCCTTGACCAGAGAAAGAACAGCAAGCTGAAGAAGAAGAAGAACAACCATTCAAATCAAGAGTCTTCTTCTGTCTTCATCCCAGGATTCTTCAAAGGACAACAATTACTATATCAGTCAAGAAGCACCTGGATACCTGCTGGTCAAGGCTGAAACATTGAAGGCCTACTCACATTGAAGCAAAGCTCCGTCCTTCCTGAACAAATCTAGATCTCAGGGGGTGCTTTGTCAAAATCAAGATCCACTAAAGTCTTCTCAGTTGTAATTGAGAAAGAGAAGACATAATCACTCTCTCATCCCCCACTGTATAAAGAGTTCTTAACTTTCTTCAAAAGTTATTCCTGGTTGCAAGTCACCTGATCAAAAGACTTGAGCTTTAGTTTTTGAGCACCTGATCAAAAGCTCATTGGTGGCAGTCACCTGATCAAAAACCTGAGTGGATTCCTACCAGGGTGGTAGAAGAGTGGATGTACCCAGGTTGGAGAACCACTATAAATTCTTGTGTTGTCTGATTGCAACTTTTTCTTTTGTTTTTGATGTGACTGTGATTATTAGGTCTTGCTGTGCTTGTGATAGTTAGTGCATGTGTTAGATTAATTTATTTTAGGACTCAGTTTTTATTTACAGCAAAAGTTTTTTTTTGATTTCAAGATACTCTATTCACCCACCCCCCCTCTAGAGTATTTCAGATCTAACCCTTACTTTCAGTTCCTCAAGATATGAGTACATTCACTGTCCCTCCCACCTTTCTAACAGTGTGTTAGAAAATGCAATCTTCTCCAATCTCAGCTCAAAGAGCTTACAACACAGATCCCTCTGGATCTCTCAGATTTCCTCCAAGTCCTAACTCAGGCAGCCACAACCCTACAACTCAGAGTAAATATTACTCCTACAGTTCAGTGATCCACAGATTACCTACCTCAGACTTAATCAAAAGGCCTACAACTCAGGCTAGGAAGATTGCTCTACACTCAGAGAGATTAACTCTCCTACAGCTCAGATCAAGAATGATCCTACCTCAAGCGCACAGACCCTACCTCAGATCCACCACAGGTTCCTATAACTCAGCATTTATATTTCAGGCTTACAGCTCAGATCAAGACTGATCCTACAGAATGAGTAAGGTTATTGTTGTCGATTGACTGCAGAGAAAGTGTCATCTGAGTCTGTCTTCTGAACTGAGTAAACTCTGTCCTATCTTCTTCACAGCACCAAGAATAGATCTTCATGATTGTTCTGCTTGTGCTGAGAAGTAACTGCAGAGCACTGCTTTTTCAGGCCTAGATTGTAGTTGAGTTTAGAGCCGAGGCCTTGAAGATGGGCGGTAGCTGTAAGCTTGCTCTTCTTCTCCTTCAGAAAAGAATTTCTGATCTGTTGTTGAAGACTAGTTGAACCTTCAGTGATTAATTTCTTCAACAGCTTACTCTTGTCTGTTGTTTACAGACTTACACTAAGAGCTTCTACTTGGCAATCTTCCATTTCGTCGAGAGGAAGAAGATGACCACAAAAGCTCTGTCTCCCAAAAGGTCTCTCTCTTTTTAATTTCTCAGGACTCTCCTTTTGTATCCTGCCGTCCAACGGCTCTTTGTGCAGCATGGACCACCGAAGTTAGTACCTGCAACATTTCTTTTGTATTTAATGTTGTACTAAAGGCAATCGACGCCTTTTGTCATCTAGCATGCAAAATCCGCCACATTTGAATTCTTGATGACGTCAACATGACTCAGCTCGTCTGGACTTTGCAAATTTCAGACAATCTGCCTAGGCGTTGAGTGGAGCCTTGTCACTCAATGCAGAAACACTTAGCATATTTTTGTACCTTGAGGCGTCGAGTGAATCTTCAACACTCAATGCTTTTATATTTGATCTTTAATTCTAGTCGACTAGGCGTTGAGTGAACTGTTTTCACTCAACACTTTTGTCCTTAGACAAATTCCTTAGATTGCAACACACAGGCTTTGACTGCATGAAGTTCTGTCAATGCTTTTGCTTCTTGACGTTGACTGAACTGTCTTCACTCGACGCTTCTGGACTCGGACAGATTTCTTGTCTGCACTTTTGAGGCTTTGACTGATTGAGCTTCTGTCAACGCCTTCAGCCTCTTGGCGTTGACAGTTCACTCGACGCTTCTGAATTTAGCCAGATTTCTTGACAACAACACAGAGGCTTTGACTGCTTAAGCTAGTGTCAACGCCTTTAGCCTCTTGACATTGAGTGAACTGTCTTCATTCAACGATTCTGAACTTAGGCAGATTTCTAATTTGCCAGCATCCTGTCTTGAGTCTATCTGTCAATGTGACTCAGATTACTTGTCAAATCAGTGCAACAGAAAACAACCTGCATACATTGAACTTAGAGCATGCATCTGATACAATCATGTGTTCTCTTGTTTTACGATTAGTCAATTAGGGTTTACAAAATCATCCTATCACTAATTATAAGAAAGAAAGAAATATAACGGTCGGATCCTCGAAGAAACTTGTCAGAGATCCATATCCTTATAGGATAGATCTGATTGAACTTTTTTGCGGCAGCATTAAAGATGAAACGACAAGTCAGCGTGTAATTTGAATTTCCTCCTTTTTGAATGATTCGACTTGACAGGATTGATTAAGTCAAATACCTCTTTTCAGGTCGAATTCTTCTTGTCAAGTCGAATTCCTCTTATCAAGTTGAATTCCTCTTTTCAAGTCGAATTCCTATTATCAAACCGAATTGAGCTTGTTCAGTCGAAGTGCTCTTCTTAAGTCGACAGACATATCAGGTCAAATTTTGACTTACTCAGTTGAATGTGCTTCTTCCCAAACCTTCAATTCGAATCTGTTTGTTATAGCTTCTTCTTCCAGTCGAATCTGTACTTAGCGTATTAGTTTCTTCATGAACTCACCAATTGTAATCTTCAAGGAGTATTCAACCGAATCGTCTTGATACTTCTGTACGACTGTTTGTGATTCAGCCGAATCTTCACTGCTATTATCATACTTAGCTCCTCACCCCGAATCGTCTTGATGTATTGACTTGAACTCTGCTCGAATTTGTACATAGTCTGATACAGTTTCTTTCTAAAGTGTTCTACTTCATTTGTCTTTATGCTTTAGCATATTCGGCCAGAATATTTACCAGTTCGACCTGACGTCTGGTCGAATTCTTACTTAGGAAAATTCTGCACAGATAGATATCCGCTCGAATCATCTGCGCTTTCGATCAGATCCGCTTTTCATTCGACTACATATCCAGTCGAATTTATACTTAGTCGAATTTTATTTTCTTCCAGATAACTGCTCGACTCTTCTGGATATTTGACCAGACCATCTAGTCGAATCTATGGATATTTGATTTGATTATCCAGTCGAATTCTAACTTAGTAAACTTTTGCTTCTTTATTTGAATTTCTTCCTTCAACCATACTTTTCAAATTATAGTTTCTGATTTTCTTCAAGATGTGTATTAAGTCCAACATAGTCTAGAACTTAGATCGATACGATGTCTTGCAAAATGCGGGATTACATTGACAAGACTATGTCTGATGACAATAAGTCTAACTCTATACTGGGTTTGTACTAATATGTACCTATCTCATCACAACACAAATACACATACATCTAATGCAAATCTAATCATCTATATTGTGAGGGCTTTTTCAAATCAAGAACATTGTGGGCACTGCTCCCAACAATTTCCATTATTTTTGTTTTGCTAAAACCTTTGTTTTCTCATAGTTTGTTAGATTTAAATCATTTGAGATTTAGTTGTAAGGATCATTTTATGATTTTAATTTGATTAAAGATATTTCTTTTCGCACTATTTCTCGTTGGTTTTAAATAGCTTCATGTTGTATTATATTGGTAAAACATCCTTGGACTTTAATTATCTTACTCCAAACTTCTTAAAACTTAGGAGTGTTTTATCTACTATAATTTGTAGACAATTTTTGTCTGCTATTTAGCTAGCTTCAGAAGTATTTTGGCCGAAGCACTTTGCTATTTTTAAACTATTATCATAGTGTAGGACTTACCTCTTTAAATCTCAAAAGTTTATTTCAAACTTACTTTTGATTGAATAAAATTTTTGTTGAAGTTAAATTTTTTATTAATATCTTACGGATATCTCTCTTACTTTTGTTCTGGAATAGCAAGAACTTAAGTATGAAGGTATTTGATGTGTAGTAAACTATATATATATATGTTAGTATAGTTTTAATTATAATTGTGAATAGTTAATGTAAATTAATGAATAAATCCTTTTGTTTTATATTTTATTGTTTTAACTTAGCTGACCCCACTATAGTGGGATAAAGGTTTGAGTGGTTTTGTTGTTGTAACTTAGTTTTATTTCTGTTTTGCAGGTTTTTTGGAGTTTTTGATGAAAAATGTTAGGTCACGTCCTCGGTCACATTCGTGACCTAGTGCGTGTCCATTTAATTCCAGTTCCAGAGCCTGTTGTCGCAATTCCATCCATGTCACGACGATATCGTGACATCACAACATGCAACCAGATCACGACAGTATCTAGCCCATCACGACGATATCTTCGTGACATCGGGCCCGTGTTCAACCCATTTCTCCATCAATGACAGCCAGATGTCACGCCCCCGTAAAGCTCCCGTGATGCCCCCCGTCTGTCGACATAAGGTCACGGCCGTATTCTAGATGTCACGGGCGTGTTCAACCAAAAATTCTCCAAATTGCGCCACCTGTCCCGCCAGTTGCTCTAAAAGACTGACTTGCCAAACACACCTAAGTTGACGCCCCTATGACACGCCCGTGACATAGGGGTGTGCACTTCAATTTTTCCTCTATAAATAGAGGCTGACCCCCTTCCTTTTCCCCTCTCTTGGACTGCCCATTTTGGGTGGTTTTCCAACCTTTCCCCCACCATTTTATGTTTTCTTTTTCTTTTTATGTAATTTCAATTAATGTTTGTAAGTTCTTTTTATTAGCTTGTTTAAAGTCTTGTAATCCCCCTTTTTATGCAATAATAAATTTGTTTCAATTTATGCAATGTCTCTTTTTTATTGTATTTTTTTTTTTGTATTTTCATTCATAGCTTAGTTTTAATTTCTACACTATTCTTTTCATAGTTTTAGTTGTTTTTATTTCGGTGCTTTGGTTTGAAATTGTCCTTTACGTTATTTTCGTTTTAAATTCCCTTCGTTTTATTCTTGAAAATAACATATCGAGTTCATAAATGACTGTGAATTTCGGTATCGGTTTTTGTATCTAGTTTGCCGAGAGGCTCGTACGTACGAATCGATCGCTCGGGAATAAAAAGAATTGAACGTATTGAATGAGGATTCTTCCGATTTTGCGTGATTCATCTCTTAAAGCAAGTATTAGCTATTAGGTTATTAAACGAGAGATCGTTTAATATTCTTTTTAGGTGGACGTATTCCTCAAGAGAGGTGCGTTTATAATTGGGAATCCCCGCGGTAGCATAGTTTAGAATGTTTATAATTTATCTTTTTCATCTCACAGCAAGTTTTATCCAAGTCTTTGTTTTCCTTATTTTTCGCTTTCAGTTTAGGGTTTTATAATTTATCTTTTCATTTTAGCGTTTTCTCTGATAAAATAATGGTCGTTTTCTCGAAGTACAGTACTCGACAGACCCGTGGAAAAATACGACCTTGATATATTTTCATATTCTATGTTATACATGTTAGGTGCGCTTGCTTCAAGGTTCTTCTTGAGCCCCAATTTTTATCTATCAAGGTTCTTCCTGAGCCCCAATTCTAGGAAGAAGAGCTTCTTCTTCCTCTGCCCCTCATTCCATCATCCCGACTGAAATGGTTCAACTTGCGCACTTTAAAACACAACTTCTAGTCATCGAGTTTATTCCAGAGGCTTCGCTCCTTGAAGAACTCACTAGTTTTGTGTTGCTCACCTTGGCTGACATATTTTCGAACTCGATTTTCTTGGAGGAGTTGGTTAGTGATGAGCTCCTCATCTTAGGTGACATCGAATCAATTTTCATATGTTCTGATTCTGTTAGCCCGCTGCAGCCACTAATCCTTGGGGCCGCAAACATTGTGTTTGGTGGCCACTCACCAGTGACATTCGAGTCACCACCCTATATAGACTGTCTTTGGTGATCGCACTTTTAGTTATTTTCACTATCCTATGATTATTGGAGAGTGCGTTAAGTTTTGTTGTCAATTTATTAGTTTTTTCATGCCTAGTCGTGTTAGGAGGATAGTCATGATCCCAAAAGTTTTCACGGCTTATGGAGACAAGCATTTTAAAGGGTTCCTTTGCTTGTTTTTAAAGGGAAAATTTGTGTACTGTTTTAAAATTGGTAGTGTTAGTCGGATTCTCGCTAGTGTTTTCATTGAGTTGAATGGTCTTTGTTTAGTAGATGCACGAAGGTGTTTAGCAGGAGTGTGTATGACATTTGAGGATTTAATGATTCCATTAGTTAACCTTGCTCACTTCCTGCTTTGTTTCTCACCTCGTTCTTTTGTTTCACCCCATTCCCCACTTTACGATGCTCCCCCATTCGTTGCTCTGATTTTTTTGGTTATTTAAATTTATTACATAAAATTATGACTAACAATTTGCTAACATCTTCGGAAATCTATAATTCCATAGTTGATTTTCTCACCGGGGATTATATTTTTTAGAAGTAGATGCATTATGTGCCTATTTCAGGAACGAGACATTGCCCATAGAACCTGGTTATTTAGCAGCCGCATGACAGTGGCGGTGTTGTGTTAGATCAACGCTTGGACATTCTACTAGCAGGTCACTTCACAGTCTCATCGGGGTCGAGCTCTTTCAACTCCGGGAGAACTGATGCAACCTGAGTCACATCACTATGTTATTTTCCCATATTTTTATTTGCATTTATTTCATGTATGTTTCTTTTATTTGTGTGCATGTTTCTTTAAATTTCATGCATGATATTAGCGCACTTATGTCATGTATCTCACTCGCGCACCTTAGTTTGGCTTATCGGCGTGACCAACCAATAAAACCATGAATGAAACGGTCCGTCAAATTATGTAGTATGATCCGTAGGGCAAACTTTGAAAAATATTATTTATGATTAATTTTCAGAAAATTATAATTATTGAAAATAATTATTAATTTCAGAACATTTTATTATCACCATTTAAAACTCCCAAAGAAAACTTCCCTTGTCTTTATTACCGGCCGGCAACTTTGACCCCCCACCCTTACCCATTAAATATTGAAAATTGAATTTAATATTACTCTGATGTCACCATTGGAAACCCCCCACCTCTTTAATATTTTGCAGCAGAACACAAACATAGAGCAAGTGCTAGAAAAAACTACCAAAGGATGCCCCTCGGTGTAACCAATAGAGCAAGTGCTGGAAAATAATTTACCAGATGGATCAGATGCAGATTCCTTGGAGGAGGAGTTTGCCGGATGTGCTAAAATCCCTGTAAAATGAACAGTAGCCGGAAACCAAATGAGCAACCTGGGATGAGGAGTTTGCCGGATGTGCTAAAATTAGAGTTCACTTACCAAAAAAGAAGAGATTCCTGGGAGGAGTTAGCTTCCTCGGTGCAGATTTGGGGCACCCTACCAAAGGAGTTTGCCAGATTTCTTGCTTCGTCGGTGCAATCCTGGGAGGAGTTTGCCAGAATTACTTTAAGAGGTACAAACAACACACCATAGACCTGGGAGGAGGAGTTCACTTATTGAAAAATAAGAGCTCCTGGGAGATGGAGTTTGCCGGAAGGATGAGATTGCCGGGAAGAGGAGCGAGAAGCATCAGAATCCTGATGGAGGAGCTCTTCAGGTGTTGTCGATTGGCGGAGAGGATCGAGAAGCTATTGAGGTTGTTTTATTTGGGGCTGGCCGGGAGGAGGTAGGGTTATGTAGGCGGGAGTTGACAGGAGGAGAGGATATCAGGCGGAAGAGAACGGGGCGCAGGTAGCAGGAAGTGTGTGCGGGATTGCGACGGTACAGGGCCGCGGCAGCAGAGAGGATAAATCAGGCGGAAGAGAAAGGGGCGCAGGCAGCAGGTAGCGTGTGCGGGATTGCGACGGTACAGGGCCGCGACAGCAGAGAAAGGAGAAAGCGCCTTTTTAAAGATGAGAAAGGAGAAAGCAGGCGGAAGAGAAAGCGTCGGGAGGAGTAAAGTAAAAAAGGCAAAGGGTAATGACCAAAAAGGCAAAAAAGACAAAAAGGAGAAAGGCTGTTAAAATGAAAAAAGGAGGGGTATAATTGACTTAAAATGTTACAACATTTCATATTGGCGGGAGAACACAACATTACCATAATGACCCTAAATTTTTTGTGTTGTTGAAATACCAGTGAACTTAAATCGTAATTAATTTTAAAGATGAGGGCATATTCGGCATAAAATGTTACACAAAGGCATATCTCCTCCTTGCTTATAGTATAAAGATATATAGAAATATATATAGAAATAATTACCCAAACCTCCCTTGTAAATTAGCATAATTAGTGAGAGCACCCCTCTTATTTTTCAAATTACAAAAAAATCACCTTAAGTTTTCATTTCATTACAAAAATCTCCCCTGGTCTTTTCATTTCATTGCACCCATGAAGAAAAATACCCACGCCGAGAGGGGTGTTTTTGTGCATGGATGTTATGAAATTAAAACTTCAGGGGAGGTTTTTGTAAAAAATGAAAACTTTAGGGGAAGTTTTGTAATTTCGAAAATAAGAGGGTTGCTGTCAGTAATTTAGCAAAGTTAGAGGGGAGGTCCCGGTAAATGGCCCTATATATATATATATATATATATATATATATATATATATATATATATATATATATATATATAAATATAAGCCCCTGGCTAAAAAAAAATGCAGCCAGGAATTGAGAAACTGAACTGGACTTTTGTCTTCCTTTGGTTTCCCTCCGGCCCCACTCTGTCATGCTTCTAGCCGCCCGACAACCGGTCCTCTTGCTCCTCCGCCGCCCCCCAAGACCTTCGAGCCTTTTCCCGGCGAGACCGAAACTCCTCATGAGATTCGGAAGTCACTTCCAGCCTTCCGACCACTTCACCCGGCCTCCTTTGCATCCATGTCGGGTTACAGTAAATCCGGCGACCACTCCCCGACGTTCCTTGCTCACTGTCGACGTCTCCCTGTATTTCATCATTCAGATTTGTCCAACCTTTGGCAGTCCCTTATCCTCCAGCCGCTGCCCGAAGAGAAATATGCCTGACACCTGCTGGTAACCCCTTTTTCTATCCTAATGCTCAATTCATGTTAGCTTAATATTGTGCTTATATTTTTATGATCTAAAAATCAGAGTTTCCCCAAATTTCATTTCCCCGGTTTGACGTTAATTTGAAATTTTGTGTCTTTTAATTTCTTGGATTACATGCATGTGGAAAATTTATTTCGTAATGCGGAATGCGTGCAAATGTTCGGCTTTTACACGAGTTGAGCTATTCCTTGGTTAATAATCGCAAGATATTATGCGTGAGCGTCTCACTAGCACCACAATATTTTAAAGGTTCTCAATTTTTAATTTAAATTATAAAGCTAGATTTTTGAATACAGTGGGTTGGTTGGTGGTTGGAGATGGAGGCGGAAGGAGAGGGGTGGAAATTGGGTGGAAACTGGAAAGGAAAAGGCTTGCCTGGTCCAAACGTTGCACTCGGTCTCCAGTTTTGGCGGCGATGAACGAAAGGAGTTTTCTCTCAAACTTTCAATACCTTCTAAATGAGTCTTCTATCCCTATATGTAGATTAAGGAGGAGCTATGAACGGTCGTAATTCTCCGATCATGATGACTAGACATGCTCAAAAAAATAAAACAAATGTAAGGATCGTCGATCTAATATTAATTGCTTCGATCATTGGGTATGCCTTGTTTAATGTGATCACTTTACAAGTTATTACAATGGATAAACTTGGAAATCAAAAAATATTTTAGTTGATTTTATCACTTTCCATCCAGAGTTCTAACGGAAGGTCCTTGTAATTATGCAAACTCCCATGGGAGGCCCTGTTAAAGACATTGACAAAATCGACTTTAAGAGTTTTATGAGGAAAAGGGTAGCATTAGTTTTGTAATGGATCGCTAGCTTAAGTTGTATGCTTTCACAAGCATGGTTTCTCTCTTTGTTCCCATTTGAGAATGGGATCCTCATATATGGGATTAGGTAAGCGACTAGGCTTGCCTGGTCTGACCCATTTCCATTCAAATACTTTCCTCCACAAACCAAAACTTCTTTTCATCTCTATATAAATCTCATGAATGATTTAGGCTTCACTAACTTCTCATTATTCCCCAGCTTGCCATCGAAGAGAGCAAAAGCTTCAGCGAGAGGAATATATATATTGTTCTAGCCCCCAATAAAGCAGCGCTGCAGAAAGCTCCGGAACTACCGAAGAAGGAAACATCGACTTCCGAAGTTTCAGTTGGTGTCTGATTTTCAGTAACCTTTATTGGGGCTCTGGTATATTTATATGCACAATGCATTGCCTAGCTCTTTGAATGGTATTTATAGGTTCGGAAATTTTATATCCCTTAGGCATCATGCTTGCCAAATTTCCTTGTATTCTGTAGTATAGTGCGTTATTATTTACCTATTTTTTGTTGGACGGAGATGCTAAATGCCTAAAATAGTGTAAATGCGTTCAAGCCTTCACCAGGATTATACGGAGGCTCTTTGCTGGCTAGTTCTGTAAAAAGAATTGTTGTGTAATAAATTTAAGTGATATTTAGAAATATTTACTTTCTCATACCAAAAATGTAACAAGCAAGTATTATTATTTGTAGGCTTCGTTTGGGAGAACTTATTTTTACCGGTCAAGCGGTCATGAACGCATGAACCGAGACTTAAATAAGTCCCGGTTCATGCGGTCATGACCGCTTGACCGATGAAAATAAATCCCCCCAAACGGAGCCGTAGTCTCTCTTTTGAACTTTTCCTTGCATTCTGTCATACATTGATTCTTCCCTACCAATTTCACATGTTTTTTCTATTTTTTCTAAGGTAAACCCCATAAATCAGTTTCCAGAGTCACCCTCTTTTATTCCTCAAATTTTATTTGGTTAAAATCAATCGTCAATTTTAATGAATGGCTGAAATCTGCCCAGTTAACGGAATATGTCAACGGAAAGAGACTTAAATGTTGACAAATTGATTTGAAAATTTACAAAATAGTGTCATGTGATCATAAATATTTTAAATTGTGTTTCTTAGATCGGTCAGAGTTGGAGCTACAAGTCAGTGCAATAAGTTTGTCCGGAAGATGTGATCACCAAGTCTTTCATAAGATCTAGGGAAATTGGGCAGCAGAAATCCTTGGGAATTCAAAGAAAGAATTATTTTTTGTTCCTTTCTTCTTGTAAGGATCCCAAGAGCCGAAATCAACACTATCGAACTAGTGCATTCACGGCGCCGAGAAGGGAGGAATTGGTGTCTTTGCCCTTGCTGCAGATCTGATCCTCGAGATACTCAATATCTGTAATCCTTTGCATCTCGAATTCTTAAACGATGGAAGAAAGCTGAACACTACTTGGTCTGATTGGGTGCCTGACCCTTTTCAAATTCCTTGGCTCCATTGGGAGCAGAAGTCAAGGAGTATCCTCGGCAGGTGTATCATAATATAGAGCTCATTTGGGCAAGTAGTCACAGAGGAAGGAATCTGCAAAACGGAGTCTCCATGGCCGTGGAATTTTAGCAGGGCGAGAAGAATCTCTACTTTACGGATAGGCGATCGGATGTTCCTGTGCTGGAATAGGGGTGGGAACACATCAGAATTTTTGGATCATGAAATAAGGTCACGGACGATGCTCTCTACAGTTCGGATAAGTTTGAGATCGCCGAGGTCCGTAGGCGCAAAGAGGGCCCCTGAAAGCAGTGTTTTTTCTCCGCCGCAATGATGAGAATACCAAAGGACTTGGTGTCCGTTTGGGGGATTAATTTTCACCGGTCGAGCTGTTATAATCCCATGAACAGGATCTTGATTGAAAATTTATCCCTCCAATCTTAGCCTATGTCATCCCCAAATGGCTTTCTTCTTCTGGTTAGCGACCAGAATACAATGCAACGTGCCCAACCATGTTCTGTTTTTAAAATTATTATTGATTTACTAAGTTTGCCATCACATATTTAATAAAGGTGATAAATGGGACTAAAATCAGATCTGAATTAAAGATAAGTGACTGATTTTAAACCAATAAAAATTAAGAGAATGATTTCATAAATGAGGATGGTTATGGGGACTGATTTAGGGTGTTACCTTTTACGTCTTTTTTTTAACTCTAGCTGGCCCTTTTCTTATGGATAGTTCTCTTTCTTAATAAAATTTATGTGCTGCAGTTTTCTTGTGATAATAGTTTTTGGTAAGGTGTTGATAATCGGATCCGAGAACGAATCGGTGTAATCAAAAGTTCAAGGTTGAACCGGTTGGACCATGATATATATATATATATATATATATATATATATATCTAGCATCTTCGAACGGGCTCCGCCCGTTCTCGATGCGTCGCTGCGGGCTTCGCCCGCAACCAAGCGGGCTTCGCCCGCCCCGCGGCGGGCTTCGCCCGCCACCGCGAAACCCGTCCTTCCGCCGGCCAAATTATAAAAAATCAAATAATATAATTATAATCGAATAACAATTGATTTAATAAAAAAACAAAAAAAATGAAAGTCCGTCCCGCGGCGGGCTTCGCCAGCCACCGCGAAGCCCGCCCTTCCGTCGACCAAATTATAAAAAATCAAATTATATAATTATAATTTAATAATAATTTAATTAATAAAAAATAAAAAATAAATGATATAAAAAATAAAACAGAAAATTTAATTATAATTTAATTAGAATTTTTTTAATAAAAAAAATGAAAAAAAAAATGAAATTCCTGGCCCTTCCGCCTCCGCCTCGCTGCTGCCACTGCCGCCGGCGGCGGAGCCGCCGGCGGCCTGCCCGGCCCCCACCGGCGGGTTCGCCGGCCTCCGGCGAACCCGCCGGGGGTTGTCCGGCGGCGAGCGGGCAGGGCCACCGCCGGCGGTGGCCCTGCCCGCTCGCCGCCGGACAACCCCCGGCGGGTTCGCCGGAGGCCGGCGAACCCGCCGGTGGGGGCCGGGCAGGCCGCCGGCGGCTCCGCCGGCGGCGGCGGGGGTGAGACCGTGAGTGAGCGGGAGGGAAACATGGGTATCGGGTTTTTTTGGCTTTTGAACAGTGTTTTAAAAGTAGATTTGGTTATTGGCAGACCTCCTGCTTTGAATCCAACGGCCCGTATTTGATGGAGCTTGATCGGACGGTCCAGATGAGATTCATGGTGTGATCCAAATATGCATATTGTATTATATAATATATATATATATATATATATATATATATATATATATATATATATATATATATATATATATATATATATATATATATATATATATATATATATATATATATCAATATGATAATACCTAAATATGATAATTATGATAATTTTTATTTTGTAAAATAATATACATTTTGACCTAAAAATATTAATTTTGACGTTAAAAAAGTTGAATTATTGAATGTCATCACCTCGAAAATATCACAGATATATTTAATGACAACCTTCCATGAATAGACCGCTGACATGTCTAATGACAACTTATCATAGTATGTGTAGGAGCTCTACTAAAATTTTTTTGAATTAAAATGGATTTTCATCATTACTTCTAATTTTTTGATAGTGTAATTACTTGAATGGAAATTGTATTTTAATTTCTTTGAAATAGATTATAATATATGTCAAGTCATTAAAATATAAAAATGAGGGCATAATTGATATTTTTGAATGTTTCACCAAAGACAACTTTTCCCTTATAATAGTGAAATATATATATATATATATATATATATATATATATATATATATATATATATATATATATATATATATATATATATAAAATAAAGATCTTTAACTTCTGCTACAGTTCTACACGTCAATCGGTCACGGCGCTGAAATCTTGAATCTGCCCCTCCACCGCTTCGTGCTACTTATATATAAAAGTGTTAAACAATTCAAAATTTCAAAAATAATTTAAAATTACAAATTAATATATATATATCTTTATTATATAATACAATATACATATCTCTATTCACACCATCAAATAGATCTGGACCGTCCGATCTCCAAGAAGTTGCTTCTGGCCATTGGATTCCTAAAGCATGACCTGCAATTAAAATAAAAAACCCTCCAGCTACTGTTCATCCGCGTAAATGGCCCGATACACCATTTCCGCAAAAAAAAGCTCCTCCGCCGCCGGCGAACCCGCCGGTGGGCGCCGGGCAGGCCGCCGGCGGCTCCGGCGACAGAGGGATTCGGCTGGAGGGCAGACAGAACGGGGGGGGGGGGGCATCGGGATTTTGGTTTTTTGATTTTTTTCATTTTTTTAATAAAAAAATATAAAAAATAAAAAATTATTATATAATGATTTATTAAATTATAATTTGATTTAAAAAATAATAATTATTTATTAAATTATATAAAAATTTAAATTTTTCGGAGGCGGGCGAAGCCCGTCGGGGGGCGTGCGAAGCCCGCTAGGGTGTCAAGCGGGCGAAGCCCGCAGCGACGCATCGAGAACGGGCGAAGCCCGCTGGAGGCGACGGGCTTCGCCCATCGGGGGGCAGACGAAGCCCGCAGCGACGCATCGAGAACGGGCGAAGTCCGTTCGAAGATGCTAGTATGTATATATATATATATATATATATATATATATATATATATATATATATATATATATATATATATATATATATATATATATATATATATATATATATATATATATATATATATATATATAGTATAAGTAAAAGAAATTACAAAAAAATCAATTTCAAAATCACAAAAATCGTTGAGCAGAGCTCGACGAAAAAATTAAAAAGTAACAAAAAAAATTACAAATTACAAATATATCTATATATACATATAGTTTAACTGTAAAAAAAATTACAAAAATAATATTTTATAAAAAAAATTAAAAACGTAATATATATATACATATAATATATATATATATATATATATATATATATATATATATATATATATATATATATATATATATATATAGACGAGTGTCCGACAAGGGGCTCCACCCCTATGGCCATGCGCGGCAGTACCCAACCAGCGACGACGAGTTTCGCCCTCCACATCAAGGTGGGTTTTGCCCGCAACATATACATATGAGTACTCAAAAAGACCGTAAAAATATACATAAATATTACAATTTTTACTTTATGAAACAATATACGTTTTGACCAAAAAATATTAATTTTGAGTTTAATAAAGTTAATTGATTTAATGTCATCACCTCGAAAATACTAATGTTATGCCTAATGACAACCGTCCTTGTATAGACCGCTGACATGCCTAATGACAACCTATCATAGTAGGTGTAGGAGATCTACTAAAAAACTTTTTGAATTTAAATGAATTTTCATCATTACTTTCAATTTTTTGATAATATAATTACTTGAATGGACACTGTATTTTAATTTATTTGAAATAAATTATAATATATGTCAAGTCATTAAAATATAAAAATGATGTCATAATTGGTATTTTTGAATGTTTCACCAAAGATAACATTTCCCTTATAATAGTGATATATATATATATATATGAGTGCCCGACACGGCGCTCCGCCCCTATGGCCTTGTACGACAGTACCCGACCGACGACGACGAGTTTCGCCCGCCACATCAAGACGGGTTTCGCCCGCAACATATATATATGAGTACTCAAAATGACCGTAAAAAATATACATAAATATTACAATTTCTATTTTGTAAAACAATATACGTTTTGACCTAAAAATATTAATTTTGACTTTAATAAAGTTGATTGATTTAATGTCATCATCTCGAAAATACCACTGATATGTCTAATGATAACCTTCCTTGAATAGACCGCTGACATGTCTAATGACAACCTATCATAGTAGGTGTAGGAGCTCTACTAATTTTTTTTTTGAATTTAAATGGATTTTCATCATTACTTCTAAATTTTTGATTATGTAATTACTTGAATGGACATTGTATTTTAATTTCTTTGAAATAGATTATAACATATGTCAAGTCATTAAAATATAAAAATGATGGCATAATTTGTATTTTTGAATGTTTCACCAAAGACAACTTTTCCCTTATAATAGTGAAAGATATATATATATATATATATATATATATATATATATATATATATATATATATATATATATATATATATATATAAAACGTAATATATATACATATAATTATATATAAGTTTATATTAGAAAAATAGATTATACGAGCATTTTCGCACGGGCTATGCCCGTGCTCGATGCTCTCAGGCGGCGTTCGGCCGCATCAGGCGGGATTCGCCCGCCTGCGCACGAGTTTCACTTGTGCTTGATGCTTCAGGTGGTCTTCGGCGCCGCACCCGCCTCTCGTGGCCCCCCGAAGCAAAATTATTTTGATTCGAACTCCGGGGGCCGCGAGTGGCGGGTGCGGCGCCGAAGACCACACGAAGCAACAAGCACGGGCGAAGCCCTTACGCAGGCGGCCGAAGCCCGCCTGATGCGGCCGAAGGCCTCCCGAGAGCATCGAGCACGGGCGTAGCCCGTGCGAAGATTGTCGTATATATATATATATATATATATATATATATATATATATATATATATATATATATATATATATATATATATATATATATAAGTGATCAACATGAAAGTTGTTCGTCTCGCCGAGATCTACAACTTTCTTGCAGATCACTTTTCGTTTTGAGACCATCTTGACCCCCAAAATGCCTTGTACGTACGCCCGCACAGTAGCCTTGCCCGCATATTATATCTACTTATATATATATATATATATCTTTATTATATAAGCAAATTTGTAAATATCTCATGATGTAACCTTTAAATCCCAAAATACCCTCCTTAAAACATGTACTTTGGCTTAATTTTGAGGCATTTTGGTCTTTTGGCCGGCTCAATACTTAATTTAGGTTTTAATTCTTCTTTGTTCCCCCTCTCAAAATCGCGATGGCCGTGATCATTTCAATGCTCGATACATTTTCAGCACTCTCTTCCTCTCCCCTCTCCGTTGCCCTACCATCTTCTTCCCGCTCATTGCAAGAGTGGTCTCCATCCTCTTCTCATCAATTTAGCTGACAGGTCTTTGAAATCACCGACAAAGAGGTCTCACTGCTTTGCTTCCCCTTTAACCGCTCTCTATGCACGACGCCGCTTCCCCTGTCGATCATATCTATCTTCCAGCTTCTCTACCTTGCACTAACTTTTCTACTGATTCTCTTCTGCAGGAGGACGGCTACGAGTTCACCTTGCCCTCTGCTAAAATATCTCTATTACGTCAGTTATGCTCTCGCACCCCTTCCCTCTTCCTCTCTCACCGTCATTTCTGTAGGTCAGAAATGCAGGACAAATTTTGCTAATCAGAGGCGGAGCACGGGAGACAGTTAAGCGGTGTTATGGGAGGCTTGAGGGAAGTTTATGGCGGTCTTCGCAGTATGTTCTGTTGTCCGAGTCCAGGAGATATGTTGGGTATTGTATCCACACTAACCCAGATTTGATGAAGTCACCCTTGAACTAAGATGAATTAAGTTGTATTTGATGCTTGGTTTGAGTTATGTGTTTGCAGGATTCTAATGGGAAGTGTAGACCAATGTCAGTCTACAATGGGTCACCAAACACAGGACCATACAATGTAATCCCTCATTGTGTGTTCCAAAGTGTAGACTCATGTGTAGGCTCTCTATTTGGATACACTTCATATTCAAGCTCTAGGACTATGAGAAAAGACTTGATGCTGATTTCCCTTAGAAGAAGAAAATCTGTCAGAAAAATTTTTCCTAAGTAAAGTACTCGAGTACCTTCTCATTTACTCGAGTAAGTTACTGAGTTTATACTCGAGTAGTAAATCACTTACTCGAGTAGTTAAGATGTACTCGAGTCTTCCAAATATGGCTCACGAGTAATTCATCTTGTATACTCGAGTAATTTCCTCTTATCTCTCGAGTTTCCAGATTCTCTCTTCTCAAATTTGTCTAAGTGAAATTGAAAGAAATAGTACCTAATCACCTAGAGGGGGGGGGGGGGAATAGGTGAACTTAATCTTTTTAAAATTACAGGCAGGAACACTGAATAATAAGACCTGTATTTGCAATTCTCTACAACAATTCAGAACAGATAATACAGCAATCACAGAATTAGTCACACACAGAGTACACACAGATTTTTATAATGGTTCCCCAAGGTCTGGGTACATCCACTTTCCCCCTTCGCCTATTTAGTAGTGTACTAGATTTGGCCTAACTTCTCCACTTCTTCTCAGATCCTCAGATCTTACAACTCAGAACCCCAAACAGGTTCCTACAACTCAGAGTGACCCCACTCCTACAACTCAGGCACAAAGCCCTACCACTCAGTCTTCACCAAGACCTACACTCAGGCTAAACAACCCTACCTCAGACTTCAATCAAGGCCTACACTCAGAGAATAGAATCTCCTACACTCAGCCTTTATAAAATAGGCTTACAGCTCAGATCTCTTAGGATCCTATAGAAAATAAAGTTTACAAAGTAAATAACCACAATTCAGAAAGAGAGAGATGAATTGACTCGCTTCTTGATGAGTTCTTGGAAGAACTAGGCAGAGATCAACCACCCTTGGCTTTCTTCAAAGCTTCTTGAATTAGAACACATTAGGGTTGAATCTCCTGTGCAGATGATCTTCAATCAACTGATGTCTTGTGAATCAGATCTCAATCTGAATCTTACTTATCAGCCTGGTTCAACAACTGTTCTTCTTAGAAGGAGCTCTCTCTCTCCAACTTCTTAGATCTTCTCTTGAAAGTCTTCTTTTTTGTTGTGTTGTGATTCAATTGATTGATCATCTATTTTGTCGAAGGAGAAAGGTCTTTAAATAGTCTTCCTCCAAGGTAACCGGCTGATCCGGTTTCTAACAACCTTCTAACAGCTCTTGACAGTTGCAGTTGACCGGTTGAAATGACAGCTGTCAAGTCATCCAGTCACTTCTTGAAATCTCTGTCACTGTCTGAAAGTGTCGAGACAGATAGTCTTTATGTGTCGACACAAATAGACTAAGTGTCGACACAAGCAGACTAAGTGTCGACACTAGCCTTCATGGTGTCGACACAACTCCGTGTGTTGTTGTAACAGCTTCTCGACACTGCTTCTTCAGAATGTGTCGACACTGATTCTGTGTGTCGACACAAGCCTTCTGTTGAATGTGTCGACACTGGTTGAGTGTGTCGAAACAAGTACTTAATCTTCAATACTTAGTTGATTTCTGCTGTGTGTCGACACAACGCCTTTGTGTCGACACATCTTCTTGTGTTGAAACTTGCTGAGTGTCGACACATCTCCTTTGTGTCGACACATGCCTTCATGTGTTGAAAACTTGCTGAGTGTCAACACATCTCCTTTGTGTCGACACATGTACTTTAACGTTGTTGAAGTTTGCTGAGTGTCGACACAGCCTTCTGGTGTCGACACTTTTGCTGTCGACAAGGTTTCTCTGGGTGTCGACACTGCCTCTAAGTGTCGACACTGCTTCTATAGACAATTCTTCACTGTGTGTCGACACAGCCTGTATGTGTCGACACTTTTCTTCTGGTGTCGACTCTGTCTTCCTGGTGTCAACACAATTACTCCAAGTGTCGACACAGCTTCTCTAGGTGTCGACACAAGCCTTCATAAGTGTCGACACTTCACCTCTAGGTGTCGACACATGGACTGAGAAACTTTTATGCTTTTCCTGCAATTACTTAACCTGCACACATAAACTCAAAGCACATCAAATACACCTTGATGTATATCATTGAGTAGGGTGAGGCTTCTTCAAATCTGGTACATATATTCCAATGTACCCAACAATCTCCACCTATTTGGAGAAGTCATAACCCTTAGTCAATGATATACACCATACATAACAAATACTCAATATGATGTATAACAATATTAAATGACAGAGTAAGAACTAAACATGTATAACCAGAACATGTATAAACAATTATCTCAGAACAATAATGTAATAGATTGAACATATAACATTGTTCTTACAACTTCAAACATTTTCATTAATCAAAAGTTTACATAGAGTTAAATGCAAATGATTACAGATTGTAAACTTAAGAAAATTTCTATCATATGGCTGCTCTGGCTCCTTGATAACAATGCCATTTCCAGATTGAATCTTTGCTTGAACATGAGCATCATTGTCATTAGCAGCCTTCTTTCCCTTAAGGTCTTTCTTTTTCTGTTCTTCAACTCTAATCTTCTGTGTCTCAAAATAGTGATAAGGCTTAGGGAAATACTTGCTAGGCTCCTGTGCATTAGGAGGTAGCTTCCCTAATTTAGCCTTTCTTCTATATTGTACTATAGCCTCTTGCCTAACCTCATGTTTCTTCCATTCCTGGTCAGAATACCATTTGCCCCTTTCTATGAAATTATCCTTAGCAGCCTTCCAAGCAGTCAGAATAATATTTCTAGAAGTTGGGCTCCATTGCTCAAAATCTGGCCTTAATTCAGCTTGTTCTCTGAATCTCTTCTTAGATAATTGGGCCTCTTGTTCTTTTAGAACTACCTCTTGCTCTTTTAATATTGCCTCTGGCACAGGCTGTACTACTTTCTCAAAGATAATATTTTGATTACCCTCAGGAGGACTATATATAGACTGTACTCCTGATGTATCATGTCAAAATCTGCAGGAGGATATATCACTTGAGATACTTTAGCTTGGTCTCCTCCAAAATAAGCAGGATTTATTCCAGACTCTGGCACATTATCATCATAACATAAAGGTGGATATCCAAGGGTTGCTCTGATGGAGTTTGAAATCCATTTTGCATGATCAGAGCCTGCTTTGACTAACACCCTCTCCCCCTTTATGACTTCTCTTTCTATATGATCCCTAAGATCATCCTTTTGGAATCTGATTTGAGCATTTAAATAATTCACTCCATCTTTATAGAAAGGTTTTAACCTTTGTAGCTTGTCAGTAATTGCCTTCTGAGAATCTTCAATGACAGTTTTAACTGCAGTAAGGCTCTCTTGTAGTTGTTTATCAAAGGCTTCTTTGGTAGTAGCAGTTACAGCAGTCTGGGCAGTAGCTATATTTTTCATTTTAGTGACTATGGCATTATGAGAAGCAGTTAGATTATCATTCATTCTAAGCTGATTTTCCAGGACATATCCTTGCTTGACTGCCAAGTCATCAATTTGTTTCTTGATATTCTCTTGATGAGTAGCCAGATAAACCACTGCATTCCCTCCTTTATGGAAACAATCAGTCATTTCCTTCTTGTTTTGATTCACTTCAAATCTTATTGATTTTATATCTTGAGCCAGATCAAACTGAAGCGATTTATGTCCTTCATCCACATATTTCTCTAGAGCTTGCCTTTGCTCATCTAGCTTGATTTACAATGCCACCATCAGAGAACTATAATCAGTAGTTGGAGCAGGCTGTGGAGCAATTGTCTGTAGTGCTTTCTTGTAGTTCTGGCTTCTTCTCTTGAACAACTGGAACTTCCTTTTCTTGGCCCTAGCAGCCTCTTCATCCTTCGAAGCAGAAGTACTAGCAATATCTACTCTATCCTTAGGACTAGGATGCAAATCCTTCTCAGTCCTTGGTAGCTCCTCAGCAATTCTTTGCTCTTCAGTCTCTTTTGTAGCAGTCTCCTCCACATGCTCTACATGCTACCCCTCAAAGTCTACCTTCTCCCCCTCAGCAGCAGCTTTCTCTTTCTCAAAATCAGTCTGTAGAAGGTCAGGGAACAGCTCTTCTAGTGTAAACTCATGTTGAGGATGGACTGGTGAATCTCTGATCTCAGAAGCATATAATACCTCTTTATCAGCAACTGATGTGTCCTCCATGACAACATCTTGAGGTTAACTATGTATCTGGGTTTGCTGATCAACATCAAGTGAGGATTCAGTCAAAACTTCATCCTCAAAAGTGAAATCTAATTGATTAACTTCAGTGATTACCTCTAGTATTGTTTGGATAGCCCTTTCACTCTCTAATTGGGTTGGCTCATCCACATGTAGAGGCTCCCCCTGGAGTGGAGCCAGGTGAATAGGGCTAGCTGATGGTAGCTCCCCCTGCCTCTGGGCATCTACTTGTCTTGCTGGTGACTGTCCAACATTGTCATCTCCTCCATCATCAGAACTAAACACCACTTGCTCTTCTGAGCTACTAGAGGATTCTTGAGCCACAATGGCTGTCTTCTTCTTCTTCTTCTGAGGTGTTTCCTTTTCTGGAGTTGGCATTTCCTTTGTCAACACTCTATCCCACCTAGAGAAAATTCTTACATCCATTCTCCTCATGTGGTTTATCTTAGAACCAGCAGCTTGGTTCATCACTTCAGGGATACTGCCAGCTAAATATAAACTCAGAATTCTACCCAGATTGGGTTTCTTCAGGCTCTCTTTTATCTTATCAAACATGACTGCAGACCAATCAGTATCAAGTTTGAAAATTATCCTTGTCATCAAACTGAACATGTGAGCTGAAATTCTATCATGCCCACCAGGCTTGCTCAGTATGACCTTGCCAACTATCTCAGATAAAAACTTGCCCTGCATGTTCATGCCTTTCCTGTTGAAAACTGATCCTATCTTCAGACGTGAATCAAGTCCACACCATGTCAGTGCCTCCCTTGTCTTTGAAGCAGATATATCTTCCCCTTCTTTAGTTCTAGGGAGATGTAGAACTTTTCTTAGATTCTTATGGGAGACCTTCACCTTTGCCCCATGAACTTTGGACTTAATCTTGAGTCCAGATTCATCAAGAGTAGCTGCACTCAAGAATTCAAGGACCTCCTTCTTCCAGATCTTGATTGGTTCTGATACAATATACTCTAACCCAGTCTCAGCAACTAGGGTTACAACACCTTATATTTCTGGTTCCGCGTCAACAAAGGCGTGTCGCACGAGCTCATATCCTTCATTAATGTTCTCTTCTAGCTTGGGCGCCATTAGGGTTTGAAGAAATTTTGAATTTAGAGAAGAGAAATGTCGACAGACAAGTTTGGTCTCGAAACTCTGGTGAGCATGTCGACAAACAATGGGGAAAACCTATTTATACCTTTCTAGAATCGAAGGTGAAAAGGCGCGTCAAAATACTTGAAATGTGTCGACATTGTTGATAAGTGTCGACACTGACTTCTAAGGTCTCGACAACTATGTGTCGACACAAATATATCTCAGTTCGACACCCAGTCGAGACTCTACTAGACTAATTCTGTGTAAATCCTAAGTGTCGACACTACCTTGGATGTGTCGACACCTACACTGCATGTGTCGACACTAATTCTCTGAAGTGTCGACACAGACTTCCTAGATGTGTCGACACCATTTCTCTGAAATGTCGACACCACTTCTATGTGTTGACACAGACAACTCTGTGTGTCGACACTATTTTACTTAGCCATTTTTTGTAAACTATTCTAAGTTTATCATTCCTAATTCAATTTTAAACTTATTGAATTTGGTTTCATCTAAGGGCTTAGTAAACATATCAGTTAACTGATTATCTGTCTTAACATACTCTAGGGAAATATCTTCTTTTTCCACATGTTCTCTTAGAAAATGGTATTTTATTTCTATGTGCTTAGTCCTACTATGAGAGACAGGATTATTTGCAATAGAAATGACACTAGTAGAATCACAAAATAAAAGTGTCCTACTTACTTGAATACCATAATCTTCTAGCTGGTGTTGTATCCATAGTAGTTGTGCACAACAGCTTCCTACAGCAACATACTCTGATTCTGCTGTGGAGATAGCCACACTGGTTTGTTTCTTGCTACTCCATGACACCAACCTCCCACCTAGAAATTGACAGGTTCCTGTTGTACTTTTCCTATCTTCCTTGCAGCCTACAAAATCTGCATCTGAATAACCTGTCAGTTCAAAATCTCCATTCCTAGGGTACTAAAGGCCTAGATAAGGTGTGCCCTTAAGATATCTCAATATCCTTTTGACTGCTGTCAGATGAGATTCTTTGGGGCAAGCTTGGTACCTAGCACAGACACATGTAACATACATGATATCTGGTCTACTAGCAGTCAAATATAGTAGGGAGCCAACTATCCCTCTATACAAAGTCTCATCTATAGGTTTCCCTGCATCATCTTTGCATAGAGACATGCTTGACCCCATAGGAGTTTTCATGGTAGTGGATGATTCCATACCATACTTCTTTATCAACTCTAGGGTGAACTTAGACTAACATATGGATAATCCATCTTCAGTCTGTCTAACTTGGAGCCCCAAGAAGAACTTAAGTTCCCCCATACTGCTCATTTCAAATTATCCTTGTATAAGTTTTGCAAACTTTCTGCAAAGACTATTTTCTATAGACCCAAATATTATGTCATCTACATATATTTGGACTAAGATAATCTTGCCTCTAGATTCCCTAAGGAAAAGAGTCTTGTCTATTTTCCCCCTTGAGAATTTGTTCTCAATGAGGTAACTAGACAGGGTTTCATAGCAAGCCCTAGGGGCTTATTTTAACCCATACAAAGCCTTTCTAAGTCTATATACATAGTCAGGTTTAAGAGAATTTACAAAACCTGATGGCTGCTCTACATAGACTTCTTCTTTTAGATTTCCATTCAGAAAAGCTGACTTAACATCAATTTGATATACCTTAAACCCTTGGTATGTTGCATAGGCAAGGAACATCTTTATTGCCTCCAGTCTTGATACTGGAGCAAAGGTTTGATCAAAATCAATACCTTCTTCCTGCCTATATCCTTTTGCAACCAGTCTAGCTTTATTCTTTATGATGATTCCATGCTCATCCAACTTGTTCCTATAGATCCACTTAGTTCCAATAATGTTGTGGTCCTTGGGTTTAGGAACTAGCTCCCAGACCTTGCATCTCTTGAATTGATTCAGCTCCTCTTGCATGGCCTCAATCCAATATGGGTCTAGGATTGCTTCTTCAAACTTCTTTGGCTCAACTTGGGATAGGAAACTTGAGTAAAGAACTGTACTTAGATTCCTGCTCCTTGTTTGCACTCCTTGTCTGGGATCTCCAATTATTTGATTGGCTGGATGATCCTTTAAATGCCTATTTACTGGAGGCAGCCTGTCTTCAGGTTGTACACCTTCAGCTTCTTCATTCAGCTGCACCTCTTGGTGTTCTTCAGCATCAGGAGTATCTTGTACTCCCCCTGGACAGCAGCCACCATCTTCCACTTGCTGACTTGCAGTAGAACCTTCTGTTAAGGTAGGCTTGTCCATCTTCTCAATTACACCTGTAGATCTGCAAACACTTCTTGGCAATTCATTGTTAATGAGTCTAGCTTCATCAAAAACTACATGAACAGACTCTTCTACAACTTGAGTAATCAAGTTGTAGACCCTATAAGCCTTACTATTATTGCTGTACCCAACAAAGATCCCCTCTTGGGATTTGGCAGCAAACTTGGTTAGATAAGACTTACCATTGTTAAGTATATAACACTTGCAACCAAAGATTCTGAAATAGGATAGATTTAGTTTTCTGCCCTTCACAATCTCATAGGGGGTCTTCTTGTGGCTCTTGGTGATAGTAACCCTATTGATTACATGACATGTAGTATTAACTGCCTCAGCCCAGAAATATTCTGGGAGAGAAGTGTCACTCAATAGAGTTCTACCAGCCTCTATCAAGGTTCTATTTTTCCTTTCAGCAATACCATTTTGCTGAGGTGTTCTTGGTGAGGAAAATTCCTGAAAAATTCCAAACTCTTCACACAGTTTTGTCATACTTTCAGACTGAAATTCAGTACCATGGTCACTTCTGATTTTGACCACTGTACTGTCCAATTCATTCTGAATTTGTTTAACAAAACTATACAAGATACTTGGAGTTTCAGATTTTTGCCTTAGGAAGAACACCCAGGAATACCTTGAGTAGTCATCAACTACCACAAATGTGTAGACCTTCCTACCTAGGTTGTGAACTGGCATAGGACCAAAAAGATCCACATGCAAGAGGTATAGACACCTCACATAATCCTTGTTATCAAGGCTATGAAAAGTGGATTTGGTCTGCTTGCCCTTTTGACAAGCTGAGCATATCCCATCCTTTATACACTTAACCTGAGGACCATTCCTCACTAACTCTTTGCTAAAGAGTTGACCAATTATCTTATAGTTAAGATGAGCCAGCCTCTTATGCCATTTAACACAATGTGAGACTTTCTCATCAGCTACAAGACAAATATGAGAAACATTGTTCTCACACATAAAGTCTAGACAATAGACATTTCTCTTCCTATATCCTGTCAGAATGATCTGTTGATCACATGACCTTTTGATATGACAACCATCCTTAACAAATGAGATGTCATATCCTAAATAACTCAGCTGACTTATGCTAATGAGGTTATGTTTCAAACCTTTTACATAAGCCACTTGAGTAATTATAATTTGGTTACTAGAAATGTTACCAAAGCCTTTGATGATTCTTTTTTCTGAACCACCAAAGGTAACCTTAGGCCCATATTTGATAGATGTATAATCCTTCAGCAACCCCCTAGTTCCAGTCATGTGCCTGGAACATCCACTGTCCAAGTACCATATAGGGGCATGGCCACTTGGACTCACCTACAAAACAGATTACTTAACCTTAGAACCCAAATAATTCTTGGGTCCTTGGTGCAGGTTAGTTTGTCTTTTAACAAAACTACCTGTAGCTCTTCTAGCAGGTACTTTGCTACTCTCCTTGACACTTGAATTGTGCCAACAATCTATGGCAAAGTGGCCTATCTTGCCACAACACCAGCACTCAAACCTGTTGTACCTTTGTTTAGGTACAACCCTGGCTGGATTTTCTACTGCAGACTTCTTGTTTAGTGCTGGGGCTTTGCCCTTATATTTGGACTTTACTGTCCAGGCAGGTTTTGTAAACCCCAATCCAATTTTACCCTTATGAGGTACAAACTCATCTATCAAAGGTAAAACAGATTTTGGTTTAGAATAACTTGCTACAATCTCTCTCTCCTTCTGAAGTCTAGCCTCCAGATTTCTAATTTGATCATTCTTAAATGTAATAGTACCCATCTGAATAACTGTAATGTTCTTCAGCCTGGCTATTTCATTCAGTTTCTGATCAAACAACTTGTCTGAATCAGCAGCAGCCAATTTAAGACTAGCAATCTCCTTTGCTTGAGTTTTGGCCAAGGTTTTGCTTTTCTTTAAGGCCTGCAACAAGTCCCTATATTCATCAATTAATTGATGAATATCACCATGAGATTCAGACCCACCTACATCACTTGATGCAGATGTATCTGATTCTGACTCAGTACAAGAAATTGAACTAGAAGAACAACTTTGTACCTTACTTGGTCCAGGCTGATCCTGGATCTTGTCTCCTTCTGATAGAGCCATCAATCCCTTGCACTGATTGTCCTCATGCTCATAAATTGAGTTCATTAGCTGCAAGAACTCATCTTCTTCCTCTTCAGCAAACAAGCCAATATAGGCTTCAGCTTCTGAATCTGTTTCTGATGATGACTGATCAGTTAGATTTTTATCTTTCTTAGCAACAAAAGACTTTTCCTTTTTGCCCTTAACCTGAGTCTTCTTCTTATCAGTTGACTCCTTCCTCTTTTCAGGACAGTCAGCCACTACATGTCCCTGTCTATTACAACAATAGCACACAATCTTTGAGGATGTAATTTTGCTTGACTTGGACCTTCTTTTATCATTCCTTGATGACTTCCTTTTCTGATAGTAGTCATCTTTAGACTGTGAAGTGGAAGGCTTATACCTCCACTGCTTCTTTTTCAGAAACTTTTGAAACTGCCTTGTAAAGGCAGCAAAATCCTCATCACTTTCACTGTTGTTTGAGTTCTGGTTCTCTGAATTTTCTGAAGCAGTATCAGCAACTGTTTGTGGTGGAGATGGAGACTTGCTTCTATACTTCCTAGTGGCTTCAGTCTTGAAGGCCACAGATCTTTCCTTGTGCTCCACTCTAGTAGTCTTCTCTTCCTCCTTTCTAACCATTAACTGCATCTCATAAGATAACAGTTTCCCAAACAAAGTTGGAGGAGGTATATCAGCTAATTTGGTCATTTCCATAATGGCACAAATCTTGGTATCCCAGTCTTTAGTCAGGGATCTTAAGAACTTGTCATTCAGCTCATAGTTGCTGAATTCTCTTCCATAGGACATCAACTCATTAACAATCCTATATAATTTCTTGTAGCATTCAGTAATGCTATCAGACTTTCCTTGTCTGAAGCTTTCATACTCCTGATTTAACAAGGACTTCCTGTCTTGTCTAACTTCTTCAGACCCTTCCATATAGACTATCAAAGTATCCCACATTTCCTTTGAAGTCTTGCAATGAATCAAATTCTGAAATATTGCATCATCAATTGCACTAACAATAATATTCTGGGCCCTCTTGTCCATAGTGGCCAGAATAATTTCATCTTTAGTCATTTCTGAATAGTCTTTGGGAGTTCTCTGATTTGCATCCAGAATAGATAATTTCATTGCCATATATGACCCTTCTTTGACTGTAATGTATATTCTTGGGTCAGAGGCTTCCATAAAAAGTCTAACCCTCTCTTTCCAAATGCCAAATATCTCTTTTCTACAGATTGGCAATTTCATGGACCCCAGCTCTTTGTGATTCTCACTAGAACCCATTTTCTTGAATCTTGATTATTCTGAATCTGCCTACAGGATCTTACTCAGACTGTTATGTCCCTTTTTTTAGTAATCTCGCTTTGATACCACTTGAAAGAAATAGTACCTAATCACCTAGATGGGGGGGGGGTGAATAGGTGAACTTAATCTTTTTAAAATTACAGGCAGAAACACTGAATAATAAGACCTGTATTTGCAATTCTCTACAACAATTCAGCACAGATAATACAGCAATCACAGAATTAATCACACATAGAGTACACACAGATTTTTATAGTGGTTCCCCAAGGTCTGGGTACATCCACTTTCCCCCTTCGCCTATCTAGTAGTGTACTAGATTCGGGCTAACTTCTCCACTTCTTCTCAGATCCTCAGATCTTACAACTCAGAACCCCAAATAGGTTCCTACAACTCAGAGTGACCCCACTCCTACAACTTAGGCACAAAGCCCTACCACTCAGTCTTCACCAAGACCTACACTCAGGCTAAACAGCCCTACCTCAGCCTTCAATCAAGGGCTACACTCAGAGAATAGAATCTCCTACACTCAGCCTTTATAATATAGGCTTACAGCTCAGATCCCTTAGGATCCTATAGAAAATAAAGTTTACAAAGTAAATAACCAAAATTCAGAAAGAGAGAGATGAATTGACTGACTTCTTGATGAGTTCTTGGAAGAACTAGGCAGAGATCAACCACCCTTGGATTTCTTCAAAGCTTCTTGAATTAGAACACATTAGTGTTGAATCTCCTGTGCAGATGATCTTCAATCAACTGCTGTCTTGTGAATCAGATCTCAATCTGAATCTTACTTATCAGCCTGGTTCAACAGCTGTTCTTCTTAGAAGGAGCTCTCTCTCTCCAACTTCTTAGATCTTCTCTTGAAAGTCTTCTTTTTTGTTGTGTTGTGATTCAATTGATTGATCATCTATTCTGTCGAAGGAGAAAGGTCTTTAAATAGTCTTCCTCTAAGGTAACCGGCTGATCCGGTTTCTAACAACCTTCTAACAGCTCTTGACAGTTGCAGTTGACCGGTTGAAATGGCAGCTGTCAAGTCATCCAGTCACTTCTTGAAATCTCTATCACTGTCTGAAAGTGTCGAGATAGATAGTCTTTATGTGTTGACACAAATAGACCAAATGTCGACACAAGTAGACTAAGTGTCGACACTAGCCTTCATGGTGTCGACACAACTCCGTGTGTTGTTGTAACAGCTTCTCGACACTACTTCTTCAGAATGTGTCGACACTGATTCTGTATGTCGACACAAGCCTTCTGTTGAATGTGTCGACACTGGTTGAGTGTGTCGACACAAATACTTAATCTTCAATACTTAGTTGATTTCTGCTGTGTGTCGACACAACGCCTTTATGTCGACACATCTTCTTGTGTTGAAACTTGCTGAGTGTCGAAACATCTCCTTTGTGTCGACACATGCCTTCATGTGTTGAAAACTTGCTGAGTGTCGACACATCTCCTTTGTGTCGACACATGTACTTTAACTTTGTTGAAGTTTGCTGAGTGTCGACACAGCCTCCTGGTGTCGACACTTTTGCTGTCGATAAGGTTTCTCTGGGTGTCGACTCTGCCTCTAAGTGTCGACACTGCTTCTGTAGACAATTCTTCACTGTGTGTTGACATATCCTGTATGTGTCGACACTTTTCTTCTGGTGTCGACTCTGCCTTCCTGGTGTCGACACAATTACTCCAAGTATCGACACTGCTTCTCTAGGTGTCGACACAAGCCTTCATAAGTGTCGACACTTCACCTCTAGGTGTCGACACTTCACCTCTAGGTGTCGACACACATGGACTTAGAAACTTTTATGCTTTTCCTGCAATTACTTAACCTGCACACATAAATTCAAAGCACATCAAATACACCTTGATGTATATCATTGAGTAGAGTGAGGCTTTTCAAATCTGGTGCATATATTCCAATGTACCCAACAGAAATACTCGAGTAGTATTATATATACTCGAGTAGTTCTATCTTCTATCTCGAGTTAATGGTATTCTGACTCTCATGTAGTTTCTAGTTAGTCGAGTAGTCTAACTCATATACTCGAGTAGTTCATCTACTACTCGAGTAGTCAAATGCTTTTACTCGTGTAATCCAGAATTCTATTCCAGAAAATTTCACTAAGTGATTTACTCGAGTATTTCATGTTATATACTCGAGTAGATCATTCTGTCTCGAGTAGTCCATGTTACATACTCGAGTAGTTCAATTTTTCCTGCTCCAGAATTTTGCTAAGTGTTTGTCTCGAGTAAGTTTCTGATATACTCGAGTAGTTCATTTTTATATACTCGAGTAGTACTTCTTGAACTCGAGTAATATACTCCACCTCTCGTGTAAGTACTTAAGTACTCGAGTAAGTCATTTTTGTTACTCGAGTAACATAGTCCCTCTCATTCTTATTTACTCGAGTAGTTGACTCCATGTATTCAAGTAATGATTTCTTTATCTCCCGAGTACTTTTTCTCATGTACTCGAGTAGTCCCTTCTACCTACTCGAGTAGTGCTGCATATACTCGAGTAGTTCTGCTTGACTCGAGTACTTACTTTGACTATTTTCAGAAATTCCTTAAGTCCAGACCTAATAGTCTTATTCTTAAACTCTGACGTGATTGGTCGACGTGTCTTTCTCTTTATGAATCATTTAATTCTAATATTCTTGTCTCCTATAAAAGGTCTTGTCAAACCGACAAACCCTATGTTTTTCAAGAAGAAAATTATTCTAAGTTTTGCAGCCACCTCTTTCCAAAAAGAATTCTGTCTCTACAAGATCCGGAAACTCGCCGTCGCCGCCATCGCTAAATTCCGACCGGCTAGGGTTTCTTCTTTTCAGAGGATTCAGATTAAGAAGACTCTACAAATCGAGATCTCCGCTCAACAATTCATCTACTCTTTCGATCGTGTAAAGTCGAGAAGTTCCAGATCTGATCTTTCCGAAATTCTTCTTCAATATTCTGATAAAGCCGCTCGCCTAGAAGAAGGATTTTCTGATTTTCTGTTGCAGATCTGAACCAGATATTTACTGTTTTTATTTCTGTACTGCTGTATTTCATTATTGTAGGAGAAGATTTCTCCGAGTGTAGGAGTGTTGAACTCCGAGATTGTAGGAAGTTTGGTCTTCCGAGTGTAGATCCGTTTGTGGATCGAGATTGTAGGAACCTTGTTCCGAGGGTAGGATTGTTTTCCAATCCGAGATAGTGGAGTAGCCGAGTCTAGTATATTGCTAAATCGGTTAGGGAAAGTGGATGTACCCAAGGTTGGGGAACCACTATAAATCTTGCTTCGTCTGTGTTTGCATGTTTGGTAGATAGTTCTGTGCTTTGGTTGAGATTTTTTTTATTCCGCAAAAAGACGCACAACTCACCTATTCACCCCCCTCTAGGTGATTTAGGTTGGCAACTATTATCCTTCAATTGGTATCAGAGGCAGGTTGATCGTTAAAAGGTTAACACCGTGATCAGATCCTTAAATAGTTGTCATTTGAGATCTACCAAATGGACAAGGCTAAAGATTTTGCCAAGCTTCCTTTGTGCAACAAAAATAATTTCCCTATGTGGAAAGAAATAATCAAGTTCTTCATGGAAGCTGTGGATCCAAGGATCTTCATGATAGTTGAAGAAGGTCCTTATATTCCCATGACCGTCTCCACTATAGATCCTACTAAGAAAGTCCCCAAGAAACTTATGGATCTAGACAAGGATGAGATTGCACTTGTCTCATTGGACAAAAAGGCAAAAATATCATAGCAAGTGCAGTCGATGATTCAATGCTGCAAAATCTGATTCACTGACAGTCTGCAAAGGAGATGTGGAAGTCATTAGTTACCTTGATGGAAGGTACCGAGAAAGTGAGGGATGATAGAAGATACCTACTTAATCAGAAGTATGAGGCTTTCCGACAAGGAAACAAAGAAACCATTGCTGACACGTTTGAGAACTTCTTCAAGATAGTGAATGGGCTAAGGGTATACGGCAGATTCTTCACTAATGGAGAGCTGAATGATAAGTTCTTGAGATCCCTGACTAAGGAATGGGATAACAAGGTCTGTGCTATCAGGGAGTTTGGAAAACTGGCCGAGACAGATCCTCAGAATCTCTTCGGGAAGCTGATGTCCTATGAGCTCCAACTCAACACCAGGAAGGCTGAGGAAGAGAAAAATAGGTCTGCATTCAAAGAGAAGTCTGTCACTTTAAAGGCAGACACCTCTAAGAAGTCCAAGGCCGTTCCTCCTACTCCAGCACCAGAAGATAGTGAAGAAGAAACCTCAGAGTCAAGCACCTCAGGCTCTGAACTATCAGAAGCAGAGTTCTCACTACTCTCTCGACAGTTCAAGAAATTCTTGAACAAGAAGAAGCAATGGAAAGGCAAGGATGCCTCTTATAGTAGATCACGATGCGATGGTGATCGGCAAAGAAAAGGCTCAAGCAGCCATGATAGGTATAATGCTAAACAGAACAAACATATTTCGACTGACATTATTTGCTACTGTTGTAATAAGCCAGGACACGTCATCGCTGACTGACCTCACAAGAAGAAAGAGGGTGGTAGAAGAGAGGAAAAGATGTCCTCATACAGCAAGAAGAGGACAGAGAAGAGCTTGATGGCCAAACAGGGCAAGACTCTTAGTGACTCTGACTCATCTGAGTCGAGTGAAGAAGAAGAAGCCTATTTTAGACTCATGGCTCAGACTGATGATGAACAAGAGCCCCAGTTCACTGGGAATGTAAACTCTCACACTCCTCTCTCTGATTCTGAAGTTTATGAACATGATTGTGAGGATAGCTCTTCTGACGATGAGTCAGAACTCATGAACCAATATAAGGAGTTAATCATGGCTTCCGACAAATGTCGCCGAGTCGTGAAAACTCAGGCTAAGGAGATAAAATCTCTCAAAGCTGAAGCGAGCAACTTGAGAGAGAAAGTCGCAAAGACTGACTCCCTCGAAGAAAACTTCAATAATGCTATTGAAGAATATAACAAGGCTCTTGAGCACCTTGACCTCAAAGAGAAAATCATCAAGGAATTGGAAGCCGAACTTGCAGCTGAAAAGAAACTAGTTGAAAGTTTCTCGAAGCCCAAGACAGTTCTTCCATTCGTTGCTGAATTCTCAGCCAAGGCCACAGGTGCTGGATTAGGCCATGAAGAAACTCCTAGTAAATCCTCTAGGAGAAATAAGGCTCAACGTAAGAATAAGGCCTCCAAAAAGGCCTTAGCCAAAGAGAAAGGGAAAGCCCCTCAAGATCAGACCACGTTCAAGAAGGTTATATTTCCTTCAAATGAGTTTGATTTTGACTCATCCTACGGTCACTTTGCTAGGCCTACCTATGTAGAGCCAAAGTCCCGTTATCAAGGATGGACTCGACCCAGAACTTTTACGAAAGTGTCTTTAAGGCACCTTATGAAGAAGTTATTCTTCAGAGCTATGACTCTTTCAATCATGGACATAACTTCAAGAAGGCACCAAAGATAAAGCCTGTTGTAGAAAAGCATGTGGAGGAGAAGAAGCCATGTGATTGCCATCATCATGAGGCATCTTCCTCCAAGAATGCTTCCCCTGCTAGACCACAATTCCAAAAGGTCAAGCAGGAGAACTTAAGACGAAGATACAACAGATTTGACTGTTGGTGTTGTGGCATAATTGGTCACTTTGCCATTGATTGTTGGTTTAATCCTACAAATGCTGCAACCCCACATGTTGGCAATATGAGGAAGACCACTCCTAATGCTAATATTCATAGGGGGAGTGTTCTAACCCGAGACCAAGGACCCAAACGTATTTGGGTTCCTAAGGCTAACTGATTGTGACTGCAGAAATGTCCAAAGGCCAACAAAACGCCAATCTGGTATTTAGACAGTAGATGCTCTCGACATATGATCGTGACAAGAAACCTTATTCAGAACTTTACTCCAGTTATGAACGGACCGAAGGTCATATTTGGAGGTTCAGACCGTGGAATTACTAGAGGCTATGATATGATTACTAATGACAATATATCCTTCACAGATGTGACCTACGTTGAAGGTTTGGAACATAACCTTATAAGTATAAGCCAACTCTGTGATAAATGATACATAGTTGAGTTTCACGCTGACAAGTACTTGATAAAATCTGTTGACAATATGGAAACGATTCTATCCGACACTCGAAGCAGAAACATTTTCTGTTTGAATTTCATTTGTATAGATTCTTCGACACCAGTGTGCCTTTTAGCAAAAGATAGTGCGTCTCTTGGTGACCAATGAAACAAGAGATTAACACATATTAATTCCAAAACTATAAACAAATTATTTTCAATGAACTTAGTTCGTGATGCCCCAAATGTCAAGTACGTCAAAGATAGACCTTGTCATGCATGTGTAAAAGGCAAGCAAACAAGGGCTACCTTTAAAAGCGTTATTGGCAAAGATTCTAATAGATATCTTCATCTACTGCACATTGACTTGTTTGGTCCACTGCAAATTAGAAGTTTGGGAGGTAAGGAGTATACGTTGGTAATTGTTGATGATTACTCGCGCTTTGCGTGGGTGTTATTTCTGAAACACAAGTCAGATACCTTCGACATCTTTACTAATTTTGTCAGGCAAGTCCAGAATGAGTACAACTGCTCCATAGTAAAAATCAGAAGTAACAATGGAACAGAGTTCAAGTCTGGGGCCATGACAGAATTTTGTGAAAGCTTAGGTATCTTTCATGACTTTTCCTCTCTTCTCACTCCTCAACAAAACGGAGTGGCCGAGAGAAGGAATAGAACAATCATAGAGGCCTGCAGGACCATGTTGAGTGATGCTTCACTTCCGGAATATTTCTGGACTGAAGCCGTCAACACTGCATGCCACGTGCAAAATCGAGCCCTCATAAACAAAAACCACGATAAGACACCTTACGAACTTCTGAAAGGCAGGAAACCAACATTCTCATATTTTAGAACTTTTGGCTGTAAATGCTTCGTGCTAAACAATGGCAAGTATCACACTACTAAGTTTAGCGAAAAGAGTTTTGAAGGTATTTTTGTAGGTTATAGTAGCCATAGTAAGACATATAGGATTTTTAATAGAAAAACCCTGATGGTAGAAGAATCGATACATGTTGTATTTGATGAGACGAGTTTGCTGCAAAGCAACTCTTCTAGTGTGCTTATTGAAGATGCAGGTGCAAAGCTGAAAGAAATTAGCTTGGATGAACCGTCCGAAGACAAAGGCGAAAAGTTCATCAAGATCACCACTCCAACCCCTATTGGAGAGGCTGATGATCAAGATGAAGAAGTCATCCAAGATGAAGAAGTCACTCCGGTGATAGAAGATAATCCAATGCAAGGACTCTAGAGCTCAGAAATTTGAAGGATCATCCCATGGACCAGATCATAGGAGATCCCCGAGATGGTGTCAGAACTCGTAGAGGTACAACTAATGAGAATCTATATTTAAGTTTTCTCTCGCAGGTTGAACCAAAGAAGTTTGAGGAAGCAAAATCAGATGCATCGTGGATAATGGCAATGGAAGAAGAACTAAACCAGTTCAAGCGCTGCAAAGTATGGAAGCTTGTTCCAAGACCCAAAGGTAAGAACGTCATTGGGACAAAATGGGTCTACAGGAACAAGATGGACGAGGATGGAACGATAGTAAAGAACAAGGCCAGACTTGTCGCCAAAGGCTATCGTCAAGAAGAAGGAATCGACTTCGACCAGACGTACGCTCCAGTGGCAAGACTATAGGTTATAAGGTTATTCCTAGCATATGCTGCACTTAAAGGCTTCACTGTCTACCAGATGGACGTGAAGTCTGCCTTCCTTAATGGTGACATAAAGGAAGAGGTGTATGTGGAACAACCTCCAGGTTTCGTTGATCCTAACTTTCCTGATTACGTTTATTTACTGCATAAAGCATTATATGGTCTGAAACAAGCTCCTCGAGCTTGGTATGAGACGATGTCTAGCTTTCTACTTGAGAACAAGTTCACAAGGGGAAAGATAGACAATACATTATTTCTTAGGGAAATTAAGGGCAAGATTTTGCTAGTGCAAATCTATGTCGATGAAATTATTTTTGGCTCTACTGATGACAACCTCTGTAAGAAGTTTTCAAAACTTATGCAAGGAAAGTTTGAAATGAGCAGTATGGGCGAGCTGAAGTATTTCTTAGGGCTTCAGGTAAAGCAGTCAGAAGATGGAATTTTCATCTCGCAGACTAAGTTTACCAAAGAGCTGATTAAGAAATTCAGAATGGAGAACGCAAACTCAATGAGGACTCTAATGGGTTCAACAATGTATCTAGACAAGGATGAAAAAGGGAAACCTTTTGATGAAACCAAGTACAGAAGCATTATTGGATCCTTGCTCTACCTTACTGCAAGTAGACCTGACATAATGTTCTCAACATGTGTCTGTGCTAGATTTCAGGTGAACTCTAAGGAATCTCACTACGCTGCTGCGAAGCGGATTTTGAGATACCTTAAAGGTACACCAAATCTTGGCTTATGGTACCCAAGAAGTAATGATAGCGAACTGATAGGTTTTTCAGATGCAGATTTTGCAGGTAGCAAAGGCGACAGGAAAAGCACTTCAGGGACTTGCCAATTCTTTGGAAGAAGGCTTATCTCCTGGAGTAGCAAGTTTAAGCAAGTTACTGTATGGCAATCTCAACGTCCGAGTTGGAGTACATCTCTGCAGGCAGTTGCTGTGCACAGTTACTTTGGATAAAGAATCAGTTCGAAGTGTACAACATGAAGTTTGCAAAGATTCCATTGTTTTGCGACTCCTCCAGCGCAATAGCAATAGCCAACAACCCAGTCTCGCACAGCCGGACAAAGCATATAGAGCTAAGGTATCATTTCATCCGGGAGCATGTGGAGCATGGGGACATAGACCTTCAATATGTCCCTACAGATAGGCAAATTGCAGATATTTTCACGAAGCCGCTGGACGAGACCAAGTTCTCGTTATTCAAAATAGAACTTGGGATGCTCAATAAGGAAGACTGGAAGAGGCTGGACTTTCAAGAAGGCTCAAGGCTCAGAGGTTACTCAAAAGTTGGATTTCAAAAGTTCAAGTATTTGACTCGAGTAAGTAACAACATACTCGAGCAAGTATATGACCTACTCGAGTAGTAGAATGACATACTCGAGTACTTCCATTTGGGCCTACTCGAGTAGTGGAATGTTAAACTCGAGTAGTCGACTTGACCTACTCGAGTAGCAAACTGACATACTCGAGTAGTCAACTTCACTTACTCCGAGTACCTCATTGACCTACTCGAGTTCTTCCATACATCTACTCGAGTACTTCTGTATTCTTACCTGAGTACGCCAAACTTATCTACTCAAGATATTCTCCTCACTCGTGTATAAACCCGAGTCATCTCTTATTCAAATTTTCTTATGCGCCAACCAAAGGCTTATGCCGCCTATTCTATGGTTTTCTTCCCTGCTTTAATTTTCAAATAATTAGACATAAACAATAGGGTTATATAAATAAGAAAATCCGGAAATTTCATCTACACGAAATCTTTTCCGTCTCTCGAGTACCCGACTGCCTCTTCGCCTTCCTCCATCAGTTGCAGAGCCGCGCCCCTTTCGTCTTCCCGTCGACACTCTCTAGGGTTTCGCCATCCCCACGACTTATGAATCATGGCCGGTCATCTAAGATTGGTGTTGGTTCGGAATTAGTCGCCGTAGGGATTGTAGACCTATCCGATGATTTCCATAATCTTCTGGATCTTGCTCGACACCGCCGGCTTACATTGGACGGCTCCAAGAACCATGTCGTATCCTCTTCCCCGAAGTTGCAGAGTTTTCTCCTGGCCTGTCAAGGTCAAGCGGAATGGCACTGCCCTCAAATCCAAAGTCAAAGGCCATTGATCAAACGCCGAAAACGACTGTGGCTCAACTTCTTCGAATGCCAACCGTGGATGAAGAAGATGATCTAGGGCCTGAAGATTCTGACAGAACAAGTGTCCTTCTAGGTCTTGACCCTGAGAAACATTAACATCGAACAGGTCTGATATGAATGCAGAAGGAAAATTATTGGTGGATGTCATTGGTAAGATTCTTCTATCTAAAACCCACTCCATCCGGGCCATACCTCTTTTCTGCTTCGACATCATGCAAGCAATCATCTGCCGAAAGAGCTTCCAGTTTGTAATGATAATCTTGGACAAGATTAAGGAGAGTATAAAGTCCCTAAACTATGCAAGAATAATTTCCCTGCTTCTCCATAAGATCAATCCAGAGGTTTTCAGTTTCTCCAAAGGAAGTATCATTCACCAGAGATGGGATTTAAAGTTGCAAAATCCCTCACAAGCTGCCAAAATTACTGAAGTTGTAGACACAGAGGACAGGACTCCATCTCCTTCTCCATCTCAGGCCCCCAGCTCCTCTAGTGCACCTATTGAGGGGGAGCCTGTCACAACCCGCATTTTCTCCGAATTTAGAAGTATCAGAGTATGAGAAAACACGCATCGTGATGCCACGTCGAGGAGGGGATAACTGTCGACGCTCAAGCAAACTCCAACTAACTAGACTAAGAAAATCTCATAAGTTTAATGTTTAGAAAATTAGGTATATTTTAGGGGCCGTATCCCTCGGCTCGGTGGATCATCTAGTCCACAGTTTAAAACTATATTTATACGCAGCGGAAAATACTTTATTTATTTCTTTGACATCCTTTATTTATTTCTTTGACATCCTAAGAGAGTGCATATGTGACCTACGAGGTCAGCTCATACTATGAAAGACACTAAATTTGTATCATATTATAAGTAGGAAAACATTCTTTTTTACGTTACTAGGAAAGTAGTGTATGAGTTTTATAAAACATGTTGATCATGAGATATACATATAGTAGTCTTTTAGGTTTAAAAATAACTAGCAACCTAGCATAAAATTTCCCAAGAGCAAGTAGACTATCTCCAGAAAAGGTAACAGTAAAAGAAACATATTTAGTATCATAAGGTAAAACTACCAGGGGCGCCAACAAACTGACACGAACCACTGGCAAGCTTGTATGTCTGTAAGATAAAAACAGAAAACTACCTCACAAACACCAAGAAAAGGATCCCTACAACTCAAGGGATCGCCAACAACACCACAGCAAAACTAGCGGCCTACCCGGCTACTAATCTGAACCTGAGGCATTCAGAAATGAAAAGAACACCTCAGCAAGCAAAACAAGAAAAATTTGAATTAAGGCATTAAATTACAATGGAACAAGAGGGTAAGGAAATAAGACAGTAAAAGCAAACACTGTCCAGAGTAAACCAAAAGTACACCAAGTAGCAAGCAACAACACCAGCCCTGTTCAAATCCTGCAGAGGCTACAAGGAAAAAGACAAGTAAAAACTTGCCACAATAAGCTGCATTCTACCAGGGAGAAACACCTAACAATCCTAACTTGTGAGTTAGTGGCAGTAGTAACAGAAATGGTCCTGAGTTGGTGACCAAAAAAAAAGGTCCCCCAAACAAATAGTTCTAACTGAAAATGAAAATAAAATTTCACTGTCGGCAAAAAACCACCACAAACCCAGCCCGTACCTGGGATAAAAGGGTGGCGGCCACAGCAAATGCCCAACCCATACCTGGGACTAAAACGTGGCGGCCACGGCTTGCACACAAAACATCCCGCTCCTTTAGAGCGTCAAAATACCACTACTTGCCATAACCCACGATTCGGCCCTCAAAACAAAGGAAGATTGAAAAGCCGACAAGACATTTCCCTCAGGAGGTAATCACTCGGGAAGAAATGTAGTTGAAAAGAAAAAATTTCTGCCTACAGGAATCGTCGAACGCAGCTCGACGATTTTCGTCGAGCGCGGGAAATATCGTCGAACTCAGGAAAATCGTCGAACGCAGCTCGACGATTTTCATCGAGCGCGGGAAGTATCGTCGAACTCAGGAAAATCGTCGAACGCAGCTCGACGATTTTCGTCGAGCGCGGGAAGTATCGTCAAACTCAGGAAAATTGTCGAACGCAGCTCGACGATTTTCGTCGAACGCGGGACACGGGAAATCGTCGAACTCCATTCGACGATTCGCCTTCCGCCGAAAACTGGCCACGGGAGAATCGTCGAACTCCGTTCGATGATTTTCGACTGGCCCTGAACCTAGGCTCATCGTCGAGCTCTGCTCGACGATAATCGTCTAACCCAGATCGACGATTTCCGTCGATCTGGCTGCATTGAGTGTACAACATTCCTGTATCTCCAACTTCGCCCCCGACCAAACTTCTTAGCCTAACTCAAACCTATTAATGGTAATCTAAGTATAAAACCTCACTGCTATTAAATTCTAGGGTTGAAATACTACCCAAACAGAGGTTTAACAGGGAACACTTTGATAAACAGAAAACAAAACAACAGCAACACGGCCGGAATTTGAGTTTCAGAAACTGAGGAAAAAAAATGAAATAGAGAACAAAAGGGACCATTTCTGGTTCAAGGTCTTCATGATTTTTACAGGAAAACAGAGCAAAGTAATAATCTTAGGAAAACATAAGTGATAACAACTGATGCGTAAGATCACGACAGTGAACCGGTCACACAAGTTGTAACACCCCCTATCCGTCACATAGCATATAGCAGTAGGTCCGGCCGGGGCCCGACGCCGTATGCCACAGACAGACCGGGTGGTTACTTATGGAAACCATCCAACCAATCTCAATGTCCTACACAGAGCATTCTAGCGGAAGCAGTTTAAAAGTTGTAAACAAAGAACCCATCATCAAAGCACGAATGTCCACTAATACAAAATAGGAATGTTATACAAAATACCCAAAACAAGCCTTAAGGCCTTACAAAATGTTTCACTTGAATATTACATGTTTTACAAACCACGGCACGCAGGCCGGTCATACATGAATAAAACAGTAAACACTTCCATTTGGGCCTTCGAGGGCCGGCTTCGCAAAAAGGGCTTTAGCCCGCTATTGACCGCTTGGTCCAGCTGCACCTGCAAGCAACAAACCACCGCACGGTGGCAAAACAAGGCAACGGTCAGCAATGCTGACCAAATTATAACGATCCCGCCCCCAACTCGGGGCGGCGATGCTCCTTCCCTGCATTTCATTAGCATAAGCGAGCAATTTATATCAATAGCCAATACATCACAGACGTTGGCTCTCATGGCCACACGCCCCGTGCTCTCAGGGCACATTCTCAGTGAACCGGTCGATGTCACGTCAATTAAAGCCATTGACATTCCGGACTCACCACCGCCACTTGGACGGCCAAACCTATGAGCAAATTTGTCTTCCTGGCCTGGGTCACGACAATTTAAGCCATTGACCGCCGAAGACCCTACTCTATGCCAACGGTAAGTGCCACGTGCCTTTAGGTCTCTTTAACCGAACGACATAGAACGGGTACGGTTCCATCTAACCCGTGCTCACATCGCAACGACAATTTAAGCCATTTGCGCGGGTCAAACTTCCACCGAGTCCCATTTCCATCACAAGTCACATAACCCGGTTATGTTCAAGTTGGCTCTCAAGCCACCAAGTTGGCAAGATCTCGTATCCCCCAGTTTTCCGAGTGCACCTTTGGGTTAGTCCCCAAGGCTCCCTGCTGCAATCTACCGCGTAGAAAACCGAAAAATAACCAATAGCACGGAGTCTCTTCGGCATTATGCAATGCAACATCACCGATCCAGACCAACATGTCCGGGTAGGCTTCACACATCATGCCTATGTCCGTTCTCGCTTACGGACTCTACACAACGGGGACTTCACGTATCTACCCGAAGGAACGCCTCCAACTCTCCGCAAACTCGGAGAGCGGGCTTCCTATGCTAAGAAAGAGAGCTACTCATGCCAAGATGAGGATCGTTACCCTTGCATCCTCTTTGACGCCATGGAAAAGTAATCGGATGAAAACGAAGCGTTGCCTCCGTGGATTTGGAGCTCCGAAGCGGTTTGCTCCAATGGCTCCGACTCCTCCAATGGCTCCTTCTTCCTCCCTTGGGATCTAGCTCCTTCTTCCTCCCTTGGCTCTCCTCTCTCTCTAAGAAAGAGAACACTTAAGAAAAAGTAAGGGTTTTGAAAGCCTTAAACCCGGGGGTTTTGAAAGCCCAAACCCGGAACAACCCCCAGCCGTATATCCCTTCAGGAACAACCCCCAGCCGTCTCAAAATAAGGAAACGAACGGCTAAGGAAACGGGGCTGAACGGCTTCGGGGCTGAAATGCCCAATCTGGACCGAACACGGCCTGGCACACGCCCGTGTCCAGGGCCGTGTGCCTCATTCTCCGTCAAACTCGAATCACCTGGAACCTCACACGGGTATCGAACACGCCCGTGTTCGAGCTGACATGCCCGTGTTCCACCTGACATGGCCGTGTGGCCGGCCGTGTACCCCATGATTTTTCCCCAAAATCAACCCGAGCACTGCACGGGTTCTAGGACACGCCCGTGTCCTTACCCGTGTCACCTTGACACGCCTGGACCCCAGGCCGTGTACACGGTCTCGACATTTCGTCGAGCGAAAATCGTCGATCTGATGACACGGCCTTGGACACGCCCGTATCCTAGGCCGTGTGCCTTGTCTCGACGAATCGTCGAGTGAATCTCGTCGACTCCCCGAGACGATCGTCGACACGGGTCGACACGCCCTGCGACACGCCCGTGTCGCAGGCCGTGTGCCATGTCTCCACGAATCATCGAGAGAATCTCGATGACTCCGCGGCTAAGTGTCGACACGGGTCGACACGCCCTGCGACACGCCCGTGTCGTCGGCCGTGTGCCCAGTCTCAACGAATCGTCGAGAGAATCTCGACGACTTCGCGGCTAAGTGTCGACACGGGTCGACACGCCCTGCGACACGCCCGTGTCCCAGGCCGTGTGCCTGCTGCCAGAACCCAAACTGGCCCAAAACGTCCCCCTTTTTCTCCCTTGAGTTTCGGGGCGTTACAACTCTCCCCCTCTTAAAAGAATTTCGCCCACGAAATTACATAAAGGAAAGACATGTACAAAACCAAAATTTGTACCTGAGCGGAACAACTCCGGATACTCGTCAAGCATAGTCTGCTCTCGCTCCCAAGAGAGCTCCTCACGACCGCAATTGTCCCACCGGACCTTGACCATCCTGATCTCTTTATTGCGTAGCCGCTTGACCTCCGAGTCCTCAATCCGCACGGGCTTGACCTTTGTCGTTAGCCCACTATCCACCGGCACTTGATTGACCGCGATCACTTGCGTAGGCTCTTGTCCCGCCTTCCGGAGTACCGAAATATGGAATACATCATGTAAACCACTAAGCTCCACTGAAAGCTTCAACCTATAGGCCGCTTCACCAACTCGCTCCAGAACCTCAAATGGTCCAAGGTATCTTGGGCTTAGCTTTTTCAATCGCCGCACCCGCGAGACACCCTTGAACGGCTTGATCTTTAAGTATACATAATCGCCCACAGCGAACTCCACGTTCCTGTGCTTGGCATTATAGTACTTTGCTTGCCGGTCCTGAGCGATAAGCAACCTCTCCCGAATGGTTCTCACCAAAGAAGTAGCACCCTCCACTTCCGATCGCTTATACAACTTTGACTCACCCGTTTCTAACTAAGACAACGGCGTGCGACATCTTCTACCATATAGGGCCTCGAAAGGCGCCATCTGAATACTCGCTTGGTAGCTGTTGTTGTATGCGAACTCCACCAAATAAAGGTGGTCTTCCCATTGCTTTCCAAAATCCAAGACACACATGCGGAGCATGTCTTCCATGGTTCTATTGACCCTCTCGGTCTGCCCATCCGTTTGCGGGTGGAAGGCTGTGCTGAATTTCAACTTTGTTCCCAACATTTGTTGCACAAGCCTCCAATCATTGGACGTGAACCGCCCATCTCGGTCACTCACGATGCTGCGGGGCACACCATGAAGCCGTACTATGTTATCCACATATAGCTTTGCCAACTTCTCCACCGGATCATCCTTCCTATGCGGAATAAAATGCGACACCTTTGTTAAACGATCAACAACCACCCAAATGACGTCGTTCCCCTTTTGCGACCTTGGCAAACCGTGCACAAAGTCCATAGAGATGTCGTCAAATTTCCACTCCGGAATAGGTAAGGACTTAAGAAATCCTCCCGGCTTTTGGCACTCCGCCTTTACCAAGGCGCAGGTTTGGCACTTCGCTACGTATAGCGCCACATCCTTTTTCAAACCCGGCCACCAAAACAGTTTCTTCACATCATGGTACATCTTCGTGCTCCCCGGGTGAATCGAGTACTTGGTATGGTGTGCCTCGTACAACAACTCCACCCGCAAATTGCCCACACTTGGGACGCACAAACGACCGTCTCTCCAAAGCAACCCGTCCTCCACGACGAATTGGGAATTTGACCCATCCAGAGCCTCTACCATGAACTGCTTCATATGAGCATCCATGTCCAAAGCCTGCCGAATACGATCAGCCAGGTCATATTGGACTTCAGTCCAATTCAGAACTGCTTCAGCACTTGATTGTCTATCAATACAAATAATCTCCAACGCCTCCAACTCCCGCACCAACCGCTCATCATGCACCGATAGCCAATTGGCTTGAGCTGGGGCTCGGCGACTCAGCGCATCCGCAACCGCATTCCCTTTGCCAGGCACGTAGTGGATCTTGAAGGTATAGTCCCCCAGGAACTCCATCCACCTACGCTGCCGCATATTCAGATCTTTCTGATCAATAAGATACTTCAGGCTCTTGTGATCGGTGTAGATATCAATCTTCACACCGTACAAGTAGTGTCTCCACAGCTTCAAGGCAAAAATCACGGCCGCTAACTCCAAGTCATGGACCAGATAGTTCCTCTCATGCACTTTTAGCTGTCTCGAGCCATAGGCTATTACACTACCGTGTTGCAGTAGCACGCAACCCAAACCGCTGCCCGAAGCATCGCTATAAATCTCATAGCCTTCGGTCCCACATGGCGAACTCAGCACAGGCGCCGTGGTCAACCGACACTTCAACTCCTCAAAAGCTTGCGCACACCCCGGCGTCCAAACGAACTTATGATCCTTCCTCGTCAAAGTAGTGAGAGGTAACGCTATCCGCGAGAAGTTCTCTACGAAGCGCCTATAATAGCCGGCAAGCCCCAGAAAACTCCGGACTTCTGCTACAGTAGCAAGCTCAGGCCACTCCCGTATCGCAACAATCTTCGCCGGATCCACAGCAATACCCTCTCCACTCACTATATGCCCGAGGAACGCCACTGAGGATAGCCAAAAATCGCACTTCGAGAACTTGGCATACAACTGATTTCTCCTTAGCGTCTCCAACACCAAATGAAGATGCTTGAAGTGATCTTCCTCACTTTGCGAGTACACCAAAATATCGTCGATGAAGACGATCACGAAATGGTCCAAGTACTCCCTGAAAGTCCTGTTCATCAAATCCATGAACACTGACGACGCATTAGTCAGCCCAAACGGCATGACCGTAAACTCATAATGCCCGTATCTCGTACTAAATGCTGTCTTCGGGATATCACTCTCCCTTATACGCAGCTGATAGTACCCAGCCTTGAGATCCAACTTCGAGTACACCGTCGACCCGACTAACTGATCAAAGAGATCATCAATCCGGGGGATCGGGTACTTGTTCTTCTCCGTCAGCTTGTTGAGCTCCCGATAATCAATACATAGCCTCAAGCTTCCGTCCTTCTTCTTAACAAAGAGGACCGGTGCGCTCCAAGGCGAAGAACTCGGGCGCACATACCCTTGCTCCAACAACTCTTGCAGTTGAACTTTCAGCTCCGCCATTTCCTTAGGCGCTAGCCGATACGGAGATCGTGACACAGGCTTTGCACCTGGCACTAGCTCGATCGTAAAATCTATCTCCCGCTGAGGCGGGGCTCCATAAAGATCTGCGGGGAACACATCAGGGTATTCCGATACCACTGAAATACAATCCAACGCGGGCTTCGGCTTTGCAACCTCCACTAGTGTAAAGAACAGTTCTGCTCCAGCACGAACCGCCTTCACCACCTGAAGAGCAGACATCAACGTCTTGCTCGACCCCTTTAAGCCCGTAAACGTCATCTCACGACTCGCTCCCAGCTTAACTTCCTTGCTACCGCAATCTATATGGGCCTGCTGCTCCGAGAGCCAGTCCATGCCAAATATGACGTCGAACTCCACTAACGGAAGTAAAGACGCCCGCAGGTCGAACTCCTGCTCCCCAATACGAACCTTAACATCGCAGATCCTATCCGCTCGCATCGAACACCCGTTGGGCAACAACACATCCAACGTATCCTTCGCCATCGAAGAAGGGACTCCGATGCGTGATATAAATCCTTCGGACAAGAAGGAGTGTGAAGCTCCCGTATCGAAGAGTGCTCGTGCCGGATTTTCACAAATCAATACAAATCCTAAACAAGCAGTGGTAATGTAACACGTGCATAACAAGTATTTAAAGAAATTGACTTGCTATAAATTAAACCGTACCTGTCACCACATCAGCTTGTTTAATGGCCTCCTGTTGGCCAAGATTGTAGACCCTTGGTTGGGCCGGAACATAATGGGATGCGGTCGACTCCACCGCCTTTCCCTTTTCTTCATAAGTAGCTCCCGGCTTTCTCTCGGACTTAGGACGTCCGCTCCAACAATCACGGGCGAAATGCCCCGTCTTTCCACATGTAAAACATGCGCCCGGGGTCCGACCCGTAGTCGCCCCAGAAGCACCAGAAGGAGCTGGACCCGAAGTCCTATGCTTCTTGAAAGCCCTCCGATAGCCGGACTTTGAAGTAGTCGGCACTTTAAACTCAGATTTTCTATCACCCAAGCCTTTCTTTGCTTGTACGTTCTTCATGTCCTTCTCTAAGGACCGGGCAGTGTTGACCAAGGTTAAGAAACCCTGCGTCATCGGCCCCGAGAGTAGTAGTCTCAACTCATCTCTCAAGCCTTCGTAGAAGCGATTGGTCTTGCGTTCCTCATCCATGATGGTGGAGCTAGCATAACGACTCAGACGAGTAAACTCGTGGAGATATTCATCCACGCTCCTCTCACCCTGTACCAACTTCAGGAACTCATTCTTCAACGCTATCTTCTGCGTCGAAGGGAGGTATCTAGCCAAGAACAATCCCGAGAACTCTTCCATCGGAACGTCTACAAGTTGTCAACCTCTCAAATGATGCAGCTCCAATCCTTCCCACCACATCCTCGCTTCACCGTCCAAAAGGAACGTAGCGATGGTGGTCATTTGCCACTCCTCCGTCTCCGTTGCTGTCATGACTCTCTTCACCCTGGAGAGCCAGTCTTCAGCCTGAGATGGGGTTCCCAACCCCGAGAATAACGGAGGGTTAAAGCTCATTACATGCTTTAGCTGCCTCTCAGTTGCCCTCCTTGGCACCACCGGTTCTACAACCACTTGCTCCACTCTCCTCGGCTCAGCCTCTTGTAGAGGTTCTTGCTCCAACCCAGGAGCGGGCTGCTGCGGTTGCCTTGCAGGCTGCGCATTTATCACGGCCAACACCGCTTCAGCCACCAACCGTATGTTCTCAGCCGATAGAGGTGTTGTAGGAGCGACATCCGGTGCACTACTAGCCTCAGAAACTCGGCGTTCTGACGGCCCAACACCACTTCTGGTCACCTATAGTGGTACAAAACACCGTTAAGCGACCAAATAAATTGCAAACAGCAATTATAGGAACACACAGGTTCCTCAAACACGAGTATTTTCATTCCTAAGTGGACATTCATGGGTTCTTTTACTGTTATAACGATGACGCACACAACATGCTCACCACCCCTTAAAAAGAATTTGCCCATGAATTCACTTTAAGCTTGACCAAAACCAGTAGTCTGATACCAAATTGTAACACCCCCTATCCGTCACATAGCATATAGCAGTAGGTCCGGCCGGGGCCCGACGCCGTATGCCACAGACAGACCGGGTGGTTACTTATGGAAACCATCCAACCAATCTCAACGTCCTACACAGAGCATTCTAGCGGAAGCAGTTTAAAAGTTGTAAACAAAGAACCCAGCATCCAAGCACGAATGTCCACTAATACAAAATAGGAATGTTATACAAAATACCCAAAACAAGCCTTAAGGCCTTACAAAATGTTTCACTTGAATATTACATGTTTTACAAACCACGGCACGCAGGCCGGTCATACATGAATAAAACAGTAAACACTTCCATTTGGGCCTTCGAGGGCCGGCTTCGCAAAAAGGGCTTTAGCCCGCTATTGACCGCTTGGTCCAACTGCACCTACAAACAACAAACCACCGCACAGTGGTAAAACAAGGCAACAGTCAGCAATGCTGACCAAATTATAACGATCCCGCCCCCAACTTGGGGCGGTGATGCTCCTTCCCTGCATTTCATTAGCATAAGCGAGCAATTTATATCAATAGCCAATACATCACAGACGTTGGCTCTCACAGCCACACGCCCCGTGCTCTTAGGGCACATTCTCGATGAACCGGTCGATGTCACGTTAATTAAAGCCATTGACATTCCGGACTCACCACCGCCACTTGGATGGCCAAACCTATGAGCAAATTTGTCTTCCTGGCCTGGGTCACGACAATTTAAGCCATTGACCGCCGAAGACCCTACTCTATGCCAACAGTAAGTGCCACGTGCCTTTAGGTCTCTTTAACCGAACGACATAGAATGGGTACGGTTCCATCTAACCCGTGCTCACATCGCAACGACAATTTAAGCCATTTGTGCTGGTCAAACTTCCACCGAGTCCCATTTCCATCACAAGTCACATAACCCGGTTATGTTCAAGTTGGCTCTCAAGCCACCAAGTTGGCAAGATCTCGTATCCGCCCAGTTTTTCGGGTGCACCTTTTGGTTAGTCCCCAAGGCTCCCTGCTGCAATCTACCGCGTAGAAAACCCAAAAAACAACCAATAGCACGGAGTCTTCTCCGGCATTATGCAATGCAACATCACCGATCCAGACCAACATGTCCGGGTAGGCTTCACACATCATGCCTATGTCCGTTCTCGCTTACGTACTCTACACAACGGGGACTTCACGTATCTACCCGAAGGAACGCCTCCAACTCTCCGCAAACTCGCGAGAGCGGGCTTCCTATGCTAAGAAAGAGAGCTACTCATGCTAAAGATGAGGATCGTTACCCTTGCGTTCCTCTTTGGCGTCATGGAAAAGTAATCGGATGAAAACCACCGCACTAGCGTTGCCTCCGTGGATCCGAAGTCGGCTTGCGATTCGGAGCTCCGAAGCTCCTCCAATGGCGGGATCTAGCTCCTTCTTCCTCCCTTGGCTCTCCTCTCTCTCTAAGGCTTTAGAAAGAGAACACTTAAGAAAAAGTAAGGGTTTTGAAAGCCCAAACCCGGGTATATCCCTTCAGGAACAACCCCCAGCCGTTGGATCTCAAAATAAGGAAACGAACGGCTTTGATTCGGGGCTGAAATGTCCAATCTGGACCGAACACGGCCTGGCACACGCCCGTGTCCAGGGCCGTGTGCCTCATTCGCCGTCAAAATCGAATCACCTGGAACCTCACACGGGTATCGAACACGCCCGTGTTCGAGCTGACATGCCCATGTTCCACCTGACACGGCCGTGTGGCCGGCCGTGTACCCCATGATTTTTCCCCAAAATCAACCCGAGCACTGCACGGGTTCTAGGACACGCCCGTGTCCTTACCCGTGTCACCTTGACATGCCTGGACCCCAGGCCGTGTACACGGTCTCGACATTTCGTCGAGCGAAAATCGTCGATCTGATGACACGGCCTTGGACACGCCCGTGTCCTAGGCCGTGTGCCTTGTCTCGACGAATCGTCGAGTGAATCTCGTCGACTCCCCGGGACGATCGTCGACACGGGTCGACACGGCCAGCGACACGCCCGTGTCGCAGGCCGTGTGCCATGTCTCCACGAATCGTCGAGAGAATCTCGACGACTCCGCGGCTAAGTGTCGACACGGGTCGACACGCCCTGCGACACGCCCGTGTCGTCGGCCGTGTGCCCAGTCTCAACGAATCGCCGAGAGAATCTCGACGACTTCGCAGCTAAGTGTCGACACGGGTCGACACGCCCTGCGACACGCCCGTGTCCCAGGCCGTGTGCCTGCTGCCAGAACCCAAACTGGCCCAAAACATCCCCCTTTTTCTCCCTTGAGTTTCGGGGCGTTACACAAGTAATATAAAATGGGTGCTTTCCCAAGTATCGATCTCACAAGGAACACAGTAAGATGGAGTTAATTTCGAGGAGGACTTGAGATTGAAGTCCTTAGGGTCGGCGGTAATAATGGGGGCTTTGATATTGCGGACAAAGAAAATAAAACACTATCAACTACTCCTATGCAACTCCGCTATGCGATGCTTCGCCAGGCAGGATGGAAGACTAGTCGGGCCGCTATGCACCGAATCACTAGGTGGATGGGCGAGTAGGCTTACGGATGAGGTGGTTAGAATGGCGGAATGAGGGTCGTGAGCACCTCTTCGCTATGCACGCCACTAGCAATTGCTAGTGTGGCAAGGGCGGATGGATGGTGGATGGACAAATAGGCGCACCTCAAGTAAATATAACGAAAATATACAATCACATAGACATGATTACAGATAAACGTATATTACACTAAGCATAGCTTCATCAAATACAAAGAGTTCAACTAAACTATCAACAACAAGAGAAGAAAAGTGTGCGAAATTGACCGGATCCGAAGCCTTGCTGAGGATTCACGGTTGGAATCGTCGGGTTGTCAATCCGCATCCAAGCTCGGTCCGCAACTGCGTCCGGGGTAGAGAAGGGATATCACCACCTTCCAATGGCCCGTCTTCTTCGTGTCACAATCTGGTGGAGGATGGCACAACTTCCCCTTGCTTGATGGAGAAAGCTAGGTCAAGCCCTTCTTGAAGCTCAAGGATGAAGGAGGAGGCCGAGAGGAAGCTCCGGCTTGGATTTGGCGGTGAAAGCTTGCCCGAAGCACCTCCCTAGTGTGGAGATTGAAGGAGGACGGCGAAATCCCTCCTCGGAGACGAAAACAGCGGAGAAAAAATGAGCGATCCGGAATTAGGGCGGAACCTGCGAATTTATAGATTGCAGAAATTATAATGCACACGACCAGTGGCGTACGACCAGTGGTAGTGCGCACTATGTACAGTGGTAGTGCGTTTTCCCCAGGCAGATTTTGGAAAAATATGGAATCAATGCACACGATCAGTGGCGCACGACCAGTGGTCGTGCGCACTGTGTCTAGTGATAGTGCGCATACCCCAGGCAGATTCTGGAAATCAGGGAACATTGCGCACGAGCAGTGGCACACGACCAGTGGTCGTGCGCACTATATTCGATGAGCGTGCACAGTATTTCTGCTTCCAAACATCCCAGGAACATGCACACAACCCCTAAACCCAGCACTGATATGTGCAGACATTCCAGGCAATAACAAAAAGGAAGTACAAACATTAAAAGTACAAAAATACACAACCACGGGCCTAAGTGTGCACTTCCTATATAAATAAAGATAAGATGAAATATATACGATAACGAACTAAAAGTGAAGTGCAAGCGAAGGAAAACAAGCCTAGATGAGTCCGGAAATAGGTATAAAATGTGGACTCATCACACCCCCAGACTTAACTGTTTGCGCGTCCCGAGCAAACAAAATCTAAGCAGATAAGGAAAAATACTAGTTAACAGAGAAATTGCGATACGAAGTACCATGCGAAGTCGCGTGCTCGCGCGCGTAAAAATATAATAGAAGAAATTTCTAAGTATACAAAATAGTTTATACTTTTCACAATGCGTATCAACATTTTATTATTACTCAAAAATAGAATCACGGTGAATCATCCGATCATGCGTAGGGAGAAAGTAGACTAATCGCTAGGCGAGCATTGCCAAATATCGGGGCTCGGGATAACCTCCAAAGGAATCCACCAATGTCGGTGACCATATTCTTGCCCTTTCGCATTCTCTCCACGGCACTGGTTTGGTGCACACACGAATCAGTAGGACTTGAGGTGAAGAGATGGGGCTTGGGTTTCAGTGAGGTAAACAATGATAAACAGGAAGGCTATGCACCTAACCCAAATGAGCTATCATAAAAAGAATCCCTCTACTAAGCAAAATACACGTGAGTACACCACACCTCCAGACTTAATTTTTCAAATATGGGTGTGTGTACTGCCTAGTCCAAATACATTATCATTTCCAAAATGATTTTCAATTATAACTTTTTCTTTTCACTTTTTTTTCTTTACAAATATTTTTTTTCTTTATTCAAATCATCTTTTTATTTTTGCAATTTCAGCAAATATAACATTGGAGCACATCCACATAATCACAAGTAAAATCACCACATCACGCCACAACATTAAAATGTAAACACTAAAGCTCAACTTGGGTGTGCGACTAGGATTGGCTATGAGGCTTTGGTGAAATCATGGTGGAGCTGAATCAATAGGAGGGTTAGGCACAATGGGGCTAGCGAGGATAAGAAGTCAGGAACGGTACAATGCTCAACCGGGCCAAAACGATGGCCTACATCACGCTCATGCATGACTAACCTATACCCATGCTTCAAGAATAGCTTGGGTCAAGTTCTTAGCCAACGAGAAAGACTATCCATCCTCCCGACTCGAGCAATACGAACCTAACGGCCATCTACACACATCCCTAAGCTACCGTCGGATTCACACCTGATTCACCAACTTTTGAGTAGAATAAAAAGTATTTACGCAATTAGAAAAATATAAAACTAAAAGCATACAGAAAAAAAATCTACTCCAATTTCTACACGAGACGAGAGCAGTTGACTAGGAGCACAGCAAGGTCAACATTTTACTCCATCTCACAATCCTATGTCATCACCATAATTTTCCCAAATCTAACGAAGAGATGAGTTTAACTCGCAGCACGCAAAAAGCTAAGCACGCTCTCATGTGGGTGCAGTGGTGTGTGATGCAATGAACTAAGCAAAATAAAACAATAAAGGCTTCTAGTATGCACAAGAAATGTGTGCGTGCAATAGGTAACAAATCTCTCCCCCAGACTTAAACTAAACTACACAGCAGATGATATAGAAATTAAAATCATAAGGAGCTAAGGGAAGAGGTTACTCAATGCTCAGCCAATGAGCATACCAGAAGACGCATGGAAACCTGAAGCAGGCCCGACATACGAAGAATCACAACCCCGCCAATGCGATGTTGTCAAGAATACCTGCAGGGGTGAGCTCCGCAAAAACAAAACAAAAATATACAAACTACAAAGAAATACTAAAAATAAATAGACATGAAAAAGAAAATGCAGAAAATGAAAGATAAGTACTGGGGTTATTGTCATCCCAGCACGACTTATTCAGCTACGAAAAGGTTCTAGCTAATGGGCCTATGAAAAGAAAAATGCACAGGTAACTGTCCCAATATCTGTTTCGGTAATGGGTACCGATACTGCGATAGAACAGTTACCCCTCTACCTAAATAGTAATACCTGCCCAACACAGGTAGAGGAAATAGGAAGTAAGAAGAGAAGGAGCACTGGTCCTCACTCTTCTCACCACAAAATGAATCCTTGCCTAGCAAGGTATCGTCTACAGGGAGTTTGCAGGAGGAGAAAGCAATGAATGGAGCTTCCTCAACAGAGGAGGAATCAACCTCCTCGCAAAAGAGGATGCTGTCATCCATGACTCGAGCTGAAAGCTCCAAGTCCTCCTGAAGCACCTGCGAAGACTCAACCCGCACAGGCTCAGATACAGAAATGGGATCAAGAAATAAATGAGATGAATAACTAAAAGAATCAGAAATAGGGGGAGTGGTCCCGGTCTCACTCCCAGCAGGATCCCGACATAGATCATCGATGGCGTCATATGAGTCATGGCGAGGGGAATCCGCGAGCTCGAGGTCCTCGGTGGTGGTTTGGACCTCCTCATCCATCAAGGAAGTGGAAACTTCCTCAACAAAGAGGATATCCTCATCAACACACCTCGGTGCATCCACATGCTCCAAGACGTAATACTGTCCATTAATGAAAATAATATCCTCGTCGAACATGGGCACATCCTCAGGCTCAGAATCATAATCCGGCCGAACATCATCAACCGACTCACTAAAAATAGGGATAGATAATTCTTGCAAAGAAGGCGGAGGAACAACAGCATCAGAGAAAATATGTGCAGGTTCCTCCGGGGGTGAATCAATAAGAGGGGAAGAGTGCATTGGGAGAGACGGTGCCACAATGTCATCACACTAATCAGCAGAAAGTCTGATGGGTATATCCACAACAGTCCCCCATAGACAAGGTGGTGCTGCGAACATATCATCAGAACCAGAAGGGGCAGCCGATTGAGAGGTGGATGGAATGAATCGGATACCCGGTTCATCATCCTCCTCCAACTGGCGCTGAAATTCTGCGCAATCTTTCAACACGTGGTCGGTGCTACGACAACACAAACATCGTTTTCAATTACTCCTCGGTACAGGTGGGACCGGAGTGGAATAAGAAAAAGATGAAGGCGTAGAAGAGGAGTGACCATAAGACCTTGGTTGGGTGTATGAAGTACCATAAGAAGACGGTGCTCCATACACAGAACCACGAGAATTATGCTCCCAATCTTCAGTGGGGCACTCATCACTACCAAGCCTATAATCCCCGCACCATCGGCAATGGATATTCATATAAGAATACATGGTGCAATAAGAATAATTCACCAACAGAAAGTTTCTAAGCAACAATTAACTACACAGCACAAATAAAAGAACAGTAAAACCTGCTACAGCAAAATTAAAACTAGAAGAGGAACAAATAAAAACAAAAAAAAAACAGATTCTAAAAACTTAAATAAAGAAGAAACATGAAATATACAAATGAAAAAGGGCTTCTATCTCCTATCTTCCTCTCCAAAAACTCACACGACTGTGTTCCCCGGCAACGGCACCAAAAACTTGATGCGTAAGATCACGGCAGTGAACCGGTCGCACAAGTAATATAAAATGGGGGCTTTCCCAAGTATCGATCTCACAAGGAACACAGTAAGGTGGAGTTAATTTCGAGGAGGACTTGAGATTGAAGTCCTTAGGGTTGGCGGTAACGATGGGGGCTTTGATATTGCGGACAAAGAAAATAAAACACTATCAACTACTCCTATGCAACGCCGCTATGCGATGCTTCGCCAGGCGGGATGGAAGACTAGTCGGGCCGCTATGCACCGAATCACTAGGTGGATGGGCGAGTAGGCTTGCAGATGAGGTGGTTAGAATGGCGGAATGAGGGTCGTGAGCACCTCTTCGCTACGCACGCCACTAGCAATTACTAGTGTGGCAAGGGCGGATGGATGGTGGATGGACAAATAGGCGCACCTCAAGTAAATATAACGAAAATATACAATCACATAGACATGATTACAGATAAACGTATATTACACTAAGCATAGCTTCATCAAATACAAAGAGTTCAACTAAACTATCAACAACAAGATAAGAAAAGTATGCGAAATTGACCGGATCCGAAGCCTTGCTGAGGATTCACGGTTGGAATCGTCGGGTTGTCAATCCGCGTCCAAGCTCGGTCCGCAACTGCGTCCGGGGTAGAGAAGGGCTGTCACCACCTTCCAATGGCCCGTCTTCTTCGTGTCACAATCTGGTGGAGGATGGCACAACTTCCCCTTGCTTGATGGAGAAAGCTAGGTTAAGCCCTTCTTGAAGCTCAAGGATGAAGGAGGAGGCCGAGAGGAAGCTCCGGCTTGGATTTGGAGGTGAAAGCTTGCCCGGAGCACCTCCCTAGTGTGGAGATTGAAGGAGGACAGCGGAATCCCTCCTCGGAGACGAAAACGGCGGAGGAAAAATGAGCGATCCGGAATTAGGGCGGAGCCTGCGAATTTATAGATTGCAGAAATTATAATGCACACGACCAGTGGCGCACGACCAGTGGTTGTGCGCACTATGTCCAGTGGTAGTGCGTTTTCCCCAGGCAGATTTTGGAAAAAATATGGAATCAATGCACACGATCAGTGGCGCACGACCAGTGGTCGTGCGCACTGTGTCCAGTGATAGTGCGCATACCCCAGGCAGATTCTGGAAATCAGGGAACATTGCGCACGAGTAGTGGCACACGACCAGTGGTCGTGCGCACTATATCCGATGAGCGTGCGCAGTATTCCTGCTTCCAAACATCCCCGGAACATGCACACAACCCCTAAACCCAGCACTGATATGTGCAGACATTCCAGGCAATAACAAAAAGGAAATACAAACATTAAAAGTAAAAAAATACACAACCACGGGCCTAAGTGTGCACTTCCTATATAAATAAAGATAAGATGAAATATATACGATAACGAACTAAAAGTGAAGTGCAAGCGAAGGAAAACAAGCCTAGATGAGTCCGGAAATAGGTGTAAAACGTGGACTCATCAACAACCAAATTGACATGAATAGAGGAAGAAAACTTGGCAATGGTAGGAGCACCACTTGCCTCAAATACCAGCAATTTGTCTTGCACAGCCCTTCCACTCTCTCTCGGCTCCAGCCGCAACAACACCTAAACAGGATCTAAGGTTTTAATGGCGGAAAAGGATCAAAGTAAAAATTTCGAGACCTCTAGAACCCCAATGAAAATTGAATTTCTTACCGTAGGAATGAAGGTCTAGGCGAGAGCACTGCAAATCCGCTTTCGGAATAGAATTCCGTCCACTAACGCTCCCAAAATCGGCGTCTGAAGGGTGCAGGGTCGGCGGTTTCTTCCTCTCAACAAGCAGCGATTATAACTTCAAGGAGGGAGACGATGAAAAGTCTGGATTCTAACTTGAGGCTATATATATATATATATGAGTATGGACACGTCTAATCAACCCTAACAGACACCTAAAAACCCCTGGAAATCGCTTCAAGCTTTAATAACTTATTATTTATATCCAAAATTATTCACAAACCAAAACGACCCGAAACCGAACCACCTCGGAATCCGACGAAATTTGCAACGTAGCTAAACACCCACGCTACGAACGCAACGGCGAAGTCGAAACCAACTTTTGACGATCAAAACTCGGGTTATCACTACCCGAAGCCAAAACATAAGCATCCCCCGAGAGGCCTCACCGGTCACCAAAACAAACCCGGCTTGCTAGGGAGTCTTGCCAAAAAGGCTACTAACAACCACACAAGGGATCTAGAGAGCTAAGACCACGCTATAACAAATGGCACATGCCGGAAACGCGTCAACGTAGCGCCAAACGAGAATTAAATTATCGTAGAGAAATCGGGGGCGTTACAGTCACTCCCCCTAAAAGAAAGTTTCGTCCCGAAACTTTATATATGCTACTTTTACTATAGAAGGAAAGTAACAAAACAAGAGCTACTAGAAAGGAAACATACCAAACGAATCAAGGGAAAAGATGAGGGTGAGCCTCCCTCATAGCCGACCCTAGCTCCCAAGTCGCGCTTTCCAAATCCTGATTCTTCCATAGAACCTTCACCAACGGGATAGACTTCGTCCATAACACCCGATCTTGAGTATCCAAGATGCGGACCGGCACCTCAACATATGAGAGATTAGGCTCCAACTGGGGCACAACATCCAAAACTAGCCCACTGCTTCGCACACACTTTCGCAATTAGGCTTACATGAAACACATTATGAATATCTGGGAAATTTGCCGGCAAATCCAATCTATAAGCTGACACGCCAATCCGCTCAACAATCTTAAACGGGCCCACATACCTCAGATCCAACTTCCAGTTCTTACCGAACCTCTTAACACCAACCATCGAGGAAACCTTAAGAAACACAAGGTCCCCTATAGAAAATTCCAAGTCAGACCTACGCCGGTTGGCATTCTTCTCATATCTCTCCTGAGCAATACGAAGCTTTTCTCGAATAAGTTTCACAGCAGTTTCCATCTCCTCCAGCGCATCCGGACCCAACACAGGCCTCTCACCGATCTCGGTCCAAAAGAAGGGAGTTCTGCAACGCCTCCCATATAAGGCTTCAAACGGAGCCATTTGCAAGCTCGCCTGGTAACTGTTGTTGTATGCGAATTCCATAAGCCGCAAACGCTCATCCCACGCTCCTCCATGGTCCAAGATGGAGCACCTGATCATATCCTCAACTATCTGGTTCACTCGCTCAGTCTGACCATTGGTCTGCGGGTGGTAAGCTATAGAATACCTCAAATCTGTACCCAAACCCTCTTGCAGACTCCTCTAGAAGCGAGATGTAAAACGGGAGTCTCAATCCGAAATGATGCTAACTGGCACGCCATGCAACCTGATGACTTCATTCAAATACAGCCCACACTATCTTTTTCATCGGATAATCAATCTTATACGGCACAAAGTGAGCACACTTCGTTAGTCTGTCCACTATAACCCAAACAGAATCAAAACCTCTAGGAGATCTCGGCAAGCCCGTAATGAAATCCATAGAAATACTTTCCCACTTCCAAGTAGGGATCTCCAACGGAGTCAACTTTCCACCAGGCCTCCCATGATCGGCCTTCACACGCTTGCAAGTGTGGCACTCAACAACAAATCGGGCTATATCACCCTTCATCCCATACCACCAGGAAATCTGCTTCAATTCATGATACATCTTTGTAGATCCTGGATGGTAGGCAACACTGGATCCATGAGCCTCTCTGCAAATCATACCCCTGATGACTCCAACAGCGGGAATGCAAAACCTGCCGTGGTACTTCAAAGTACCCGCATCATCAATAGAAAAATCCGGCAACTCCCCTCTCTCAGTCCCGAGGTACAAGTGCAGAAGATCCGGATCATCCTTCTGGTGCAACCTGGTGAGTGCAATCCAAGACGGCTCTGCCACTGCCAAACTGCTCTGCATGTCACAGCGTCCCACAGAAATATCCATCAGGAGGAACTCTTCCACTAAACGATCGGCGGTGAGATTAAAGATATTCCCTGTCTTCCGGCTCAGGGCATCGGCCACCACATTGGCCTTGCCCGGATGATTCTGTATATCCACATCATAATCGACCACATACTCTAACCAATGCCGCTGGCGCAAATTCAGCTCCTTCTAGGTGAAGACATACTTGAGGCTTTTATGATCGGTGTAGATATTGCATTGAGCACCATAAAGTAAATGTCTCCACAACTTCTGGGCAAAGATCACTGCTGCGAACTCAAGATCATGTGTAGGGTAGTTCCTCTCATGAGTCTTCAGTTGCCTCGACCCATATGCAATCACCTTCCCTTCTTGCATCAACACACCTCCGAGCCCAACATGCGAGGCATCCACTTATACATCATAGTCCATGCCCTCCACAGGCAATGCCAAAATAGGAGTAGAACACAACCTGTTCTTCAGCTCCAGGAAAGCCTCCTCGTATTTCTCGCTCCAAATGAACGCCGCATTCTTCTGCGTCAGCTTAGTCAAGGGCGCTGCGAGGGTAGAAAAGCCCTCCACGAACCTTCTATAATAGCCGGCCAACCCCAAGAAGCTCCTAATCTCCTTGGGTGTGCTCGGCCTATGCCAATAAATCACTGCAGAAATCTTTTCCGGGTCCACCAAAATGCCGTCTTTGTTCACCACATGACCCAGGAAGGAAACCTGGGACAACCAGAATTCATATTTACTCAACTTAGCGAACAACTGATGGTCTCTCAAAGCAGATAAGACCAATCGTAGATGCTGCTCATGCTCCTCAGCACTGCGAGAATAAATTAGAACGTCGTCTATAAATACGACCACAAACTTATCCGGGAAGTCCTTGAACACCCGGTTCATCATGTCCATGAATGATAATGGCACGTTGGTCAACCCAAACGACATAACCAGGAATTCGAAATGCCCATGCCTCGACCTAAAAGCAGTCCGTGGAATGTCCGACTCACGGATCCTGAGCTGATGATAACCCGAACGAATATCGATCTTGGAGAACACCGTGCTACCACGCAACTGATCAAATAAGTCATCGATCCTCAGCAGAGGGTACCTATTCTTAATGGTAACTTTATTCAGCTCCCTATAATCTATGCACAGCCTCATCGACCCATCCTTCTTCTTCACAAATAGAACAGGAGCACCCCAAGGCGACGAACTCGGCCTGATAAAACCTTTAGCAAGCAACTCGTCCAACTGGACTCGTAACTCCTCCAACTCACGAGGGGCCATCCGATACGGCGCCTTAGCAATAGGACGCGTACCCGGTTCCAAATCAATCACAAACTCAACATCCCGCTCAGGGGGAAGACCAGGTAGGTCATCAGGGAAAACATCAGAAAAACCACGAACAATAGGAATCTCCTCCAAGTGCGGTGCACTAATAGCAGTCCCAACCATCGAGACTAAACAAGCAAAACAATCAGAATGAAACAGCTTCTGAGCACATATCATAGAAATGATAGGAGAATCCTGGCACGGATCAGCATACACACTACCAGGCTGACCGTTGTCCTTGATGAAGTCCAAGCGCTTTCCTTTGCACTGAATAACCGCATCATACTTAGACAACCAGTCCATGCCCAGAATAACATCGAAGTCCTCTAGATCAATCATCTTCAAGTCTACCTTCGCAAGAAAGTCCCCCAACAAAACAGGGCAATCCAAAATGCCCAAATCTGACAGCACAGATTCACCAGAAGGGAACTTGATGCGGAAGGTATCACGAACTTGATCTAAAATCAACCGATACCGCTCTACAAAAGCTCTAGCCACAAACGAGTGGGTAGCGCTGGAGTTAAATAGAACACGCACCCAGCGATTCTTCAACTTAAATTTCCCTATAGGAGTATATGAGCAACTAAGGCACTACCAAAACAAAACTATAACCATGCTAGCAAATAAAACTTTCAAGCTAGGAAAAAAAACAACTAACCTGAGATGACCTAAGTCGAAGTCTGAACCTCCTCGGAAGAGATCACGTTCAGCTTCCCTTTGCCATTGTCCACATGCTGAGGCGGAGGTAAAGCCTGAAGTGGAACTGCCTGAAGAATAGGCTGGACTTGAGGACACCTACACTTGATATGGCCCTTCTGGCCACACTGAAAGCAGACCTTATCCTTGGACCAGCACTGGGCAGCATCATGCCCGGGTCGCTTGCAAACCGCATAGGAAACATCCTTCCTGTTGGAGTTACCATTGTGATCTGGAAGTGATCAAACATATGATCTCACTGCCAACGCGATATGAGCCTGCAGGGTCACACATAAGAGATGTGGAGAAGTTGGATAATTGACTGTGTTGGTAAAGGTTGCCAATCACCGACTTGAATGGGGTTGTGGGCAAAGTGTTGCCTTAAAGGATCGTCGGGTTGGGCAAATGTTGCCTTGGAGGGCTGGTAATGATTGTCGTCCGAGGGTCGATAACATTCGTCGAGAATCTTCTTCTGATTCCCGCCGATCGGCGAGAATCGTCTCTCTGATTCTCGCTGATCGACGAGAATCGTCGAGAATCAATATGCTGATTCTCGACGATCGACGACTTCGACATGTATCGTCGACCGCGGCTCGACGGTCGACGAGATTCGACGTGTATCATCAAGTGAGGCTCGACGATCGGCGAGAATCGTCGAGTATTGTACTCTGATTCTCGCCGATCCATGCTGATGCTCGCTGATCGATTCTCGCCGATTCTCGCCGACTCTCGCCGATTGATACTCGCCGATTCTGAACCTTATTCTTGGGTGGTATGCGGATAGCGATAAGACTAGGTTTATTTATACCTTTGGTATAAATACAACACTTAGGGTTTTCGGGTACACATACTCGTTTTTCTCTGGTAGTTGATCGAAACCCGCGACGGAAGAGTTCCGTTCCGCGATCGTTCCGCCGATCCCGAATCCCGCCGCCGACGGAAGGGTTCCGCCGCCGCCGTGATCGCTCCGCTGACCTCCTCTTCTCCGGCGACTGTCGCTGGCGTTGCTCTTCCTGAAGCGGACCTAGCAGTCCATGGAAAGCAAGGTACGGTCCTTTCTCCATCCCGATCTTCCGTGTGACGGAAAGTTCGGTGTTCTCCCGCTCGTGTGGACTTCTGCAGAAACGTGGACATTATTCCACGTAGAACTCGCCACTAGCAAGAAGACAAAGTTTGGAGCATCTTCGTTGAGTTGTGACTCAACGCCACCGAGGTAATTTTTGCCTACTTGTTTTGCTAATTTCTTGATTCAACGTTCATGGCCCGATCCACATCTCTTTGGGTTTTTCTTGATGTTTTTTCCTTCCGCTGCGTGCACAAGTGTTGTGCCATCCTCATAGAGAAACCCAACAGTGGTATCAGAGCCAGGTTTCGGCCATGATTGTTGTTTTGGAAGTTTTTTTATTCCAGTGCGTGTAAACCTAGGGATTTAGAAGTGTTCTAAATGTCTAGATTTAGTCTTGGTTCCCCGCCAAGAACCTCTGGAATTGCGTGGAATTTCTAATTGTTAGAAATTGTTGTCTCCTTAGCAGTAACCATCCCTCGAGTATGTTTTGGATTTTGAATCCAACATAGAGAGATGAGCTTGTCTACTGCTCTAAGTTGAGTTGTCTTTGCCTTTGTCCAATGCATGTAAATCTGAGGATTTGGAAGTTTCCGGATGTTCAGATTTAGCCCTTCCTTCTATCAAATGTTGATGGTGTCAGGATGTGCACATAAGGGATGCATGTGGTTTAGAATTATTTTTCGTTGGATGTGCACATTGATCAAATGTTGATCATGGTTAATTGTTAACCTATAATTGAAAATCCCTTCATCTAATATTAAGTGTTCGGATGCCTTCCGATGGATGACACTCTTCCTGCCTCGATCGATGAAGTGTGGGCTTGCCAAAGCAAGGTGCATTAATCTATCTTGGTAAGGGTGCGAGCGGATAATTGTGATATCCCACTGTCGACATCGGGTCATACTTAACTAGGTGACCTCAAAGGTTGAGTGCCTAGAGGCATAGGGTTGGCATGCACCATATGATGGATGCGAATAAGGAGTTATTCACCAACCATACAAGAATTGCATGAGGATATAATTGGCAAGCGTTGCCTACCTAAATAACCGCATCGTGAGAGGAACGCCAAAGCGGACTCATAGTGTTGGTGAAATACGGATCTTGTCCACTAAGAGAGTAGCTCGCATGAACTCTCCGAATTGTTAGTGAGGGCTATCATTTCGAATAAAATAGTGGGAGTATTTTAATTGAAGTCCAAATTAAAATAAATTGTATTTGAAATTTTGGTACTGATTTTATTCTGCATAAATTCTTGTAGAATTCCATGGCAAGTGTTTCACACTCCATGTTTGTCTCTGAGAGCCATCCTTGAGAAGGATAAGCTCAGTGGGACAAATTACATGGACTGGTACAAGAACCTGAGAATTGTTCTCAGGCAAGAGCGAAAGCTCTATGTCTTGGAAGAAGAAGCCCCCGAGGTGCCGACCGGGAACTCTTCCCGTGCTGAGAAAGATACTTATAAGAAGTATACTGATGATGCTTTAGATGTCGAATGCCTTATGCTTGCCACTATGAACTCTGAGCTTCAGAAGCAACATGAGAACATGGGGTGCAAGGAGATTGACGAGCATCTCAAGAAAATGTTTCAAGGGCAGGCTCGTCAAGAGAGGTTCGACATCACAAAAGCATTGTTTTAGTGCAAGATGGGAGTTCGAGACTCAGTAGGGACTCACGTACTCAAGATGATTGGATATATTGAGAACCTTGAAAGGCTGTGTTTTCCTCTTGGTCAAGAGTTGGCCACGGATCTGATCCTACAATCGTTGCCGGACAGTTATGAGCAGTTCGTCTTGAACTACAACATGAATGAAATAGACAAGACACTGCCCGAACTCCTAGGCATGTTGAGAACTGCCGAAATCAATATGAAGAAGGCCAAGCCTGCCAGCCCCATACTGATGGTGCATAAGGGCAAGGGCAAGGCCAAGGGTTCCAAGAAGAAGAAGGTGGGACCTAAGTCATTTCTTGAGCCCAAGTCTTCTGCACTGATGAAAAAGAAAAGCACGGTGAAGGAAGGGAAATGCCACCACTGTGGCAAGGCTGGTCATTAGAGGAGGAAATGTCCTTCGTACATTGAGGGTCTGCAGAAGTTGAGGGGAGGTTTGACTTCCGCTTCAAATGTTTATGTTATAGAGATAAACCTTTCTGCTCCTTCATCTTGGGTATTGGATACCGGATATGGTTCTCACATTTGTACAAATGTGCAGGAACTGGGAAGGAGAAGATTGCTGAGTAAAGGGGAGGTGGACCTCCGCGTCGGCAATGGAGCAAGAGTTGCTGCTGTAGCCGTAGGGGTTTATCGTCTTTCTTTGCCCAGTGGGCTTGTAATAGAACTTGATAATTGTTATTTTGTTCCGGCCATAACTAGAAACATTATATCTATTTCATGTTTGGACATGATTGGATTTTCTTTTATAATTAAGAACAATTGTTGTTCTATATTTAAGAATGATGTTTGTTATGCTGTAGCCTAATTGTTTAATGGTCTTTATGTTTTGAACTTGGACCATCTGATCTGTAATGTAGAAAATAATAAAAGACTAAGAACAAATGACTCAAACCCTACGTATCTCTGGCATTGTCATTTGGGCCATATCAACGAGAAGCGCATATCCAAGCTCCATAGATATGGACTTTTGGACTCATTTGATTATGAATCATTTGAGCGATGCGAGTCTTGTTTGTTAGGCAAGATGACTAAAGCTCCTTTCACTGGTTATACTGAGAGGGCTGAGGATCTCTTGGGTATTGTATATAGTGATGTATGCGGACCCATGAGTTCCATGGCTAGAGGTGGGTTTCTACTTTGTTACATTTACTGATGATTTCAGTAGATACGGATATGTGTATCTTATGAAGTGCAAATCCGATACCTTTGAAAAGTTCAAAGAGTTCAAGAATGAAGTAGAAAACCAGTTGGGTAAAAGGGTTAAAGCACTCCGATCTGATCGAGGTGGCGAATACCTGAGTCATGAGTTCCGTGATCATCTGAAAGAGTGTGGTATTGTATCACAGCTCACTCCACCTAGAACACCACAACATAATGGTGTGTCTGAGAGGAGAAATCGTACTCTGTTAGACATGGTACGTTCGATGATGAGTCATGCAGACTTGCCTGTTTCCTTTTGGGGTTTTGCTTTAGAGACTGCTGCAATGACATTGAATCGCGCTCCAACGAAAACGGTTCTGAAGACACCATATGAGATATGGACTGGGAAGCGTCCTAGTATGTCGTTCATTAAAATTTGGGGCTGTGAGGCATACGTGAGACGTCAAATGCCTGACAAGCTGGAACCCAAATCGGATAAATGTTATCTGGTGGGATATCCTAAGGAAACGAAAGGGTATTACTTTTACCTACCGTCTGAGGGCAAAGTGTTTGTCGCAAGGACTGGTGTCTTCTTGGAGAAAGAGTTCTTATCAAGAAAGACTGAAAAGGTAGAGCTTGAAGAAGTTCAAGAACCACATGTAATGAATGAACCGGAATTGGATTCTGAGACAGGACTACAAGATGTTGTAGCTAGAGAACCTGCTCAGGGAACACAAGTCCTACGTAGATCTGGTAGACCGAGGTTTGAGCCTGAGAGATATGGATTTCTCATGTCTCAAATAGGTAATGTGTTGCTTATGGATCATGATGATGAACCAGCAACCTACCAAGAGGCTATGAATAGACCGGACTCCGACAAATGGCTTGAGGCTATGGAATCCGAAATGGACTCCATGTATGCAAACCAAGTTTGGAACTTGGTGGAACCACCTGAAGGGTACGACCCATAGGGTGCAAATGGGTCTTCAAGAAGAAGACTGACATGGATGGGAATGTACAGACATTCAAAGGGCGACTGGTGGCTAAGGGTTTCAAGCAAATTCATGGTATTGACTATGATGAGACCTTTTCCCCTGTTGCCATGGTAAAGTCCATAAGGATATTGCTTGCTGTTGCTGCGTATTATGACTACGAGATCTGGCAGATGGATGTCAAAACGGCTTTCCTTAATGGAAACCTCCTTGAGGAAGTGTATATGACACAACCCGAGGGTTTTGTATCCCCAGATGAAGCCACTAAAATATGCAAGCTGAATAAGTCCATTTATGGACTGAAACAGGCCTCTCGAAGTTGGAATCTTCGTTTTGATGAGAAAATCAAAGATTTTGGTTTCATCAAGAATGAAGATGAGCCTTGTGTTTACAAGCGAATCAGTGGGAGCATTGTTGTCTTCCAGATATTATATGTAGATGACATACTGTTGATTGGGAAAGACATTCCTACCCTGAAAGTTGTTAAGAACAACCTAGGGAACTGCTTTTCAATGAAGGATTTGGGTGAAGCGACTTACATACTCGGTATTAAGATCTATAGAGATAGATCGAAGAAGTTGCTGGGTTTGACCCAGAGTACGTACATCGAAAAGGTGTTGAAGCGGTTCAACATGCTTGAGTCCAAGAAATGATTTTTGCCCATGTCTCATGGTGTGAATCTCTCTAAGGACCAGTGTCCAAAGTCTTGTGAAGATAAGGACCGCATGAAGTTGATTCCATATGCTTCGGCAATTGGATCAATCATGTATGCGATGTAATGTACTCGACCCGATGTCTCCTTTTCTTTGAGCATGACTAGCAGGTATCAGTCAGACCCCAGTGAGTGTCACTGGATTGCAGTCAAGAATATCCTGAAGTACTTGAGAAGGACTAAGGATGTGTTCTTGGTGTATGGTGGAGAGGAAGAGCTCGTTGTAAGTGGTTACACAGATGCTAGCTTCCAAACTGATAGAGACGACTCCAAGTCTCAGTCAGGTTTTGTGTTTTGCCTGAATGGAGGAGCTGTGAGCTGGAAGAGTTCCAAGCAAGAGACAGTTGCTGATTCTACAACAGAGGCCGAGTATATCGCAGCAGCTAATGCGGCGAAGGAGGCTGTATGGATTAGGAAATTCATCGGCGAGCTTGATGTAGTTCCTAGCATTGTTGGTCACGTAGTTCTCTACTGTGATAACAATGGTGCAATTACACAATCTAAGGAACCTAGATCTCATCAGCGCTCCAAGCACATACTTCGGCGGTTTCATCTTATTCGTGAGATTGTCGAACGAGGAGATGTAAACATTTGCAGAGTGCCGGCTGAGGAGAATATTGCGGATCCACTGACAAAGCCTCTCGCGCAGAGAAAGCATGATGGTCATACTAGATCGATGGGTATACGATACCTAAATGATCAAATCTAGCGAGAATCTTGTGGGTTGCATGTAATCTTGTATTTTGTTGGCTGTTTGTTCATATGATGAACTGTGTACCTAATTTTTCTCTTATAATTAATGGCAAGTTCTTTTATTGTGTCTTTTTCTATATGATAGTTAAATGTTAACATAATAGATACCCTTAGAATGTTCGCTTCCATGGGACATCAAGTACGTGACTTGAATGTGAGAGCCCATGATTTATTTGAAGCTTCATTCTTAAAGGTCCCTGGTCGAGTATCATCATAGAAGCTAAGGGTGATGATGGTACATGAAGACTAGCACGTATGTTGACTGATGACCGGTTCTCACAGGTCATGATATTGTGATATCAAGTCATCACGTGGGTACTTGTTAGTGAACAAGTTGTACTGGACAGACCCAACCTGAGACTACTCTGTGGATTGTCATCCAATCGTGTCACGAGTAGGTCTCAATTGACAATGGTGTTGTGGTCCTTTGACCTGAAGTCACAGCATTCATCAAGTGAGGAAGAGCGTGCTTTGATGCCATCTAAAGTCTTCCTTGAGAAAGGTTGATGATAAGGGTGGTTGTTGGGCATGTTACGAATCATTTGGGTGTTTGTGTGTGAGCAGATATGGGATTTGTCCTCCTGTATGACAGGAGTTGCATCCATGGGCCCCTTGATGGAACTGGACTGAGAAATGCATGGCCATGCTTGGTTGAGTCAATATGTGATATTGGACTCACCATTCTCTGGAAGTCCGTCCTGGATCAAGAAACTTGGATTGAGCTATTACGAGGGTGACACGGTCCATGCCTCTAGTTCTTTCCGGATGTAAGGGACAAAGGGACAAAGACAACGCTGATACATTGGTCATAAAGGCTTATGAGTTATGAAATCTTATTGCTTGGGGAGCAATGATGCATTGCTAGATGCCGCTCATTGTTTGTGAGGTTTTTGCTTTGATACTTTCGAGATCAAGTGGGAGTCTGTTGGAGTTACCATTGTGATCTGGAAGTGATCAAACATATGATCTCACTGCCAACGCGATATGAGCCTGCAGGGTCGCACATAAGAGATGTGGAGAAGTTGGATAATTGACTGTGTTGGTAAAGGTTGCCAATCACCGACCTGAATGGGGTTGTGGGCAAAGTGTTGCCTTAAAGGATCGTCGGGTTGGGCAAATGTTGCCTTGGAGGGCTGGTAAGGATTGTCGTCCGAGGGTCGATAACATTCATCGAGAATCGTCTTCTGATTCCCGCCGATCGGCGAGAATCGTCTCTCTGATTCTCGCCGATCGACGAGAATCGTCGAGAATCAATATGCTGATTCTCGACGATCGACGACTTCGACATGTATCGTCGACCGCGGCTCGGTCGACGGTCGACGAGATTCGACGTGTATCATCAAGTGAGGCTCGACGATCGGCGAGAATCGTCGAGTATTGTACTCTGATTCTCGCCGATCCATGGTGATGCTCGCTGATCGATTCTCGCCGATTCTCGCCGATTGATACTCGCTGATTCTGAACCTTATTCTTGGGTGGTCTGCGGATAGCGATAAGCCTAGATTTATTTATACCTTTGGTATAAATACAACACTTAGGGTTTTCGGGTACACACACTCGTTTTTCTCTGGTAGCTGATCGAAACCCGCGACGGAAGAGTTCCATTCCGCGATCGTTCCGCCGATCCCGAATCCCGCCGCCGACGGAAGGGTTCCGCCGCCGCCGTGATCGCTCCGCTGACCTCCTCTTCTCTGGCGACTGTCGCTGGCGTTGCTCTTCCTGACGCGGACCTAGCAGTCCGTGGAAAGCAAGGTGCGGCCCTTTCTCCATCCCGATCTTCCGTGTGACGGAAAGCCCGGTGTTCTCCCGCTCGTGTGGACTTCTGCAGAAACGTGGACATTATTCCACGTAGAACTTGCCACTAGCAAGAAGACAAAGTTTGGAGCATCTTCGTTGAGTTGTGACTCAACGCCACCGAGGTAATTTTTGCCTACTTGTTTTGCTAACTTCTTGATTCAACGTTCATGGCCCGATCCACATCTCTTTGGGTTTTTCTTGATGTTTTTTCCTTCCGCTGCGTGCACAAGTGTTGTGCCATCCTCATAGAGAAACCCAACACTTCCTAGGAGCACCTTGAATGGCATGAACTTGCTCCTTCCTCTGAGCTCCCGCCTTCTTGAAACACCTCTCCACCGGGTGGCCTGACCGGCCACAGAAGCTACACACCACCTTGCTCTTCTTTCCTGAAGCAGCATCAAGTACCTGGGGGTTCTTCTCTTCAGCAGACTTCCTCTTGTCCTTCTTCATTTGTTGGCCTCTGTTCCTTGCAGTCTCAATTGCCTCCACTTTCAAAGCAGCCTCCACTACTCCTGCATATATCACTGAACCATAAGCACTGGCTAACTACTGAACCTCGTTCCTCAAGCCACCAAGGAACCGCTTGACTCGATCTGCTTCAACACTCACCAATCCAGGGGCAAACCAACTCAACTTGCTGAACTCTATCTCATACTCACTGACCGTGAGTTGCCTCTACTTCAGGTGAAGGAAGTCGTTCATAAGTCGGTCACGCTCAACCGAAGGCAAGAACTTCCTTAACAGCATCTCCTTGAACAATGCCCAAGTGCAACCAGCCACCAAGCTCTCCTTTTCCCTAAGCCACCAGCTCTTAGCCAACCCCTTTAGCTGATAGGTGGCTAACATCACTCTCTGATCATCCGCAACATCGGAGTACGAGAACATCTCCTCCATGGAGATCAGCCAATCATCTATGACCATGAAATCTGCCTTCCCATCATATGTAGGAGGGCTAAGTCTCTGAAACTGAGAAATGAAGGCCATCTCCACTAGCACCACCACTGGAGGTCTCAGGGGAGCAGGAGGGGGAGGGGCAGCTGACCCCCCTGCAGGGTCTTGCACTCCCTGAGTTTGTCCTGCCACAACTGCCGCCAGAGACCTAATCTGGACCTGCATCTCCACCAACTGCCTGGTCAAGGAATCGTTGCTCAACCGCAAGCTCTCGATCACCGCATCACTCTGCGCTCCAGAAGTCTCACCCTCAGACAGGGGAGTCGACCTCGTCGAAGGACGTCTCGCCATCCTAAAATAATATCAACATTAGCCAAATCCTGGTACAATATTAGGAACTAACTACAAGTACAGACAATACATACATAAATATGATCTTAAAACTGCTAAACTTGCTCTGGGAGTTTATTTGAACCAAAAAATGATGTTATGCCTAACCTATGATGGTTAACCACCATCATCTAGCTCTTGTGCCTAGATCGGGAATGCATGAATTGTATATCCTTTTTTGATTTAAAACCATGTGTGTACATATGTCATCCTACAAGTCTTTAACATGGCACATTGTGCTTATGCAATGTTATGCTATGCATGATTGTGCTATGCATTCTAAAAAGGCCCTAATGCATGTCATGAGCGGCGTACACATGAAAATGTTATGCATCCCATACTACATAACATTCTCATGCAACGAAAAGAAACGTGCTAGTCGCATTCATGTGGTGAGGTTATGCATCCCGTACTACATAACCCTTACATGTTGCCCCTATGGTGGATCCATATACAGACACATATTATGCATCCCATACTACATAATATTCCTCGTATGCTTCATCTTATGCTATGAGTGAAGTGTTCGTGCTTCAGCCAAGACGTGCTGAGACATATCGGTGTGTGTATGGTATGATGCTAAACACCTAACACCTAAAAGGTTGCCGAGATAAATTGTCAAGCAACCTCCCTCTGATACCAACTGTCACAACCCGCATTTTCTCCGAATTTAGAGAATCAGAGTATGAGAAAAACACGCTCGTGATGCCACGTCGAGAAGGGGATAACTGTCGACGCTCAGGCGAACTCCAACTAACTAGACTAAGAAAATCTCATAAGTTTAATATTTAGAAAATTAGGTATATTTTAGGGGCGTATCCCTCGGCTCGGTGGATCATCTAGTCCACAGTTTGAAACTATATTTATACGCAGCGGAAAATACTTTATTTATTTCTTTGACATCCTAAGAGAGTGCATATGTGACCTCCGAGGTCAGCTCATACTATGCAAGACACTAAATTTGTATCATATTATAAGTAGGAAAACGTTCTTTTTTACGTTACTAGGAAAGTAGTATATGAGTTTTATAAAACATGCTGATCATGAGATATACATATAGTAGTCTTTTAGGTTTAAAAATAACTATCAACCTAGCATAAAATTTCCCAAGAACAAGTAGACTATCTCCAGAATAGGTAACAGTAAAAGAAACATATTTAGTATCATAAGGTAAAACTACCAGGGGCGCCAACAAACTGACACGAACCCACTGGCAAGCATGTATGTCTGTAAGATAAAAGTAGAAAACTACCTCACAAACACCAAGAAACGGATCCCTACAACTCAAGGGATGGCCAGCAACACCACAGCAAAACTAGCCGCCTAACCGGCTACTAATCTGACCCAGAGGCATTCAGAAATGAAGAACACCTCAGCAAGCAAAACAAGAAAATCTGAATTAAGGCATTAAATTACAATGGAACAAGAGGGTAAGGAAATAAGACAGTAAAAGCAAACACTGTCCAGAGTAAACCAAAAGTACACCAAGTACCAAGCAACAACACCCCCCCTGTTCAAATCCTGCAGAGGCTACAAGGCAAAAGACAAGTAAAAACTTGCCACAATAAGCTGCATTTTACCAGGGAGAAACACCTAATAATCCTAACTTGTGAGTTAGTGGCAGTAGTAACAGAAATGGTCCTGAGTTGGTGACCAAAAAAAAGGTCCCAAACAAACAGTTCCAACTGAAAATAAAATTTCACTGTCGGCAAAAAACCACCACAAACCCAGCCCGTACCTGGGATAAAAGGGTGGCGGCCACAGCAAATGCCCAGCCCGTACCTGGGACTAAAAAGTGGCGGCCATGGCTCGCACACAAAACATCCCGCTCCTTTAGAGCATAAAATACCAGTACCTGCCATAACCCACGATTCGGCCCTCAAAACAAAGGAAGATCGAAAAGCCGACAAGTCATTTCCCTTAGGAGGTAATCACTCGGGAAGAAAGGTAGTTGAAAAGAAAAAATTTCTTCCTGCAGGAATCGTCGAACGCAGCTCGACGATTTTCGTCGAGCGCGGGAAATATCGTCGAACTCAGGAAAATCGTCGAACGCAGCTCGACGATTTTTGTCGAGTGCGGGAAGTATCGTCGAACTCAGGAAAATCATCGAACGCAGCTCGACGATTTTCGTCGAGCGCGGGAAGTATCATCGAACTCAGGAAAATCGTCGAATGCAGCTCGACGATTTTCATCGAACACGGGACATGGGAAATCGTCGAACTCCATTCGACGATTCGCCTTTCGCCAAAAACTGGCCACGGGAGAGAAACGTCGAACTCCGTTCGACGATTTTCGACGGGCCCTGAACCTAGGCTCATCGTCGAGCTCCGCTCGACGATAATCGTCGAACCCAGATCGACGATTTCCGTCGATCTGGCTGCATTGAGTGTACAACATTCCTGTATCTCCAACTTCGTTCCCGACCAAACTTCTTAGCCTAACACAAAACTATTAATGGTAATCTAAGTATAAAACCTCACTGCTATTAAATTCTAGGGTTGAAATACTACCAAACAGAGGTTTAATAGGGAACACTTTGATAAACAGAAAACAAAGCTACAGCAACACGGCCGGGAATTTGAGTTTCAGAAACTGAGGGAAAAAAATGAAATAGAGAACAAAAGGGACCATTTCTGGTTCAAGGTCTTCATGATTTTTACAGGAAAACAGAGCAAAGTAATAATCTTAGGAAAACATAAGTGATAAAACAAATTGACATGAATAGAGGAAGAAAACTTGGCAAGGTAGGAGCACCACTTGCCTCAAATACCCAATTTATCTTGCACAACCCTTCCTCTCTCTCGGCTCCAGCCGCAACAGCACCTAAACAGGATCTAAGGTTTTAATGGCGGAAAAGGATCAAAGTAAAAATTTCGAGACTTCTAGAACTGCAACGAAAATTGAATTTCTTACCGGAAAGAAGGTCTAGGCGAGAGCACTCCAAATCCGCTTTCGGAATCGAATTCCATCCACTAACGCTCCCAAAATCGCGTATGAAGGGTGCAGGGTCGGCGGTTTCCTCCTCTCAACAAGCAGCGGTTATAACTTCAAGGAGGGAGACGATGAAAGTCTGGATTCTAAGGCTATATATATATATATATATTATATATATATATATATATTTATATATATATATTATAATATTATATATATATATATAATATATATATATGAGTATGGACACGTCTAATCAACCCTAACAGACACCTAAAAACCCCTGGAAATCGCTTCAAGCTATAATAACTTATTATTTATATCCAAAATTATTCACAAACCAAAACGACCCGAAACCGAACCACCTCGGAATCCGACGAAATTCACAACGTAGCTAAACACACCACGCTACGAACGCAACGGAGAAGTCGAAACCAACTTTTGACGATCAAAACTCGGGTTATCACTACCCGAAGCCAAAACATAAGCATCCCCGAGAGGCCTCACCGTTCACCAAAACAAACCGGCTTGCTTGGGAGTCTTGCCAAAAAGGCTACTAACAACCACACAAGGGATCTTGAGAGCTAAGACCACGCTATAACAAATGGCACATGCCGGAAACGCGTCAACGTAGCGCCAATGAGAATTAAATAATCGCAGAGAAATCGGGGGCGTTACAGAGCCTGCTCCTACTGTTCAGGCCAGGCCACCTACTCCTCCTCTAGTCACTTCAGAAGATATTATCTCAGATCAACATGTTCAAGAAGCACTCCTTTCTACTGATGCTGCTATAAATGAAATGATAAAAGAGTTAACTGCAGATGTACCTCCTCCTCCTCTATCTCCTAACTCCATCCTCTGAAATTCCCAAGGACCCAACTCCTGGACAATCTCTAGACACTTCTCCACCAAGGACACCAGCAAATCTCCTGATGCCCCCAAAGAATAGCAAGAAACAATTCTCATTTCTGATGAGCTCTCACCTAAGCCAGCTGAAGCTCCTCTCAGAAATTTGGATTTTACTATCCTCAGATTATGAATGTAGAGGATGCCATGATACCCACTACAAGAGCTCAGAGCTCAGTCACTCTATCTGAAATAGCTCCATGGGTGGCTCCTCCCATTCCCTCTGCTCCATAAACTTCTGCTTCTCCTGCTGCTCCAGCTCCTGCCCCCACAGACTTGATGAATCAGATTGTACTTCTTCTTCAAAACCAGAAAACATACTTTGATACCTGTATCAAGACTGTCACAGATAAAGTTACTGCTCTAGAAACTGAGATGAGCAGAGGATTTGCTGAGATCCAACACAACACTGATCAGCTCAAACATCTCTTCCAGATTAGTGGCAAAGCCTTAGACCACACCATCACCAGTGTTGGACAGGTTATGGAGCAAGGTCTGACTCTTGCCAATAATCAAATGGAACTGGACAAAAGGGCTGAGGTAACTAAGATGAAGATTTGTGAAGAAGTTGGAATTTTCAAAGATGATGTCATCTCCCTGCTATCTGTTGAAGTCAGAAAGGGGGAGAAGTTAGTAAAAGGATATTTAGAAAAATCTGATGCCATCTAGAAAGAAGTATGGGAAGCCAAAGTTAAAGAGATTCATGATGATGTTCTAGCTCAGATACAGAGTGTCAAATTCCACACTTATGATACTGCTGTTTGGATGCACAACTAGATTCTGCCAGAATTTACTGCTGATCCTAACATTATTCCTCATCACCTAAATCCACTAGCTACTGCTGATGCTCCTGCTCCTGCTCCTCCTCTGCAACCCACATTCTCTCCAAGGCCTGGTGATTCTGTTTCTCCTCCAGATTCTTATGCTCAGGATTGAGAAGATGATCCTGCTGATATCTTTCTCAAAGCCCCTCCTGAGATACTGACTTACAAGAAGAAAAGGAAATATGATGAAGGTCCTTCTGCCAGCAAGTCTGTTCCTGCTAAAGCTCCTGAACATGCTGAGGTCTGGTCTCCTACTTCCAAGTCTCTCATCCTGGACACTCTCAAGTTAGTTCTGGACTTCCATGAAAGTAGAAACATTTACTACAGTTCCCATGAATGGGAGTGTATGAGAAGTCCATGACCAAAAGGAGAATCTATGACATAGAATATGGAAGAAATAATCCAGCTGCTCCTCCCAGACCACCCAAATATTATCCTAAACCCTACAGCTATCAGAGAAGACAGCAAGAGAAACAAGACAAGCAACATCACCAAAGCTAGCCCAATAGACTCATGAGCTATGGAAATGGATTTTAGTTGTTTATGATATTTCTGAATAATCATATTTATATAATTCAAAGTTTTTGATCTTTTATCTTTTTCATAGTTCCTTGTTTGCTTACACTACATGATTACTTAGCATTCTTTTATGTATATAATTCACCTTAGTGTAAAGGGTTCTGACTTCTACAAATATGGGGATATTGTTGGATATTGTATCCACACTAACCCAGATTTGATGAAGTCACCCTTGAACTAAGATGAATTAAGTTGTATTTGATGCTTGGTTTGAGTTATGTGTTTGCAGGATTCTTGGGAAGTGTAGACCAATGTCAGTATACAATGGGTCACCAAACACAGGACCATACAATGTAATCCCTCATTGTATGTTCCAAAGTGTTGACTCATGTGTAGCTCTCTATTGGGATACACTTCATATTCAAGCTCTAGGACTATGAGAAAAGACTGATGCTGATTTCCCTTAGAAGAAGAAAATCTGTCAGAAAAATTTTTAATTTAAGTAAAGTACTCGAGTAACCTCTCGATTTCCTCGAGTAAGTTACTCGAGGTTATACTCGAGTTTAGTAAATACACTTCACTCGAGTAGTCTAAGATGTATTCGTGAGTCTTCAAAATTAGGCTCAGTAGTAATCATCTTGTATACTCGTAGTAATTTCATCTGTAAT